>CAJSYZ010000009.1:3015039-4215039 GCA_910574455.1 Trichaptum fuscoviolaceum | reverse complement strand
TCTATGACAAGATATACGATATGGGCGAGGTTCAGAGTCAGAACAGAAGGGTTGGTTCAGTGAATTTGTACCATCCTCCCTAGCGCTATAATGGTAGAGTTTCAGACGGCGCAGATCAGGAATAAAAAGGGGTAAATACACCTCAAAGAGATCCACCCTCGTTGACATGTGTGCGTACCCGCGTAGCTTTCCGCACTCCCACCAACACCGACTCTCCTATCTCTTACTGCAACCTCTTCCTTTGCCTTTGGTGTGCACTTGACACGGAAGTACACGAGTGTGCCATCTCGAAGGAAGAGGTAGAGGAAGACAAGCGAAAAGTTCTTTGTGTCGGTCCAAAAAGTGCTGAACGACATGCTGGGTGAGGAACAGAAAGAAGGTAGCAAAGGACTCTCCGTCGTCACCGCGCTCGTCCAGTTCCGCCATTGCGCATCATTCAACCAAACGATCGCGTCTAACGTGTCACCACCGCAGCAGAAAGGTCGAAAGGTGCGAGCAAGGCCCTTATGAACAGTCTTGACTCCTGAGTTGATTGTTAAGTACTACGCAGTCCGAATCGGGGAACGGAGAAAAATTAGCCGGTTTACTAAGTTAGGCTAGGTCACGGTGCCACTGACACTCATCTTCCAGCGTTCATCACCGCTCAATATGAGAAGTGATTGGTGCCCATCGCTATCTGCTTCTATTGCTCTGCCAGAGTCCATCTGAAGCTATAACTATATAAGGCTCAAACGTGACTCTTGTCTTCAAAATTCCGAGGGCAAAACATTTTTATGCGACTATAGAGATCTTTGATAGGAGGAAGTATCTGGTGCCGGTGAAGCCCCGAACCACTGCGAAAACACACTTCAGACGTTTGCTGGGATACAACTCGATTGAAGCAAGATCTTTAAAAGGTGCAGGATAAGTGGGTGGATGATACTCGCGGGGTTTCGGAGATGATCTCGGCTTACTAAGATTTGGCCGGCGCTTAACTTGAATTGTAGTTGTCCTTCAACAAAGGAGTCTTTGGCGACGGGGATTCTCTTCTCTCCCACTTACTGCATCCTTCCTTTCGTTGTCGACGATATGTCTGGTTCGTAATTCTTGGTTAAAATCATGGATTCAGGCTCACGTACTTTCATAGATCGAGAAATAGGTTTGCGCTTTTCATTTGCACACATTATTGAAAGATTGAACGTAATAAGGTCACGGTGGCAATTTGACGCAAGTACCGAGCGATATCCTTCTCCGGCTTGTGGGTGCCACAGAGGAAATCCGCGACCTTCTGCGCCAGAAGGCCGGTCAAGAAAATGGTAAGAGGCAATTCTTCCACTTGTCATCTACTCATGTTGGCTCATTTGCAATGCAGGGACAACTCAGCAAACCAACGGACCTTCGCATCAAGGCGAAGACTCGCCGGAAGTAGCAGACACTACTACCCGGGAATCTCACAGCCATAATACCGCGATCGTGGAGATTGTCAGCGACAGTGAGTAATAACATGTATTTGATGATGGAAATCGTATTGGCTCAAATGCATAAATAGACAGTTGGCCAAACGACGAAACGATCGCGAGATACAGAGACAGATGCGCGAAACACAAAAGGTACCACGCTTCATCTATCTCATCGAGTCAGTTCTGATTCTATTCTAGCGAATGTGAAAAGATGCAGGCGGAGGTACGTTTGAGATCTATATTGAGCGAATACATAGTCTCGGAGTGACAAGAGATAGTTGGGATGCTTCATTTCACACTTGGACATTGTCAGGGGCGACCAAAGAATGATTGAAAAGGTAGAACTACTACAGAAAGGCCTACTTGATCCCGTACAAAGTCTGGAGAAGGCTTTTGATATGACTATCTATGGTACGTGGTCCTGTTTTTGTGGGCGAAGCTATTACATAAATGGTGATGATAATTTAGGGAGGCCGAATGCGATGGGCGATGTGGAAGACTCCTTCGATAGGCTTGATAACTCCGTACGTGGCTTCGCTCAGAGCCCGCACCAGGACTTTGCACTTTATCTAGATAAAGTTAACCAATGGGCTCGCTTCACTCGTGTGAGTAAAAGTACCCATAGCATATGCAAAGGACTAATATCTCCTCGCAAAGGATGGATGGGATAAAATCTACGGTACGGATTAAAGGCAATCATATCGCAGCTCGGTTTCTAATGATCGTGGTATAGGCCTCGTATTTGATGGTAATTTTGTCGAATGCTTGGAGTTCATTCACGACGTCCTCTTCTCCGAGCTGGAAACGGCGATGTGCGGTGTCGCCGAAGCTTTGCTGGCGTTCGAAGAGAACTGTGAGTAATATAGCGCGTGTTTTGAAAAGGATTCCGTTGGTAACCATGCTTGTTTCTAAGCTGCTAATGAGTGGTTTGCGGCGCAGAACCTAGAGGACTTCGAGAAGCTGTATAAGACATACATATCTCGTGTCTTCTATTCAGCGGATTCGACTAGCGCCACTGGAGAATGGATAGCAGCAGACACGATTATGGTCCTTCAGCAAAGGGGTAACGAGCATAGGAAGTATGTCTTTCTCCGCTTTACTCGACTCCAGACTTATACGAGATTCTCTGCTAGAGTGTGCAAAACAATGATGGGAGAAGTACATTACAATATCTTTTGTTATGCTGAGTTTTGCGTCTTGACATGATTAGCTTGATCATCTTATAGCTCACTATAAGATCGTCGGAAGTTTTAAAGAATCCATTGATGCTTTGGAGCTCATACGTGATCAGCTACTTGTACCCATACAAAAGCTGGAGTCTGTCTCGCTTGCTAGACAAGATGGTGCGTGACTTTTAATGAAAATTCTCTGGTTAGTGTTAATGTAGCTGTAGAGACGCACATTGCAATGTGTGATATGGTCATTTCCCTCAAACAGCTGCATTCATCCATCGAGCGCTTTCGAACCAGCATGTACCGTCAGAAACATGCGTTCTACTTTCGAATGCTGAAACAATGGTCAGAATGTCTCTCAGTGAGTGATGGAACTATTTTCTGATTTTTTAGTCTTAATGCCTTACCTCTCCTAGTATGGGGTGAAGAAGATTCTGGGTAAGGATCACTGATCTCTTAAGAACATTCTACGCTAAATCTCACATCTACCTGATCCAGTCCTTTTAATTCGCGGTCAGCTAGTGGAGTGTCCGAAATATATACACTACGAACTCTTTCCCGCACTGGAATCGACAATGATTGGCGTAAGCGCTGAGCTTAATAAAACGGACCTCATCGAAGAGAAATTATTCAAGCTCGATGCGGGAAATGTAGTGGAAGAGATGAAGACGTTCGGAAAGGAATGTAAGGATTTTCAGTCTTCTTTACACTCTTACCCACTCTGACTTCTGACTCAGCCTTACCGAAATTCCTTGTTGATGAGATGGAGAGGGACACAACCCGATACATCAACTTGACGACAATCGCTACCTTCTTCTCGAGCGTGACAGCGACCACACTGCAGTTCACTTACGCACCATTACAGTCGGAATCATCTGAGTCTTTGAGGGGAGTAGTCAACCTCTTCTGGTTCTTGTCGCTTGTGTTTAGTGTTTCCTCGGGAGTGAGTAGCCTGTTGGGATTGACGTGGAGGAAGTCGTCAATGTGCGTGATTTGCTTTATCTACAAATCAGGAAAGACTGATAAGCATTGAAGATACCACTCTCGTTCTCCTCCGAAACTCATTCGCTTGTGGTTCAACAAGGCACCCATGCTCTTCCTCGTCATCGCAGCTGTCGCTTTCGTCATTGGCCTGAATATTTTTGCATATCTGTCTCTGCAGGTCCGTCGTTGTTCATCTCAAGATCCGCACAGAGTCTGATTGATAGCCAGCCTCGATACGTCTCGATCTCAACGAACATTCTCACTGGGTTACACGGCATGTGCTTACTGGTAGTCACGCTTTGGTTTATATACCAGCTCAAGCACGAGTCCATCTGGGCTGGATGGGTCAGGGCTTTCATGAAGCAGATTACGATAGGCGCGCATTGGATTTGGAAGATAGGAAAGCGGCCGTACGAAAAGTTCAAGCAGAACTTGCACCTGCAACGCAACATCTACTGGTATCTCGTCTTTCTCATGCAACGCCAAGTTTGAGCTGACATTTCAATACAGGGCATTCGGGATCGATAACCGTGTAGCACGTCTAAACTATGCCATAGGCAGGGATCGCGAATGGCCAAACCCGTATCTGCTTTCCGGAATCATTCGCCGTATTGCGTATCCAATCATGGGGTTCTTGATATTGATAAAGAAGGCACTTGTCTACCTCGGTCGCTATATTCGGGAGCAGATATGTGTATCCTCTCATGCAGGGAACACGGAAGGCGACGTCGAATCTGGGGAAAGGGTCATACAGGAAGAAACCAAGGCACCCGAGGCTTCTTCATCGGGAAGCCCTGCAGAGAAAGTGATGGACGAGTTTCGTAGATCTTTGCAAAAGTCATTTAGTGACCCCGAGTGTGTGAACACCATCATGAACTGGGTCCGGGCTTGGGGAGATGGGAGGTGAGGACCTCAGCCAACGCACATTGCGAATCTAATCAGATCATTTGGCTTTGATAGTGTAGAATGGACCCGGGTCGAATCAGCAATTAGGCACTTGCTTTGGGGATACAAAGATCTCGTGAAGAAGTTCCACGAGGACGTATGCCCCATACTAAATGAAGCACGCGAGAAAGAGGAGCTACAAGATATGACACTGGCAATCGAGCAGGCCGGCAACCATGACCTTCATCTTGCAGTAGAAATCGGGTTGGACGACAACGCAGCTACTCTACACCAACCAAGCCCACCTAGCGCACTTGATGAGGATTCGAGACCTCTGGCAATGACACTAACAGACATCGTGACCCAACCGGATGGCCAAGGTCAACCGGACAACCATCTTGCCACTTTGGATGAACGCGCCTTATTGACTGCACCGGTAAATACAGAGGCGCTGGAGCTTTCATATGGAGAGCAGATCCCTCCGCGAGACATAGAAAAGGGGGTTACCTCGCCTAGTGAGATTGAGGAAGTCCCGTCCGCATCGGAGGACAATAACGGCGCAAGCAGGGTGTGATCGCACATTACCATGCTTACCATTTCATTCAAGCCTCTTGTATACTGACTCCTGCAATGTAATTGATTTATGGATAATATATAGAGTGAAGCAAACTGAAAAGCGAAGAGTGACAGACAAAAAAAGTATCTTCGTTCCGAACGTTCTGCAGCTCTTAGCAAAAGGACCGCACTCTGAACTACTTTGCAATGGAAAGTTATGCCTATCACACACCAGGAATGTACGTCGACCACCATGCACGCAGGAGCACCCATGGTCCTTCCTCGGCAATCACCGTGCGGAGGCAATGCCAGAAACCGGTATAGGGAGCAGGGCGGAGCCTAGGAAAACAATTTATAATAGAGTCAGCATGGTGAATGAAAATAAAGATGAGTACGTTGAACCCACAGAAAAGCCTTAGGGTTCCTGTGCACATGACCTGTGGTTTCTTCGGCTAAACTCGCAGCTTCCAGCGGTTCGTCACCCTCTTTCTCGTCGACCTTCTCTTCAGCGTCTCCATCGTCAAGTTGTATGAATCGTCCTTCATTCTCGACAGGCTCAAGAGAACTGTCACCATATGGCTCGTCATCGACCACATCGGGGTGCAAAACGCTCAGTCTGGTTTTGACAACATCCAATGGACACAAAATCGCTGCGGTGAGTCCGTAGAGTATTACGTACTGGAGCAAGTCGACTGATATGTTAATCACCAGTGGGGCGGAAGCAGGGATGAAGCGCAGGAGGAAGCCACCACCTGAGTACATGTCGCTGAGGAGAGGCTGGAAGACAAGCGGAACATAGAGACTGTGGAGGAGCTCGCAGAGTACGACTCCACGCATGCGAGGGGAAACGAGCGATTTGAAAGGATGAGCGCGCTCAGTCGGTGTGAACAGTGCGCGTAGAGCCTTCTTACTCACGTCTCGAAGAGGCTGGGAGTAAAAGGGCAGGAGAACATCCGTTGTGATCGCGCGGCACGTCAAGACCAAAAACGTCACCTTCACGGGGACGAATAGGACGGACTCGGCAGCCGCCCGGAGAGTGAATTCGTAGTATACAGCAGAGATGAAGGAGATGAAGGGATATGGAAGACGGGAGACGAGGGAGCGCGCAATTCTCCGAATATGGGGCCGAATGAGAGCGGAAGTGAGCCAAAAGAGGAGACAAGGGACAGTGGACTTGTATAGGCCACTCCAGCGCTATGAAGTGTAGATACGTCTCTCAATACATTATAATGCGGAGAGAAAAATGAGAATCGCACCTCAACCACAAATACCTTCCTAACCATATGTGCGTAACCGCGCACTTTCTCTCCATCCTTTTCTGTGCGGCTCTCTCCAGCTCCAACTTGCTGCCCACTCTCCAGCACGGTAGAGTCCACACCTTCCGTCCTGATCACCTCCTCCTTTGGAGTATAGTTCACGCGGAAGCGCACAAGTACCCCGAAGAGTGGGACGACAAATATGAGCATATCTAGCACGAAGTGATATCTGAATGGGTTTTTGTTCAGTAGGACGAGTAAGATAACTGAGACGAGTAGGAGGACCTTGGCGTCGTCGCAAAATGTGCGAGACGACATGCCTGGAGGTAGAAGGAGTAATGGGGGGAGCACACAACAGAAAGTTGTTGGTGTGATATACCCAATCCATTGACTACGATTTAAGTTTTGATTGATTGCGACCATGCTTCTTAGTAACTAATTTCTTTAATTACTTATCCTTGATGCTAATAGTTAAGCATAGCATCAAAGACTTCATTAATAGTTCTTAACACTCACAGTCGTAAAAGAAGAAGGTTACATAGATCAATTCGGGCTTCATGTGTCTTCTTTATCAATCTTCTGTGGATACACGGGAGCCTCTGAGTCAAGGAGCTAAAAGGGCTTCGTGCTTTGATTTCACCGCTTAGCATCATTACTATCATTCTAGGTTCTTCTTTCTATGGTTCGAGATTGCTACGGAAAAGTGCCTTCTACATGGAAACCAATGCTTAGAGAAGAGTATGAATATGCGACGTACACACGTACATTGTTTAGCCTAAGAATAAGTGCGCATAGTTCCTTCACCACCGATAACACACAGAGACCAACGAAGCAGATGTAAGGCCTCAGGAAGGAAGCCACAGACCAAAATAAAAGGGGCGCGTGGATTGTAAGGTTTTGATGTGTCGGCCATTGTCGTCGTGTTCATCAATGACGACGAACAAAAGACAGGATCAGTAGCGCGTAACATCCCCGGACTGATCGTTCTGACTGGATGTTTGTGGGCCTTCTTTTCCTCTCATTCTGCACTACGTTTACTTCACCTACGCAGCACCCTGTTTGCAGAAGAGGGTAGAATATTGGTGAGTCTGATCAAGTGGTCAGTAAGCACAAAAACGCAAATCTAAGACCATAAACCAAGATTGTAGCACAAAAACCTTAAACACATATACGAACCAGATCCCGATCAGGGTCCAAAAGTCTGACCTAACCGGGCTCATCCCAAGAAGTAAAGTTTACTCCGATCCACGTCGCCCACCAGGCCTGCCAGAGCGGGCGTGCGCCTTCCTCGGCGAGAGTTGTGCGGAGACAATGCCAAGGGTGAAGGGTGACAGAGCGCTCAGCCTCACATGTACAACGTCCAGAGAACAGAGGGTCACGGAGCTCGCACCCAGCAGGGTAACATAAAGTGCGGGGTAAGCAACCCTGTGCAGGTTAGGTGCGACGCGACTGGATATCGGGATTCAATGCGCCGAGACACGTATATAGCGGTTGGTGAACGAGCACGAGGTAGAGCCCGTGAAAAAACTTCGCATAGGACGACGCCAAGCATGCGGGGGGAGCGAGGGTTTTGAAAGGCCACGCAAGCTCAGATGGAGCAAGCAGCGCGTTCAACACATTCCTGTACGCATCGCGGAAGGGACGGGTGCAAGATGGAAGAAAAGCGTCTGTCGTGATTGCACGGCCCGTCAGGACGAAAAGCGCGGACTTGGCAGGGAGAAACAGAACGAGTGCAAATGGCATCCTCGAGCACATCCGTGAAAGACTTGGTGAGATGATAGAGAGGAAAGAAGGTGAGAGAAGCGAGACGACGAAGCTCGAAATTTGTCAGAGGCGGATGCTGGCCAGGTTGTACCAGACAAACGAGTATAAGAGCCAGAACAACATGGTTGGGACAGTGATGTGTATGTCCGCCCCAGGGGCCAGCACTAAGTTAGTGAGGAGTCAGTCAATGTAGATTAGACAAGAAGCGGTAAACACACCTCAATAATCGACTACACCCTCCTCAACATATGTGCTTACCCATGCATCAGCCCTCTCATCCTGATGCCCGATCCCAGTTCCCTTAGTGACCTTCAGTATCAACCACTGCAGCATATTTATTTTCCTTCGGTGTGTGTAGTTGACGCGGAAGCGCACGAGCGTGCCCAAGAGGGGTAAACTGAGGAAGACATTGACGCACAAGAAGCAACCTCCTTCCCAGGGTTCGCCTGACGGGCTCCCACCCTCTGTTCCAAAAAAGGGTTTGAACAAACAAGACATAACTTAACGGATTTGGGTAGGAGCCGTCAGGCGACCCCTGGCATAATACTTTTTAGCGAGCTCCCGCTCACCGCGGGGCAAACAAGATCAAACTTGCCCCGCCGGTCCTAAATCGGGTAATGGGCCCGCCACTTTCGATGGCGGGCTCAATAACTTTGCATTGAAGTACTTAAAGGTTATAATTCTTTCTGTAATACATTATGGTATATCATATAATACTTTATGTAAAGTTATTATATGCAAATACGTCTGGAGTGAATTAAAATAGGCTGTAAAAAAGGTAGCTATTGAGCAAGATCTTCAGTCCAAATTCATACAAATAAAATTATATTTCATAATGTAAAGGCTCCAAATTACTATTATAATGCTATGTACAAGATTCTGTAGTATTATGACCAAAGTTGAGAGAGGTATTGAGCCCGCCATCGAAAGTGACGGGCCCATTACCCGATTTAGGACCGGCGGGGCAAGTTTGATCTTGTTTGCCCCGCGGTGAGCGGGAGCTCGCTAAAAAGTATTATGCCAGGGGTCGCCTGACGGCTCCTACCCAAATCCGTTAAGTTATGTCTTGTTTGTTCAAACCCTTTTTTGGGATAGAGGGTGGGAGCCCGTCAGGCGAACCCTGGGAAGGAGGTTGCACAAGAAGGTGCTTCCGAGAGGAAATTTGGAACTTGTCGAGCAAGCGTTGTGACCTATAACGCCCTGAGGGCCAGCTAGTTGCTGGCAAAACCCAAACACCCTCAGGGCGTTAACTAACGGAATGAGTCTCAGACTGAAATCTCACTGCCCACTCTCAAAGAAGATTTGCTTCATACAGATGACACAGAGATATATATTGTCAACTGTCTTTCCACGATCCTAATGTTTCCAGTCTTTCGTAGCTCACTGCACTGGCTCAGGAGTCAGGAGAGATACTATGCTATGACTTTGCTAGAATCTTTTGCCAGATGCTCCTTCATGGATCAAGAACAAGGTACTCGAAGCAAGAGTATATACAACTAAAATTCAAAGAACAGACAATCAATAGTAGAGTTGAGGATATCATTGTCACCGACATCCTCGAGCTTCTCCCGACTACTATTCAGGAAGTCCCTAAGCAATGGCTGACAAAACGTTTTTTCTGCAAAGCCTCTAACGACCGCTTTCTGAACCTGAGCGTCCGAGCATCTCGTATACGGCCCTCGCAATCCATCTCATCATCATCACATCGCAATCCACCTCTTTTCCCTACCATATGAACCACAAGCACAGACGCGAGTGCTGCTTCTGGGGTCTGTACCGATGTCGCCGAGAACAAGGACGGTGTCTGCTCATGGGTGTCCGAACTTCCCCCACTTCTTGAAGGCATATTCTCGCAGACAGATCTCAGCGGCACAAGCGACTTGGTCAAAGACGGTGCAACAGAAGCCTCGTCTCCAAAATGTGATAACTCAGGAGAGGTCTGTGGGACGGGTACAGCTTCCGCTGAGACTGCATTGATGACAGACCCCTGAATACTGGACATTTAATCAAAAGACTCACCTTCAAGACCAGGAAGACAAGGAACCAATACCAGATCTGAGCCCGACTCCTCCAACGCCATCGATAGGACAGACTCCGATGGCAGGACTAGGTCTTCCGGAAGGAACGCGTCAATCTCTGAAAGGACAGGTACCGGCCCAGTGGACGAAGTCAGAGCCAAAGATTCAGTCGACTTTGAAGGTGCTTCAACTTGCTCCTGCTTCCCATTGCGTCTTGATTCAGTTAGAGACATCTTATCGAGACTACAGTTATCAGAGTCCTTCCGGTGAGTCGAGGTCGAAACACTGGATGCCGAGTCAAACAACTCTATAAGGCCCAGCCCAGAGTCCGCTTGCATACTCGTATCCACGAACGAACTCGACTTTGCTTCCGAATGGTCAACACTGACAGCTGGCCGGGCTATGAATACACTCTCCTCTGCGTTATTTCCAATGGCACAGTGCGTGACGCCGGCGTAGGTGACAGACAAGCTGCTGCTCTCGCCTCCGAGTGCGCAGCATCGCCTCCTTCTTCGCTCGAGCCACCACAGCTGGATCCGCAAGCAACTGGCGGGGAGAACTAGCTGGAAGAGCAGACATAGATGTGTTCGACGCATCAGGGGTGTCATAGATTATCGGACCAGAACATGCTTCGGTCGGTGAGTCACGACTTCGCCCAAGTCCGAGGCCAAAGATTCCCGGAATACAATTGAAGGCAGTGACAATGCTTGCTCAGGAGCCGTTTGCACGCGCGTCAGGATCAGAGAGTCGGTAGCTCGAGCTATACCAGTCGCAGCCGCAAGCGTCGGGGACTACTACCCGTGGGAACTTACTCCAAAAATGAGATAAAGCCGGGTCACGGTACCTCTTTGAGAGTGAATTTTTTTAGGAGAAACATCATAGCATAGGGGCCGCTCTCAGACTCGGAAGAGAAGACAGACAGTCCAGGCCTCAATCATTGGGCACGTGAGTACAAACTTTTTGCTTTAGACGAGCGTAACATTAAAGCCGCCATAACCCTCACTACCTACGGTGTTCGGGAATATAGCATTGGTTTCTCAGGCTCACGCTTGCCTCTTGAATAGGCCGTTGCAGTGTTGCACGCCCACTTTAGCCTTCTTTCAACCAAGTCTTTGCATCTGTCAATATACAATCACTCACCATGGCGGCGAGCGTAATCTTGCGTAGCTAGCTTCCCTGGGATGACTGTCGGTAAGCGTCATGCCGCATCATATACTATCGTAATACTGTTCCGCACGTCCATCAGAAGACATTCACAAACGGTGAACCCCATAAACCTCATACCCGATGTCTATGTAGTACCTTATCCTTCCGTCCAGAACCAGGTTCTGAACGCACGATGTACTGATCTTGAAGAACGATGACCTCGCCTGATTGTCTTCTGAATCGCCCTCGGCTCAACTGTTACCCCCGTGGACGGTTACTATCATCTAGAGCAAACTACCAGAGATCGTCGACATTCATTCAATAGGAGAAGAGAAATTAGATCAACAATTCCTATCTTAATTTTATAACTCTGGCTCTCGGCCCTCTCGGGGTTACTGAAACTTATTTGTGCCCGTTGATTGAAACATGTTCAGCTATTTAATATCACGTCAAATATTGACCTGTCAAATATTGCAAACTCTATCTATGTACGTTACATAGGCTAGAGGAAGATTTCGCATGATACGTCTTATATAAGGTCACTCCGGTGCTAGTTACAATTTCGATTCTTACTGACCGTGGAAATCTTGCCTGTTCAGAGGCAACTTGTACAGGTAAGGTTATCTGCCCGCCATGACCAATGACAATCCTACGGCTCGTATCCTCCTGTCCCTGGGTGCTGAAAAGGATTTCCAGACTCTGTGAAAGGTCCCAATCCCAGTCAAAATCAGACAGCAGATACTTTCCCCAGGCATCTCGCGCTCTACAAATCGACTTGTATCTCTTCCATTCTTGTATTGCTAGTTCGTCTCCGCAAGAACTCTTAAGGACCTCTTGAACACTCCTAAACTCCTCCGTAAGGTGGCCCTGGCCAGCATGGGCTTTGATTGCTTGATTGATCGACCGCAAGAAACCGACATCATCTCCCATATGGCTTGTGTCTTTTCGCGTTTGCTGACAGCAATGTTTCGATGTGCTCACTTCAATCGCGGCTGTGAGCCTCACGTAGGACTTCAGAAGTCGTGAAGTACGCTTTCCGATCGTATCTGATAACCTTTGAATAGCCGAGGGATTATTTACTCTTCTTGGAAGAGCAATCGAGTTTACGACCGGAGTCGTCTTGGCTATCACGTAGCAGAAGGGAAACATATTCTGAGCGTCCTCATGTCTTTTTAAGCTTTAGCCGGAACTGCAAAGTGTAATAATATGCTAGACCACTCACACAAGGAATGAACTTCGTAAAGCGAGTACCAGCTCTAGTTGATCGAGAGCGTCGATTATGCAATGTGCGTAATGCCTCAGTATTAGGTATGAGATGGTATGAAACCAATTATAAAATGCGTATTTTAGTATCGCACGGTAGCTGCCATCGGTAGAATCGGCTAGATAGCTTTCCATACGAAGTGTAGCCAGAGCCCGGACCAGAAAAACGGATAGGTAGTAAGTTGATTTTATAACACCATCCATGTCACTGTTGCGATCGTGATCGAAGTCAAAAGAAAGAATACACGATGCTGCAAGGGCATAGTTAGAACAAGCCGTACCAACACATTCAAGAAGCCTGCGAGGGTTAAGCCTGGGATGTAAGTGAACATGAATCTTTGATTCTAATTCCAATTAATTGTGTGGACGCAACACGCACTGTACGGCTTGTAGGATCTCTAATAGACCGTCGTGTAGCGACCGCGAGAGCTCTATGGTGGGTTCGTGGTGCTCGTATAACTGGAACGTAGCTTCAGAAAGGGTGGATAAAAGGAGTAGGTATGACAGTTGGGAATGGTTGTCTGGAATTCGTGCTGCTACGCTATTCAGGTGCGTCGTTAGTTGCTTCTGTGGCGCTCCGCAATAAAAATCCATGCAAAAGTCATAGCGGACGGCCAAGTGAATTAATCCAGTGAGCGCTACCGTACATCGGGGGAACGAGCTTGATCTACGGTATTCCTGTTCATTGTTATTGTTCGCAGTAGTGATATAATCTGAGCTCACCGCGTTTGCTTAAGCAGAGCTCTGAGCCCCTTCATAATGGAGTTTCCATTCGGAAGAATAGATATATCATCCATCACCTCTGACAAAGGGCGCCGTTTGAAAGGAGGAAGAGGTGTGTTCCCTTGCAATTCCATGATGCGAAAGACAATAGCGCCTGGAGGGAGAAAGGGGATCGAAACGCGTCCTGCGAATCGCTCGATTTTCCTCCCGATTGCCTGATAGATAAATTTGTCCAAGACTCGCCCTGGCCCTGGATTATCATCCATGGTGGCATTGGTTGAATCTGACAAGAAAGAGATAGCGTCGTCGTCCGCCATGTCGTCCGAGCGTCTCGAGCTTCTTATCGAAAAAGCACCCGTGTCCACTCCTTCAAATTCCCGAGCAGATGAGATTTCCGTCGCAGCCCACTGACCGAGGTTGGCGATCAAGCCCTTTACATCTTTATCCCGTTTCATTGTTCGTTGGATGAGCGTTCGGAATATGAGATACGGAAGTCGACGTCTTCTGTGAGTCGAGGTGATGAGAAGGCAAGATAAATAGGAATGGAGACCTAAGGGATGACGACATGATGAAGACGTACGGAAATATCAAGGAAGTCCAAACTTACTTTGGGGCCCCACCGATGGTTCCTATCGCCAGAATTGTCATTACGCGGACCATTGTATGTATCATGTATTTCTAGGTCGATTACGAAACAATGTCTTCTTGAATGAGATATAGACCGTTGAGCTGCGAAAAGGGAAGGCGGTAATGAGTCATGCTTTATGAGCGCCCGCAAGTGGCGCACGACATAGAGGAGTGGCGGGTGAACAACAATGCGAAAGCAGTATGCATAGGAAATGACGGTATTTGCTTCATCGTTGTCTGGCCATAGTTTGGTCGTCGTGGACAATGCCAGTGGACTCCGATCAGCCATCCATCTCTGCTTTGACTATGGACTATTACCTACGCCGTGCGTGAAGATGGGCTGCGAGAATACCACAACAACAGCTACTCGGGCTAATGAAGAATGGCCCAATGGTAAAGTGGTAAGCTCAAGACAAGCTGCTGCCTTGTATTCCTGCAATGTAGAGAAAGTGCCGTCGATTGAGGGACAGTAGATTCTTCATCTCTCTTGTTAGAAAAATGGTGTTGAGATGCCGGTAGTGTGCAGAGTTTTGAGACGTTCGGTACCATTGGAGCAACATGACAGAGGATCTAGTGATTTTGATCCTCGACCTCTGAGTATCTTGGTGGTAGTAAGAACCTCGTTCACAATAAAATCGCACAGCAGGTCGATCCAATCTAAGTTCGCACGGTCCCCGGCCTGGCCGGAATTGGACAACTTGAACATGAACTTGAAGCATCGTTTCGCTTTTGCTTTTGCTCCGCTCCAGGTAGCTTCTCTGAAACTCGGTATCCTGTGGGCGTGAGTCATTCAGATCGCAGGTACAGTGCGACCGACTCGGAGCTCACAATCTAGCTCTCGGTCATGCCAGCGTACAGCTTCACCGTCCAACGAACGTTAAACCTCGGCAGAAGATCAGGTTGCTAATTCCTACCTCGATCTTGGAGACCTGTCGTCGTCAATTTTCTGAGTT
This sequence comes from Trichaptum fuscoviolaceum, assembly GCA_910574455.1. Classification (NCBI taxonomy): domain Eukaryota; kingdom Fungi; phylum Basidiomycota; class Agaricomycetes; order Hymenochaetales; family Trichaptaceae; genus Trichaptum; species Trichaptum fuscoviolaceum. Next base: position 4,200,254 of record CAJSYZ010000009.1, on the reverse strand, counting down.
CTGAAAGACGATGGTTGTAGTTTGACCGTAATCCGCATGTAGTACTTGTAGAAGTGTTTGATATTTTTGCAGTCTGAGAACGTCACACTCAGACGGTTGTTATAAGTACGTCATGCTTGAAGTAGAGTGCCGAGGTCTTTGAAATGCAGATCTTCTTGAAGAGGAGAGGTGGACCGTGGACGACAGCATCACGAAAATCTCCAATTAATGGTGGTGCCTACAATGCAAGTACAGTATGCTCTTAGCTTATAGTAGGGTTATATTAGATATACAATATGATTTAAATATATCATATTTTGAGGGGCTGACAATTCTCATGCAATATTTTATAGGTTGATAATGGAAAGGCAATTTTTGGCACCATATTAGCCGGGTCTGATAATGCGACTGCAATGGGTCACAATATGATGTCATATTACCGGGTACATACCGGTCACTTGTATTACTAGTGGCGTGGAAAATGAAGTGGCTGAGGAACGGGAACAAAGACAACAGATCGGGATAAGTTGTGTCCTAATAGCCGGAGCATCCGGTTCACACGCGATATTCACTTGTGTTAGTCGCGTCATGTAGACCGTGTGAAAGGTTAGCTTTCTTTCCCCAACCACTACGTGTGGGGCAAGACTTACGGACGACGGGACAACGACTGCGCTGGGCAATTCATGTCTGCGCATCAGCGCGGACATCTAGTCATCTGGTTGTTTTTTTGATCTGGGTTTCTCTCTTGTTGAGGTGTCTGGTTGCTGGATTTTCTTTGGGCTCATAATTTATGCTTCGACAACTTGGCTGGCTGAGTATCTGGTTGCTCTTTTGCTTGCTATCACAGCTCAGGACTTGTCAAGACAAAATGCAGGACTATCCACTTCTAGAGTGCTAACTTGAGTCTCTTCTTTGAGCTGTGGCTTATGCTGTTTTTGTGCTATTTTTATCGTGTGCCAAGTCTGGCCTTGCACGGTGAACCGGCTTCCGCACATATGATTTGTAAGTTTCTTTCTTTGTATGTAGTACTTAGATACATCTGTATTTGTATTTACGTTTAAATATATATATATTTGATAATGAACCAAGCGTGCTATAATTACTAGTGACCCTAATATAGATAGAGCATTGTGTCACGTTAGGAACATGTCAAAGCCCTTATCGTGGTATTACCTGTTTTAGCAATATGGTGGTACATTGCAAGGGCCCGGCAATATTGTGGCCCATTGCAAGGGCTCACAATAATGTCGGCCCATTATCACCGATTATAGTCACTACAATACTGGGATAAGGTACCGCCTACGCTTTATATATGTGTGCATAATAAGATTTCTCATTACCATGCATTATGCCTCTACAATGTATATACAAGGGCCTTATCTGAAATTAGAGATTTTCGTGACAAGAAGGAAGAACGAACAGCCGAGTAAAATCAATGACTAAAGGCTACTTACGCTCAGGGCAGGAGGTAGCTGGAAAAGGTAATTATTCCACGGTAGCTTCGGAGGCCTCATTCAAATATTCATGAAGATTGTCCTAGAAAACAAACGAATTAGGCATCGAGGATATTGCAAAACTCTCCGGCAAAGCCTACACGTATGCGCGGCCTCCCTTCATTTCTACGGGTGTATTGATTGTTTCTATTATCGTTTCCAATTACTGGACATCGATTACCCTGAAAGGATATTACTAGGTAGGTGCTACTGGAGTGCCTCATTAACATGGTATACGTTGAGGAATGGGTATAAATACGGCCCTCTTCGTCCAAATGTCACCCCAACTTCTTTCGAACCAAAGGTCATAATAACATCACTTCGAGTTATCACAGCATGTCTCTTTGGCAGCCCCCTCCCAACCCGCCGACCCCCCTGGGCCGTTATCGCGTCCTGAGCCCCCTCGCAGGCGTACGCGTGTCACCCCTCCAACTCGGCGCCGCGAGTATTGGTGACAAGTGGGCGGCGCTGGGGATGGGCGCGATGGACAAGGAATCGTCGTTCAAGCTCCTCGACGCATACTATGAGGCTGGAGGAAACTTCATCGACACCTCGAATAACTAGTAAGTAAGAATCTTTAATGCATTGGATACCGTACTGATAAATTTTCCAGCCAGGATGAATCTTCTGAAGAGTTCATCGGCGAGTGGATGGAAGTACGAGGCATCCGAGACCAGCTAGTAGTTGCGTCGAAGGTTAATTAGCATTCATTACGCACGTCATATGTGAAAGGAACTAACGCAGTTTTTGTAGTATACCTCCAACTTCAAGCGTGGTCAGGATAACATCAAGATTAAGGTCAATTATGCGGGAAACAACCTCAAGAGCATGCGCGTCAGCGTAGATGCTAGGTAAGCCCTGATACGTCGTCTTTATATTCAACCCGATGCTCATCAGTAATCTTTCATAGCTTAAAGAAGTTACGCACGAGCTACATCGATATCCTGTATGTGCACCTGTGGGACTGGACCACTTCCATAGAGGAGATCATGGATGGTCTTCACAATCTCGTTGTGGCAGGCAAGGTCCTCTACCTGGTTCGTAAATTGTTATTGAATAACCCTTATGCGATTTTGTAAAACTGATATGTTTTCGTCGTACGTGAAGGGCATTTCCGATTCTCCTGCTTGGGTTGTTTCAGCGGCCAACCAGTATGCAAAGGACCACGGAAAGTCTCCCTTCGTGGTCTACCAAGGACTATGGAACATAATGGAACGCTCTTTTGAGCGCGACATTATTCCCATGGCTCGTCAGCTAGGTTCATCTTCTCACTCGCTGCACCAAGCAGACACTGATACCTGCTTTACAGGCCTTGCGCTTTCACCCTTCATGGTCCTCGCGGGGGGTAAGCTGCGCTCTGATGCCGAGGAAGACAGGCGCCGGAAGACAGGCGAGAACGGCCGTATCGCCCTCGGACCTTGGGAGCGAACGGAAGACGAGAAGAAGGTGTCACACGCACTTGAGAAAGTCGCCAAAGAAGTCGGACTGGATGCTGATCTCGGCATACCAGCCGTTGCGATCGCATACGTGATGCAGAAGGCACCTTATGTTTTCCCGGTCGTTGGCGGTCGCAAGGTCGAACATCTGATGGCGAACATAGAAGCTCTCAAGATCTCGCTCTCGGACGAGCAGATCAAGTATCTTGAGAGCATCGTTCCTTTCGATCCTGGGTTCCCTTACGGGTTGATTGTGAGTTCAAAAAACTCCTTCGATGCAGAAATACCCTAAAACAACTTACATTTCTTTAGGGTGACGGCTCGTCTCCGAGTGCGGTATTAGCCCAAGCAGGTCATGAAGACTTTGTTCGCAGACCCTCAGCGATCAAACCAACCACGCAGTAATGGCTCTGTCTGTTGATATCATCAATTAAATAGAAAAGTGTTTTTAAAGTCCAGCACAGTAAGTGACAACAATACGATGTACGTTATGATGTGATATGTCCCGTGCTCTGATATACGCCAAAAACCAAGTCTGATCGTTGCGATAGTCGACAAGGAGAAGAGTCGACCACTCACTGTGGATGTGCACGAGACTAAAGGGTCAAAGATGAGTCTGACGGCGCAGAAATACGCACATAACATCTTCACGTATACGAGGGGGAGACAAGGATGGGAGGGCCTGCGATTGATCGAACGGTGTGTACGGTTGAGACTGTTGTGGATTGAGTAAAGCAAGGAAGGTAGCGATGTATCAGTTGTGATCGTGCGGGCACGTCGGGACATCCCTGGCACGTGCGTTCCGTCTAACTCTGTTCCCTTCCTCTCGATCTGCTCCGCACTAGTTTTCCTTCTCCTCAGAGTTCTGCGTAGGAGGGTGTTTTTAATGAATTGAAAGGCAATATTTCCAAATAAACTACAAGAGTCCGATAAGCCGAAGAATCAAGCAACCAAACGTAGTTCTAAGACCATAAACCAATATTTAGGACAAAAACCCAAAATGTATTCACGTACCATATCCCTACTCCGACTTCCAAAAGCCTGACCTAATAAGCCTCATCCCGAGAAGTTGAAATTCAACCCGATCCACGTCACCCACCAGGCCCGCCAAAGTGCGCATGCGCCTTCCTCGGCGAGAGTTGTGCGGAGACAATGCCAAAAGCTGGTGTAAGGTTCAGGACGGAGGCTGTTGGGAAGGCAGGGTCAGTCAGGAGAATGTATGAGTGTGATGAGATGGCACATACCGGAATGCTTTCGGCGCGCTAGGGACTGGCTTGATAGGTTCTTTGGCGGTAGATTCGAGCGCTGCTGCATCTACTAGAGGCTCATCTTCCTCTCTCTCAGACATATTTTTCCCCTCCTCCCTCTCTTCCCCTTCGTCTTCTGTGAGCAGAATTAATACACCCTCCTTTCCCGCACGAGGTGCGATACTGTCAACCTCATCGGGACAGAGAGCGCTTAGTCTGGCTTTTACGACGTCCAGTGGACACAGAATCGCAGAGCTTACGCCCAGCAGGATGAAGAACAATGCGGTGTAAATGACCCCGCGTACGATGAGGGCTCTCTGCGATGGATTTGAGTCAGGATGGAGACCCGGATCCAATGCGCCAAGACGTATGTATAGCGGTTGATAAACGAGGAAGATGTAGAGCCCGCGGAGGACCTCGCAGAGGACAACACCACGTATGCGATGGGATGTGAGTGCTTTCAAGGGATACGCGAGCTCAGAGGGGGTGAACAGAGCGTTCAGCGCATTCTTGTACGCATCACGCAATGGACGAGAGTAGAATGGCAGTGCGGCGTCGGTAGTTATTGCCCGGCACGTCAGGACGAAAAACGCGAGCTTGGCGGGGAGAAACAAAGTGGATGCGACAGCGTCCTCGAGTGCATCCGTCGAAAGTATGGGCGAGAGGAAGGAGATGAAGGCAGGTGGGAGGAAGGAGATGAGGGTGCGCGAAATTTTCCAGAGGGGGATGCTAGGCAGGATGTGCCAAACAAACGAGGTTGAGAACCAGAATAGTAAAGCTGGAACTGTTGACTTATACAGTCCTCCCCAACGCTTCAATGGATGAGACATTAGTTGATGTAGGTAAGGAACAAGAAGTAGTAAACGCACCTCGACAGAATACACCCTCCTCATCATATGTGCATATCCGCGCACCTTCTCATATCCTTCTACTCCCGTTCGCTCGCCCTCCAACGCAAGCTCAACCTCCCCATCTCCCGCTACAGTCTCTTCCCTCTGCTTCGGTGTGTAGTTGACGCGGAAGCGCACGAGCGTGCCGAAGAGGGGTACACCCAGGAGGACGTTGAAGCTCAAAAAGGAGCTTCCGATAGGGAAGGTATGGACTAGAAGGATGAAGGCGAAGAAAATAAGAAAGAATATCTTCGCGTCAGCCCAACAAGAGTGTATCGACATGGTAGATTAGGGAGAGGAATAGACAACGGTCGAGCTCAGGAACGGTGTCGCCGGACTCGTTGGTTCAAGTTCCCACGCGTAGTACTACATAGATCCATCTTCCGACTAAGTATTCTCTTTCTTCCTGACGTGATTTAACATCAACTACGGTGATCATGTCCTTCAGACTATCGATACTCTCCAGACGTGGAAACATTCGGGGATGGAGGAAGAAACCTAACTATTTTTTTCGCTGACAGACTCTCAATGCTACTGTTGGAGCCTCAGTGATTCTTTTGCAAATCATCATGCATACATAGTACTGTGTGTAATCTGCACGGAAATTTCAATGACTCCCATCTGAAGAAGCGCCTTACACAGATCAAATTGCAATCTCTGGATCTATCGCCTTCCTATCCATCACCGTCTCCGTTTCTAACAAGAAAGCACTGAACTTGTCGTACAACACCACTTTTCTAACATCTGTACTTGTGTCAATAATGATGAAATAACTGGCAGCAATAACAACTGGCAGGAGCCTCTAAGGCAAAGTCGTTGAGTGTGACGACCCCTGTCGGCATGACTCGGATATTCTACTCTATTCAAAACACCAATCTATTTCATTCTAAAACTCGCAAAAAGAGATGCTAAAGAAAGTTTACGCTTTCGATCCCTAGTATCTCCTGGTGATTCTCTATAAACCTTTGGTGTGGAGGATCATTGTTTCACTATGATATCCTATCATGGCGTGCGGGCTCGTCTGTCTTCGGTTCCGATTCCTTCTTCTGCGCGCTGCGTCTAGTTCCGGCTTCACCTTCTCATGGAATTCGTCAAAGAGCGAAGGGTAACCCCAGAGTAGCCCCTTGAGCGTATCTTCAAAAGGCACAGTGAAGATTCTGGCGGTCATAAATTAGTTACTTCCGATATATGCATACTATAGGGAATACGTACCCTCCATTTTCCCAGCGTTCGATGTCCAATATCAAACTTTGCACCAGGTCTACGTCGTCGAATGTTTTCCGTAGGGATATACGGTACATATCCTTAGCGTAATCCAACCGAGAACTGACTGACGGCCCATTCAGCACAACTTCCTGGTGTTCGATCTCATCCAGTTGGGTGACATCTTCAACACGGTCCTCTGGTGATGTTGGGGGCATACTCCTCAAGATTGACTGACCAAGGGAATAAAAGGACTTCCTCGCTCTAACGCAGCACTTCTTTATCGGATATATAATGCGCCGAACAGCCTTCGAAAGAAGGTGAGGACCTGGCCATTTACGGTTAACGTCACTCCAAAAGACAATATTGTTCAAGCGTGCTACGCGGTTGTCGATTCCGAAAGCCCTTGTCACTATACATCAGCTCAATCATAGGATTCTAGTAAACTTGATTTACCAAAAAATGTTACGCTGTAATTGCAGGTCTTGATTAAATTTCCGGCATAACTTGTTGTAAGGTTTTATTATCAAAGTAATGGTCGCCCGTAAGCGCTTGACCCAGGCGGCTTCTTGCTTGAGTTGATATATGAACCAAAACGTTACTAGCAGTAAGCAAGCACCATGCATTCCAGTGAAAATATTTGTCGCTAATGTCACATAGATGGGCTGAATAGTGCTTCTAGTAAATCTCGGAAACAGTATATTTGAAGGCTCACCTGAACGGATTGGTATACAAACAAGTTCAAACCGATGATAAATGTGACAGCGGCAACGATAAGAAAGATCACGGGAGCCTTGTCGAGCCACAATAAGATAAGTTTGGGAGGGGTACGTGCATAATATCTGAAGAGGGGATTAGTATTTTTTAAGCCGCAGGAGTGCCTTGTCACATACACCGAAGACTTTCTCCACGTCATTCCAAGCAAACTATTCACGCCGGCGGATACACTGAATATAAGTGATAGGAACCAGAACAAGTTGACAACCCCCCTAAGGGAATCGGATGATCCTGAGCTTGATTGACCAACTGTGAACTGGAGTGTGGTAGCCGCCACACTTGAGAAAAAAGTAGCAATTGTTGTTATATTGATGTAGCGCGTTGTAGCTCTTTCTTCCTCATCAGCGAGAAGTGTAGGTAGGGCTATTCAAATAGATGTTAGTCAAGACCTTCAAAGATATTCGAGATGCTTACATTTCTCTCCGAATCTCTTCATCTCCAATATAGCAGCGTCCATCGCCGCTTCTAAGCTCGTAAAAAAGTCTTTATGAACATACGAAAAGCATTCATCTAGCTCTTTACGCCAAATGAATCGACCTGAAGCATATATGTGAAGTATGAACGTCATAAAGAAGTAAAGCAACTTACTATTTATCTGAAAGTATCCAGACTTGCGACGACAAACTTAGCTGGAAAGTCATAACATCAACTATGCTCACCGGATCACCTTAAGACAGTCATCCCACTGTTTAACCTCAAGAAAGTAGAACGCAGGCTTCTGATGGTATAAGCTAGTGTAAAAATCTGTGACAGACTTTGAAAGCGCTTCAAGGGATTTATAAGCATTCCACATCGTTTTGCCTCTCTCTTTAACAAATATTAGGTCGGTTCTTCATTGACCCGATAATCATCACTTACCACTCCAGTCAGAGTCAAAGACGTCCACAAACAACGCCCCGAAGTTGAGTAGCTGCAATTCAAGAAATCTGGAAGTTTTTATTACATCTTTGTCGCCTTTTACATGTTCGTAGTTTGAGACGAGGTGGCCGAGCTAAAGAAAAGAGCCATGAGCACATCTAACAATGGAGCTTTACTCATACCTCTTTGGCCATCCTTCCGCATTTGCTGAAGGGAAAACGTGTCAGAATCGGAAGGACAATATAAGTAGGTTAAATACATTCGGTGCCTAGCCAATCCCTTTCGAAACTTCGTTTTTTACTTTTCTGTCAGTGGGTAATCGCCTTGCTCTGACCTCTTTCAGATTAGAAGAGTCTATGAGCTACCTTGATGAGAGGACAGAGCTCACCTTCATCCGTATCATTATTGACGTCCTTGTGTTTGGTGTCACAGTTAAGACTCGTTATAGATTCCTGTCGCTGGACAAGAGACGCTTGGTACACGTAAGAGAGAAGAACTTTATTAGAAAAGATGAAATACTGACTGTCCGCAGTTGACTCTACAATGACATGAAGCGTAAGGGTGGGTCCCCCTCATCTTTACCTGGACCCTGAGGCTTCGGCCTCTTCCGAACCGTGGGAGGGTCTGGGTAGGAGACTGGGACACAATCTCAAGTTATTCCATTTCTTCAACTCTCGCGCTTCCTCGTACCTTCCTAGAGTACAACTGTGCTGTGGTCGTGAAACGCATCTCAAAGCGAAACCTTCGCTTGGTGGAGGCAGGCTAATTAAGCCGTCTTTACAACTCGAATCCGAGTCGGGGACACAACCTCGGGAGACCCCCAACAGCTGCTGTCTCTTCGCTGAGCTCGATGAAGCCCGTTCTTCGTCGCCTGTGCTCGGACTAACGACGCTATTCTGAAAGTCCTTCACGTTTCAAGCGGTTGATACAATGACCATTACTCCCGCTTAGTTATCAGTAACGACAAGCTGAAAAACGCAGTGGCTTATCGGAGCGCGTTCTGAGCTGATTTGACATTGGCAGAGTGTACTGTATGTTGGATGTGGATGATTGGTTTTCACGGTAAGAACATATCGCAGACTCAATCGGCTACTATTCTCGCTCTTATTCAGATGCGCCTTCCCCAGAGTTCAAATGATTAGGCCTTTATCACCCGCGACCTGCGACACACGACTCTAACGACCTATGACTTGAGCTCCGGACTTTGTCAACAATTCGGTTTTCTGTTTGGCGATTCCCGTTAGGCGAAGGAAGTCAGCCTTAGAGAGATTGGTTCAGGCCTATGGAGTGGTACTAGTCGGAGTGGTGGCATTCCGTTGCTTAGAAATGGCGAAAGGTGGTGAAGGATGAACCACCAGTTAGTTTACAATTCTTCTCGTCCATGTTTACTTTTGATGCCCAACTATGCGTCTGCCAGGTCTCTCGTCTCTATCCTTGAACTCCTTTCTGCTTTACGCTCTTCGGCGTCCTGCTTGCCAGCCACCCCGTCCCTCCCAATCCGCAGAATATTCGCTGGAATGTTGGCAATGTTTAACCCAATTGCCCTCGCCCTTTGTCCTTACTCGCAAACTAAAAGCTGTCTAGTTCGCCCCCGAACTCTGCCCGAAGATGAAGCGTAGATGCTCATGTCTTCTGCCGCAGCCCGAATTGCCTAAAATTCCGCCAGGGCGCGTCGTGCAGGCTCTGCACAGTCGTTTAGGCAAGCCCAGCCCGCCTCGACGATCCACGACTACGAAATTGAATTGCGTGGTGAAGTTGGGTCTCTGGTAGAGGGTCATCGTGATGAGGTCGATGATGATGCACGGAAGAAGTGCTGGGGGCTCATATGGTTTGTGCTTTCAAGTTCACTTGACTTTGTTATTTATTTATCGAAACTTTTGACCTCAATTTCAGATGTTTTGACTCGAATCTTCCGGGTGAAAAAGCTTACTGCGGGTCTGCGGGTACGTGCCGGGGGAAAGGACGCTCCGGAGCCCATCGATGCTTCACTTATGCAGATATCTTAATCTTTGACGCCATTTGCGTTTGGTGACGGAGTCGGACCCATCCCACTAATGGAGCGTTACCTACTAATGCCGTTGTCCTGTCCTTAAGTTCACTAGTCCTGGTCAGACCACTAAGATGGCGGTCATTTGTACTCATGAAGGTCAGGTTACTCACATGTTCGGTTGTATGTTATCCAAATTCTCGTACTTAATATCATGAACTACAGTGAAGACAAAAGAGTAGTGATAAAATATAAGCAGCTAATAATCTGCTTTACATAGAAATGAGACAAGATGACATGGAAGGAACAACTAATGCCTGCATCAAAGACATTTAGTGACAATGTACTAATGTGCCACAGAGTACATACCTTGGTCAGACTCTTATTCATAAGTCGCTTCACAGAGGCCATTATTGGTGTCTTCCTCCGACATGTGAGGGAGTTCCTCGATATCATCGTACATGACAGCATTGCCTTCTCTCCCAATGTTGTCTGACTCACAGGCCGTGCTATAGCAGCTCGAGGAACTATTGCAAGATTCTGAGCCTCCAGCTGTAATGATTGCTGATGGTGGTTGACCATCAGATGTTGTGCGATCGTCTGCCTTTCCCAGATGGCGTTGAGCTTCTGATTGTTCCGTGTTCGCAGGTCTAGTGCTTGCAGTGTCTTGGTACAAAATTGAATAGGACAAAGTCCAACCAAGAGAGACTTCGCTTGTCCCTGTGGTGTCAAAGGATACAAAAGACGGATCGAGAACGCTTTGCGAAGAGGTGGGGCTCGTCGATTGATACCGCAGTCTACGAAGAATTGCATATTTCACCTCGTTGTTGAACTCCATGACGAGCTCCGAGTAACCCCAGAGCAATCGCTTGAGATGACTTTCAATCTGTCCCTCCGTATATCTATCAACAATTAGTACATATAATAGGATACGGAATGTAAAGCTCCTACACTCCAATCTCCCACTTGTTGATCTCAGACATTATTTTTTGCACGATATGACCATCACCGAACGTCTTCGACAATGAGTGGTGATATTTGTTCTTCGCATCCTCTGCTCGTGTTTGAGGTGCTGGATTATTGGGCGATGGTCCCTCTTCTCTCTCGATGCTGACTGTCCCTGACTCGGTGTCATAGCGTCTCTGCTTTCCATGAGGTGCAAGCCTCATAACCAAGCGAACGAACCCCGTTACGGCCTTCTTTACTCTAACAAGAAATGTCTTAATGAGGTACGCAATAAACCAAATGTATCCAATAACCCAATAATCTGAAGGCTCTCGCCAGTGATGTTCCATGTCTTCAATAATATAGATACGGAGGTTGAGTCTTCCAACGTGGTTGTCCAGGTGAAGCGCCCTTTTGTGCAATGTCAGCTACGGCATTGACGGAAATGGATAAAGCAAGTGTACAGTACCAGTAAGTGTTTCGTTGCATATGCAACAGATTTAGATTACAAATTTTGGACCGCCCGAGAAAATTCATGAGCGTCCAAATACCCGCCAATAGTATGAAGGCCAGAAACAAGATTGAAGTGGCCAAAACTATAACTGGTAAATAAGAAACACAAACGAATGCTATATTTACAGTTAGTATGAACGCCCATACAATACTTCCAACCATTCTCGTCGGGCCACTGAGTATTCTCTTCAGTCGACTGAGTATTGAAAGGCAAGTCATTGCTGTCCTCCTGATCCAAACTATCCAAGGTGAATCATGCTTCAGTTGAAAGATGAACCAGGCAGTTACTGCCAGAAAGCAGGAACCATGAAGTCCAGTGAGAAAACTTGTTGTCAAAGAAACATAGTGTGGCTACAAAACAGTAAGTATTACATCTACAAATAGCAATAAGAAATCGGCAACGGACCTGGAGGGTCAGGTAAGCAAACAGGTTCAACCCGAGAACGAAAGTGACAGCTGCGATACCCAGGAAGAGTATGGGTGCCTTGTCAAACCACATGCGAACAAGTCTCGGGGGGACACGAGAGTCATAGCTTGTAGGTTTGGAGATCAACCACGAAAAATAATAAAAATATAAGACATCACGCACATAGCTGACTTTCTCCACGTCAAGCCCAGCAGGCTACTAACACCCGACGATACGCTGAATACAAGCGAGAGAAACCAAAACAGGTTGACGACACCCCTCAGGGAATCAGATGCTTCCGATTGTAAAGGTGCATAGGTGAACTGGAGTGTGGTTGCGGTCACACTGGAAAAGAAGGTGGCGATCGTCGTTAGATTGATATAGCGTGTTGTATCCCTCTCCTTCTCATCCGCAAGGAAAACGGGCAGAGCTGGTGAGTCATGAAGTGAGTATGATCGATTTCTAGTCAAAAAATGCTTACATTTCTCTCCGAATGTTTTCAGTTCTTCAGCTACACTGCCAGAACCGACTGTCAATGCCTTTCCTTCATCTGTCGTATTCTCTGTGGTGCCCTCGCACGAACCCAGCATTGTCTTCTCTAAATCAGCAAGAAGGTTGCCGCATGCATATTTCAGACACTTCAAAACCTCCTTGTTGGATAAGAAACCTAGATAAAGATGGTGTTGGCATGAGGAGCTTTACTACCGTAAGGCTTTGTTGCTCACTGATGATTCTAAGAAATCCATTCTTCACACGGAAGGAGTAAGTTAGCCCAACACCACTTTCGTTCCTTACATGCTTACCCAAAGGCAGCACATCCATCTCTTGACTTTTCGAAAATAAAATGCATGTTTCTGGTGATATAGGCTATCCTGAAAGTTGTTGACATAAACGCAACACTTTCCGAGCGAAAACATTAGAGCTCGTATTGCCTCTCGTTGCCCTAAACTTGACAATTATTTATTCAGTCACATACCCTCATGTGTGAAATGACACGCACCGTTGGGCGGCACAATTAGAGCCCTTTCTAGGCATTGCAAGGGCGCAAGTAAGTATGTCTGTAAATGTTCTGCGTCTTTAATAACATCTTTGTCGCCTCCAACGACACCGTAATGTGCAATTAAATGACCCAACTGAATCGTAACTATCAGAGCTTTGCATATTAGATACAATGCACATACCTCTTCCCGCATCTTGTTACATGCTCTGAACAAATTGGGCGTCAGTTTGACGTCACTAAAGAGAGCTCATATTTGTATTGAAAATCATACATCTTATGTCTCTCGCACTTTTTCTTGAACTGTACAGTCTCGACGTGGCCCAGATGGGCGCTTGAGAGTCCATCCGAATCTGTGAGAGGGAAGACATGATCTATGTATTCCTTAGTCCGCTTCTCGAAGTTCTCAAAATGCCGCGACGCCAAACAATTCATCGCGGCTTTGGAACAATCACGATTAGCGAAGGAAAAAATCACCGGAGCACCAAGCGCACTCTATTACTTACAGGCTTCTTCGAACGTCGTCAGTGCTTCGACGACGTTGACCATCACTGACTCCAGGTCGTAGAAGAAGACATTGTGGATGCACGACAGACATTCTACAAGATTAGCAGATCTAATGCGGTCTATCTCATTGTCGTTAGTGACCAAACTATGGTAGATAGGCTTCGTTCATACCTCCGATTTCTCTTGTATACCCATTCTTCCCGTGAAACAATTAGTCCCAGAAGTTAACCAAAGATCCGATACTCACAGCAAGGCATTCGCTCCATTGCCATAATTTATCCGAGAGTGCTTGTTCTTTCAAGTTACCTAACTTCCAGACAAGAGTACCAAGATTATCAAAGGCATCTCTGACGCTCGCGAATGCCTGGCGGCGTTCTGAACCATCATTTTAGGTGCTACTGATAGTTTCAACTCCTGTGTATAACGCACCATCGGGAGCCGCATCCAAAGCTTTCTCTACACACTGCACAGGTTTAAGCATTCTTTTCTGTACCGATTTTGCCTTTTTAATTGTTTCCTTGTCACCTCCGACAAGGTTCAAGTGCGCAATGAAACATCCGAGCTAATTCGGTTACAATGAGTAATCTCGTATGGTGAAAATCGGATACATACCTCCACCTGCATCTTCTCGCATTCGCTGAAGCAGTATTAGACTCAGAATTACCACTTAATTTGAAGAGCGTACCGTCTGTGCCTGGTGCATCGATCTTTGTACCGTGCTATCGTTTCGGTACTCGGCCAGTCTCCGGAAACTTTGCATTAATGAGAATCGTTACCATTTGAAATGGAGCCATTACTCACTCGCGGACTCATCATTGACAACAACGTTTCCTGGATTCGTATCGGAATGCTCTTGAATTACTTGCTCTTTCGCGACCTCATGATGTGGTAGACCAACGCCACTTTCATCAGCCGGATCTGCGTAGATTTTAGCTATTGCTCTCCGTGCAAACGAGTCGGATGCGGCTTACTGGGCGATCTATTCACGCTCTGATCCAGTCTGTCCAAAGACTTCTGGATTTGTGTCATGGCACTGCGAATATCTCCAAAGAAAGCACCCAGCGCTTCAGGCTGGAGAGCGATCAAGCCGTCTTCTCGGTAACTTAGCATCCTGAGTCCCAAGCAGATGCGGACACATACCTATTGGAAGGTCTGCGAAATCAAATCAGTATTTAGTTTAGAAACGAAGATGACTTGGAACGAACCAGGCATCTTGAAGAGAAGCGGGCGGGGGCAACAGGAAAAGGATAGCTATCAACCTTGCCGGTGTTGGACCCCTTATATAACACGCGGCAGTGCGGCGTCAATCAGGACGTGTCTTGGAAGAAGAAAATCTGCCGGTAGAACGTCGGCTGGTGGGCGCCTCGATATATTTTGGCGTCGCTTTCTACTATAGCGCCCCCATTTTCCTTCTTTATGTGTCTTCTGCAACGCCTAAACACTCAATACTGTATTACAGCTCGTGCAGAAGTCTATACCCATCGACGTCTGGGAGGTTCGCCATCACCAGGCAGTAGCCTGGCGATGATAGCTCAACCTCGTAGACCGGGATGTCCTAAGAGCAATCTCCGAATCTTCTATAGTAGTACACCACCCTAAGGCAGCAGCAGATAAAGTTGACATTCGGCCTCGTGCAAACCTTCCCTCTGTGATTTCAGGACCGACATAGGACCTCTCAATAAGGCAAGTGGGTACACATGGAGAGGAGAGCGTCAATCAAGTCAAGAATTCTGCGGAGATGAACGTCGGAGAAAGAGTTGCGTGGTTTCCGGCAGTCGGCGGCAAAGGTGGTTTCCCCGATTTGGACTGAAAGTTCACATCCCGATCGATGCCCTGTCAGCCTACCAGTGCGGGACTGGTCCTACCCTCACACCACGCTAAGGACTCTTGCCTTCAAATGCAATATCTTTGAGTTTGCAGGATAGACAATAGCTTGCATGGGCACAGGTGCTAGCCTGGTGCGATGCTAAAACTCTGATTGTACTAGGTCCATCCTCTCTATCCCGGATTTCGAAACGACAATGAACTCCAAGTGCCTCAGCGAGGTGCACTGGGTCTATCGACGTTCCACTTTACTTCGCAGCGGCCTCCTGGTCGCTCGTATCGTCTTTATGTTCTCACATTGCGCAGAAAGGTTGTACGGATGACGGCTATTCGTTGGTGTGTTGCGGAGATCATCCCTTTAGTCGAACAGCCTTGCTTATATCTCCTACTGCAGACTAAATCGCACGAACTTTCCAAAGGCCACGAAGGCTCTCTGAAGGGCCGCTCGGGTGAAGTCACTCCACTCGGTCACGCCAGACGCCAGAGTCAAGATGCGAGGTCAACGTGGGACCGTCGTGGATTGCCAGGCTGAGGGTCGTTATGTTCTGGCCCGGGGAAGGAATGTTGTGGAAGAATGTCCTATTGCCAATCCAGCATGTGTCGCGCATTTGATCTTGCCAGACTATTCACTCCTGGTCCCTTGCGCCGGTGCCTTCTGCGTGTCGTCGTCATTTCTTTGGCAATATCGGAGACGAAGGAGCTAAGTCTTAATGTAATCCATTTCGCTTATGTAGGTTGGTTAACGTACTTAAAATGAAACAGATCGAAAGCTGACTGGAATGCTCTCGTCCTCAACAGTGGTCCATAATCTATGGCGAGAGTGGCTGCGAAAGCCGTAGGCAATAGAAGTAAGCTGGCGTAGAGGCTGGTGAATTGCGGATGGGCGGAAGGAGATTAGCATGGTCTAATTGGAGACCTACGGTGTGCTGTGCTGGGTGGACGACGCAGGATGGCCATGGATGCCAGTCAAATACTGGCGGATTTGTTTGTTGCTCGTGCACTTAAACTGTCGTGTCGTCCTCGGTGCCATTACGCTCCTTATTCGCTCTGCTTCCCTTGGTAGGCCAGTCTTCAGGCTGGTACTGACCTGAAGCTAAATCGACGATTAGCGTCCGAGCCTCGGAAGTCTGAATGTTCTGTATATTTAGAAAGTCATTATTTCGTTTGTATCAAACCGATCTAGTCATAGCGCACTGCATTGAGACTTCGAGTGTCAGGGAAGACAACTGTGCGACGCAGAGCAAGAAGAGACGTCACTCGGAACCGTACTATCCGGCCGAAACCGTGTGAACTTCATCAGGGAAACTACTTTTTGCTTAAGGCGACTGACGCGTCCTGACGCTGCCTTAAATGGACTGAAGGGTTGCTATGCCTGTCTGAAATCTACTGATATGTTGCTATGCCTGTCTGAAATCAACTGATGGCCTGAACACACTGAAATAAGCCAATTTTCAGGACACACTCAGTACGTCAGTACATCAGGAGGTCAGTCAAGCATAAGTAAAGACTAAGTACAAGCATGTACAATTCAAATGTCATAGTAAGTACAAATCAGTACACCAGTAATTCAGTACGCCAGTATTGTAGGCTGCGCGCTGCTTTCCTCTCGCCTTCGCTGATAAGGATGTTCATGCTTTTCGTTGTTGGCTGAGCGACTCAAGCACATTTGCCTTGTGCGCTTCGAGAATTGTCCGACTTCCGCCCAAGTGGCATATTCTTCCTGACGCCTGAAACAATTGTCAAACATAAATTCCAGAGTTCTTACTACGGGTTTTCGGAGGACTCGGACATACTATTTTCAATCTGTTCCGAAAGCAATTTCTCTCTTGTCCGATTGCGCACGTTCTGATCATTTTCCCTCAAGGTCCATGTTCTTGAATTACCCTCCACCTTGAATGGTCCGCCGTAGCCGCTCGTGTCAATTCTCGTCACCGCAACCTATCGATCTAGCTCTGCTTCTACATCCTTGAGAAGCAGATTGCCTCCGGTGGGAATGGGGGTAGATCTCGGTCTGGCAGTTGTTTGTTCAATAGGGAGTTTTGGTCTGACGCCAGAACGATCGGTATATATCGCAAGTGTTCATACTCCTGGTTTGTTCCTTCTGGATCATCCGAAAAGTGTTTGAGTAAGGCTTTATACTGTAGCTCGAATGCACTTTAACAAGATGACTTACGGCCGTCAGCGAATCAACAAGTATCCCATCGATATGTAGGCAACACTCATTATCTGCAACTTCGCTCACGTTGTAAGGCTTCAGAATAAGCTCTGTGATACGCATCACTACACCTGTTCGGTCGTCCAGCGTATTGGCAAGCCGGATTTTCTGCTTCGCGAATGCCTGGATCATCGAAAGTACGTTCTCAGTGGACAACTGGCTGATTTAGGAGGTGGTCGTGAACTTCCCTTGCCCAGCTCGCTCTCAACTCACATCGTCTTATTCATCAGCGACACAACTCACTTCGATACTGATTGACCAAGGACAGCACCACCGTAGTCCTAGATTTAAGAAAGTAAGACCACTACAGGCCGGAACAAATGACTATTCGAGAAGAGCTCACTCGAGTGGTTGATCCATCCCCTCGCACGAACGTACCACAGATCAAGTTCACTGTACCTTTCGTAATACCGATACCGTATCCGTGAGACAGAACTCTACCTTCACCATCGAGTCCTTGATGCCAACCAGACGGCACGACAGCGCAGCATGTCCGTTCCACACGACCTTGCTCAAGGTGAACTTGATAGCGTTGCCGACAATGTTCGTAATGACCTGGCGCAGATGCAGCGAGTCACCGATGAGCTGATCAGGAATGTCTGGGTAAACATCATATGTGAGGTCGAGGTTGTTTTGCGATGGTCGTACAACGAGAGTCTTGAGGTTACCGAAAACCGTGTGTCTCAGTGAATACCAAACTTGCTCTATCGTCATCCTGCCTGCTTCGAACGTAGTAATTAATCGAAATATTAGCAACTGAATTCGGAAGCATCGGCGGCGGATTAGCTTACTCTTCGAGATATCCAAAATATCGACATTAATCAATAGCAGACTCCGAGCCAAACTATGCACCAGCAGAAGACTCTCGCGCTGACTCTTATTCAAATTGCTATCCAGCGTAAACTCTTTCATGCCAATGATACCGTTCATAGGGGTCGAATCTCATGAGACGTGTTCGCCAAGAACTCCAACTTGGAGCGACTGGCAAGTTCGGCAGTTTCACGGCGGCGGCGTTCTTCTAAATCGACTCGCGCAAGTAGTGCACAATTTAATTGATTTGATGAGTCTCAAAGGATTCCATCTCGCCTGAGCCTTTGACGGTGATGAAACACGTGAAGTCGCCGTTTATACTAGTAGCTGCAGTACTGATCTGCGCGAAACCACGCACTTCGGTCGTCAAGTTTCCGGCCATGGTGTCAACAGCCATTCTATTCGGAGTGCGTTCAGTAAAAACCACACTACACAATTCAGCGGAATGCTAGTGAAATAAACATACGTGATTTTTTGCTGTGACATGAACATTCTCGATTTCAGCTTGAACACCGAGTTTTTTTCGTTCTGACTTCCCGCGCGACTTTGGTCACCCCCGCAGTGAAGAGAGCCAACTGGTCAACCATGCCATTGATGGCCAAGTCCAGAATATCACCCTGAACAGACACGCCCACGATCTCCTGCGTCAAGTCGCCACGAGCGACGGTCGTAGTCGCGACAACAATGGTACGCACTTGAAAGTTCACCTGCGTCAAAGAAAAGTGAGACAATTCTCTCCAAGACAAAAGCGCAGCATAGGTTGACCGCCCATTTGCTGTACTAGTAGTCACAGTCTCGAGCTCCATCGCCCCGCGAAGTTGTCCAGATCAATAATTGTCTAACACATTTAGCTTCGGTTAGATCTGTGTTGATATGATATGTTTGAAGAGCAAAGTATCCGAAATAGACGCATGTGGTTTCGCTGATGAATAAACCAGTATAAGCCTAGTAATATAATAGCAAGAAGAGAAGTCCGTACTTATAGTTCCAGAGGCTTCAAAGGTTGCGCTTATTCTCTTCCCTCGCATGCCCTCATAGATGTTCGCCACCGTAGTCCGATGCTTGTGAACTAGATGTAGCGCCTAGGTTCACGCTACCTTCCGGCGACTTGCTAGAGATTGGCCGGGAGATGCTGGCAGCTGTTTCATGGAAAGATGTTCGCCTCGCGTCATCGCGTTTTTCACTATCGGAGGTGTATCACATTCAACTAGAGGTATGAAGGTGTCTCGCAAGACGGTATGAGGTGGTGTTCCGAGGCCGGGGCCGGGGCCGTCAGCCTGCAATTGACGGACGCGAGATTTACTACGTTGCAATGGCGGTTTCGGCGCAGGAAACTGATATGTGAAGCGAGGGGCATCCAAGGACACATGCGCAAGGCTGGCGCGGGGTCGGTCGTGTAGTTCATCTGCCCCCTCATCAATAGCGTCCTCTGCCACCTCTTCAATCGTCAGCGGACGGCCCTTGCCCTTCCTTTCCTATAAGGCGGTGTCGACTCTAGTTGAAGACGAAGGATTGTTACTAATTTTTGATGAAGATCACAACAGTTGGTGATGCAACATGTATCGGCCTATCCTCAGCGGGTGTCGTTCGAAAGGTAGAAGATGCTCGCTTCAGCGTGCACGTCGGAGCTCCTCTCACTATAACAAGGCCGCCCACCTTCTCCTCTCCAGGTACTAAAGACAAATGTGAGTGATAAGATCAAGCAAGAAGCACGTTCTCAGACGTACACTATCGTTTTTTGGTTCATTCGGAAATGTTGAAGTCTAGGCGAGTTCAATACAAGCTTGAGGGTAGGATAAAACATAACTTGTTCAGGCCAATAAGTGGTCTTATGGAATGGGTGGGGGATGGCGGAGAAGTGCTCATAACAAGACTGGAGAACGTACACTGTGTCGTTGAGGGGACGCAGTGGTAAAAAGTTCAAGTTCAAGTTCAAGTGCAAGTGCAGTCCGAGTCACGGTGGCAACTTGAACTTGAACTCTTCAAGTTCCAATTTTAGATTTAAAGCTCCACTGGAAGCATCATCATGGCAAGCAATCCGAACAGCAGACAGACACCATTGGCGACATCTTCCAAACCACTTTGATACCTCAGACTACGGTGATCATTCGGGAAAAAAAGGCAATTCAATAATAAATTTTAATCATGAATCTCCTGGCAACTTTGAAAGACAAGAGCATGCGCACAACAATTTACTCGATAACTCAAGCACATTTGGTCAAACCTGCTACTGGTGGGCCTCAGCCTACTAGATCAAGCCTCGAAGTTCTTGATGTACTTATCCGGTAAGGGTGAGTGGCTTTGGCTCAGGGCCAAAGCTACAGCAAACGTGCTGTGAACGTCAATAGCTGCATCTAGTATTCCAGTACAGCAGATCATGCAAGTGAGAACTTGAAGATGGTTGATCTTGAACAACAGAATGATAACTTACACTCTTTTTGTGCCGCTGATAGCTCGTCAGCTGCCCAGTCACTCATTGTGACCTCACTACTCTTCTTGACGTTCAGCCTCAATACTTCTCCCACTATTTTTTCGAGCTTGACAGTCGGAGTCGGATGCTGGAACCAGAGACGAGGGTTTAAGAGCAGTTGGGACCAGGTCGGGTTTTTGGGCCAGACTTCCGGGTAGACAACGCGTGCCCAATCTGTCAGATCGACACAGGAGCGCACAGAGGTGCGAAACTTGCGCTTTATACGCACTGCGTCACCTGCCATTTCTTCTGTTAGGCCACCTCGCAGGAGAAAAGATAAGTTATTCATACCGTTGATTCCTGCGGAAATTTTCATGACTGTACCATCCCCAAGGAGTTGCGCCAACGTAGGGGGAAGGTCAGTAAGAGTATGCGTCCTGACTAGATAAATGTGGTGTTGAACTGCGAGTTGGATGAGGTCCACGCGATGATTGGGCCCTTCTCCGCCACTTGCCCACTCGATGTCGATCGAGACAAATCTACTAGCTGGTACCTGTGGCAATGATGCATATATTGCAGTCACTGCATTGTCCACATCCAAGCCCGTGCGACACTGTATCGGAACTATATTATGGAGCCTATATTGATGTAATTCGGAGAGAGGTGTTGGTGGTACCCCGAGAAGATCAAGAAACGTTTGCAGTTTCTTGTGTATCTAGCAACAAGTCAGTGTACAGATCTTGATATGAATGAAACAAGTACCTTCGTTTGAGCCCTTGCTGTCCACCGTTGAACGAGCTGAAAGCGGAGGACGGTGCGGAGGTGCAGGCGTGCGTAATCAAGGGAGAGGAGGATGAGAAGGATAGTACGAAGATTTGAGAACATGATTCACGGTGGAATGGCTTGATGATGATCTTGGGGACAATACCCGCTCCCACTTCACACTTATACAAAGTAGTTGAAGTCAGTTTTCTGATTTCCCATTCTTCTAGAAAGAGAGAGGGAGCTATTAGTGCTTTGTACTATGACTCGGATAAACCGCAAGTTGAACTGATAGTAGGAGATGACAAATGATTTCTTCCGGATGACTTGATTATAAGGCTTCTTTTCATTTTAAGCACAAACGAACAAGAAAATGAGTCATGTTAACTCCGAAGAAGTCGGGAGGATACAACCCACTGCACAAGAAGCTGCTCCATCAGCTCTAGAAGGATTTCGAAGAAAGCCATGAGTAACTCACCATACAACAGTCATCCCTGTACACAACCCGAAACTTGAACTAGAACCGTGCCAAAATGGGAAATGGGCCAACTTGAATGCATCCCAACCCGCTTCGGAAGGAGTAATTTGCATGAAGGCGCGTTTCTCGTCCTCGGAGCTGAGGGAATTGCGCTGTCGGCCGATGATGGACTCATACTGCACATTGAAACCGAGTGTTCTCCGTTTAGGCGGCAATGGTGGCGGGGCAGAGGTGTTTGGCAAGGAATGGGGACACGACAAGTTGACAACAACTTGGATGATGTCGAAAATGCAGTTATATTTTTCCCTTTGCGGCATTTGCAAATTGAGTTGTGAGTCGCTTTGTCGACCTTTGTGCATGCAAGCGGAATATTGGGATGCATCAAACTGCCCGGTGATACATAGCCCCGTATATACGAATCCGACCGCGCAACTTCGCAACCTTCCCTCTCCAGCATCCTTCCCATGTTTTTGGGCTCTTTACGCCGCTCAGGCCAGGCGAACTTAGGATTAGATGTCGATTGAGCAGGGATCCCTGAAGTGAGAGTAGACGGTAGGGATAGAGACTCGTCCCGACTGACTGCTCAGCGCGAGTCCTGTGGCCGCTTATTGTTGAGCTTGAGATGGTCGAGGAAAAGAGGAACGATGGAACGAGAAGAAGCTGACGCGGCCATCGTTCCTTCCGGTGACAAGAAAGTCGGAGTCATACTGGAAAGTTGTCACTGATGAGTCGGGGATACAGGAATGTGAAGAAAATCATACCCATTTGCAGATTCCATACGCGAACGGATGTGTCCAATCCCCCTACCCCCACCCCAAGAAAAGAAGACAATATAATTTTCGGCGTAAATCTTATGCAGATGTTCTCGGAGAACGTATAGACATTCCCCGTGCCGATGCTCCAAAGCTGAAGAAGCCCGTGAGTATTATGATTCAAAAATTAAAAGAACAACTTACTCGAGAAGTACAGTAGTAGCTTTCGCTCACTGATTACTGCACGCATACATCCTCTCCTCGTGCCTGTGAGGGCCGGTTCAGTAACTTGCCTCTTTGCACATCCGAAACGTCGGTGATGCGTCTCGCAATTCAAAACCTGAGAGGAGCGGACCTCGGATGCAAGTGCAGCAACCAGTTTTAATGTCCTGCTCTCTGAGCTGGTCATCAGCCACCACTGACGATGAGCTCTCTGGCATAGCCCTGTCCCTCGGAGAAGGTTCACTCATGATATATGGTTACGGATGTAACCACTCTACCATCACAAATCGCTGAAGAAGTTTGTGTTGTCAACTGTGGAGGTGGACGCGTGCGCATGTGTGCTCGCCATTGCTTTAGTCGGTGGGGGGATACGCGTCGGCATAAATCTGCGAGAGAATCCTGGGTCAAGAATTGGGGCGCCTGCTGTGGGGCGCAGTAAATTGCGTAGACGGCAGTGGTTTCGTTCCTCTGCAAAAGCGGTCGAACTCCTACCCCCTTGGTTTCCATACGAGCCTAGAGCGGCGCACGAGTAGAAACGCGTCGACCCACAGGGAGCTAACAAAGTAAGGCGCAGACGTTTTACGCGAGCTGCGCGAGGCGTTGAAACCGATAGAACAATTTGAGCGTGCCGAGACAGGCAAAGCGCGAGTCGGCAGATGCGCGGCGGAAGAAAGAGGTCTATCAGAGTTGTACAAGGTCCCGCATGGTGTTGGGAGAGAATCGGGACGTGCAGGAGGAATTCGATGTTGAAAATTGGTAGAAAAGTGAAGAAGAGAATCTGCGGTGACTTGGGCATTGGGATACAGTGGTAGTTGAGGAGGAGGCCATGACTATGTCAGTTCGCTACTGAAAAGTCACTTGAGGCCATCAACGATATTATAGAGCTTACTCATCTTGGATGATTGGTTAAAGTGTGTCTGTAAGGTGGTTCCTGCCCTAGGCTGCCAGTGCCAGTGTGTAAGATGATCCCATGTCAACTCAACTGTACATCCTACGGCAGCGGCTGTTCCTTTTTCCGATAATTGCGTAGGATGCGATCAATAGTGGAGGGTGCGGGCCAAGATGTAATCCTGGAGAGCAGAACGTAGTGTTAAACAGAAAATACACCAGGACGTAAGACAACCTGAGGAAGTTCTCTGTTAACGAGCCTGGTTGTATGGCATGGTGACTACGGCCAGTGTTGAGCATCTTCAATGTCCACCAAGTACTATGCCTGTGGTAGCAACAACTTGAAGTTGAAGTCGACAACTGAGTGCCAGCCTGCCAGCCTTAGTAGTGAGTGCCACAACTTCAAGTTGAACTTGAAGTCACCGTGCCAGTGACCGGCGTGCCACTGGCACTGGCAGCCTGAGTGGCAGTGAGCCTGAGTGACTCCGACTCAGACATCACTGGCAGAAGAATCTGCCGTCCATGTCCTCTTCATCTTGCTCCCCGGAACATTGAAGGGATGAAGTAGTGATGTTGAAGGCAACTTGAGCCAGAGGAACTTTAACACGGTGTATGTCCCCGAAATGTTAAAGTAGAAGCACAACACAAACAAGCCTTCGGGTACTACTAGTACGAGTACTAGTAGGCTAGTAGATACTCCTGGCAGCCTGGGGATGCGCTGCATCGTATGAGATGTGGTGATCAGTATTTACAAAATATCTTCAAGTTGAAGGTCATATCATCACACAATCAAGCAAGACATAGGCGTTTTATTCAAGAAAAAGACGACACATCATTGTTTACTATTATCGGAAAGACAAAGTCGAAACATCATTGTTTATCAGGAAGACAGATAGACTCGACGAAGTTTATACCGTGACCATATACTACGGGTAGTAGTATACTAGGACAAGGGCGTCAAAGATTTGAGTCGAGATACGCCTTCGCCGGTAATCCGAAACTCAAATGGCTCTTTGTAAAGAGGATTGGAAGGATTCACAAATCCTTCCTTGGAACTAGGAGGCTTCCGTGTTTGCTCACGCACTTCCTTTGCCCAGTCCATGCGCAGAGCCAAATAAGACTGAGGTGCCCGACCATAAGGGCCATGGTTCCCCACTATCTTGCATATCCTTTTAAGCACGTCCTGCTGTTCATAGGTAAAGAGTGGTTCCCCCGCTGTCAGGTGCAGTACGGATGGTGCGTTTTCTATGAATTTGGAGAGAGATTCGTCGTCACCATAATAATGTCGGTCGTGGATAAGTTTATTCAAATGTTGCCTGAGTGGAGTCTCGTTCATCACCTCAAAAACGACATGTTCAGAAGACGTAATCATCTGCATCGCGTTGGAAAGGATAACAGCTTTCTCCCTGTGCGTATTTCGCCGCTTCTCCAGATGCAGGATCTTCGATAATTTTTTTCGGTCTTCGTCATTTTCCGGCCACTTTCGCACTGGCACCGGGACTTCCGTGAGATTCGCCTGCTTGACAACTTCCGCTAGTGTGTTCAAGGATAATTGGTCGAAAGAAGCTGAGACTTCCTCAAAACTGCGCTGTATATCAGCTGGGAGAGCTTTTGGAGGAAAACCTTTGGCCGACGCATGGGGTATGTCCTCAGAGCCATAGTATTCGATGTCGCCCTCTTCGGCCATCTTTGCAAAGAATTCCTCGAAATAGAACTTAGGCAGGTCCTTCAGATCGAGGACACCCTCTTCTGATGGATCAAGATTTGGGAACGGTTTGCACAAAGTCATCTATGCTGGCATCCCATGTGGACTCCTGCTCGTCGAGTGTGGTGGCTGGCTGTTGTGAATCCAACTTCTTCAGCTTGCGATTGAGGATGACATACAACCTTCGATGGAATTCGAAGATAAGATAGAAGCGCACAAGAAAGAAACGGAACTTTTCGATGGATTTTGCGTCAGGCGACGGCTGCCAGGAGTTTGTGAAGGGGTATTTGGATTTAAGCTCTGCTCTCGCGCCCTCTACCAAGCTGTGCAGCTTCTTTTCGGTTTCCCTCAGCGTCTTCACGGCCCGGCCCCTCTTTTCCTCACTACACTTTGGGTCCTTTGTCGTCACCTCCACCTCCTCTGCTTTCTTTTTCGCCTTAACCGCCTCCTTGTATGTCGTATCCTCCTTGCGGAAGTCTGCTAACTTGTCTTCAATCCCTGCTAACCACTCTTCGTAGCGTGCTTTCTCTGAGGATATGAGGCTTTCAGGTAAAGCGGTGAGCAGGTCATCAAACAGATGCCTTGCAATGGGAACCTTTCCGTCCCGGCGCATGGTTGGTTGGGCAGTGAACTCAGCGTAAAGCTCGTTTACACCTCTGATGAGCCCCGCTGTCTTGACACCGCCATCACCAGTAATGTCAAAAGGGGCAACCGATTCGATCTTGAATTTGTTTGGGAAAACAATGGCAAAAGCCATATAAAGAATGTTCCTGGCGTCCTCGAAGACGTGTCGTAGTTTAATACTACAAGCTGCCGCTTCGCTCTATGTGAGAACTCATGAGTTTAATTTGTTTTGCAATAGCTTTCAAGATGACTTACCGATTCAGCTGCTACGGCAATGATTTGAAGCTCGCGTATCATGACAGCGAACGATGCTATAGTCCGCGTCAAAAGGTCGTCTTTGGAGCGGTCCGCCTTCCGTTCAGCATCCAATGTCTGGTCCGCCTTCCGTTCAGCATCCAATGTCTCCCTACGAGCCAGCTTTTCGTTCATTTGATGCACCTTGTCGGTGGTGCTTCGAATCATATCAAATTGACTGTCAAGCCTTTTGCTAACATTAGCTGCCATGACGGAGTGTAGCGCATGGATGCCCTCCTCAGCTGCAGCCCTCGCAAGCATCGGGTAATTCAGGGTTGCCTGGTCCTTTATATGTTGTATCTCGTTGGAGAGAGATTCGACTTTCTCCTCCAAGGTCTTTATTGTCTCCGAGTAATCCGTGTTCTCCGATTTGGCCGCCTTTTTTTCGTGGCTTTCAGATCTTCCTTTTTTTTGTCAAGATCTTGAGATCCAACATTCTGCATCGCCCGTTCCAGCCGTTCATCCACTTTCTTTTTTTCATCAGTATTCGCCACCCGAGCTGCCGCTCCATGCTTGAGTTTTGTTATCACCTGGTTGAGAACTTTGGCAGTCTCGACCAGCTTTCCTCCAATGTCCGTCCATTCCTTGCCCGCTTTGTCCAAGTCGCCCCCTATCCCATTGAGCATGGTGACTGACAAGTCGCTGGTTGGGTATAGGAAAGAGATAAGAAGCAATCTACACAGACTGGCAATGTCACTCACAGGTTCGTTTTCAAGTCTTCGACACTGTTTGACGGCTTGGAGTCCACGTCCGACCCAGGTTTTGCCACCCCACTGCCAGTGGCACCGGCACTGGCGGCCTCGCTGACAGTAGAATGGAATGTCATCAAGATGCAATTAAGCTCAGGCTGGCAACACTACTCACAATTCCAAATTGGATGTGTCTGGTTCCGCCTCAGTGGCAGACGTCAAATTGCCACTGCCAACTCCTAGTCCGACCTCAAACTCCGATTGTGACCTCAACCCGGGCCCTGCACTTGCAAGAGACTCCGAGTCGGACATGGAGACGCCGGGCCCATTCACTGGCAGGCTGTCAAGAGAATGTCCTGGTCACATACTTTGAAGGCTGGCAACATGAATGACACTTACTTGATTGCTGATTTGCCACTGTCATCTCGCTGTACCAACTGAATGAGAAATTCAATCCATTTCACCATGTCTGACCGCGTCTTTATAAGCTCGGGCCACGGATGGGCTCCATTTTCGCCGGAAGAAACTAGTCCTGTTTGGACTTTTTGTGAAAGAATTGAAATTACTACTAATACTAGTTTTTGAGACATGTACTACATACCAGCTCGTCTGGCATCATCTGGACCCAGCAGCAGGCTGATTTTGATTGGCTTGGGAGGCTCAGGCTGAGTGATGCCAGTGTTAACAGGTAGCACTGGCATGTTAGCGTGAGGGACAACAGACATTCTGAAGGGATAGTCGTTGAGTTGCTGGCTTCAAGATGATGTGGGGGGCATCATGATGGGGTCCGCTGCCAGTGGCAACTAAAAGCTATTCACCGTCGGAACGTGAACTTGAAGAAGTTGATGGAAGTCGGATACTACCGCTGCCAGCAGGCCACACCGTGACTCAGGCTGACGGAGTGCCGTGAAGAGTAGTACTATATTTAAATTTAAGTACTCAGGCTAGTACTACTATGCCAGTGATACTACTACTACTAGTAGTAGGACTTCCCAGCCTCACTGGCACTGGCAGTGCCACAGCATGAGTGCACCCGCCGCGAGTAGTACTACTACCGTAACTACTAGTACTACTACTACTACTAGTACTTACTAGTCGAATTTGAAGTTGATGATCTCAGCAACTTGACAGCTCGGCCGCCGCAGTTCGCTTCGGAGTCCGAGTCCTCGCCGGATAGTACTATAGTAGTATATACTTGTTTGTGTTTCACGGCATGATGATGCGGAGGCACCGTGATCATCATTATGATGGTACTGGATGCCTTCCCGTAAGGATTTAGGACGACGATTCTTATCCTAAATCCTCTTCCGAATATTATCCGGGAACGGAGCCAACTTTCCGGTCGACGTCGGTCGTCCTAAATTACTGAGATCAAGGAAGGGCTCTAAACATTACAGCAGCGTTCTCACATACCATATTTAGTAGAAGTGAAGATTATGTGACGCACCCGCTTCCATTTTAAGCAATTTTATCTATGAAAATAATCCGGCAGACCTCACCGTGGCAACCGGAAAGGAATTTAGGACCCGTCCTAGATGTTGCTTACGGTTTAGGATGGCTGTCCTAAACCTGTACCTGACGGAGTTTCAAAGATTTAGGACAGCCTCCGCCGTCCTAAATTCTTCGGGAAGGCATCCACTAGAGTAGTGACGCAGCCTGCGGCTCAGGCTGAGTCGGAAGCCACCATACTCAGGCTATGCTTCCCGTACTAAGGATTTAGAACGGCTTTTTCGTCCTACAAGTAGTATGTAGTACTAGTACTAAACGGCACGGCTCGGAGCCAAACTCTCCGTCTTGCCCGGGCCCTAAATTTCCAGGATCTAGCAGAGGGGAAGGGTCTGCCAGATGGTCCGTGTCTAGGACAGTCGTCCTAAATGCCTGCCTTGCTTACCGTACTAGTAGTAGTATCAGGTAAGATATCATAAGTACACCCTGATACCTTACCTTCAAGTTCAAAGGTAAGTTATACCGCGGGACTCCATGGACCGGCAGAACTTCTGCTCAAGGCCGGCGGTGGACGGGTGGCTTCAACCTCCCTAAATGCTTGCCAGCCTGAGTGCCAAGCGGGGTCTTATGGGTTTCAATTTCGGGTGTCCTAAATCCTTCATCCAGTGGCGCCACTGGCAGTGATACCGTGACTCAGGCTCAGCCTGAGCCTGAGGCTGCCACTGCAGTGCCAGTGGCAGTGAGGTTACTAGTTCTGGGAGGAAGGGCACTGCGTTCCGGAATTGCGTGATAACGCTCAGGGAAATCTGCCTCCCGTGCGAACGTCTTCAAGTTGACAAATGGGGGACTCGGACTCGGAGTAAGGGACTTGCCGGCGAAGCTCGGCCCTTTTCTACTACTGTAGTATTAGTAATAACTTGAAGTTGCCCCTCAGGCTCACTGGCACTCACTGCCAGTGGCTCACTCAGGCTACTACTAGTACTAGTAATAGCCTACTACTACTAGTACTACTCAGGCTGCCGGTGGCATGCCACGGTGGCAACACTTGACCTTCATTCCAACTTCACTCACCGTTTGAATAACCCTTGCCATTACTTTCCTCTCAGGCATACTACTACTACTACTAGTATTCCTAGTAGTAGTACTCACTGCACTGCCAACTTGATCTTGAAGTAGCTCAGGCTCTTCGTTCAGTCACTATCAAATCTCCAAAATGTCAAGTTCTGATCTCGGGGATACTCCAAGCTCTTGCTTGGACACAGACGAGGACGAGGACGGTTCAGAATCCAGCTTTGGTCTCAACACTCACAGCTCAAAGTCCGCGATCATCGAAGACGAGAGCGAATACGAAGTGTATACAAATCCTGTAGAGGTTAAGTTCGGTAGGACCACATATTATCTATATTTCAGTGTGTGGTTTGGCTTATCTTCAATGACTTGTCAGAGGACCTACCCTTTGGTTATCGCTCGGGAGCATATATCGATAGCACGGTGGTCCAGTCAATCACCAAAAGCTTAGAGTCCAAGCTAGAGTGTTACGTTTTCTTACTATGTCAGCGGCCCCCATTACTCCGAACCCTTCGCCCTATTTGTTTCTATTCTTGTTCTGCTCAGTCATCCTCCGATGTAACCCTCAACCCTCAGCCAATCCCGATGTTACACATGTACCCTTTGCCCTAACCCTTTGCCCATCGCTCTCACACTATTATTAGTAGCCTATCGTCTACTCTCTTATTGTTCTCTTCTTACTCATCTTCCGATGTACCCTTGCTCCGCAGCTACAGTATGTAAACCCCTGTACTTAGCATGATCGAACTCTAAGTTCGATCTCCTTTGTCAAACCCCCCGTCTCTAGTCTCTGCTATACATCTGTTTCTCTCTACTCTACATCGTAGGCCTTTGTCCATACAACACTTAGTGTCGAGCCCTAGCTCCGCTATCACTGAGCAACTTAACGTTGCGTTCCCCAACTATACGAGACCGTAAGTTGAGACGTAACAATTAGATCGAACTTATCTACCGTTGAAGACATCCGTCTTTACGACTCAGTGTTGAGCCTCGCTCCACATACTACTAACCAGTTGTAAACCCATCTAGTCCAGAAGAATATCCGCTCGAGGTAATCCCTTCAGTGTAGCAAGGTGCTCATCGATTGCAAGAGGGAGGCCAAGGAAAACTTCGAGAGTCGCGATCCGAAGATTAAGAAAACCGCTCCAGCTCATTGGTTGATTAAACCCCGGACAGTAGCGTTACAAAGGAACCAACTTCTGTCACACCAAACGGGACCGTAGCTGTGCACACAGGAAGAGGACTCAGTACCTGCAAAGAAGGCATAAAGCTGCTAGCCTAGTCTTTGGGACGCCTATTGGACAACGAGCATAACTTGCAGACGTGCCGCTTGGTAATAGCGAAGGGAGACCGATCCAGAAATCGAAGGGAGACCGATCCAGAAATCGAAGAACAGTTCATCTGTTAAACATTGAACAAAGCATCACAAACACTGCCCCACCGTCGATCATCTCATAACGTTATCGCTTGACGACCCTCAAGACTAAACAAAGGTCAAACAGAAAACCACTTCACTTTACGTCATAACATCTATCCATCACGGCACCCTCTATCCCACAAAACGCTTTGCTCCTTACCCACACCGACACCAACCAACTCGACAACGCAGGAAGACACATATACCAAGTCCAATACTCCGTAGCCAACTGTTATCAATTCGACACATACAGTTTCACCAAGTATTGTGACGATACAGTTTGGTCCATCACAAAAACTGCCAGTCTAATCGTCCAACCCGACTCTATCTTCTTCATCTACCACACCAACCCCAACGCATTCTTCTATCTAGAAGAGTTTCTCCCTGATCGAATCCGACTAGTCCATATCTGTGGAGACGATTGCCGACTTTTACGCATACACTACACACTACCACAATCGTGGCGGACACCCTATCACTTCCAGCCCTTGACGATCCCATCTACTCAACCAGAGACCTCATCCGAAACCGATTCCTCGCCTTTGCCGAAGAGTTCGACGACATCCTAAACCAAATCAGAACTATACTCGACGACCGGTATTACAATTACACCCAAACAGTTGGATACCTGCAGTACTCACGCGACAACCACCAACCTTGGATCTTCAAATACGGACTCCTCTGGAACCATACCCGATTATTCATCCCTCGAGAAACTCACCTACGCCGATTCTTTATAAACTACGTCCACTTTGACAACCACGGAGAACAACTTCATCGCACTGAAGCTGAAACTGCTCGCTTTGTAAACCGACACTTCTGTTGGAATAGTATCAGCGAAGACGTCAACCACTACATCTATCAGTGTAGTTGTCAACACCACCAACCCACTCCGCAAAACATAGTTCATAACTATCTTGCACCACCGATTGACCCCCCGGAAGATTCACCCCACATTGCTAGTGTTACGGACTACACCCTTACAAACTACGATTCAGACAGTTACGGATATCAATCCGGAACCGATTAATCACCACGGCGAACAAAGGCAAACAGACGGCTCGAAACACAGCCTCATCTACTACAACAGGCAAAACCAACAAAGAAACCACTTCGAAAATCACTGAAGAACCAATACCTACACAGACTACTGTTCCTCAGTATCCAGACGCTCCACCACCACACAATCGACTCTTCTTTGACACTGAAAAGAACTTCTTCTACTATAGGATTGGTAACAAAACTTATCGATCGTGGTCATACAATCAACTACTACAACGGTGGACCCCAATCGAAGCCAACTCTGCTGAAGAAGCTCGACAAAACTTCATCACTCATACCCCCAACTGGGAAGACCTCGCTCGTCGAAGTCTAGCAGGAGAGTTCAAACACATTCAACCCCCACTACCACCGTTCCCAACCACTCTTATCTTCAACGAAGAAACACAATACTTTCATCTTCCCGACGCCAACGGAGAACCTACCGAAACCCCTTGGATCTACAACCCAACTGCTGATTCTTGGGTAGTAGCTCATACACTCGGCCCAGAACTACGAGAAATATACGAAGGTCACACTCCAAATTGGAAAGAGCTTAGAGAAGAGTACTACCGCCGACACCCCGATCTACTACCACAACCACCACAAGAACCCCAACCAACTTCCACTTCCGACCCTCAACCCAGCAACTCCCATCGATCTCATTCAAACTCGCCCACTCACGGATCTCTTGATCAAAACCTCTTCAGACGATCCTCCAGACGATCCTCTCAATCAGGCAGCTCCATTGCTCCAGAAACTCCTACTCCCTCACGTCAAGCATCCATACTTCCCCCTATCCCACCGAAACCATATCTCTCTTACACCCGCCCTCACATCGAACCTCTATCCATCAGTACTATGGCCACCCAAACTATCACGGAAACTACCCGCTCAATGTTCCGACCCCCACCTGGAGAAGAAAGTATCAGTACCTTTTTCCACTTAAGACATCTCCAAGGTCGAGGCAGAGGAGGCAGAGGAGGCAGAGGAGGCCGACAAAATCCTGCATGGAGAGGATGGGGATTTGGTGAACCACCCGCAGGAGATGAAGGAGGAGGAGGAGGAGAAGGACCCCCCGGAGGAGACCCGAACAACAACGGAGGAGGAGGAGACGATGGAGGAGGAGGAGGAGGAGGCGGAGGAGCTGGAGGTGGAGGAGCAGCAGACAATAACAATCAAGGAGATGGACCTGCACACGATCGGCCCATAACCATGGCTAAAATCCAACCTTTCGACGGAACCCAAGAAGATGCTGATCGCTTTTTACTCCAAGTCCAAATCCACCTACGAGCCAACCGACACATCTATGACACAGATGAGCTATGCATCGAATTTGTGCTTGCCCATTGCAGTCTTCGCGGATCCCGACCCTTTGCAATGCAATACATGGCCAGCGGACGTTTTGAAACCGACACATTTGAAGAATTCCTTGCGGAATTCCACCGCACTTTCATCACATCCGAACTCACAATCAAGGCTACCATGGAACTCGCCAAGCTCAAACAGCGAGGATCTATTGAAGACTACATTCTCAAATTCAAAACACTCATCATGCAGGCTCGTATCACAGAGTACCTTTCCCAACGCAATGCCTTCTGGATGGGACTCAATGACAACCTTCGAATGAAACTACTTGCATGTAGTCCACAACCGACCAACATGGAAGATTGGTTTTCGCTTGCCACTCGACTGGACACCAATTACAAGATAGCTCGTTCAATGGAATCCCAACCCCACCAAACCTATTCCGGAGAGAACCGCTTCAAACGACGACCTATGCGACAATACAATCGTCAGATTCGAGCCATCTCAAACGACGCAAATGACACAAATGAAACATTGCCTTCCAATGACAACGATGATATAGAAGAATTGGTCGACCTAGCCATCTACAGCTTCTTTATATCACGACTTTCGACTGAAGAATTCCAACGTCATATGAAGGAAAACCTTTGCTTCAATTGTCATCAACCCGGACATCGCACTGCCAAGTGTCCCAAACCTCATCCCAAACGTACCTCAAAGACTCGATGGCCCAACTCACGAACACCAAGGTCCAAAAATATGCGCCAATTGACTTCAGCTGATGATCAAAACGAATACTCGGAACCCGAGAACGAAGACCAAGATCAAGGCGAACTCTCAGCCGAAGATCGCGCCGCACAGATTCAACAACTCCTTATTGGCCTTGATGATGACGCAGTCAACCAGGTCTTCGATCGAGTTGAAGAAGGAAATTTTTGAACAACGAAGAGCTCCCGCAGCCCTCTCTCTCGTTGAACATCAGGCTGCTCATCAATTCAATTAACGACAATCATGCCTTACGAATCCCAATCACGTTCCTATATAACCAGAAAACCCACAAAGCCACCGCCTTACTCGACACCGGAGCAGAAGGTCTATTCATTGACAAAACACTTGTAGAAAATCTCCAGATCAAAACTATCAAGCTGCGACAATCACTTCGACCACGCAATGTTGACGGAACATTCAACAATGCCGGACACATCACATCTTATGCTCCCCTTCGTGTCAAACTCGGAAATGCCCACTATGCTATGCGATTCTATGTTACCACCCTTGGAAAAGAGAACTTCATTTTCGGACTACCATGGTTCAAGAAATACCAACCCAAAATCGACTGGGAAACTGGATCAATACAGCTCAATCGCGTTAATATCTCAACACAACTTGCGCAACAAGCTCGAAAAGGACTCCAACCCGCTAAACCACTTACTGCCTTGGTACCCCATCAATACCACCAATTCCTATCCCTTTTTGACGAAGAAAAAGCACATCGCTTTCCTCCAAGTCGCCCATATGACCATGCAATTGATCTCAAACCCGACTTTATTCCTAAACGACATTCACCTTATCCACTCTCACTTCCGCAACAAGCTGCTCTCGATGCCTTCATCGATGAGAACCTCAAGAATGGATATATCAGACCTTCGAAGTCACCTATGGCATCCCCTCTCTTTTTCGTTGACAAGAAAGGACGGTACCTTACGACCCGTTCAAGATTACCGTTACCTCAACAATGGAACCATCAAGAATGCGTACCCATTACCACTTGTCCAGGATCTATTAGACAAGTTACATGGATCTCACTACTTCATCGCCCTAGACATCCGATGGGGATACAACAACATCCGCATCAAGGATGGAGATCAATGGAAAGCCGCATTTACCACTCAACGAGGACTTTTCGAACCAACAGTTATGTTTTTCGGCCTATGCAACTCACCTGCTACCTTTCAACACTTTATGAATGATATTCTTGGCGAAGAAATCCTTCTAAACCATCTCTTGGTTTACATGGACGACATCCTCATACATGCCCCAACCTTACCGGAACTCATATCTCGAGCACGACGTGCCTTCACTATCCTTGAAAAGAACGACCTCTACTTCAAGCCCACCAAATGCTTCTTTCATACGCAGAAACTACCCTATCTTGGACTCATTATTACACCTAATCACATCCAAACCACCCAACAAAAATCGAAGGAATCACTAAATGGCCCACTCCGACTAACGTCAAAGATATCCGTTCATTCACTGGATTCACCAACTTCTACCGCCGTTTTATTCCACACTACGCCGAAATCACCAAACCCTTGGACAACCTCAAACGCAAAGATCAACCTTTCAAATGGACTGAAGTAGAACAAAAATCATTCGATGATCTCAAGGCCGCGTTCACTCAACATCCGTTACTTCTTATGCCCAACCCGCACAATCCCTTCTTCCTTGAAACTGATGCTTCCAAAGTTGCAACCGGAGCAGTCCTTCGTCAACATGATGACAACGGTGTTCTCAAGCCAATCGGTTATATTTCGCAATCACTAAACTCTGCTGAACGGAACTACGAGATCTATGATCGCGAACTATTGGCAATTATCCGTGCCCTCATCACTTGGAAACACTATCTCCTTGGATCCCCACACCCTGTTACACTTTGGTGTGATCATCGCAACCTTACCTACTGGCGAGAGGCCCGACGACTCTCACCCCGTCAAGCACGATGGCATCTGTTGCTATCACAATTCGACCTTCATATCACACATGTCCCCGGCAAACAAATGATTCAATCCGATCTTCTATCCCGCCGGGCGGACCATGTTAAACAGGGGGAGAATCTCAACGAATCATCGATTATGCTTCCGAAGGACCTATTCATTTCCACTCTTCAGGAACAGAAGGATCAAGAAAATTCTGAAGACGAAGAAGAAGAAGACTACGAATCCGATGACGACCTCCCAGACACAGATAACCTCACAAAATCCATCAAAGAATCGATGAAGAAAGATGAATTCCTCACAAACACCATTGCCCAGCTAAAGAAGAAACTACCACCTGCCCGAACCGCCCTCAAAGACTGGTTTTTCGATGATGACGGCATCCTTTACTTCAAAAATCGCATCTATATCCCGGACAACCTCGAATTAAAGCGCACTATTCTCCGACTCACCATGATATACCAGTTCGAGCGCACCCTGGCATATTCAACACCCTGGAACAGGTCCGAAGGACGTATTACTGGCCCAGGATGCAGAAGTTTGTGTCCGATTATGTCCATGGATGCGCACTATGTCAACAAATGAAAGTCAATCACCATCCAACCGCTCCACCACTAATGCCTATCGCCGCCGACAAACACTCGTTTCCATTCTCCCACGTCAATATGGACTTCATCACCGACTTACCAATGTCACATGGCTATGACACACTTCTATTAGTCATTGATCACGATTGCTCCAAGGCCATTGTCCTCATTCCATGCGAAAAGACAGTAGACGCAATCGAAACGGCACAACTATACTTCGACAATGTATATCGACGATTTGGACTTCCGATACGCATTATATCCGACAGAGGACCCCAATTTGCTTCTAAAGCATTCCAAGAACTCTGCAAGATCATAGGAATCAAGTCATCGATGTCCACCGCTTACCACCCTCAAACCGATGGACAAGCCGAACGGACCAATCAAGAGATTGAAGTATATCTCCGGATCTATTGTACTGCGGAACCTGAGAACTGGTCTAGACACATTCCCAACATTGAATTCGCCCATAACAACCGTGCCCACGCTGTCACCAAGAGAACCCCTTTCTCGCTTCTCATGGGATACGACCCCATTCCACTACCCCTGAAATATCCGAAATCAAATGTCCCATCCGTATCACAACGACTTGCCAACCTCACAGTACATCGATCAGAAGCCTTAGCAGCTCATTCAGTCGCTGCTATGGTAATGAAAGAACGCACTTTCCGAAACTTCAAACCATTCAACAAAGGAGACAAAGTTTGGCTAGACTCAAAGAACCTTCGAATTCCCGGTTTATCGCAAAAGTTCAAGGAAAAACGCGATGGTCCCTTCAAGATCAAGAAAGTCTTATCTCCACTCGTCTATGAATTAGATCTCTCACGGACTAAATGGAAGATACACCCAGTATTCCACGCCGCGCTTCTCGTGAGATACACTGAGACGGAAGCATATGGACCACCCCACAGTAACCCCCCACCTGATCTAATCGAAGGACAAGAACAATTCGAAGTAGAAGCCATTCGAGCCCACCATGGGAATGGCACCAGACGACAATATCTTATAAAATGGAAAGGTTACCCCACTTCTGGAAACTCATGGGAACCCGAGTCACATCTTCGGAACGCACAGACCATCCTCAAAGCCTATAAAAGACTCCATCATCTCACTTGAATGTCCCCATCCAAAAAACTCGTTCACTTCTCATATCCCCACTCATCTAACATCATAAACGACTATACGCTCTCCCCATCGAACAAACAGCCACCAACACCTGAACCCCATACTGTCGCATTACCGACTACCTCGATTCCAACTCGCCCCCATTACCTGGACGCTGTCCGACCTGTATACTCCGGAGCTTGGTCCAAAGACCACTACGACCCAGACTGGGAGTACAAGTACTTCAAACCCCCCACCGGACTTGGACTCCACATCCCAACAATCTCGGTATTTCTCATCCACACCTTCTTTAACAACCCTGATTACGCCCACCGACTCATTGACTATTTCAACAAATCTGCTCGTGTTCAACCCCCACTCACAATCACTCGACCCATTGTCCGACATCGTCATCACTTCAGCCACTTTGAACCTCGCCACTCTGACCCCTATTGCACCTGCAGTTGTTGTCACTACGACTGTCCGACTCATTCCCTCTAAGTCATGCCACCTGCCCGTTCCCAACGCAACCCATCCCGTCACACCCCCTTATTTCGTTCATACACATCATCTCTCCAACCACCAGCCTTACGCCTCGACACCCACAACCCCTTGCAATCTCGCCAGATCCTTGAATTATTCTCAACTCGCACCTTCCACCAACGCCTAAGTCAATCAACATATGATAACACTCCTCTTCTTGCCAACTGGACCCAATGTTATGATATTGTTACCCGAAACCAGGAGATTCTCGATCCTACCATTGCCATCATCGAAGGATCTCTCCATCTCTTGCGACGGGCTCAAGAGTCATTCCAAGACATGCGACGATTTGCCCTTACGGAACTCCTTGAAACAGCGCCTCAAGAGTTATTTGCCCCATTGGTCATTGACCTCACCACGGAGGACGACATCATCGACCTCACTAAAGACCTTGCTGACCAAGTACCTCGCCCACCCCTTCACTCCGTCGGCATTCAAGTCCCAGAACGCAAAGAACTCATCAATCGCCTGTCCGAACCCATTCGTCTACAATCGCCAATACAGTTACAAGAAGACAAGAGTATCGTGTCAACACAGCCCCACCCTCACCCACATACAGCCCGAAAGTTGACAACAATCCTTTTACGTCTATGTCCTTGGACTCCAAGGAATGCACACAACACTCCGCTGTCGACCACCACTACAACCTGGCCGCGTCCACCTGCGAATTCTATACATGTTCATACTGCAACATACGTGCACCTGGACACACCATCATTGGATGCCCCAAGTATACATGCCCCTCATGTGGACAACACGATGGTCATGACGATGAATGCGCATCTAACCGAATTGCTCAACAACGCGTAACGAAGAGAAACCCACCTGCAAACAACTAAAGCACCTGTTGCTAACCTGGATACCCTATTGGCGTTAACTTCGCTTATATGGCATGTTTTTCCTTATTGTCTATTGGACTTAATTTGTCCCTATAACGGCCATTTTCTTTACTGATTTCCACTACGTTTCAATTTAAGAACGGGGTAATGTTACGTTTTCTTACTATGTCAGCGGCCCCCATTACTCCGAACCCTTCGCCCTATTTGTTTCTATTCTTGTTCTGCTCAGTCATCCTCCGATGTAACCCTCAACCCTCAGCCAATCCCGATGTTACACATGTACCCTTTGCCCTAACCCTTTGCCCATCGCTCTCACACTATTATTAGTAGCCTATCGTCTACTCTCTTATTGTTCTCTTCTTACTCATCTTCCGATGTACCCTTGCTCCGCAGCTACAGTATGTAAACCCCTG
This sequence comes from Trichaptum fuscoviolaceum, assembly GCA_910574455.1. Lineage (NCBI taxonomy): Eukaryota > Fungi > Basidiomycota > Agaricomycetes > Hymenochaetales > Trichaptaceae > Trichaptum > Trichaptum fuscoviolaceum. The sequence goes on along the minus strand of CAJSYZ010000009.1, from coordinate 4,160,863 downwards.
TACTTAGCATGATCGAACTCTAAGTTCGATCTCCTTTGTCAAACCCCCCGTCTCTAGTCTCTGCTATACATCTGTTTCTCTCTACTCTACATCGTAGGCCTTTGTCCATACAACACTTAGTGTCGAGCCCTAGCTCCGCTATCACTGAGCAACTTAACGTTGCGTTCCCCAACTATACGAGACCGTAAGTTGAGACGTAACATAGAGCATGCAAATCGCTTCGGGTTTTCGTCGAACGATTTCAAGGAAACACTTGTTCTGGCTGATCGGCTGGGGAGGTACTTTGATACGTCAAATCAGTATATCAGTAACCGGGTTAGGGAAGCACAGGCTCTGCAGAGGAAGACGGCTGTGATGCTAGACCAGTTTCGGATCAGTACATACCAGTACACGGACATGATCTTCAAGCTAGGTGAAGAACTAGCTATCCTGATGCGTTATACGGTAAGCTGCAAATTAAATCAAAAGCTTGAATGCACGTCTCTAACCGCTTGTTCTTATGGTAATGCGCTATAGCCCGAGGAGCCACTTGAGCTGCTTATCCGCAAGCGTGTGGAGGAATCAAGACTTGCTGTCGCCACGGCGTTCATATCTGTTCTTCCCGGCTTTTTCCCGTCAGGGAAACTCATCAATGTTTTCACTGGGGACGTCATCTGGGATAATTTCTTGTCTTGCTTAGTCGCCCGATATCATTCACACCATGCAATCGTGCGTTGGCAACGTAAATTTGAGGATGAGGAGGCCGGCAATCGATTGATACAGACAAAATCTGTCTTTTCTGCCATAAGGATCGACATCAAAGGCACAAAGCTCGAGGAAAATGTTCGTCGTGAACTCTCTGCTCAATTGAAGCACCTTACGCCAGTTGTGGGCGTGAATCTTAAAGGCTCTACAAGCAGGCCCCGAAACCCAAGGCTTGCGCTCAAGTTCTTTCTCCCCCTACTTATTTGGTCATATAACGAGTGCAAGGATTGGATCGTCTTCCTAGACAAATGCCGTGCGGAACAATTGCCAAAGTCGCCCGTTGGTCAACTCTCAGAAGCAGAAGTCAATTGTTCTGCGACTCAGGCGACTCCGACTGTCTTTCAATCCGGAACAGCACAAGAGGCTCGGCGTCGATGGAAACGTGAACTTGAACGTGCCGGTGGAGAAGCTGCTCTAGCTGACTTTCATCGACTCATTCAGAAGTCAATGGATATTCTTGGCGTCGACTCGGCTGATGGTGGAACGTCCTCATTGGAGAATAATCGACAAATCCAGCGCGAATACGGAAATTATTCGGTTGTTCTGCGCAGGTTCAACTGGATCAGGAAATGTTTAATCATCCTCTGTGATGATTCGCTTCTGGATCTGTTGCTCATGAATGATGGTGCAATGCAGCGCTTCTCCAGGGAGATGGACTTTGCTAGGCTGGGCATTATCGAAGTGACTCGAGCCATTAGGCAATTTGACGATGCTGATCGCAAAGATATAGACAAGGAAAGACTCGACAGGGCCGCCGAATTTCTCCACGAAGATATGGAACACATCGATCATGCCCTTATTCCGGCAGAGCAAATTTTTGACTCTTTACTCCTGAAGACAGTCGACGATTTACTTCGTAATTATGGTCCATTTTATTTAACAGATTATGGAATCCTATTTGCTCTTCTCGACAAATTGGATCCCATCACGGACACCGACTCGGATGTCAATATGAGCTCGGCGATGTAACTGGCGGTTGCATATTGGACCATTCCCCGACACGAAGTGTTCTAGGGTTCACCAGCGCGCGATTCAAGTTTAAGTTGTGGCCGTGTTAAATTTTTATTTCGTTTTACTATGTTTATGACAAAAGTCAAGGACTCGGATTGTACTAGTACTACTCATTCTATGCCAGTGCTTACTCCCTTTTCAAGTTTAACTTAAAGCTCCTCTCGCACTATGCTGCACTATTGGTAGTTAGTACTAGTAGCAACTATGTGACATCGTTTTCTTGATTACTACTATATACTGCAAAAAAATTATTTATTTATTCATAGCATATGCTTCAAGTTGATAGTACTACCGTGACTAGTACTACTAGTAGTCTGTGTTCAACTTGAACTTCAACTTCAAGATGGTTAAATTAGAACTTGAAGTAGTACTAGTAGTAGTAGTAGCCTGAGGCAGGTTATTGGTTCATTTCCAGTTGTTGGCAAGTTCCATGTTATTGTACACTTTTTACTTGAAGTTTTCTATGTTCATACTAGTAGTACTAGTACCAGTAGTAGTAGTACTCAGCCTGAGGCTGCCAGTGCACTGCAGCAGTGGGAAATTTTGACCACTGCCACTGACAGTGGCATCCGACATGATCCAACTTGAACTTGAAGTCTAAGATGCACCGACTAGTAACACTACAATTCTAGTATAGCTAGTACCATAATCCGTCACTGAACATTTAAATGTTATATCCTTACTTCATAAGTTTCAAGGTACTTTGTGAGCTAAATGAGGGTTTATCTTTATTGTTGCCTACTTTCGTACAATGTTTCATGCATGTGCATGTCAGCAAATCGGTTAACATAGAATCTATTGTAAAAGTCCAGGGACTCCTCAGGTGTCAATGACTTCGGAGGACATTCATCACCCTCTGGAACCCCAAGGAGGTGAGCTAAACGGAAGATACTCCCTAGAGCTATCACGGATAACTTTGGAGTTTTTGAGTCACCGTGACGGGGGTAGCCTGACTCCGAGTCGGAGGTGTCATTCAGGTCACTCCGGCGAGTCCGAGTCAGCGGTTGACGGCAACTTCCAATAGTACTACGCTGGCACGCGGTAGAGGTCTCTGACTCATACTCTGGCTCGACTATCCACATTCTTGTTTTTCTGTCAGGTGAGTCTCCAACGTTCTTGAAAAACTGGACAAGGGCGCATTCCTGACGTTCTCCATTGGCGGTGAAGGAGAAAAGAAGCATAACCCGAGCAATTCGCATCCCTGCAAACCCCTTTTTGCGAGAACTAACTTGGACAAGAACGACATCACGTCGTGGTTTTCCGCGCCAAGAGGGATTGGACCTGATCACCTCCCTCATTGCTTGCTCTATAGGAATTGATTCGCCGCGGTAGGCGAAATACGCGGTAGCTGAATGGAAGATGGCAATGTCATTGCCCATGTCCAGTGCAAACTGTTGTTCGGCTATCAGGCTTTCAGAAGCGCTTCCGAGGTCATAGTATCCTAATTCGTTCAAGTTGCACCTTTCGTACTTGCAGAATAAGTATATTTTGATGAGTCGTCGGAGCTGTCGGAGTTCCGGATGGCCTTTTATCGCCGCAAGAGCGTTGAGCTGTTTGGGGTACAGCTTACTGGACTCTGTAAGGATAGCAACGAATAAGTCAGATATCCAGCGCCACAATTTGAAGCTCGTGTTACTGACGTTGTTTCGAAGCCATTAACATCAAGCTCGAAGGATCACTTCTACCACCTAAGCAAAACTGATGTTCTGTATTTTCCACATCATGAAGAACAACACTACTTTGCAGTCCTTCCACTGATGAAGTGCTGAAATCATCCAGGTCAGCAATTTCGTTGTGCCCTTGATTACCCACAGTGCCATCGAAGAAATCATCTGTATCATTGGCTGCTCCTGCCACACCAATACACTGCAACTGCTCCCTCTGATTCGGGATCCTCTCAGCATCATCCTCCTCCGGCTCTGACATATTCTTCCGCAGAACATCTCGCAAAACTTTCCACGTAGCCTCGGATAGCGTATCGTCTAGCATTCCACGCTGTTTGAAGTCTGACCTCGATGCAATAAGTTTGCTGAGTCGTTGGTTTGCTGTGATCATCTGGCCCAAGGGATCATTTCTGTTCGAGCGTCGCCACGTTTCTTTGACCGCATAAATATGTTTATTCTCTGTAATCGATGAACACAGCCCGCTCGGTGCAGCAAACAGAGGGATCAATGTTGGATAATGGACCATAGCATGCTGTCGTGGTAGTGAAAAGTTATCCCGGATGCCCTTAGCTATGAATATTTGCCGATAACGGTGAAAGTGATCCAAGAGGCTTTGATTTGATCAAGAGTTGAGGCTGTAATCGTGTACCGACGCACAAGGTAACAGAAGTCTAGAAATGCACTTAATGTGCGAATCATATCATCGTGTGCAATGCCCACGATAGCCGGAAGATACACCTAAGCAAATTGCATCAAATATCAGCAAACCACTGCCTCGAACAAGATAAAAAGGTCACATACTTTCATAAGTGCCTTAGAATCATTGCCTGTCCATTGCTTGAAGCCTCGGCCTTCGGGGAATCTGCGAAGTCCAGGAAAAGGAGCAGCAACTCTGATTCTGCGCGGATGTTAGCAATGGTATTTACATTAAACAACTTGCGAAAAAAATCACCTTTTATCCACAATATCCAGCTCTGACGTGGTCAAGCTCTGACATATCCACTCGACAAGATGATCCTTGAACACGCCTTTGATGATTTGGTGCAGCAGGTCCGGAGATATGAGATCGCATATATCTGCGCGTGGAATGTCATTGGTGAAAGGCTACGGAGCAACGTATCAGTTGCAATATACGCATCCAATGAATAATTTGAAGCACGTACCACAATGTCCTGGTGGAATCCGTACTCTTTCCGAATTGTTGCTTTATTCATGTTGTTGGCGTCTACCTGTTCTATCAATCGTTCGTGCAGCTCTTTTGTTCGAGGAATTGTACAAATTCCGGATTATCGAGGTCCTTGTGAGGCGCTGTGCATCTATAATGTCGAAAGTAAGTCATCACCACAGAGCTTGATTTCAGGAAAGCCTGAGGGCGGTAGTACTTACTTGCAGCACCATCCAGTACATATGGCGCAAAGGCTGACCTGTTCCGGATAATCGGCTATATATGAGCCGAGTCCGAAAACCGACCTACGCAAGTGACCATCAGGGCACCGGAGAATGGTTTTCTGAGTGTTCATGATCATTGCGGATTTCAGCGAGATTAAGATCCTCGATATAGACGAATGAAAGATCTGATGTCGAAAGTGCCGGAAGTCATCTGACTTTTCGTATTGCCGCTCAGCTGCAAAGCATCAGAAGTCAATTGAATAGATCACTATTAACACATACTCTTTGGTATTGCCAGAAATGCTATGAGCTGGACTGTATTCAGTTTCTGGGACCGCCGGGCCTTGTTTGATACATTCCCAATCGAGAGATACAAAGGATAGTATTCATTATTGCCAGTTCCAACAGAAACCGTTGTCTTATCGCTCCCTAAAATGACCGGGACGAACATAGATCCATGGACTGCTTTATCTTCTGCGTAGATCTTGTTCTAAGTCAAGGATAATAAGTATCTGTGCGAGTTAATGAGTCATGACTTACAGCCTGTTCCCAAGCAAAATTCCCGGACATGTAATTTCTGAAAACTCGTTCTTTGTCATTGATATTATTGGTGTCCTCCTTTGTCTGAAATTCACGAAACGGGACAAAGTCAAATTCGCCTTCTAAAGCCGGGTTATCCACCAAATTTCGGATTACTTCCAAAGGATCCCGATACCATACATCATATTCTTTCCTCTTCCATGACTCGATGTTCTCGTTTGTCGCTTTTTGGCCATTGTCGTTAGTGTAGAAGTTACTGAAGGATTTCCAAGATACATCACCGACTTTTGTAGTGTCAATGATCTTGTACAAATTTTGTGCATCTCCATCGAGCAGTGCACCAGCTGTATCCAGACTTGAGTCATCATTGGGATCTGTCGCGTCCAATTCGGGATATCTAATAGATTTTGCGTTCTCCGTGGACTGAATTAGTTGATAAGCCTTCATAATTCCGAGAAGCTTTGTTATGTTGCCAGCAGACATTTGCTCTTCGCGATAGAGAAAATCTGCGAGCTCGAAATCTGCTCGGCACGAATAGGGAAACCAGTCATTTGACGCAGGTTCGTTCCGTGAAACGGGCGGTTCTTCCTTTTCTAAGAAGTTCCCTTCTTCATCGCATGGAGTGGCTGCACGATATTTGGTGTCAGAATGCTAAAGTAAACTGGGGACATCATACTTAGCGCGCACCATTTAAATATCTGTGATACACCTTTAAGTTATCATTGTTCTCTTCATAATCTCCAATGTCGGAGTCCAGATCAGCAGAAGATAGGTCTTGGTCTTCAAGTTCGTCATCTCCAGTGTCAGCATGGGACAGGCAATCAGGACCGTCTAAATCTTGAAGCAGCTCGTCTCGGCCTATGCTAAGCATCGAGATATCCTGTGTGAGTATAGAAATGTCGTAGTCGTAACTTGAAGAGTTGCAGCCACTTTCATCTTCATGATGGCCCTCCAAGTCTGTTGGAAGTTCAGGAGAGCCGGGAAGAGCTTGAGGTGTCGAAGGTCGTGCGGGTCGCTTGGGTGAGGAATCCAAGTCGTAACCACAAGCAGCAGGTCTTGTTGCAAATGATGACGGGTGAGCTGAATATTCATGTCTTGTCCTTGCGGATTGATTCTTGAACCTCCTGCTGCAGAAGGAGAAGGTGCATCAAATAGTCGGGGGGAAGATATCTGTAAGATGAACGGGTTTGGGCCTTCGCCGAGTTACCGGCATTAGTTCCAGTAAATTGAACGCTGAATTTAAAGTTGAATGGCACGCTCAGCGGTGACGCCCGCGTAGTAACAACTTGAAGTTAGTAGTACTACTAGTAGTAGTACCGGTAGCCTGAGTAGCCACAGCCTCAGGCTGTCAGTGACTCAGTGGCACCGCCGCCAGCCTGCCAGTGAGCCTGCAAGTGCCAGTGAGTAGTACTAGTACCAGTAGCACTGTGATAGTACTAGTAATAGAGCTAGCCTGAGTATCCGAGTGTCCAAGTCCGAGTCTGAGTCAGGCTCATTCCGAGTCAGCCTAACTTGAAGGCTGCCAATCACTGGCACTGCCAGTGCCAGCAAGTGCAAGTGGGCGTAAATTTTCCTTGAATAGGCGCCCTCATCTCCAACTTCAACTACAACTTGCACCTTTGCCAACTCGATTCACCATCGAAACTCATAGCACCTGTCAGCGTGCCTCGACTTGAAACACTGCACAAGAATGTCAACTCGAAGACAAACGCGGGCTAAGAATAGCAATCAGCACCCGGGAGCCATAGTCAATAAACTCAGAACACGTCGAACGAAAGAGGAGGTATTGAGGGAGAAAGAAGAGAAGGAGAGAAGGAGAGAAGAGCAGGCCTCAAAGCGTGGTGAGGCATTGAGGGAAAAGGAGGAGAAGGAAAAACAGAAGGAAGAACGGGCAGCTCTGCGCGAAGCTGCGGCTCAACAAGCCGCGGATGCGAGAGAGAAGAGAAAACTTGATGCGGAACAGAAACGGGCAGCAAAAGAACAAGAGGCATCTGAGAAGGTACGCAAAAAGAGAGCTGCAGCAGAGCAACAGGAAACAGCAATACTGGAGACGATGGAGCTTGAGAAGAATTTGTCGAAGGCTCTTGACATTCGCACCCAGATGGGCTCAACTGCACCTAAGCTGGCTGGCACTGACAAACGAGGGCTAAAAAAACCGAAAGACACTCCTGAAGCTAGTGAGTCCTTATCTTCAAGACAGCGACAGTCGAGTTACCAGATATTGGCATTGCAGGTTCAACGAACGAGGAAAAAGACAGCTTTTGTGAAGCTGAAGGCAATGCAAACTTTTATGTTCGTAAGTTGCATTACCTTTACGACTTTAGGTTTTGAAAGATGAACATATTGACTCACGTTATGATGCAGCCAATTCCGATGGACCAGATAGAGAGCGCGCAAAAAAGGCGAGGAAAAAGGACACCAGAGGTGCACTTCCTTTCCGTACTTGTGTGCAGGGCGCAAAGGCTTCAAGTCGTATCATAGGAGGCACTGGCTATCATAGTACGCTTGCAGGACAGGACAGCAGTCTTTCTGGTGAGGATACAGACATGATAGACTCGCCCAATACGTCGAAACGGAACGATAAGACAAAGCGACCTGTCAGGGCACTTCGCAACACAGATGGATCCACTTTCTTCGGCGGAGAGGGCAGAAATCCTGAGATCGCAAGGAAGATAGTAGAAGATATTGACTTGTGAGTTTGAAGTCGTACTACTCAACCGTTCGCATCATAGTACGAAAGATGAGTTTCAAATTCAAACAAATTCAAGTTGATAGTAAGTGTGAAGCTTGATTTAAACTCAGCTACTTGAAGCTTATCATTGTAGTACTACTTACTACTACTACTAGTAGTACTAGTACTGATAGCTTGAATGCGCCCGCCACTGCCAGTGGCAGTTTGAGCGTGCCACGCGTGCGCCAGTGACACTGCCAGTGGCAGCGACCGTGGCGGCCCGGCGGGTCACCGCCGTGCCACACTTCTTCAAGATCATCATGAACCCGAACGTTGCAGCTTCTTCACTTATAATGCTCACATCCTTATCTTTGTTTCAAGTTGTGAGCCTGGCTGACACAAGGAAAATTTAGGCTCCCCGCCTCGGTGCAAGAGGATGCAAACTTTAGTCCTTGGGAGGATGAAGGAGAGACAGTAACCCTCACGAGTTTTCAAGGTGTAAAGAATAGCTTTGCGAGCGAGCGACAGACGGCACATCTTGTTGACTCCGACACTGATAATGTGAGTTGGTTAAAGCATTCATTAGACTGGCAGATGAAATCTTAATATTTTGATTGTGCGTTTAATTAGGACGCGAGGAGACTTACAATACCGCCCCAAGCCAATGTGAGTGCCGCTTAAAGTTCAAAGAAATCGTTCGATTCACAGAGACTATGCATCGGTGGAGTCCCATGCACAACGATGGCTAATTAACAATGTTTCTGTATCGTATCAGGATGGAGCCAGCAATAAATCGAAGAAAAGGAAGCTATCCCGCGACACTCTCTCCGACTTGCAGGCTCCTACAACGTTGGTAAGTGGCATCATAATGTCTTGCTTCGTTCGCGCTACTTATCCTTCCTTCTTTGTGCTCTGGAGAAGAAGAATATCAGGAGACAATCGGCCGTTCAGGTGAGTGTTTCACATCAAAGCATGGATCTGGTGCCGGACTTTCTTGTGTCCTTCGGCGTCGACATATCTTTACTTCATTACTTACCAAACCGTACTCTGAATAGGGCGCGAAAATGCAGAGAATCGCCAACTCCCAGCTTGATGTAACGGTAAGTTTATTCTGCTTTTACCCCCTCACTACTCACCTGTCATCTCGTCAGGAGGGTATTACTGTCGATGGACATAGAGAGCAATCGCCGGCGTTGTATCTGCAGATGCAGGTATGTGTAGGCATCGACACTCAATAGGACAACTTTCTGCACCCCTTTCTTTGGCAAGGATCTGGTCGTCTACTAAGCTTTGCTTATTGTAGGACAGCATGATCGCGACTAATAAGAAGAGGAAGTCACCGCCGGACTCTAACTCGCATGCCGTGGTAATTCTTGCATTTCCACCCAATATTCAGATCACTTCCTTACTATCTAAAACAGACTAGCATGAACGTGTATATGAAGAAGCCGTCATCACAGGCTGCCTCGACAGTTAGTGTTAATCCTTCTAATCTCCATTTCATATCATTTCTGATTAAGCAACAAGGATTTGAACCTCACTACTAGTAACAAGAGTAAACTGCAAGACAGTCATTCTCAGGCTGATATACTGGTATTCAATTCTCTTCGAGCTTTTCTTGGTAACAATTCCTCTAATTGCTACAGATGAAATCTTCTACTTCTATTCGCAATTTGAAGAGGTCTCTGGCGGCTCATGCGCAACATATTGCAAGTGTGAGCTAATTGCTGCAATTGATTCGTGTACTAATTCAAGGCTCCTTTAACAGGCAAGTGGTTGTGAGGTGTCGCTAACACCACGAGCACAATCACCTGCGATGACGACAGTATCCATCAGTCCTGAACCCGAAGTGCTCGCAACCAAGGCTCATCTTGGTCATCGCAAAGTCTCTCGGACTACTAGCTCTGTGCGTTAATCAAATCATGTCTATGATATACATCCACTAACTTGCAGAAATGCAGACATCTGTAGGGCTTGAGGACAAGGATAGAAATAGTATCGGAAGGGAGGGATCCCGCGCTCCCGGCAAAAAAAGGGCAACGAATCAGTGTCTCCCTCCCGGAACTCAGGCAGGCTGGACTCACATTCTTCTGCCTTCGCTGTATCGCGCAGTTGGAAAGTCCACAACTCCATGGCAAAACCCGGACAATAAGTCCATCGGAGCCTTGTGGGGGAAGGTGTTTGATTCTGTCGAACTTAGTTACGACACGCAATTGGCCGACATCTGTTCTTTAGTTGAGTCATCCCTTATTGTCTTTCATCGGCCATTTTGAATCAAGTATGATCTGCCCTGTAGGCAGCCCAGAGATGCTCTGATAGTTGGCGCAAGAAATTGTTCGAGAAAGCCGAACAATCAATTTCGAGTTTCGTCGGCAACGAGCGTTCTAAGTCGGTGGAGACCGAAGAAATTGTGAAGATGTTGCAGACGATGGTCGACAAGAAGAAAGCTGAACCATTCCTCTGGGAAAGCTGGCATAGTATGGATAAGGTATGTAAAAATTTGCCCCATGTCACCCTTCGTATCCCTGCATTGACTCTGAAAGTACAGAAGCAAGGGTTGTTCTGCTCTGATCTTGTAATCTCAGTGTTGTCCGTACACCTAGTCTTGGCCCTGGGTCGGCATAAAGTACTGGATAAAAACACAATAGGAAAGCCTATCGGTGCCCTCGCTCTTTCGGCAACAGCGGTATCTATCTACTTCAGTTCTTATAGTGGCTTTATTCGCTGAATTTCTCATGAACAGGTCAAGGTTGCAATCGACAAGCAAGTGGCCCGGTTGCAAAAGATCAAAGAAGAGTTTGGTGGCGCTGAGTGGTACTTCACCAGTGCTCTGTGGCAGCCTCATACGGACGACTATGTTAACTTATTGTCGAATTCCTCGTTTTTTACTGAATCAAACTGGGAGAAGGTCCAATCCCGCCTAGCAGCTTACAATTCCATTGAAGATTTTAGTGCGGGAAAGAACACCGAACTTGTTGGATCGGGTGTCACTGGCAGGGATTTCTCCCTGTATCTTGACGTTGGAGACGCGGATGCGAGCGGCGAGTATACATATGGCGAGGGCGCTACTAGAAGTAGTAAGTGCAAGGAGGATAAGGATAATGACGGCGAAGAAGTCGAGGATTTCAAGGATAGGGAAGACGATATGGAGGACGAGAGTGTGCTTGGCGAGGGAGACGAGGTCGAGGACAAGGATCAGGAGGAGGACAAGGATCAGGATCAGGATGAGAACAAGGATGCGGACGAGAATTTCAGCGTGGGTTAGGGTCGCAGTGGAGGTTTTGAGGGCGAGGAGAATGACGCAGGCAGAGAGGACTGGGAAGGTGAGGGCGATCGCGAGGAGGACGAGGGTTCATTATGGGATTCGGCTACGGACGGCGCAGACTTTTAAGAGCAGGTCGATCTCTGGTGAGCTTCGGCTTTGACCCATCACCCCGCCACTGTATTCAAGCTCTTACTACCATCAACTTGCAGTGGCATTCGTTCTCTGAATATGCCGAGGAACAGCCTGCCAGCGAGGCAGAAGTGGCAAAATACAATCTGGTTCAGGATGCCGTGGTGTAGCTACTGAGGGACCGTGACACTGATGCACTGATTTCTACTTATTGTCTTAAATTACTTGTGGAAATGAAGTAATTCTGGAACCTCTTACGCACTTACACGCTTGAGTACTGCAAACCGACAGACAAAAAAGTCTGCTTATATGATTAAATGATGAATTACTTATGGAATGAACTACTTGAACCCCTTACAAACTTATACACTTGAGCACTGCAATTCGAATGCCAGAAAAAAACTTCTGATATGCTTGAATGCTGAAGACTGAATGCCTGAAGTACTGATTTAAGTCGACGGCACTGATTTCAGCAGGCCCCTTCCTGAATAATGAAACCACATGCCTGAAATCAGTAAATCAGTAGAATTTCACTTCCCAGGGCTTCAGTAAATTTCAGACCGTTTAAGTAACCTTAAGTGAAAAAGAAGATTCCCTGATGTTAGCTCTCTGGCCCCACCGCAAAGCAACTGTGAAAATTTTTCTACTGACTTATGCTTCCTCCCCAAAGGAGAGAGACCTTTGAGTATGCCACGTCAACAAAGGATAGGCAATGGCTTACTTGGATGCTACAGTAGCTTTACGCGATTCCGAAAGTTCGACTATAGTCAATGTACCAAGTTCATCGCCTCTACTATCTTGGATTCAAAAACGGCCATGACTATCAAGTACGTCCGGTCCCACTCCCGTAGCCAAGTCTAGTGGCTTTGTTCCTCTCCTAGACATCCTGCTTGCCAGTCCCCGTTGCTGTACTTTGACATTGCAGAGAAAGATGTCTCTCAAAGTGTCGGCAACGACTGCTTTCTTTCTGGTACGTTCCTCAACCCTCAAGTCAGATAGTCTTGCTCGTATCTTCTGCTGCAAGTACAACTGCCCGAGCCTTCCGACAGAATACTTACGCGACTCACTCAGCAGCCGGTTAGGAAAAGCTGAGTCCGACGCCGGTGAGACCGGGTTGGTTGACTGAAGGTCGTCGTGTTGAGGACGGCGATGCTGCGGGGAAGGAATGCAAAGACGGGATGTTTAACGCTCCATGCTTCGAGTAGTAGATCATCATCGAAGGTGCTGGATGGTAAGGGAAGGTCGTACTACTGTGCCCTTGGTACGTTCTACACGAAAGGGCGCCCGGGGCTATGTTGGTGCTTTGCCTCTTCCTCTCGTTAATGTAGTGAGTGAATGTGCACTTTGTCGCAGCATCAGCTGCCTCAGGCGTGACAACCTCACTTTCAATTTATTCAAGCTTACTCATTGCAGCCAATGTTGTTATACTCCAATCTAATGGAAGTCATACCATTTGAACCTAGGCCGCAAGTCTTCAATGACTGATCTGTAATTTTTCATTATCTGATGCCTCACTTCATATGCCAAACCTCAAGGATCCAACGCAAGCTACTACATGGAGCTAAATGTTGAAGATAATGATTATATACTGCTAACAGCTAGGAGATTGTATCTGAAAGAACTTCAGCGAATGATTCTTGACGGATCAGAGCCCACATACCTTGAACCTATTCTACGTGCTCGATCTGCGCACAATGCGCTTCAACTAGTCGTACTCTTCTATCACAATGCGCGGTCCGAACGCGTCCTCCGTCTGCCATGGGATTTCATCGATAAAATTTCGCGAACCTTGGACACTATCTCTTTCTATCCCGGTGACGTCAAGCTCGAGGCCAAGCATAGGTTTAGACAGTCTTGAAGCAGGTGTTTTCGCCGCCAAAGGCAAACGTTCAGTAGGCGGGTCAGTCTGGACGTCCGGTTCCATATGACCCCCATGCTGGAGACCTGACTTAGTAGCATACGCAGTTCCAGAGCTTGCATGTCGAGTCTCGACCGGATCAAATTCAATATGAGGTTGTTCCGATTTAATGTTGAATTTGTTCGGAGGCCGGGGTCGATGGGGATCAATTATAAACTCCGATGATCCATCTCGCCATGCCGTACTTTCTGCATTCTTTTGCTGAGTCTGCGATGCATCAAGCACAGGCTTCACCTTTTCGCGAAATTCATTGAGCTGATCTGGATACCCCCAAAGTAATCGCCCAAGATACTTCTCAAATTTGTCTTCCTTATAACTATCACTGGTCAGTACCGAAGTCACGATTTAATTTACAACTCTCACCTCCCGTTTTCCAATCTTTTTATAAACTTCATGATGACACTTGGAAGCTCTTCCTCGCCAAATGTTTCCTTTAAATAGCTAAAATATCCATCTTTGGCCACTTCTACTGCAGTTCTGTACAATGGCTCGGGTAGAGAAGACTCTACTTCTCCCTGATCATGTTCCCCTAATTCAATGTCATTTCCCGCAGAATTTTCGAGATGGGCTCCTTGACCGATGCTTGTTGCAATTCCTGAAAACGATGACAGAGCTTTCCTGGCTCCCGACCAGCAGGTTTTGAGTGAAAATACAATGCGTCGAATAAGTTTTGGAAAATGTTTAGGGCCTGGCCAGTCACGGTCCCAGTCATTTCTGCATATGCTGATATTAAGACGAGCTACGCGGTGATTGGCCCCAAGTGCCCTGTGCATAATGTCAGCTAATCTCTAAAGTACTAGCCTAAGAAAGTGGAGATACCAGAAAATACTTCGTTGTAAATGTAGATTTCTCTTGTACTGCCTCTTTGGGTGCCGGATCCACTTCCATAGAGGAAGGACCCTGATCCATGTTAGACACTTGGCAATCCACTTCCAAGCATTCCCGGTCCAGATCCAGACCCGGAGGTTTCCAATCCAGTGCAATAGCTTCACGATGCACATTACCCATTTGAAAACATGCTTGAGCTGATATATGAACCAAGCAGTGACTGTCAGTAAGAGCATGCTGTGCAGTCCCGTGAAAATATTCGTTGCGAGTGAGACATATCGTGGCTAGCTATCAGTCAGTTTTTGTTCTGGTCTTAGACTTATTGATAATGCACCTGGAGTGACAGATATACGAAGAGATTCAAGCCGATAACGAACGAGACAGCTGCAATGACTAAGAACAACATGGGTGCCATATCAAACCATATGCCAATGAGCATAGGAGGAACACGGGAACCATAACTATGAGGCCCATAAGCTCCTGTGTAGACTGGCGAAGATAGGTTACGCACATGGATGACTTTCTCCACGTCAGGCCCAACAAGCTACTCACGGCAGATGATACGCTAAAGAGTAATGACAGGAACCAAAAAAGGTTGACTAATCCCCTCAATGAATCAGACGGAACCGAGGGTGTTTCTGCGTACGTGAACTGGAGTGTGGTCGCTGTCACGCTGGAGAAGAAAATAGCGATCGTCGTTAAATTAACATAGCGAGTCGTATCCCTTTCCATCTGGTCAACAAGAAATTTTGGCAGGGCTGGATAAAGAATCCGACTGAATATGGGTATAGTATATAGCGAACATGCTTACACTCCTTTCCAAATGTCTTCAGTTCTTCAGAGACATTGCCTTCATTGGTATTGGCTGGTTCGAATGTTTTAGGTTGTTCAAGTGTGTGATTCTTGCCAAGCATTATCAACTCAAGCTCAGGGAGGAGCTCATAAAAGACATAGTCCAGAAATCTAACCGGCCTTGTACACGTTGACTGGACTGGAGTAGAAAGAATCAGACGCATTTCCGTCCCAAAAGTCTTTGATAATTACCTTTACTATGATTTAGCCCAGTCTTCCAAGTTGCATTGTAAATATAAAGATTTAGATGTATGTATCATAATTGTGCTCACTGATAGACATGCTGACCACTGCTTAACTTTACGAAAGTAAAACGCGTGCTTCTGGTGGTACAAGCTCTTTTGAAAACCATCAACGGCATACTGAAGCTCCTTGAATGAACGTATTGTGTCGTGCATTGTCGTCCACCACCCTGCAATCCTGTTAAAAGTGTCTTAGCGACTAGTTTGCGGAACACCACGCACCCTGTGGAGACTCTTGCAAAAGACTTTCCAAGCCTCTGGCCGTGTTTCCAAGTTTTGACTGAAGCAACTTAGAATATTTGATGACTTCTTTGTCCCCACCAACGACATCATAGTGCGCAATCAGATGCCCGAGCTACTCTTCCATAAAGAAACCATTGCGCATAAGGAGCTGAAAATGGAGCTCACCTCATCCCGCATTGTCTTGTACACTCTGTAAGAGAAATACGATCAGACTCATATCGGGATTTGTATGATGTGCTGTACATTTTTTGCCCCGCACATTCTTCGCTCAGCTGCTTGACCTTATTCGATTGTGGCCAAGCAATCGAAGCTCCAGGGGAGTTTGCAGGTGGGAAGACACTACGTATGTATTCTTTACATCCACCAGTACCAGCAGCTCCAGTTTTACCAGAGCCACTAACTACTGCAAAGACGTGGAGTAAATTTACGCAGCAAATATTCCGTGAAATAACTTAGAGAAGCAATAATAAATAATTAAAAGTGAACGACAACGAGATTCGAACACACGACCCGTGTCAAAGTAAGAATTACCATAAAGAGAAGCCGCGCTCAAGTCATCTAGACTACTGAGGCTTATACTACCTTGCCTCACTTAGTAATTATATACTGTCCCAACGGGGCGCAGCCCCGCAAGGAGTTAGGGTTATTGTTAGGGTTATTGTTAGGGTTATTTAAGGGTTAGTGGGGGGTTTGGGGGGCTCTGCCCCCCATAGTTAGGAGTTAGGGTTTGGGTAAGGGTTAGGGTAGATAGGTAGTTAGGGTTGTTAGGCTTAGTGTTGATGATATATATAATCCCCATTAGTGTAGTGGTTAATGTGTTGTATTAGTTAGTTTCCGGTTTAGGCTTTTATAGAGTCGCAAGTTCGAGTCACGTTTGTGTCGTTTGCTTATATTTTGTATATGTTACCACGCTATTTGGTATTACCACTTTGTATTACTTGGGTATTATTTCTACGTGGAATAATTACTGCTCTGATTTACCCCACGTCTTTGCAGTAGTTACTGGACTTGGTAATACTGGATTGGCTGGTACGCCTCTTACATCGCTGATCGGCATCCTCCTTCTTTAGTGTTGTCAACCACTCATTTACGGCTTTCAAATGAATCAAATTAGTGACATTAGATTTCAGAGGCATTGTCCGTTAATAGACACTGTAAGCTACGTACTTTTGTCTTCGAATGTCTTCAGTGCTTCAGTGACACAGCTCATTGCCACTTCGAAGTTGGGGAAGAAGGAATCATGAATATAACCCAAACACTGATTCAATTTATCATGGTTTATGAAATCTGAATAAAAGGGCTTTGAAACGTCATAATGTAGTTAGTTAGTCTGTAGTCCTTACCACAGATAGTCATTCGCGCAGTCTTTGCATGGCGTAGCGATGGATTAACGAATGGATACACGTATTAAGAGTCTTGCTACTCACAAAAGTAGTTTCGCTCCATTGGTACAGTGCTTTGGTCCAGAGAGCATCTTTCGGACGCAGGCTCCTCTGGAAGTAATAGAGATTATCATTCAGGTCGGAAATAGAACTCTTAATATTCTGCATTGCGTCCCGCTTCCCTGTGAACTCTATTCAATTAGCTCCTTCACAGAAAGAAGGCTCACGTACCATCCAATACCGAATTCAGGGCCTTCTCTACATATCTCACAGGGTCAAGTAGTTGTTTTTTAATGGACTTAACCCGTAAAATCAGCTCCTTGTCACCCCCGACGATGTCCAAGTGGGCAATGAGGCATCTCAACTGGTTTCATTAACAAAAAGTTTCCCGGGCGACAGGACCTGTATACGTACTTCTACCTGCATCATTTCACAAAGACTGGAGCAACTCAGTCATATTGGAATCAAGGTGAAGCATTGGTTAAAAAAGAATACCATTTGTGTTCGGCACATCTAACTTTATAGCGCAAAATAGATTCCGGGTCTGGCCAATCTTTCCCTGCTTTCGGAGGAGCCAGTATCTTCGTCGTCAGTAGCTATAAATTCTCATTTGAGCACAGCTCACCCGCTGTATCCGTAGCAGGAACTTCATAAGTTTCAGGATCTTGTTCCTCTGCTGGGGTTTCACGTCTGGTTGATTTTTTCTTACCCTCCGTGGATAGTTCTGTGATACAAACAAGTCATGTGATGTACACTTGGGTATTTTATGATCGAGACCATGACTTACTACCTTCTCGATCTACGCTTTGACGCATGAGATCCCGGATCTCCTTCGTGACAGTTAAAAGGTGCGCGAGCATATCGCTCGTTTTCTGCGTCGGCATTATTCTTCTCAATGCTGGAGCGTCAGGTCAGCTTATCCTAGAGCTCGCGACTGATTGAGATCAAGACTCGCAATGAGAGAGCACGAAACATATAGTGATGGTCAGTGACCAGGAGGAAGTGGTAAGCGACAGTGGAGTCACGGTGGAGAGTGTGTTACTTGAATACTACTACTAGTATACATAGTTTTAATCGCCGCCGGCAGATCCGATTCGGCAGCCGGGTCTTGAATTTCCCCGACCGTGACTTGTCGTCGTCCCCTCGCTTTCAAGTCTCACCACTGGCGTCGCATTCGGAAATCTTGCATGAGCTGACTTCCTGCAGAACGACAATTGCATGGTGGTGAATCTCAAGATGAAGGAGCAACCCAAAAACTAATGAGAGGTGACGAGGACCGCATTGCTGCCAGCTCTCCTCCAGCACCGTTGATCTCTTCGCACCCTGATCTCGACCTTGTGATACTGCACTTATATGTCCTTCGCATTTTCGCTGGTTGCTCCTCAAGGCTTGCCTGCCATTCAACATCAGGCAACATTGACAACGATTATGACGATGGCAGTGACTTTCTCGGACGCGCGTGCTGAGAAGTTGTGATGCTGGTGGTTGGTTGAATATGGATAAAATTGCTAGACTGGGGTGAGTAAATGTTACAGATCCGGTTGGTATACTCAGGCCTATTCGAACTCTGACATATCTCCTAGATGTCCCACACTTGCGCAATGGACCAAGCCACCGTCGTCCCTCTGACCTACGCCCAGCTTGTGCGGGTTTTTGCTCGTGTTTCGATTCTCGCCATGACTTTGAGTCACCTTTGCCGATTAGTCTGACATGGGCGAGCCGCTCATCGGATGTTGTGATTAGGATTCGGAAATGGCATTCTTCGTCGTCCTGGAATTTTGGTGGAAAGTCTGAGTAGGGTGGTACACAAATGAGTTCGTACGTCTTCTTCTGTACTCTCTAATACATCTCGATAACTGAACGTCTGTTTACTAGGCTTATTGTCTTGATCGAATCTCAAATCAGAACGAATATCGGGCTGCATGGCGAGGCCGGGCTGAACAGATAACTTGTTTGTATCTGGCTCGCTCGTTCACGTCCTCAAGGCTCATATTGCTTGACAGTCGCACGGAGGTTTGACAATGTTTGCAGATGGAAGAATACCAGATCGTCTTCGTCAATCGTTCCCCGCCTAGTCCATAAGCTGTTTGGTACGATTCGGGCTTGTCTAAATAAATCAAAGGGATTTACTCATACTGTAATTTTGCAGACCGAATCGTCCTAATAATTTCGCCGCTTCACGCTAATTCAGCTCTTCGAACAACTACCAGGGATGAGATCTGCATATCTCGTCGAGCCGGACTTCACTAAATTGCGTTGGACTGGCAGACTGACGGTCAACGCGTTAAGGTCGATGATGCCGCGTGGGAGCGGTGTCGAAGGCGGCTTGAGGGTCTACGTTTGGCGCTAAGCGTGGTCAGTGATCGTGACATTATACGCGAATGACCTGAGCTCAGATTTCGGACGCTTGTCTTAAGACCTCCGGGTACGGCTGGACAGTCGTGTTGCTATCTCTTGGCGGCGTGTCTCGTAGGAAGGACTTCTTTTTGAATCTTGCTCGTCTAGAGCGTCGTCTGTCTTCTCTGATTAATCTTGCGATCGGAATGCGCCTGAAAGTCAATCGACTGATGGTACGTTACCTACCAATGCCATCTTATCCACTATTATTTATTCTACACTGCTAGACGAGATACGAATCTGCTCAGTCTCACGCCAACAATTTCCACTATACAACTTGTTACTCGCCGCTATCTTGCCCAACACCCACGAACAACGAGATCTAATTCGTTCAGGTAGGTTGATTATCGTGAAATAGTTATACTAGAATTCTGACTGACGTATTCCATCTTGATAAACATATAAGTAGAAAATCCTAGGTTTATTAACATGCGCCGCTGATGGGTGAAGCACGAAGTGAGGAAACCTATGACGAGGTCGCTTTAGTGGGCAAGCAGATCGGTGTATGCGGTTGGTGGGACCAGGGACTGATGGGCTGTCCTGGGCCTCGCGGAGATGCGCATGTAGTTGAGACCGTAACTTGGGCAGAGATCTTTCAAAAAATCAGGATCACCGGTGATGGCGATCGACGACGGCGAAAGCTCATTTAGCCTCACTTGTATCTAAACTGATCTATTTCTTTCACCATGAAGAAAGGCGAGATCTTTTAGTGTACCGCGTCGATAGGGTCTACATAGGTGCGTGTAATCATCAGCTTACGGGTCCTTGCCAGGTTCATTCTTCCCATCCTACTAACCATCAATCCCAGACATCTGAGGAGAGTGAAAGTGGGAATCTGCGACTTCTACGACAGCACCTCTTTGTATGTCGAGGTTAGACCCTGACGGCACTGTCGATCAGCAGATCATTGCAGCCTGCCCCCCACCCCCGGGGCCTATACCTCGCCCAGGCTAGAATCCGAGACAATCCTATATCTATAATCCAGAGAGGCACGATGGTTTGACCACCCGGACAGGTCCCGCCATGCTGTCATGGATAAGCATGCAGCGTGCTCAATGGAGAGCGCCAGATTGTCCCAATCCAACCTTTGACAAGAGAAGAGCATATTTACATTGCAGGTGTCACAAAGCAATTTCTACGCTAAGCAAGAAACAAAGGAGATGACGCATTGAAAGCAAATCCTTCTGGTACGATGGTTGTTATCTTTAGATTCAAGCGTCAGAAAAGCCACTTCTATGAATTAATGGCTTCACGCAAGATGTACGCACTCTTTGTGAACTCTTACTCCCCTATCCTTCTTGCACGGCGTCAACGCGTGTCTTTGGCTGTGTTTTCTCCTACGGTGGCCATTACCTCCTCCGGGACCACAATCACACTGCGCAAAATGGCTGTGTTCCCAATCTCGGGAACCTCCGGCTGCGAAATCATATCTTCATGTGGGCTTTCGAATGCTTCTATGTTTGCTGATGTTGCAGTCGATAAGAAACATCTATCGAAAGGAAGACAGTTAGTTTCTTGCACTAGCTTATCTGGTTGGACGTCCTTTTGTGTCGCTACTGATGGTTCTGATGCATCGCCCTCGCAAGCTGTCTGGATCGACGGCATTTGAGGAAGAACGGATCCGGAGGGGCCTTCGTCTTGAACCCTGCCTTCGGATGCTGAACGCAACGACCCCATCGTTATATCTTCCTGACTGCGTTCATCCCCAGCTATTCTTATCCTCTCGTTTGCCTCAGCTATAGCGGGTAATACTCCGTCACGGAATTTCTTGACAAGATCTGGGTAACCCCAAAGTCTTCTCCGTACGTCTACTTCAGCAATCTCTTCGCTATCCATTCCCATCTGTCTTAGTAAAATCGCCATGAACATTGATTAGAGTTCTTACAGTCCGAGCTCGCCCATCTCAACGTCTGCCATGATTCTATCCACCCAATAGGGACTGCTAAAGGTCTTCTGCAGAGATTTACGAAAGTCAACCTTGGCTTTCTCGACAGGATATCTCGACAAGTTTGCTTCGAGAGTCGCCGCATGTTCGTTCCTTGATTCCGACTCGACGTCGAACTCTGTGCCACCCACATGGGAGGATACACATATGTAGCTCCTGACAGAACGACTAAACTCCGAGACAGTCTGACTCGTCGCCAACCAGCATTTCTTGATCGGCATTGCGAGACAACGAATGAGCTTAGAAAGAAGGTACGGTTCAGGCCAGTCTCGATACAGACGCATGCGGTATGTTAGCCGTGCCACGCGGTCGTCGAACCCGAACGCCCTTTATTTACAAAGGTCAGTTCGACGTCGTGAAAAACGATGCAAAGAGCGAAAATACCAGAGGATGTTTCGTTGCAAGTGTAGGTTCCGCTTGTACTTGTGATAGGGCTTCTTTAATAGTTCCCAACTCCATTTCATCCATGTTCTTCTGCACTCCGCGCCAGTCCTGACCCATTTCGAACATGTCCTGATAACACATTTCATGATTGTCGTAAATGGCTTCATAACCTTCCTAATCCACCCAGCCCAGATGGATTCATACTTTAGTTGATATATGAACCAGGTCGTTACCACAAAGAAGCACATCCCGTGCATTCCCGTGAGGATATTCGTTGAAAAAGACACATAGCGAGGCTGATAACAAGTCAGAATCATTTACATCCACAAGATAAGCGTTAACGTGCCTGAACAGACAGATATGTAAAAAGATTCAAGCCTATGACGAAAGCAACTGCTGCTATTATCAGGAAAAGCATGGGTGCCTTGTCAAACCACATGCCAATAAGCTTGGGAGGAACACGAGAGTGATATCTTATAAGAATTAAATCCAATTACGACAGAGTTATAAGCAATATAGACCACGCACATCGAAGACTTTCTCCACGTCAAGCCGAGCAAGCTACTCACACCCGACGATACGCTAAACACCAGAGACAATAACCAGAAGAGATTTATGACTTCCCTTAAAGACTCGGATGCTTCTGATTGCAACGGCGCATAAGTAGACTGGAGCGTAGTTGCTGTCACGCTGGAGAAAAAGGTGGCAATCGTTGTTAGGTTGACATATCGGGTTGTATCCCTCTCCATTTGATCCACAAGGAATTTCGGCAGAGCTAGTGTCGAGGTGAGCGGAGTGGCAACTAACACTAAATTTACTCACACTCCTTCCCGAACGTCTTCAGCTCTTCCACCACGTTCCCACTGGCAAGATTGATTGTATCCAGGTTGTCACCAGAGTGTTTCGGTTCTTCCAGTGCATTGCTCACGCCTACCATTGCTGAATTGAAGTCAGGGAGAAAATCATTGAATATGTAATCCAGACAACGATCCGGATCGTGAAGAGTGACTAATTTGGAGAAGTCAGGGGATATGCTCGGACTAGGGTACGTAGCTTAGATTTCATACCCAACAGCTTTGGAAGTGCGGTCTGAAGGAGAAGGTATCAGTACCCTGAACATATCAGAATTTTACTACTCACCCAAATGCAGGCTACCCACTTCTTGACCTTGCGGAAGTAAAATGCGTGTTTCTGATGATACAGGCTTCCCTGAAAGCGTTCCATAGCTGAATAAATTTTGCCGAAGGAAATTACTGTATAGTTAATTGCTGTCTGACGCTCTATGACATCGTTTAAGACATTGCGCTTGATGTATGAAATCACACTCGCACCGTAATAATGCTGGGACAGAATTTGTTCAAGCAGTGTACCGGGTTCAAGAAGCAAGTTCCGGAGTGATTCGGAAGCATCTATGACCTTTTGATCGCCTCCCACGATGCGGTATTGTGCAATCAAATGTTCCAGCTATTGTTACCGTTAGTGGGAATGACAACTATTTGCATAACAATGTATACCTCTTCCTGCATTTTAATGCACGCTCTGTGCATATCCGTCTCGTCAGACAGCACAGTAGTTAGTATGAGGAGTACCCTTACTTCATGTGTGCCATAAACTGCTTCTTGGAACTAGCAATCATCTCAGGCTCCGGCCAGGGGCTCGCCGCGAAGACAGATCCATTGCACGGAATGACCGAAACCACATATTCCGCACACCGATTCTCGATATCCTCTAACTTCTGCGTTGATAGCCACTGAGCTACAGCTTCGAGAAAGCAAGTGAATCAGTATTCGTCTGAGACCAAGATTTCACTGGCTTATAATGGCAGCGAACTTCTTACATTTCTCTTTGTAATCCGTCAATGCTTGGATGAGACCTCCCATCGCCACTTCGTTTTCTGAGAAAAACACGTTGTGGAAATAATCCAGACATTCGGCATATTTTCCGTCGTTTACAAGAGCTGAATGAGCGAAATTTCAGAGATCTAGGACTGGTTTGAGGAACTCCAAACCTTACCTGTGACTTGATCATGACCATTCTTTTCGAGACAAATCAGCATAATGACTAGACCACACAGTTCAGGTACCCACACTGATGCAATTTATCCATGCATCGATCTCCTTATTGTATGGTTTTATTTCATAGTGAAACCTAGAGACGGAGTGTAAAACCTGCCCAATTTCGTTCTTCAGGTTAAGCATCAGATCCTGTTTCTCTAGATAAAAAAAACATTAAATCGGCTTTTCCATCTGTGATACACCACGCACCGTCCCCTGTATCCTTTATAGCCTGTTCCAATGAATCCACGGGACCATATATCTGCTTCTGAACTGCTTCTGCACCCTCAATAATCGATTCAGTTACTTCTCCCCTTCCTATAACGTTCAAGTGTGCAACCAAACGCCGTAGCTAATTTTGTCATTCCGGGAAATAATACATGAGAGGAACGGCACACATACCTCCTCCTGCATTTTCTCGCATTCGCTGAAGCATAACGCGCACATCAGCGTTGACTACGCTAAGTGAGAGAAACCGTTTACCGTCTGTGTTTAGCACATCTTTCCTTGTATCGCATTACCTTTGGGGGATCTGGCCCAATACCGAAGGCTTTAAAGAAATCAGTACATCAGCCACGGCATATTGAGTCGCGACCTACTTTCACAGTCACCACCGCTTCCAGCAAGATCTGCTTCGCCCTCTCTTTCGATCACACCAAGTGCACCAGCTAGAATGTTTTTATCCTGAGAAGAGGGCTTGTTTATCCCCGCGAATGAAACTATATTGTATACGTGCAATTGGTATGCACGAGCAAAATATAGCTTAACTGGAAGCAGCTTACTGTTTTCTTTCACAATCTTCGCGCTGAGAACATCTAGCGAAGTTTGGAAGGTTTTCACAGCTCTTTGAAGCTCTTGAATGAGAACACCCGGTGCTTGTGTTCGGTGTTGTGTGCTAGGCGCTTCGCTTCGGCCTTCCGAAGGGTTAGTAGTTGGACTTTCCGGTTCATGCATTCCTGTGCAGGCTCTGTGAGATGATATCAGAAAGAAGCTCAGAGCCGCAGAGAATCAGAGAAAGCAGAAGAGCTGGGACTGGGCGCGCAGAAGAAGTGAAGAAGGGGGACGAATCAGGGCGGCCTTATGAGTCTGAACAATATAAGACGCAAGACGACAGCGAGGCCAGCATCAACATCCCTGGACTTCGGCTGTCCATGTGAGATCCATCATAAAATAAGCACTTCGACAGGGTTATTGAAATTGCTGTAGTACTGACCTCGCCTTTGTAATTTGCGGAGACGTGAAGACGCAAGACACTGCTCAGCGCCGCCGTCACGGTCCGTTTTCCGTTATTAATGTCAGAACCTAGTTTCCAATGAGAAGATAGTAGACACATAGGGAGAAAGTTGGCAACGGACCCATTGAGCTGATGAACGTTAAAAGGAAAGACTCTGATGCGCCAATCGATGGTCACTACATGATAATAGGGGTACGGGCCAGTGCATCAGGGAAACTTCCGTCTGCTTACGGCGACTGGCGCGTCCTGGCGCGTCCTGAAGCTTCCTTAAATGGGATGAAGCGATGCCATGCCTACCTGAAGCGTTGCCTGGCTGCCTGATGGCCTTAGAACACGGTGTTTCAGGACGAAATCAGTGCATAAGGAGGGAAGTTGTACATCAGGCGCCAAGCCAGGCTCAAGTGAGATTTTAAGCACGAGCGTGCACAGTTTAAGTAAAATGGCAAGTACAAGATAAGTTCATCAGCAGATTCAGTATAGAAGTCGAAGCTGCCACTCATTACTGCCAACTACTACTACTACTGTGCATGTATTGAGACTTCAAGCTCAGGCTCGTTCATCATCATCATCATTATAGTATGACAGGTGTTGCTCATGCTATCCAGCACACCCATTCCCTGGGTGTTCACCAAACTATAACTAGCACTAGTGGTATACAAAGTAAAAAGCAATATGTACTATGTGAAAATGTATAGGAAGGGCTACAGTACTATGGGCAGTTGCAATCATGATCGTACATCTGGTTCAAGTTACAGTCTATCTCATTCTGAAAACCCGATACTATCCGACACGTTCAAATTTCCCTGCTACATACTACGCCATGTTCAAATGATCAAATTCAGCACATCCCACTATCGATTTCAACTGTTTTTCTTCGGGCTCTGTCCAAGCCCTCGCGCGTGAGATGAAAGCCGCAATTCTCAACTGCCCATTATTATTTGGTGGAGGTGGTAAGTCAGGACCCAAAAGATCACCGCTGACCTCATAAACACCTGCGACCACCTCCCGAAACGCGTCTGTGAACTTTGCTTTCTCGGTTTCTGAGAGGGGCGTCCCGTCGGATTCCTCGGCATCTGAAGCGAACAGACTTGACAGCCTTGTAGCGGATTCATAAATCTTCTCGACACTCCACTCTCGCTCATGTGCGATCGCATTCAGTGCTTTGCCCATAACAGATTTCTTGTTCACGACGTGCTTGAAGATTTCATCATTGGTAACTATCGCGAGCCATCTTTTCACTGTCGTATATCCATGAATTAGAGCTCTCTGGGTATTTTCCGCCTTATTCAAAGCCGAAGAATAGAAGTTCAATGTCTGGGGTTCGGGAGGGACCACTTCATTGTCAGAGTTGCGGGGACGTTTCCTCTGAGGATCATCCATAACATCTGTGTGATCCGGAAGGGCACGCTTGCGATGGTCACGTATGTAGCCAGATGAATGAACTTCAGGTCCTTGCTTTCGTAGATTTGTCGAATCCATACTTCGATCCAATCGTTTACGGTGCCCCTCGAATGCAGCCATACGTTGCTGGCGAAAGGGCGCTACAGTTGGTTCCAATTCCTTCTGTAAGTCCTTGGACGCAAGCATATTGCTGCCTTGGAAAACAGCAATTGCCTCTTGAAGTTTGACATCGATATTTTTGCTGTTCACCTCCCGTGCCGATAGGTCGCGTTTCACCAATATCAGTAAACGGTTCAAATCAATCGCCCCCACAGATGGCCATCGATCATACCCATCCGGATAGATATCCTCGTTGCTGGTAAAAATAATACAC
Organism: Trichaptum fuscoviolaceum; assembly: GCA_910574455.1. Taxonomy (NCBI): domain Eukaryota; kingdom Fungi; phylum Basidiomycota; class Agaricomycetes; order Hymenochaetales; family Trichaptaceae; genus Trichaptum; species Trichaptum fuscoviolaceum. The sequence goes on along the minus strand of CAJSYZ010000009.1, from coordinate 4,134,197 downwards.
GCTTTTTGCGCCGGCGTCTGGTAATCGTGTGATCCTCCTGCCCGTCCTCCTTCCCTCTCGTGCAGTTCAATGCGGTTGCGGAACACGTGAATCATCTCGTCCAGAAGTTCGATGTGGTTCCTATACGCAACGTAATGGGCTAGGAACAAGGGGATGAAGAAATAGAATATCCCAGACTTAAATATGGGAAGCTCGAGTTTGTTGTCAGTGTAATTCAGACAGTACTTCTGCTCTCGCAGACTGGGCAGAGGTCCTCTTTCTCGAAAGCGCGTTCTTTCGTCCATCGGATATAGACTTTCTCCCAATGGGGACCTCGATTGAATCAGACGGAGAGAATTTCCTTCGCCATGAAGAGTTTTATGATAGTTCACAAAAATATGTTTCATCTGAAGGTTGAAGCTCATCCATTCTATCTTTCGCTGGCCTCGGAACTGAAGGCAAGCTTCCCTCTCAGACTTCTCAAAGGGAAGGAGGAAAAACGAGCCGTGAACAACATAGCGTTGAAGGTCCTCCAGGAAAGACCTCAAGGTCACCCCATCCTTCGCCACTTGATTCTAGATGAAGACTGTCAGACGTTTAGAATCAATGTTAAGAAGTATGACCATTACATACCCCATCAACACTTTCACATAATAGATCGACAGTTTCAAAAACCTCTTCGACGAGCTTCTCCTGTTTACTGAAGGATTCGCTAAGTCTCGTGAGTTCTTGAAACTTTGCATGGTATGCCTTCTTCATTTCCTCACCTCGTTTCTCAGAGCGGCTACCTCTGCACGAAGATCCTCGTCTTCCGTCTGCACGACTGATGCATCCTGTCCTGTCTCTTGCCCTCCTTGCTCTCCCGTCCTAGCAGGATCCAATACACTTAAATCACAACTATTTTGCATGGCCTCGTCGTGTTCATTCGTTCCGGAAGATAGACACCTGTGTATATCCTTTTGCCGAATTATATCTTGTTTAAGAGTTGCCATAGCGATAAAGGCTTATAATTTGCGCTAATAAGCAATTATCCATAGATATCAATTGAGATAAGTTAATACCTGAAGGAGCCGACTTTGACTCGTTGATCTCAGCTTTGACCCCCCAGACAGGTTCCTTTCTTGGGCCTTCCACATTATCAAGAGTATATTCCACCGGACCATTTTGCGCCTCCATCGCCTTACCCCTCGGGCTGTCTAAGAGACTCATAGACTGAGCTCGCCCTCCCCCGGCGCTGTCAGATCGTTGACTTGGAGGAGCCGAGTGGGATGGCGTCAAGTCCTTCCTATAAGAAGTTCGCCGCAATGTTGGTTGGTGTCGATGCAATTGGTCCCACTGATTCAGCGACTTTGAGATACCACTGCTGCGAGTACAATGCGTGGCATCATGCTGTTTCTGGAATTGCATGATGTTGTTTGGAACCTCGGAAGACCTCAGGCTACGTCTCGGGCTGCGAGTACGTCTGGAGTCAACCCGCGTGGGTCTACCTCGGTCCTGTGCCAGTGTAGTATGAGTAGTATGGTACTGGTGCGAGCAACCTGGGTCGTCCGAGACTTCTTGTTGTTCTTCAAGTTCTTGACCTAACTCCTGATACCGGTGTGCTTGAGTGCCAGCTTCCAGAGACGACGATACAGGTGTGACACTGTTAGTAGTAAGGCCGCAGCGCCAGACACAATGACCACAACTGCAGGTGGGACTCAGGCTCCTGGATCGCGTCGTCAGGAGCCAGTCACAGCGGTGGCGAGAGCCTGAGGGTTCGAAGTTCGAGTTTAACATTTCAGGCAGCAGAGTTGCAGATTTAGGAAGTAGTACTACTACTAGTAGTAGTAGTAGTAGTACTAGTGTCAGCCTCAGGCTGAGTGTCCTCTTCTTGAAGCGAGTAGTAGTACTACGTAGAGTACTCACTGGCAGGCTACTACTATCTGAGTGGTGGCGTGCCAGTGACTCAGTTTGAAACTGCTACTAAGAATAGTAGTGCTACTACAAGAGTCGTTCAGGCTCAATACTCAAGTTCGCAACAGATATTCCATTAGTACTAGCGTACAACAACACACAACAAAAGCAGAAAAGCATGAAACTAGTAAGAATAGTAGTGGAGGAATGCGGAAGAAAAACAGATTAACAAAGTAAAGATACATTGTTCAGAGTCAGTCCTTGCGTGTCGTTGGTACAACGATCGGCGGAAATTTGGCATAGGTAAGCATCTCATCAATAGCGAATGCTGGGAGCGCGTAGGTGAAATCGCCGTTGTCAGCACCTGTGCTAACTTGAAGACCCTTGACACAAGTTTCGGTAATTATTCCGCCCCATTTGCCGTCCAAGGTAGCAATCAGAGAACCAGAATCACCACTTTTTGCGAAACAGTAGTCGTATTTTGAAGGTATATTCCAGACAAGGCGTGCAGCTCCTTTTTTCAACTTTGCCAGTGGCGGATTCGTCGGGTTGCCGCCGAGTGTCCTATTTATGACTGCGTAGATCGCAGACTCCATCGGGTTCGCATATCCAACTGTTACACCAGTGGTAGCACCAGCCTTTAACACCGCAATCTCATGATTGAATTGATCCGACCTTTCGATATACCCTGACTTGATTTCGAGACGTTCATTCGTAGGGTACGGAACCTTTGCTTTTCCATAGGCCGACCGAATACACTCGATGTTGGTCTCAGGATGCTGCCCGAAGTGAATGACATTACACTGAAAGTTCGTTTCGTTGACTTTCTTGTCGAACAGCTGCACGAGGGCAAACTCAGAATTGAAACCGAATTCATGCCCAATCTCGGCACAGGTCTGCGAGCCTGAATGCGAATAGCCAACATAGCCAATGGTCCCAGCGCGAGTCCCATTAGGTTCGAGTAGGTTGAAATTTTCGTAAACCTTCCGATGGATTTCGCGATAGTCCCCCATTGCTTTAGTGGTAGATTTGGAGAGCGCAGAGGCTATTTCGATTTCTTGGGAAATGTTGATTGTCATTCCACCATAAGGAGCATACTTAGCGCTTGGGACTGCGATGCTTCCGCTACCATCTGCTTGTAAATCCTTCGAGATCAATTCCAGTTTGTCAAGTCGTTCTTTGCATCTCTGCCTTTGTCTTCCAAGCTCATTTAACGCTCGACAGAATTTGTTGTCGATAAAGGAACGGTAGGCATCAGGTAGAATATGGACTAGATATAGTTCACGCTTGTCCTCGACGTCTGATACACGCTGGTCCTCGTCAGCTGGGTTTTCAACGGCATCCACTAGTTCGTTGATGGTAGTTTCACTAGAGGCGGAAAATATAGCATGTCCGTTAATCAAACTGAACAGTTTATCCAACCCCTGAAATTTGATGATGGGACCCCATGTACTGAAAGTGTCCTGACCACTAACTCCTATGCTTGTTCCTCGAAGGGTTGAAGTGTATGCCTCTAGAGACTTAATTATAGATTCAGGAGATCTGGGTTTACTGGGGTCTCCAATCAATAGTTTATCGGGCGGAAGGACGAGAGCCGTGCTGTCCGGAATTATGGTATCAGGTGCCAGTGGTCGAAAACAAGGTAAGGAAACGTTCTCTGTCGGGTCCTTGGTTTCTTGGCCGAGACTTCCGAACCCAGACGCGGGAGCGGCAAGGCCATCGACTACATGTGATTGTCCAGGTGCTGGTACGGGGCCAGGTAGTTGTTCGTGTTCGAGAGGTTTTCCGTCGTCCAGGGGATTAGGGGTTGGTACCACCCCACTTGCGGAACAGGACTGAGGAATGGCCTCGCGAAATTCTACCTCGAACCGCCCTGATAATGTCCAGCGCTTGCGAATGGAGCTTCTAATCGCGTCGGCGCATTCACAATAAACATCACCAACAGGCCTCTCGTAGTCGGAGGGCATAAGCACCTCCAACTCGGACGGTATTACTCCAATCCACACGACAACAGGATCTGACCTCCCGTCTTCCCCCTTCCCGTCTTTATGATATCCAATCTTGCATATATCTATGCATGTCACGGTATGCCTGACGTGAAAGCGATCAAAAGCGTCTTCAAATATAGGTAGCAAAACGGGCCATTGCCCGATCAGAGGGCAGTTGTTGTCAAGGACGTTTATGTGCTTCATCGCTTTCTCGCGCTTATGCGGTCCCGGAATGTTCCCCTGGCGTCCCACAAAAAATCCACTACGCCCGACAGGAACAGCGTTGGTCGGACATCCCCAGTAATAATTGAGATGATCCTTCAGATCCCAAATCCTCCGAGTCTTCACAGGTTTTTTCGCTTCCAATGATATGATATTAGAACTGTCTGTGAGAAGGGTCGTATCCGGGATTGTCTTCTGTGTCACTGCCAGTGGCGGCGGTAGAGGTACCGGCCATACACCATGTACTGGGGGTCCATTGAACGTCTAATGGAGGCAGAAGGGGAAACGGTAACAAATCAGCATGGCTGGGGAAAAAGCAAATGACATAGCACGACATACATCTACGATGTCACCAATCTTCGACAATTGCGTTTCGCGAACTGGCGCGGCCACCGCAGTATCGGTAGCCTGAGAGTCTTCCTTGCTTGTAGCGATACCGGAACTCAGGCTGAGTTGTTTCACTCCCGAGGACGTCTCTTGTGTCACTCGTGGCGGCAACTTCTGCTTACTGTCTACTGGAGGCGCATTGGACGTCTTTAGATGAGACGATGAGAATTCATTATGCATGATAACAAACAAAAGTAGCATGACATACGTTTACGCTGTCATCAATCTTTGACAATTGCGTTTCGCGAAATGTAGAGTCTTCCTTGTTTGTTGCGAAAGCGTCTTCCTTGCTTGTAGCGATACCGGAACTCAGGCTGAGTTGTTTCACTCCCGAGGACGTCTCTTGTGTCACTCGTGGCGGCAACTTCTGCTTACTGTCTACTGGAGGCGCATTGGACGTCTTTAGATGAGACGATGAGAATTCATTATGCATGATAACAAACAAAAGTAGCATGACATACGTTTACGCTGTCATCAATCTTTGACAATTGCGTTTCGCGAAATGTAGAGTCTTCCTTGTTTGTTGCGAAAGCGTCTTCCTTGCTTGTAGCGATACCGGAACTCAGGCTGAGTTGTTTCACTCCCGAGGACGTCTCTTGTGTAACTCGTGGCGGCAACTTCTGCTTACTGTCTACTGGAGGCGCATTGGACGTCTTCAGATGAGACGATGAGAATTCATTATGCATGATAACAAACAAAAGTAGCACGACATACGTTTACGCTGTCATCAATCTTTGACAATTGCGTTTCGCGAAATGTAGAGTCTTCCTTGTTTGTTGCGAGAGCGTCTTCCTTGCTTGTAGCGATACCGGAACTCAGGCTGAGTTGTTTCACTCCCGAGGACGTCTCTTGTGTAACTCGTGGCGGCAACTTCTGCTTACTGTCTACTGGAGGCGCATTGGACGTCTTCAGATGAGACGATGAGAATTCATTATGCATGATAACAAACAAAAGTAGCACGACATACGTTTACGCTGTCATCAATCTTCGGCAATTGCGTTTCGCGAGGAGTAGAGTCTTCATCGCTTGTTGCAATACCGGAACGATGGTGTTTCTTATCTTTCTGTGTCACCCGCCGTCGCCGCGGAGGCTTCAACTGCTTGCTGTCTACTGGAGGCGCATTGGACGTCTACAGTCGAGACAATGAGAAATTAGCAGGGCAGTAAATAACTTGAAAGTAAGATATCAAGACACACGTTAGCTAGAGTCGTGTTTGGCGCGAAGATGGCTTGTATGGTTCTTAGAAAACCTCGCAATTTCGTGCGGACTTTGGGGGGGTTCCTCTTCGAGTCCGAGTCGGAATGAAGACAACAGATTAATATTCGAATGACTTGAAGATACTAGTAGTACTAGTAGTAGTAGCACTTCACTCACTTCAAGTTTACGATGATTACTGGCGAACTCGGAACGGACTCGCTCTCTCCTCCGTGGCCACATTACGAATGCCTGCGAGACAAGATTATGAGGACAGGAGTGAATACGACAGGTCAACTTGAATACGGGAAGGATGGAAACTCAAAAGGAAAGGGCATACCATCGATTACGAGACAAGACCATTTCTTTTACTTTTATATACTACTAGTCACGGTACTTGAAGTTCCTCCGAGTCTGAGTCAGCCTGCACCGTGACACGCGGCGGTGCGGCACTCAGGCTGCCAACTGGCAGTTGAAACTACTACTAAGAATAATACTTCAAGAGTCGTTCAGGCTCAATACTCAAGTTCGCAACAGATATTCCATTAGTACTAGCGTACAACAACACACAACAAAAGCAGAAAAGCATGAAACTAGTAAGAATAGTAGTGGAGGAATGCGGAAGAAAGACAGATTAACAAAGTAAAGATACATTGTTCAGAGTCAGTCCTTGCGTGTCGTTGGTACAACGATCCGCGGAAAATTGGCAAAGGTAAGCATGTCATCAATAGCGAATGCTGGGAGCGCATAGGTGAAATCGCCGAGATCAGCCCTCGTCCAACGTCGAAGACCCTTGACACAAGTTTCGGTAATTATTCCGCCCCATTTGCCATCCAAGGTAGCAATCAGAGAACCAGAATCACCACTTTTTGCGAAACTGTAGTAGTATTTTGAAGGTATATTCCAGACAAACCGTACATCCCTTTGTTTCAACGTTGGCAGTGGCGTCGGGCTGCCGCCGAGTGTCCTACTAATGACTGCGTAGATCGCAGACTCTATCGGGTTCGCTTCTCCAACTGTTACACCGGTGGCAGCACCAGCCTTTATCACCGCAATCTCTTGATTGAATTGAACCGACCTTTCGATATACCCTGACTTGATCTCGAGACGTTCATTCGTAGGGTACGGAACCTTTGCTTTTCCATAGGCCGACCGAATACACTCGATGTTGGTCTCAGGATGCTGCCCGAAGTGAATGACATTACACTGAAAGTTCGTTTCGTTGACTTTCTTGTCGAACAGCTGCACGAGGGCAAACTCAGAATTGAAACCGAATTCATGCCCAATCTCGGCACAGGTCTGCGAGCCTGAATGCGAATAGCCAACATAGCCAATGGTCCCAGCGCGAGTCCCATTAGGTTCGAGTAGGTTGAAATTTTCGTAAACCTTCCGATGGATTTCGCGATAGTCCCCCATTGCTTTAGTGGTAGATTTGGAGAGCGCAGAGGCTATTTCGATTTCTTGGGAAATGTTGATTGTCATTCCACCATAAGGAGCATACTTAGCGCTTGGGACTGCGATGCTTCCGCTACCATCTGCTTGTAAATCCTTCGAGATCAATTCCAGTTTGTCAAGTTGTTCTTTGCATCTCTGCCTTTGTCTTCCAAGCTCATTTAACGCTCGACAGAATTCGTTGTCGATAAAGGAACGGTAGGCATCAGGTAGAATATGGACTAGATATAGTTCACGCTTGTCCTCGACGTCTGATACACGCTGGTCCTCGTCAGCTGGGTTTTCAACGGCATCCACTAGTTTGTTGATGGTAGTTTCACTAGAGGCGGAAAATATAGCATGTCCGTTAATCAAACTGAACAGTTTATCCAACCCCTGAAATTTGATGATGGGACCCCATGTACTGAAAGTGTCCTGACCACTAACTCCTATGCTTGTTCCTCGAAGGGTTGAAGTGTATGCCTCTAGAGACTTAATTATAGATTCAGGAGATCTGGGTTCACTGAAGTCTCCGGCCAAAATTTTATCAGGCGGAAGGTCAAGAGCCGTGCTGTCCGGAATTATGGTATCAGGTGCCAGTGGTCGAAAACAAGGTAAGGAAACGTTCTCTGTCGGGTCCTTGGTTTCTTGGCCGAGACTTCCGAACCCAGACGCGGGAGCGGCAAGGCCATCGACTACATGTGATTGTCCAGGTGCTGGTACGGGGCCAGGTAGTTGTTCGTGTTCGAGAGGTTTTCCGTCGTCCAGGGGATTAGGGGTTGGTACCACTCCACTTGCGGAACAGGACTGAGGAATGGCCTCGCGAAATTCTACCTCGAACCGCCCTGATAATGTCCAGCGCTTGCGAATGGAGCTTCTAATCGCGTCGGCGCATTCACAATAAACATCACCAACAGGCCTCTCGTAGTCGGAGGGCATAAGCACCTCCAACTCGGACGGTATTACTCCAATCCACACGACAACAGGATCTGACCTCCCGTCTTCCCCCTTCCCGTCTTTATGATATCCAATCTTGCATATATCTATGCATGTCACGGTATGCCTGACGTGAAAGCGATCAAAAGCGTCTTCAAATATAGGTAGCAAAACGGGCCATTGCCCGATCAGAGGGCAGTTGTTGTCAAGGACGTTTATGTGCTTCATCGCTTTCTCGCGCTTATGCGGTCCCGGAATGTTCCCCTGGCGTCCCACAAAAAATCCACTACGCCCGACAGGAACAGCGTTGGTCGGACATCCCCAGTAATAATTGAGATGATCCTTCAGATCCCAAATCCTCCGAGTCTTCACAGGTTTTTTCGCTTCCAATGATATGATATTAGAACTGTCTGTGAGAAGGGTCGTATCCGGGATTGTCTTCTGTGTCACTGCCAGTGGCGGCGGTAGAGGTACCGGCCATACACCATGTACTGGGGGTCCATTGAACGTCTAATGGAGGCAGAAGGGGAAACGGTAACAAATCAGCATGGCTGGGGAAAAAGCAAATGACATAGCACGACATACATCTACGATGTCACCAATCTTCGACAATTGCGTTTCGCGAACTGGCGCGGCCACCGCAGTATCGGTAGCCTGAGAGTCTTCCTTGCTTGTAGCGATACCGGAACTCAGGCTGAGTTGTTTCACTCCCGAGGACGTCTCTTGTGTCACTCGTGGCGGCAACTTCTGCTTACTGTCTACTGGAGGCGCATTGGACGTCTTTAGATGAGACGATGAGAATTCATTATGCATGATAACAAACAAAAGTAGCATGACATACGTTTACGCTGTCATCAATCTTTGACAATTGCGTTTCGCGAAATGTAGAGTCTTCCTTGTTTGTTGCGAAAGCGTCTTCCTTGCTTGTAGCGATACCGGAACTCAGGCTGAGTTGTTTCACTCCCGAGGACGTCTCTTGTGTCACTCGTGGCGGCAACTTCTGCTTACTGTCTACTGGAGGCGCATTGGACGTCTTCAGATGAGACGATGAGAATTCATTATGCATGATAACAAACAAAAGTAGCACGACATACGTTTACGCTGTCATCAATCTTTGACAATTCGTTTCGCGAAATGTAGAGTCTTCCTTGTTTGTTGCGAGAGCGTCTTCCTTGCTTGTAGCGATACCGGAACTCAGGCTGAGTTGTTTCACTCCCGAGGACGTCTCTTGTGTAACTCGTGGCGGCAACTTCTGCTTACTGTCTACTGGAGGCGCATTGGACGTCTTCAGATGAGACGATGAGAATTCATTATGCATGATAACAAACAAAAGTAGCACGACATACGTTTACGCTGTCATCAATCTTCGGCAATTGCGTTTCGCGAGGAGTAGAGTCTTCATCGCTTGTTGCAATACCGGAACGATGGTGTTTCTTATCTTTCTGTGTCACCCGCCGTCGCCGCGGAGGCTTCAACTGCTTGCTGTCTACTGGAGGCGCATTGGACGTCTACAGTCGAGACAATGAGAAATTAGCAGGGCAGTAAATAACTTGAAAGTAAGATATCAAGACACACGTTAGCTAGAGTCGTGTTTGGCGCGAAGATGGCTTGTATGGTTCTTAGAAAACCTCGCAATTTCGTGCGGACTTTGGGGGGGTTCCTCTTCGAGTCCGAGTCGGAATGAAGACAACAGATTAATATTCGAATGACTTGAAGATACTAGTAGTACTAGTAGTAGTAGCACTTCACTCACTTCAAGTTTACGATGATTACTGGCGAACTCGGAACGGACTCGCTCTCTCCTCCGTGGCCACATTACGAATGCCTGCGAGACAAGATTATGAGGACAGGAGTGAATACGACAGGTCAACTTGAATACGGGAAGGATGGAAACTCAAAAGGAAAGGGCATACCATCGATTACGAGACAAGACCATTTCTTTTACTTTATATACTACTAGTCACGGTACTTGAAGTTCCTCCGAGTCTGAGTCAGCCTGCACCGTGACACGCGGCGGTGCGGCACTCAGGCTGCCAACTGGCAGTTGAAACTACTACTAGAAAAATAATACTTCAAGAGTCGTTCAGGCTCAATACTCAAGTTCGCAACAGATATTCCATTAGTACTAGCGTACAACAACACACAACAAAAGCAGAAAAGCATGAAACTAGTAAGAATAGTAGTGGAGGAATGCGGAAGAAAGACAGATTAACAAAGTAAAGATACATTGTTCAGAGTCAGTCCTTGCGTGTCGTTGGTACAACGATCGGCGGAAAATTGGCAAAGGTAAGCATGTCATCAATAGCGAATGCTGGGAGCGCGTAGGTGAAATCGCCGTTGTCAGCACCTGTGCTAACTTGAAGACCCTTGACACAAGTTTCGGTAATTATTCCGCCCCATTTGCCGTCCAAGGTAGCAATCAGAGAACCAGAATCACCACTTTTTGCGAAACAGTAGTCGTATTTTGAAGGTATATTCCAGACAAGGCGTGCAGCTCCTTTTTTCAACTTTGCCAGTGGCGGATTCGTCGGGTTGCCGCCGAGTGTCCTATTTATGACTGCGTAGATCGCAGACTCCATCGGGTTCGCATATCCAACTGTTACACCAGTGGTAGCACCAGCCTTTAACACCGCAATCTCATGATTGAATTGATCCGACCTTTCGATATACCCTGACTTGATTTCGAGACGTTCATTCGTAGGGTACGGAACCTTTGCTTTTCCATAGGCCGACCGAATACACTCGATGTTGGTCTCAGGATGCTGCCCGAAGTGAATGACATTACACTGAAAGTTCGTTTCGTTGACTTTCTTGTCGAACAGCTGCACAAGGGCAAACTCAGAATTGAAACCGAATTCATGCCCAATCTCGGCACAGGTCTGCGAGCCTGAATGCGAATAGCCAACATAGCCAATGGTCCCAGCGCGAGTCCCATTAGGTTCGAGTAGGTTGAAATTTTCGTAAACCTTCCGATGGATTTCGCGATAGTCCCCCATTGCTTTAGTGGTAGATTTGGAGAGCGCAGAGGCTATTTCGATTTCTTGGGAAATGTTGATTGTCATTCCACCATAAGGAGCATACTTAGCGCTTGGGACTGCGATGCTTCCGCTACCATCTGCTTGTAAATCCTTCGAGATCAATTCCAGTTTGTCAAGTTGTTCTTTGCATCTCTGCCTTTGTCTTCCAAGCTCATTTAACGCTCGACAGAATTCGTTGTCGATAAAGGAACGGTAGGCATCAGGTAGAATATGGACTAGATATAGTTCACGCTTGTCCTCGACGTCTGATACACGCTGGTCCTCGTCAGCTGGGTTTTCAACGGCGTCCACTAGTTCGTTGATGGTAGTTTCACTAGAGGCGGAAAATATAGCATGTCCGTTAATCAAACTGAACAGTTTATCCAACCCCTGAAATTTGATGATGGGACCCCATGTACTGAAAGTGTCCTGACCACTAACTCCTATGCTTGTTCCTCGAAGGGTTGAAGTGTATGCCTCTAGAGACTTAATTATAGATTCAGGAGATCTGGGTTCACTGAAGTCTCCGGCCAAAATTTTATCAGGCGGAAGGTCAAGAGCCGTGCTGTCCGGAATTATGGTATCAGGTGCCAGTGGGCGAAAACAAGGTAAGGAAACGTTCTCTGTCGGGTCCTTGGTTTCTTGGCCGAGACTTCCGAACCCAGACGCGGGAGCGGCAAGGCCATCGACTACATGTGATTGTCCAGGTGCTGGTACGGGGCCAGGTAGTTGTTCGTGTTCGAGAGGTTTTCCGTCGTCCAGGGGATTAGGGGTTGGTACCACTCCACTTGCGGGACAGGACTGAGGAATGGCCTCGCGAAATTCTACCTCGAACCGCCCTGATAATGTCCAGCGCTTGCGAATGGAGCTTCTAATCGCGTCGGCGCATTCACAATAAACATCACCAACAGGCCTCTCGTAGTCGGAGGGCATAAGCACCTCCAACTCGGACGGTATTACTCCAATCCACACGACAACAGGATCTGACCTCCCGTCTTCCCCCTTCCCGTCTTTATGATATCCAATCTTGCATATATCTATGCATGTCACGGTATGCCTGACGTGAAAGCGATCAAAAGCGTCTTCAAATATAGGTAGCAAAACGGGCCATTGCCCGATCAGAGGGCAGTTGTTGTCAAGGACGTTTATGTGCTTCATCGCTTTCTCGCGCTTATGCGGTCCCGGAATGTTCCCCTGGCGTCCCACAAAAAATCCACTACGCCCGACAGGAACAGCGTTGGTCGGACATCCCCAGTAATAATTGAGATGATCCTTCAGATCCCAAATCCTCCGAGTCTTCACAGGTTTTTTCGCTTCCAATGATATGATATTAGAACTGTCTGTGAGAAGGGTCGTATCCGGGATTGTCTTCTGTGTCACTGCCAGTGGCGACGGTAGAGGTACCGGCCATACACCATGTACTGGGGGTCCATTGAACGTCTAATGGAGGCAGAAGGGGAAACGGTAACAAATCAGCATGGCTGGGGAAAAAGCAAATGACATAGCACGACATACATCTACGATGTCACCAATCTTCGACAATTGCGTTTCGCGAACTGGCGCGGCCACCGCAGTATCGGTAGCCTGAGAGTCTTCCTTGCTTGTAGCGATACCGGAACTCAGGCTGAGTTGTTTCACTCCCGAGGACGTCTCTTGTGTCACTCGTGGCGGCAACTTCTGCTTACTGTCTACTGGAGGCGCATTGGACGTCTTTAGATGAGACGATGAGAATTCATTATGCATGATAACAAACAAAAGTAGCATGACATACGTTTACGCTGTCATCAATCTTTGACAATTGCGTTTCACGAAATGTAGAGTCTTCCTTGTTTGTTGCGAAAGCGTCTTCCTTGCTTGTAGCGATACCGGAACTCAGGCTGAGTTGTTTCACTCCCGAGGACGTCTCTTGTGTCACTCGTGGCGGCAACTTCTGCTTACTGTCTACTGGAGGCGCATTGGACGTCTTCAGATGAGACGATGAGAATTCATTATGCATGATAACAAACAAAAGTAGCACGACATACGTTTACGCTGTCATCAATCTTTGACAATTGCGTTTCGCGAAATGTAGAGTCTTCCTTGTTTGTTGCGAAAGCGTCTTCCTTGCTTGTAGCGATACCGGAACTCAGGCTGAGTTGTTTCACTCCCGAGGACGTCTCTTGTGTCACTCGTGGCGGCAACTTCTGCTTACTGTCTACTGGAGGCGCATTGGACGTCTTTAGATGAGACGATGAGAATTCATTATGCATGATAACAAACAAAAGTAGCACGACATACGTTTACGCTGTCATCAATCTTTGACAATTGCGTTTCGCGAACTGGCGAGGCAACCGCAGCATCGGCAGAATCCTGCTTGCCAGTGAGATAGAGATGGAACAGGGAGAATGAGAACAGGACATACTCGGTTGTTAACTTTTTTGCCATCGTAAACAAACGTTATCTTGATGTCAGGCAGTGTTGAAACAAGTAAGAAGGGGGAACACATCAACATCATGGCAGATTAAAAGAAATATCAAGACATTTTACTTCAAGTTCGGCGTTTGAATTGTTGTTGCTACTAGTCGGTAAGTTTGGCTGCATCAATTGTTGGATGAAGTCTCTCTTGTCAGGAGTAAGGTTGGAAAGCTTGAGCAGAAGCGAAAGGCAGAATGTCAGTATAACTTAGTAAGAGGCCACCAAACAATTCTTGTGGCATAGTACAAAACACACATTGTATATTAGTTTGTAAATTTCCGACTGCCATCCTGCCAGTGAGTGGGAGTCAGCCTGTGCGCCGTCACTGCCAGTGGCATCGCGTCGGAGTGGTACTATCTTTGCCTTCGAGTTGAGAGCAACAGGTAAATACGGATAGCAATATATGAACTTTGAAAGAAGGGCATACGTCAAATTCAAGTTGCACGACATCCGACATTGTTACCAACTGATAGTGGGAAGCCTGAGAGGGTGGGGGTGCCAGTGGAAGACACTGGCGGCGCTCTTATATTAGTAGTGTTCAAGTTGCCACGCCGGCACTCAGTGGCAGCCTGAGCCTCAGAGGCTGGGAGTGCCTGGGAGTGCCAGTGACGACTCGGAGTCCAGTGACTCCGACTCCGAGTCGGAGTTCGACTCCGGGTCGAAGATAGCACTGGCAATCACTCAGGAGGCTGTGATACTACTTAGGCTGAGTACGATTTAGATGCCTTCAAGTTCACGTTATAAGTCACTATGCCCAATCTGACTTTACGTTCAACAATTGGAGCTCTACTTGAACTAGAACTTTACCCATTTCAAGGTTTGATCTGCAAGATTGAAGTTGTAACAGCTTTGGAACATCATGATATTTTTGTATCACAATTTGCAACTACTAAGTAAGGGCACGCAATAAAACCAACAAAACCAGTATGCTAGTGGAGAGATGGACAAGTGAAGGGGAAAAAATAGATAGGCAACGTCGATTCGGACTTGCTCTCGCTGTCAACTTCAAGGCTGCGGGTCCAAGTCCGGGTCAGTGTCAGCCTGAGCCTGAGGTATTATAATTCTGGGGAATTCAGCCTCATTATAGAGTTGCTCGAGGATTGCGAAAGCAGGGATTGTATATGTTATGTCGAGTCGATCTTCATCAACCCCGACCCCAGATGCGACGAGACCTCCCCACCGTCCTCGTAAGTCAGCGACGACAGCTCCAGAATCACCTGCTGTCGAGAAGACGTCCGATAGCGGCGAATACACGGTCCAGTACAGGTGTTGGTCATACGTGAGAATGTATGTGGGACGGTTGTTGCGATAGCACACATTGACGCGGACGAAGGAGATTGCCTCCATAGGGTTGGCCATGCCGACTGTCACACCGGTGGAAGCACCAGCTTTTATAACTGGGATCGAAACATTCATCTCAGCGCTCGGGATGATATCGGCCCTGATAGGCAACGAGTTATTTTCGGGATATAACTCATGTTGCTCATTGAAAAATGTTCGTATCCTGTTCAAAATAGTGTTGTCCTGCGCGTAGATACCGAAGTTCAAAACGTTATAGTATGGGACCACTGTGTTAGCCATTACGGTATGGCACAGCTGGACGACAGCAATATCGCGGTCGTACATGCTTCGGTAGTTCTCGCGCCTTGGTGAAGGCGAATAGACTACTGCGCCGATGACCAGGGTGTTTGAGTTGTCACTAGTATCCGCATGCCATGTCTGAAGCTGAGTTTTGAAGTTGTTCAGTTCGCTCATTACTTGTTCAAGTTGCACGTCTGCTATAGCCTGTACGTAGTCAACCCGGGTCTGTGCATGGCGTAACAATTTCTCTAGAAGTTCCTCCTCCACCGAACTCAGGTACGATTTGTAAACATAATCGTAGTGGATCGTAGGTGCAATTTGCACGCGTTTCAAGTTGTAGGCGGTGGCGTTCTCGACTCTATTGTCGATATGTGAGATGGTGTCTGGAAGCAATACATGACGACACGTTATGAAGTGCGATAGAAGCCTGGCTTCCTGTCCTTCCGACTGAACTGGAATCTGCACAACAAGTCCCAGAGTTCCGTACGATCGCTTTCCTCGGGGGCTGACAGCAACGCCTGGTTGCACCGATATAGCGTGTGAGACAGTGGTCTGGACCTTGTGCAACATCCGTTGCATGAATGATCCCAGATCAGATTGTGAGGGGTCAGGAACGGGTGGCAGCATGAGGACGAGCTGACCCCAAACTTCGTCATCCACTTCCCTGAGAGGTGCAGCGTTTGGTTGAGGTTCGGGATTCGGTCGTTCAACATCAGGTACAGGGACATACGTCTCAGGTGGGATTTGGTTTATAGCCATATAGACCAGGGGGTCTGCATCATGATCAGCTTGTTCGTCGGTGTCGACATGACGAAATTCTATGGCCTCGCGAAATTCTACCTCGAACCGCCCTGATAACTTGAATGTCCAGCGCTTGCGAATGGAGCTTCTAATCGCGTCGGCGCATTCACAATAAACATCACCAACAGGCCTCTCGTAGTCGGAGGGCATAAGCACCTCCAACTCGGACGGTATTACTCCAATCCACACGACAACAGGATCTGACCTCCCGTCTTCCCCCTTCCCGTCTTTATGATATCCAATCTTGCATATATCTATGCATGTCACGGTATGCCTGACGTGAAAGCGATCAAAAGCGTCTTCAAATATAGGTAGCAAAACGGGCCATTGCCCGATCAGAGGGCAGTCGTTGTCGAGGACGTTCAAGAACTTTTCTTTTCCCCGATGTTGATGGTCCTCTTTTCGCCGCCGATCATGGTTCGATCTGCCAACTAGAGGAGGGTTGGACCGAATCCCGATATAATACTGACAGGTATAAAAACTCGACTCGGAGTTCAGTGTCGCCACTGGCCTTCTAAATGGCTAATTGAGGTAAATGGGGGATCGGTGACATTCAGCATGGTGAAAATTTCAATTAAACAGCAGTACATACTAGTACCTGAGCCCGGCCAACCGGCAATGACTTCAAGTCCAAGTTGGATGTGAGATAACAAATTTGAAATTGTAGTATAAGACGCCAAGACATAACTCACTTCCAAATTCAAAGAGCTGCCACTTGGCAGCCTGAGGCTGGCATTGACTTGCTGTGCCAGTGAGCCGCCGGGACGACTCGGACGCTTCATCCGGTCTCGGTTGCCCGGATTCATCGTATTGTGAATAAAAGCTGCAAGAGACAGTCAGTAATAATAAGGGGAATGGGAGAGCAGACAATAGTTGAATGCGGGAAGGATAGTGACACGGGAGGAAAGGACATACTACTTTTCAGATGAATGAGCGAGGACGAGGAGGGCAAAGGGCGAGGACCTGGCATTGAAGCTTCTTCAAGTCATACTTTATAGAGTAGTTGCAGCCTGAGTGGCTGTGGTACTAGTATTAGCTATTTTCGTAACGTACCCAGACCAGGCTACTACTAGTAGGCTGAGTAAGTAGTATGTCTGCGTGTAGTAGACACGCCGCCACAGCACTGCCAGTGAGACATATAAGGAAAGTCGCCTGGCCTTCAAGTCATCCACACACCCAAAGCACAACCGGGCCAGCACTTACTCAGAACGTTCTGGGCAGAAATCCAGCGACTTCGGCAGCCTGAGCAATGAACCACTCTGGCAATCACTATTCACTGGGTACCGAGCCACGAAGACATGGCCGCGAACGGCGAACAAGCCTGAGTGGACGCGAAAGCCGAAATCGCGGCACAATTCTCCGACTCGAGATAGGTTGGACGCCTGAAGCATCCCGATGTTGCAGACCGGAAACTCCAATCCTCCTTGCGCTGGAAGACGGAGTGGATCAGATTGAAGAGTGGGAAGAAACTGCGCGCCGTTGACCTCACTGCACCGTCTCGGGCAGTTCGCAGAATCTGCAAGGATCGGAGCCGGAACGAGTGTGTGATCATCACACAACTCCGGACGGGATACACACCACTCAATACTCACGTGGCCCGCATATTGTGCACTGACTCTCCTCTCTGTTTCAATTGCCAAGTTCCGGATCCGGTCTCCCATTATCTCTTCACGTGCCAGTGTCGATTGCCAGTGTGTACGCAGACACCCGCCGACTCGGAGCACTCCAAACGTCACTCAAAAATAAACCCTTCACATTGAGATCAACCCTGGGCAAGGGTACCAGGCATGACCTAGTCCTGCACTACATCAAGGACAACGCTTTCCCCACCTGTTCCCGGCCATCGCGACTCAATGAACCCGGCTTTTTCTACTTATTCCTCGCTTTTTCTCTCTCTCCCGCTCAAAGGAAGGGCACTGTGTTCAAGTTCCGGAATTGCCTGAGCCTGAGCCTGACTCGGAGTGCCGGCAATTTGAAAGGCTCGGCCCGTTTTTTACTACGACTAGTACTATCAGTTTATTTACTAATAGTATACACTCGGAACGCCTCCGACTCGGATTCTCGGATTCTCGAAAGCGGTTCCCCCCATCGACTCGGACTCGGAGCACTGTATAAAAACCATCACCAACATATTGTATCAACACTTGAACAATTCCTGTAACTGTATGCACTCCCCTCTGAGAGTCTTTCAAGCAACACTTCGCCTCACAATACCGTCATTCGGCATATCTCAATCTGATCATACCCTTTGCACTTTTTCTTGTTTGTTAAAATTATTCTGCGCTTTCAAGTTCTACAATTACATTCAAGTTACAGTAGTGTTAAATTACAATGTATTCTAAGTGCGCCATCATCATGATAGGCCCTACTTAAGGGCCTGCGGTCACTATAATGGAATAATACATCAAATCAAATTAGTCATGGTGCCACTGCCAGTGGTACTGTGCCAACCCGACTCGGAGTCGGACTCGGCGTGCCACTGCCAGTGTTTTCTAACGCCGACTCCTCGTCAAGGATAACTTCAAGTTCGGATTTTGGAGGGTACACCGCCATGACCTCATCACAACTTGAATACTAATCATTGAAATCATATTTGACATGCCCTTGCCGTGCTCTCTCAAGGTACAAATTATATAGTCATATATGCCAACATACTCACAGGCATGCTAACGCCTAGAAATAGGATTTAACTCTATTCAAGTTATCTGGCTTCGTATAATGTTTCATGCATGTGCATATCAGCGAATCTGTTAACATAAAACTTATCGTAAAAGTCCAAGGAGCCTTCCGGTTCCAATGATTTCGGAGGAGATTCATCACCCTTCGGGACCCCAAGGAGGTGAGCTAACCGAAAGATATCCCCTAGAGCTATCACGGTAAACTTCGAACTCTTAGAGCGGTAGGTGGCTCTGCCACTGGCACTCTGTTGAGGACCACTTGCGACAGATTGAGAGGTAGGGGTCGTGAACTCGTACTCTGGTTCGACTATCCACATACTTGTTTTTGGGTCAGGCGAGTCTCCAACGCATTTGTAAAACTGGACGAGAGCACATTCGTGACGTTCCACTTTGTCGGTGAAGGAAAATAGAAGCATAACACGGGCAACTCTCATTCCTGCAAATCCCTTTTTGCCGGAGCTAACTCGAACAAGAACTGCATCTCGTCGAGGTTTTCCACGCCAAGAGGGGCTAGACCTAATCACTTCCCTCATTGCTTGTTCTATGGGAATCGATTCACCACGGTAGGCAAAGAAAGCGGTGGCCGAATGGAAAACTGAAAAGTCATTGCTCATATCCAGTTCAAAGTGTTCAAATCTGTTGTAGTCCGATTCGGCCATGCCAGCAGAGCACTCTGAATCGGAGTTGTGGTTGCACCTTTCGTACTTGTTGAATAAGTACTTTTTTATGAGTTGTCGGAGCTGTCGGAGCTCTGGATGGCCTTTTTTTGCCGCAAGAGCGCTGAGCTGTTTAGGGTACACCTTGCTGGACTCTGTGTGGACGACAACAAGGAAGTTAGATGTGCAGCATCAGAAAGACGTGTTACTGACGCTGTCTCGAAGCCATTAGCATTAAGCTCAAAGGGTCATTTCTGCCACCCAAGTGGAACTGGCATTCAGCAAATCCTCTGCCATGAACCGCACCACGCTGTGGCCCATCCGCTAAACCTTCCGAATCGTCCAGATCTGCAATTTCATTTGGCTCTTGATTGGCCGCAATATCATCGAAGAAGTCCTCTGTATCATTGGCTGCACCTACAAATAGTACGCCATGATGTTGCATTTCCTCTCTTTGATTACGGGTCCTCTCAGTGTCATCCGTGACCGTCTCTGATATATTTTTCCGCAAAACGTCTCGCAAGGCTTTCCACGTAGCCTCAGCCAGCGTATCGTCCAGCAGTCCACGCCTTTTGAAGTCTGCCCTCGACGCAATAAGTTTGCTGAGTCGTTGGTTCGCTGTAATCATCTGACCCAAAGGATCATTTTTGTTTGAACGTCGCCATGTCTGCTTGACCGCGTAGATGTGTTTGTTTTCTGTTATAGATGAACACAACCCGCTAGGTGCAGCAAAGAGAGGGATCATTGTAGGATAATGGGTCATGGCATGTTGTCGTGGCAGCGAAAAGTTATCCCGGATGCCCTTCGCTATGAATATTTGCCGATATTGATGAAAGTGATCCAGAGAGGCTTTGATCTGATCAAGAGTCGAGGCTGTTATCGTGTACCGACGCACAAGGTAACAGAAGTCCAGAAATGCACTCAATGCGTGAATTATATCATCGTGCACAATGCCCACAATAGCCGGAAGATATACCTAAGCGGATTGCATCAAATATCAGCAAACCACCGCGTCGAACGAGATGAAAAGACCATATACTTTCATAAGTGCCTTTGAATCATTACCTGTCCATTGCTTGAAGCCTCGACCTTCGGGAAATCTGCGAAGACCAGGAAAAGAAGCAGCGACTCTGATTCTATGCGAAAGTTAGCACTGAGACTCATATTATTCTACTTGTAAGAGAATAGCACCTTTTATCCACAATATCCAGCTCTGTTGTGGTCAAGCTCTGGCATATCCACTCGACAAGATGATCCTTGAACACGCCTTTGATGATTTGGTGCAGAAGGTCCGGAGAAATGAGATCGCATATATCTGCACGCGGGAAGTCATTGGTGAAGGGCTACGGGTTATCGTTGTGGTAAGTGCACATCCAATGGAGAATTCGGAACCCTTACCACAATATCTTGGTGGAACCCATACTCTTTACGAATTGTTGCTCTACTTATGCTGTTATCATCGACTTGTTCTATCAATCGTTCGTGCAGCTCTTTTGTTCGAGGATTTGTAAAGAATTCCGGATTATCTAGGTTCTTGTGAGGTGCTGTGCATCTATAAAGACACATTAAGCCATTTTCTCGGGCTCGGATGCGATGTTGGGGAAGGACGGTACTTACTTGCAGCACCATCCTGTGCATATTGCGCATAGACTCACCTGTTCCGGATAATCGGCTATATACGAGCCGAGTCCGAGAATCGACCTACGAAAGTGACCATCAGGGCACCGGAGAATGGTTCGCTCTTTGTTCATGGACATTGCGCTCTTCAGTGGTCTCAAGATTCTCGATATAGATGAATGAAAGACTTGATGTCGAAAGCGGCGGAATTCATCCGACTTTTCGTATTGCCGCTCAGCTGCAAAATGTGTCAGAACTAATCAAATATTATGGTATGGTACACACTCTTTGGTATTGCTAGAAATGCTATAAGCTGGACTGTATTCAATTTCTGTGACCGCCGGGCCTTGTTAGATATATTCCCGATGGAGAGATATAACGGATAGTATTCGTTGTTTCCAGTTCCGACAGAGACTGTTGTCTTGTCGCTCCCTAAGATTACCGGGACAAACATAGATCCATGGACTGCTTTATCTTCGGCGTAGATCTTATTCTAAGTCAAGGATAATCAGTATGTTTCCTGCGAGTTCATGAGTCATGACCTACAGCCTGTTCCCAAGCAAAATTTCCGGACATGTAATTTCTGAACACTCGTTCTTTGTTGTCACTGGCATCAGAGTCCTCCTTTGGCTGATATTCACGAAATGGAACACAGTCGAATTCGCTTTCCAAAGCCGGATTATCCACCAAATTACGGATCACTTCCAAAGGATCCCGATACCATACATCATACTCTTTCCTCTTCCATGACTCGGAGTTCTCGTTTGTTGCCTTTTGGCCATTGTCACACCAGTACCAACTAATAATCTTATGGATATGCGATAATTATCGCAACCCGTTTCTAAAGTTATCGCGATAACTTCGGCAGACCTTCGGCAGCTTGTTCTGCCTTTCAGCTCTGCCTGGGCCGTGCGTGCCGACGCAGCCTTGTCAGGGCTTCGCCCGGCAGGACAGCAGGGCCCCGTACTCATTTGAAATATAGATTATATTCTAATTTATAGTGCCTGGATAGTACGGTCTACCATTTCAAATACATACTTTAAATACAAAAAAAGCACGCGCTAGGGCGGTGCGCGTGGCGGCCTTGCGCGCGCGCGCACGCGGCGGGGAATAGCGCGCCATTCCCGCCACCCCCGGTGGGGTGGTGCGCAGCCGGTACGTGGCGCGTCGGGCGCGCCGTCCACTGGCCTGACCCACGGAGTAAAAAAAAGCAGAGGCATACAAGCGCACCGCAGGTGAGGAGAAGCGCGGCGCGTGGGCCCTTGCTTCTCGCTCCCAGACGCGCTGCCGCTGTCTGTCTCTGCGGGCGACCGGTGCAAAGTCCTCAGAAGGACTCGGGGTGTTGACTTTTGCTCGCTCTCAGATCACACAGGCACACAAGACAGTGGGTTTCTCTACCCAACCGACCTCCTCATCCTTCGCAAGGATGCTCAGCTCGATTTCGAAGCGGCGAGATTGAGGAAGGGGGCTGCTTGCGGAGGATCTGCTTGAGGATAGGGAGGTTTTTTTGAAAGGGGAAAGAGTGTGAAAGCTCGCAAGCGTTTATCACGCACAGCTCAATGGATTCTGGCGCATCTGCGGTGAAAAAAAACAAGCCACTGTCAGTCAAATCTGAGGTGCTACTCACCATTGCAAAGAGGACATTAAGCTAAACGGAATGACGCACCGCCAGGGAATGCACCACCCGCACCGGATAAGAGCTTCTACATGATGTGGTTTGCGACGCTGTCTAACTCCTTCTGCTTCTCCTCGTACTCCTCCTTCTATGCTTCCTGCGAGGCGTCGAGCCATGAGATCGTCTCGTTGATGGCAGTCTCCAGCTTTGCCTTGTTCTCGGGCTTGCGCTTGTCCTTGAGCTTCTCGCCGTTCAGAGAGTTAAGGAGGTTGTAGGAGTAGGACTCGTCGCCCGAGGCCTAGAAAGCTGCGCTTGCGAGCATACAGCTCGCGCCCGAGAGGCGAGAGGCTGCGGAAGCAGAAGCAAGACGGCGTTTGCGCGAAGCAAACACCTTCTTGCCCTCATCCATAGCTCCAAGAGCTTGAAGAAGAGGGAAGAGGGAAGAAAGAGAGAAAGACGACGTTCGTGATGCGTGCAGATAGCGCGCCACGACCCTGAGAATCGCGTGAAATTACTATATATGGTATGTCTCACACTTTTTTTCTGCTTCAAACATATCAATAACATACGTTCTGAATTTAATGTAGCCATACTGATCTCAGGCACAGTAGTTAGTTAGATGTATGTTAGGCTAATGTATGTACACAAAATGTCTGGGGGCTACAAAATGTGTTACAAAGGGTACAATGTAAACTCTACAACAGAAATGCATGATTCATGCATATTTCCTACAAATCTTTGATTTCTCTTTTATCTTACGTTCCTCTGATAGCCTTAGAACTTTACATTATGGCTCATAATATATTATGGAAGCTCTATAAAAATTATGGGCTTTAATGCAGCTTTAAAAACGGCTACAAAAATGAAACAATCTCTAAAATTGGCCATTTTGTGCACTTTTGAGTCAAAATTCAACATTTGCAGCTAGTTTCACTATATTAATGATGATTAAAAAATATAGATATGTTACATAGCAATAATAGAGGCTCTAATGAAACAAAATCAGGTGCTAGAATGGAAGTTACTAAGAAGACAGTTGTGAAGTAGACAAATCAGTCCGAGAGTCGAACACATGTGTACAAGTTTCACTCGAAGTGATGCACCCGAAACACCACTTTCAAGTTCAACCACTTCCAAGCTATCTATCAACGTAATTCTTTTTGCGACTGATATATAATGTAAAATAGATCTATTGTACAGAATATGGAAGTATAAAATGCACTGAAGAATATAGAAATGAATAAATACTGCTAGAACAGCACTTTTATAGCTGTTTTACTTATTACACAGCAGCAGAGTGCATGAATGCTATTTAAAAAAATATTATAATTTACTGTCATGCAAAAGCTTTTGCATAGCATAATGTGCCTGAAGTCCACTCGAACGAGTGTTTTAATTTTGAGAGAAATGTGTGTTCGGCGATGCCTCGGATGAATGGTCCGGGAATCGCCGGACTCAACTTCGAGGACGACGACGTGTCGAAGGACACCTTCGACAACGTCTAAAACATTAATGATTCACTCCTTGCTCGCAGTTTTTTTGTTGTTCAAATGTATGTGTATTATAGATCAGATTTAAGTTATATTATACATGATTTAAATACAGAAAAAAAGAGAACAAACATACTAAGATTAACCTTCGCGAAGCCGCTGATCACGAAGATCACGCGCAGTCGCAAAGGCTATTCCCCAAAGTTGGGGTGCATTTGGTAGAACGGGTTCGAGGGAATTCACAAACCTTCTATTCCCTTTGCTGCGCTTGCGTCGTTTGAAGGAAATGGCACACACAAATCAGCAAGCTCAATATCGGCAGCCAGATCGTCGTCATCGTCCAGCACTCACTGTCACGAAGACAGTAGTTCGAACCAGGAACTCAGACGGCAACCAGTATCGGACGCACAAAGCTGAGTGCTTGCGCATGCTGTTGCCGTTGCTGAAGAGCAGATGCCGAGCAGCAGCTGTGAGAATGTACAAGCTGTGGATGGGGATTAGGCCGGGGAGCTTCCTGTTCAGAATCCGAGCCGTTCAACTCTTGCTCGTGATCGTGATCGTCCTGGTACGACTGTTGACCAGGTTTGTTGAATGGAGATTCTGGAGACGAAGGCGATTGTCGTTGCCGACGCTGCTATTGTTGCGATTGTTGTGTTTGCAGCGACGTCAGCCATGAAAAAGTTGAGCTTGCTTGGATTTGCTGCTGCTGCTGTGCTTGGATTTGGGAAAGCGGAAGAGAGATAGGCATGCATAGCGTCCTGTGTTATCGTTGACGTTCTTGCAATGAAATGAAGAAGAGGGTGAGGTTCACGGTGCAACTATGAGTCGAGCAAAAGGTTAGCTCCATCTAAATGCAAAATTAAGAGTTACGCACCTGCCGCATTTACGGCCTTCCTGCTCCTCCCACGCAAGTTACATTGCGTTGATATCCTTCTAGCATAGAGTAAAAGAGAAGAAAACCGAGACAAGAGAGAGAGAGAGAGAGAGAGAGAGAGAGAGAGAGAGACGACGCAGTGGTCGTGAAAGTGGGAGATAAGGACAAGCACGGACGCGCGCACACAACACCGTAGTTAAGCGCCGGCGCTTACCTTTGCCCAGTGTCGCAACATTAATTGTAAATTAACGGCGACATCATATTGCAAATAAAAAAGATTAACCTTTCGTACTAGCAAGGAGCTATTTTATATCAAATTATGAGGGGCTAGGCCCCGGTAGCAAAATTATCGCGTTGCAAACGCGCCAGCGATCAAAACCAGGCTGTATTACCGAATTCAGCCTGGTCCCTGACGCGGGATGCATGCCGTGAGGTGCCGTGAGGCGGCACCCCGGCATTAAGCTGCCGCACAGGCCAAAAAAGCTATGGTCCCGTTACCGCGATAACTTTAGAAACGGGTTGCGATAATTATCGCGGATCTATAAGATTATTAGTTGGTACGGCTCATTGTCATTCGTATAGAAGTTACTGAAGGATTTCCAAGGCACATCACCAACTCTCGTAGCGTCAATGACATTGTACAACTTCTGTGCATCTCCATCGAGCAGCGTACTAGTAATATCCAAATCCGAGTCCTCGTCAGGCTCTGTCGCGTCGAAATCAGAATATCCGCCAGATTTCGCATTATCCGCGAGGTGGATTAGCTGATATGCCTTCATGATTCCAAGAAGCTTCGTTATGTTACCAGCAGACATTTGCTCTTCTCGATAGAGAAAATCTGCGAGCTCGAAATCTGCTCGGCACGAATAGGGAAACCAATCATTTGATGTAGGTTTGTTTCGAGGAACGGGGGGTTCTTCGTCTTTTAAGAAGGTTCCTTCTGCATCGCATGGAGTGGCTGCACGGTGTCTGGTGTCAGAGTACTACAGTAAACCGAGGACAATAAACATGGCACGCACCATTCAAGTATCTGTGATACACCTTCAAGTTATCCCCGCTCTCCTCATGATCTCCAATGTCTAAGTCCAAGTCTTCAGAGGACGCGCTACGGTCATCACTTCCAATGACAGAATGTGACTGAGAATCAGGTCCGCCTACTAGTAGGTCTCGAAGCAGTTCGTCTCGGCCTACTATACTGAGCATCGAGATATCTTGTGTAAGCATGGAGATATCGTAATCGTAGGAGTCAGAGCCACTCTCAAGATGACTTTCTGTTGGAAGTTCAGACAACCTAGGGAGAACTTGAAAAGTTGGAGCTCGTGTGGGTCGACTTGGAATGGGTGAAGAATCATAGTCATGACCACTACCACTGGCAGTAGAACTTGCCATGAATGACGTCGGATGAGCTGAATATTCATGTCTTGTTCTTCCAGATTGACTCTTGAACGTCCTACTACAGCCGGGCAAGGTGCATCGAATAGTTGGTGGAAAATGAAAGGGATCGTGCTTTTTCCGTGTCGCTGGCATCAACTTGAATGTAGCCTCAGTAGAAGTACTAGTACACGTCTTGGGTCTTTGGGTCTCACACCTGAGCCTCAGCCTGAGGCTGCCAGTGAGCCTGAGTGAACCTGACTCGGAGTTAAAATTAGTCATAGCAGTAGTGGGCGTAAATTTTCAACTTGTCTAAGATAGACGCCCCCGCCTCCCTGATCTTGAACTTGCACCTTCGATCCATCTTATCCTCATACAAGACTCAAAACACTGCACAAAATGTCAACTCGAAGACAGACAAGGGCTAAGAACAGCGATCAGCACCCCGGAGCAGTAGTTGAACAGCTCAGAACAAGACGAACACAGGAGGAGATATTGCGGGAGAAGGAAGAAAAAGAGAAAAAGAAAGTACGGCAGGCAGAAAGGCGGGATGAGGCATTGAAGGAGAAGGAAGAGAAGGAAAAGCAGAAGGAAGAGCGGGCAGCTTTCCGCAGAGCTGCGGCCCAGCAAGTCGCGGTTGCGAAAGAGAGGAAAAAACTCGCTGCGGAGCAAAAACGGGCAGCAAAAGAACAAGAGGCAGCTGACAAGGTTCGCAAGAAGGTGACTGCAGCAGAGAACCAAGAAGCAGCGATGCTAGAGACCGTAGAGCTTGAAAACAACTTGTCGAAGGCTCTTGAGACACGCACCCAGATGGGCTCAACAGTGCCCAAACTCACTGGCAAACGTGGACGTAGAAAGCCAAAAGGCGAAGCTAGTAGTAAGTCTTCAACTTTAGATCAGTGATGACACAGATTTGAACTAGCATAAACAGGCTCGAAGAACGATGTTAAAGACGTATCGGGTTGTGAAGATGGACACAACGAAGACTTGGATATTCGTGAGTAACATTGCCTATACATTTTCAGATGATCTCAAAGCTTGGAGGTTGAACACTGTGACTCACGTTCATGCGAAGCAGCGAGTATGGATGAGCCAAACAGGAAGCCTGCAAAAAAGGCTAGGAAGGAAGATTCCAAAGGTGAACTTCCATTTCGCACACGTGTGCAGACCGCAAAGATGTCCAGGTCTGCCGCCACTCCCAGCGACGCATTCTTTCACGCTCCTGCAGGACCAAACGAGAGTCTTTCTGGTGAAGAAACGGACATAATAGACTCGCCCGCTACGTCAAGGCGGAACGACAAGACAAAACGCCCTGTCAGGGCGCTTCGCAACACAGATGATTCCACTTTCATCGGTGAAGAGGGTGGAGGTCTTGAGTTGCCAGTCTCAGAAAGGATCAATTTGTGAGTTTGAAGTTTGAATCTTGCATTGCGTCTGAATCAGTATCTGGTACTGTCAAGTCGATGTAATAGTGAGTGCGAAGCTTGATTTAGAGACTCAATTATTAAACATCATCCCGACTAGTACTAGATTACGACTAATGAGCCTGCCACTGGCAGCGGATGCACTGGCAGTGCCAGTGACCGGCGTGACACTCCCGGGCCGAGACCCAACTTGGAAGTCCTTCACCTGCAACATTGACTCGGACGCTCTTGTCTTTGCTACCACTGTATTATGAGTCTTGCTGACGCAAAGCTACACCAGACACACCATCCCATTGCCAGATGATGAAAACTTAAGTCCCTGGGAGGATGAAGGAGAAACAATAACCCTTACAAGCTATCATGGTGTAAAAAATAGCACAATCAGCGTACAACAGAAGGCACATCTTGTCGATTCGGAATCAAATGCAGTGAGTTGATGGAGCATTAGAATGGCAAGTGCAGTCTGAATAACTTGTTTATAGGGTGGAAGCGATCCGAAGAGGCTAACAAGGCCGGCTCAAGCTTGTGTGAGTCCAACTGATTACTGTTCGATTCATGTCAGTTACTCCATGACTGTTTGTTCATATTCCTTCGTTATTATTTATCTGCCAACTGCCGTGTCATGAACAGGATGGAGGTAGCAGCAACGTCAACTCGAAGAAAAGGAAGTTATTGCATGACACTCTTTCCGGGTCGCAGGTTTCAACGGTAAGCGACGTCATATCATTTACATTTTTCAATCTACTGAGCAATCCCTTCCCGTACTCGAGGATAAGAACCACAAGATAAAACCAGGTGGACAGGTGAGTACCAGACAGTGATCTTCATGGTACATCCTTCCTTCATTGCTTACTGAATTGGTATTTTGATAGGATGCAAACAAGAGAACTGCTAATTCGCAGCTTAGCGCACCGGTAAGTCTATCTTATTTCAACTTCTCTCGTTCCCCCCTTATTTATGGTTGTAAGGTGCAATCACTAGCCTTGGAACCCCGTGTACAGGTATGTGTGAGTGTCGATGCACCCTAGGCTCACTTCCGGTGCTCTCCTGTGGCAACTATTCGTTTCCTTCTTCACTTTGAGTCGATCGCTAATGGGTGCATATGAATAGGAAATCACAGTCACAAAGAACGGAAAGAGGAAGTCGCCACCAGACACCACTCTCAGGTTAATGTGGTAATTCTTCTACCTTGATGTGCAATGAATTCCTTCATTTTATGTTTACTTATTTTCAGCCATTTCAATTGGCTAATAAAACTGTCAAGATCAAGAAGTCATTGTTGACTGACATGGACACACCGGCCGGTGCCACAGTAAGTGTCAATTCTATGGTAACCGGCATTTTAAGTTCGTATCTGATCAGGCGGAAAGGACTTGAGTAAGAAGAGGAACCCCTCTGATATTCCTTATCGGCCTGAGGCCGATACGACGGTAAGTGCTTCTTTTCGATCTGCTCACTTGCCTTGGATAACAGCTTTCTGACGTGTTGCAGCCGGAGATTGGATCCGCTACCTCTAATCGCAAGAGGCAGTCGCTTGTGGCTGATAATGAAGTAAGTGAGAGTCGATTGATACACTCTAAATGTGAGCATTCACCTTCTTTTCTTAATAGTCTGGTGGTCGAAACATGTCGTTAGCACCTCGGGCACCGTCGCTTGCAATGAAGAGTGCATCCTGCACCCCCGGACCCGAAGTGTTAGTGACTGGGGCTTATCAAGGTCATCGCAAAGTCTCTCGGACTACTAGCTCAGTTTGTCGAATCAAATTCATTTCTATGACATATTTTGTTGATTTACTTATATGCAGACATCAGTGGGACTTGAGGACAAGGATCGAAATGAAGGAAGGGAAGGATCTCGCGTGCCAGGCAGGAAAAGGGCGACGAACCAGTGTCTCCCTCCCGGTACTCAGGCAGGTTGGACTCATATTCTATTACCTTCACTATTTCGCGCAGTTGGAAAATCCGTCACACCGTGGCAAACCCCGGACAATAAGCTCATCAGCTCACTGTGGGGGAAAGTGTTTGATTCTGTGGAACTTAGTTACGAAACTCAGTTCGCTGATATCTGTTCTCTAGTTGAGTCATTTTTACTTATTCTCAAGTTACCTTTACCAAATTGAGATGCAATCCTCGTATTTCAGGCGGCCCAGAGATGCTCTGATAGCTGGCGCAAGAAACTTTTTGAGAAAGCTGAGCAATCAGTTGCCAGTTTTATCAGCGGCGAACAATTAAAGTCAATGCAAAACGAAGCAATTGTGAAGACGTTGCAGACGCTAGTTGACAAGAAGAAAGCCGAACCGTTTCTATGGGAAAGCTGGTATAGTATGGAGAGGGTAAGTAAAAGAGTGTTTATTGTCGCGTTTTGTGTCCATGCATTGACCCTAAATGTACAGAAGCAAGGACTGTTCTGCTCTGACCTTGTGGTCTCAGTGTTGTCCGTACACATTGTCTTGGCCATGGGTCGGCATAAAATACTGGACAGAAACACCATAGGAAAGCCTATCGGTGCCCTCGCCCTTGCGGCAACAGCGGTATCTATTTTTTCAGTACTTATATTGTCCTTATCCGCTGATCTTCTCATGGATAGGTCAAGGTTGCCATTGATAAACAGGTGGCTCGGTTGCAAAATATCAAAGAAGAACTTGGCGGCGCTGAGTGGTATTTCACTAGCGCTCTGTGGCAGCCTCATACGGACGACTATGTTAACTTGTTGTCGAATCCCTCTTTCTTCACTGAATCAAACTGGGAAAAGGTTCGATCCCGCCTCCTAGCTTACGATGCCAGTACAGATATCGACACGAGAAAGAACACCGAACTTGTTGGATCGGGTATCACTGGCAGGGACTTTTCCTTGTATTTTGACGGTGTAGATGCAGATTCGACCTGCGAGAAAGCGTATGACGAAGGCGCTGATAATTGGGAAGACGGAACCGACGATAAGGGGAAGAGCGTGAGGGGGCTGAACATAGAAGCGAGATGGAAGGTGATGCAGAGGACGAACATGCTAATGCTAAGGGCGACGACGACCTGAGCGAGAGCGGGGACGAGGGCGTTGAGAAGATTGAGGGCGAGGGCGAGGGCGAGGACGAGGACGAGGGCGTTGAGAAGATTGAGGACGAGGGCGAGGACGAGGACGAGGGCGAGGGCGAGGACGAGGGCGAGGACGAGGACGAGGACGAGGGCGAAGGCGAGGGCGAGGGCGAGGACAAGGATTTAGGTGGAGATGGTGATCATGAGGAGGACGACGCTTCAAAATGGGATTCGGCTACGGACTGCGTAGACTTCTAAGGGCAAATCGATCACTGGTGAGCCTCTTCTTTTCGTTTCTGTCCGTGCGCTCAATATTATATTACCATCGACTCGCAGAGCAGCCTTCGTTTCTACTGGTCCGCCAAAGAACATGCAGAATTGAAGGTACGGCAGCGAAGTGTGACCTGCCACTGCCCGTCACGGCAGAGGTTCACGGTAATGTCGTGGGGGATCCCTTCATAGCGACTGCTATGCTTAGTCTTGCGTAGATGACTGATGTACTTGAACACTGAGGCACTGATAGCTAAATAATGTTGTCTTATATATTTCTGATGCAATGAAATACTTGGATCGTTCTTATGCACTTAGACTCTTGAGCACTGCAATTTGTCTTACAACACTTGTCTACTGCTGTAATTAAAGGATGATGCACTGGAGCACTGGGGTGCTGAATGCCTGAAACACTTAGAGCACTGATTCAGCCATCTTTCCTTATTTAAGCCAGCCCGCACTTATTTCAGCCAACTTGTCCTGAATAATGGGAGGACATGCATGAATAAGTGAAGCTTGCCTTATTTAAGACTTCAGTCTCTCAGGACGTTTAAGTAACACTTAAGTCACTTTCAGCAGAAAGTAGTTTCCCTGATGTGGTGTCCGGGGACCCAATTTACCGACTTCCCCGGTTGCCCGTTCTTTCTCAACACGACTCAAAGACTTGGATGCGCGATTAGTCTCTTCGCGAATCGATATTGATCTCAAAGCATTACAAGTGAAATCCTTCAGAATGCCGTTGGTTGACACTTCGAGACATCTCGCGCGAGGATGATGTAGAGCATGGTACACGCACGCTCTGTGCAGGATGGCTGAGACTGGAGTCAGTGGTAAGCATATCAGATTGACCAGCTTTCATATTCACTCATTCGTTAATGTTGATAGAAGATGCGCAAACAACCAGGAATCATACGTCTTTGCGACTACATCTGTGCTCTACGCTATGCTGCTCGAGCCTCGTGGCCTCCATAAGTCACTCTCAGCGATTCTGGTTTGCTCAGTAAGGGAGGAAGTTGGACGTTGGAATGATGCTGGTTCATCTAAACGGACTCTGTCATGAAGCAAGGCAGATTGGCGCACGACTGAGTCCGCTTCTCTTCTTACGTTCTCTCTTTATAACATGCCCCGGCTAAGCTATGGTCTACCAGGATGGCTGTCTCTCTCCGGCGCAGAAATGGACTTGAGAACGTGATTAATGAAGCGACGTCCGAGAACGCATGCTGTATATCAATACTCATGCCTGATGCATTGGCACCGTCCGTTATTCGCAATGCGGAGAGTTCGTGGTAATGGCTACACCGAAATGATTGCCTGATTCTCATCGCCAGTCCAACCTGCATGTTAAAATCTGTAGGCCGAGTCCTCCTTGTTCGTAGCTCGGTATGAACCCAAGCTTATCTCGTAAATTAGGCAGACTTGCATAAATCTTCAGATTCTTAGGGTATACCAAGAAAGGTCTGAGTGGCAGATCAGATGAAGCTCAACCCCTTCCAGAAGCAAGCTGCGTGACGGCGTTGGGTTGATAGGCCGAGGGGTGTTTGAGAAAGCTGACGGTGCTGCTTGGAGGGAGCTTTGTCGGACTGAGGAGCTTACGTTCTGTGTCTTCGCTTGTAAGTGATCGAGTGATCACTACTTAAAGGTCTTGAGTTCTAATTCTGAAGTGTCGTCGGTCGTTCAGGTGCGGGTGAAGGAATGCTTGGGACGGTATCTCGCAGGAACGACAACACATTACTGTTTAGCTCGTTCTAAAGCCCCGCCTCCCTATTTCTTATCACCCTCGCACTTGTAACGGCCTCAGACCCTCCTCCAGATGCTACCTGCCATTTAAAGCTTCATCTAGCGATAACCATTAGGTTTGACCAGGCTATTCGCATCTTGGCCGGTGTAACCCGACGTCGTGGCTTTCATTGCTACCGGTGACGGAGAGCTAGCCTTTATGAGCTCAGCTTTCTTCGAGTTCGTCAATAGATCAGGAGTCAGCGATGGATCTTGTCGGTATGTACACCAAAGCATCTGAACGCCATTGCACATCTCGGTCACCACCGTTGCCTCTTGTGCGCAAGGCATCGAGCTTAGAATAGAACTGATGGTTGGATTTCTGAGGCCGTATTGACGGTCATCAAACACAACGCTGTCAGTGTGGAGATCCGTTTGTCTAGCTCGAACTCCGGAGCCCCTCTTTCTCTCGCCTCCCGGAGCCTTACCATCAATCTGTACTTCGGTTGATTTGATCTTCTTCACTAGGCTTGATCATGACATGTCGGTTTACTACAGGCAATTCATTGAAAATACCATGTCAATGTTCGATTCGAAACATCTCTACCACTAAAATATGAACTTGAGACTATACTCATGTGTCCACATGCGCGCCCCCGTTCACGTCCATCAGTGTACCAGTTACGTCCGACCGCGAATTTGTTTCTCCATTTGAAGCAAGCTGATCGTCTGCTTGTGGTCGTTTATCATATTGGATCTCCACTGAATCCAAGTGTCCTAAGATGTTGCGCAAGGAAACTTGATGGCTTGGAGATATATGAGGTGAATCGGATGCGGTTGCATTTTTGTCTGGATTCTCGTCTTCAAGTGCCGAATGATGAGGATCATTATCAGCACGCGACATCATTGCCATGTATTCCTCACACTCCCTCTCGTCCTCCTCGTCATATCTTTTGTTGCGTACTTTAACCAAGGAAGGGCGTACTCCCTCGTAAAACTCCTTCAAGAGA
Organism: Trichaptum fuscoviolaceum; assembly: GCA_910574455.1. Classification (NCBI taxonomy): domain Eukaryota; kingdom Fungi; phylum Basidiomycota; class Agaricomycetes; order Hymenochaetales; family Trichaptaceae; genus Trichaptum; species Trichaptum fuscoviolaceum. The sequence goes on along the minus strand of CAJSYZ010000009.1, from coordinate 4,100,564 downwards.
TCTGGGTAGCCCCAGAGAAGTTTGCCAATATATCGCTCTGCAAAAACGTCACTTTCCACGTCAATTCAGGTTAGTAGGGTCTTCACATACAAAAGTCGGGGTCCTCACAATCCGAACTCCCAGTCCCCAATGCCCGACATGATTTGGTCCACCCGATCGGCCTCACTGAAGACCTTCTGCAGAGTTCCACGAAACTTATCCTTTGCTTTCTTAACATTGCTTCTACAGGTGACTTCATTGACGTCCTCCTTTCCCTCGTGTCCGTCCCGTTGTCCAGACTCGACGTCCATTATTGTGTGCCCTGTATCAGACAACGTGCATTCATGTCTCCGGACAGTGCGACTGACGACAGAGACTGCTGTTTTCACCCCGAGGTAGCATCTCTTTATCGGATATGTAGTGCGACGAATAATCTTTGACAAAACGTATGGTTCTGGCCGCTCCCACCCGGAGTCCCATTCACGCCCCCAAAAATCAGAACCTAAATCATAATTTAGGCGTGCTACTTCGTTATCAAACCCAAACGCCCTAGGCCAAGATGTTAGGCCAAGATTTTAGATCAGTATTAAACATTGCTGTGTTAGGAAGTACAGTTACCAGTAAACATTTCGTTGCAAATGCATGTTCTGCTTGTACTCTTTGTACGGTCGCTTGATGGTCATCCAAATGTATTTGAACGCTGTCCCGGCGATCGTGGTGACCCCAACCACGCATATGGTGACTGGAGCCATAGCTATCCTAAACCATTTAGCCCAGAACGACTCGTACTTGACTTGATAGATGAACCAAGCAGTGACCGCCAGAAAGCACCCGCTATGTATCCCAGTAAAGATGTTTGTTGCGAAAGAGACGTATTGTGGCTGGCTATCAGTCAGTTTCAATGTTAATCTCCCAATGAGTCATGACAGACCTGAAGAGACAGATATGCGAATAGGTTCAGTCCGACGACGAACGTGACAGCTGCGATAGCCAGGAACAGTATGGGCGCTTTGTCAAACCACATACGGATAAACTTCGGGGGAATACGAGAGTTGAATCTTAAAAATCCATTTAACAAGTGCTAAATAGAAGAGTCAAGACGGAATAGCACGCACATGGAAGACTTTCTCCATGTCAACCCCAGAAGACTACTCACACCCGAAGACACGCTGAATAAAAGTGACAAGAACCAGAAGAGGTTCACCAGTACCAGCAGCTCCAGTTTTACCAGAGCCACTAACTACTGCAATGACGTGGAGTAATTTTACGCAGCAAATATTCCGTGAAATAACTTAGAGAAGCAATAATAAATAATTAAAAGTGAACGACAACGAGATTCGAACACACGACCCGCGTCAGAATAAGAATTACCATAAAGAGAAACCGCGCTCAAGTCATCTAGACTACTGAGGCTTATACTACCTTGCCTCACTTAGTAATTATATACTGTCCCAACGGGGCGCAGCCCCGCAAGGAGAAAGGGTTATTGTTAGGGTTATTGTTAGGGTTATTTAAGGGTTAGTGGGGGGTTTGGGGGGCTCTGCCCCCCATAGTTAGGAGTTAGGGTTTGGGTAAGGGTTAGGGTAGATAGGTAGTTAGGGTTGTTAGGCTTGGTGTTGTGGATATATATAATCCCCCTTAGTGTAGTGGTTAATATGTCGTATTAGTTAGTTTCCGGATTAGGCTTTTATAGAATCGCAAGTTCGAGTCACGTTTGTGTCGTTCACTTATATTTTGTATTTGTTACCACACTATTTGGTATTACCACTTTGTATTACTTGGGTATTATTTCTACGTGGAATAATTACTGCTCTGATTTACCCCACGTCTTTGCAGTAGTTACTGGACTTGGTAATACTGGATTGGCTGGTACGCCTCAGAGGTTAACCGTCCCTCTCAGTGAGTCGGACGCTTCCGATTGCAATGGTGCATAGGTAAACTGAAGCGTGGTAGCTGTCACACTCGAGAAGAACGTGGCAATTGTTGTCAGGTTCACATATCGTGTTGTATCCCTTTCCATTTGGTAGGCAAGGAAGTTCGGTAAAGCTTATATTGACTTGTATTGAGTACGAGTTGGGAAGCAGTATACACGAGACCGACTCACTCTCCTTTCCGAATGCCTTCAGTTCGTCAAGTACGTTCTGTGCACCAGCCTGAGGCGGTTTATCTCCTGATACCACTTCTTTCGAACAGTTTACTCCGGTCATCATCTTCTCCAAGTCGGGAAGGAGAATATTGTATATATATTCCAGACAATTGATTGGATTTCCAATACGTAGTTGGATTTCCAATAAGTAACCAAATCTGGAAGTTTCTGGAATTAAAATGTAAAAATGCAAAAACGGCCGCTTAAGAGGAGACCCCTGCCGTACCTGCTGAATGTGGCAAAAGATACTATAGCATATTTGTATGCCCTGAGAAAAAGAATCATATCAATTGAATTAGCGGATACGGGATTATAGCCTAGGAAAAACAGCTTCTCTACTGAAAATGTATACAATTTCTCAATTAACAGTACTGAAAATTTGAAGAGGAGCTGTTTTTCCTAGGCTATAATCCCGTATCCGCTAATTCAATTGATATGATTCTTTTTCTCAGGGCATACAAATATGCTAGAGTATCTTTTGCCACATTCAGCAGGTACGGCAGGGGTCTCCTCTTAAGCGGCCGTTTTTGCATTTTTACATTTTAATTCCAGAAACTTCCAGATTTGGAGATTTCCTTTTACACTAGGGGGGCCAGAGCCACTTAGGATCTCATCTTCAATCTCCAGTTTGAATCTCTGGATATAAGTGGAAAGTGGTAGAGATATAAAGCGCTCAACTTGTTGCAATACTTTTGCTTGATACAGTAGGACAATAACAAAAGTCAGAAAATCTATGACATTAAAATGGTCTCATCAGCGTACCCAGTATTTTGTGCACTCCAAGCTTGATATCGTTAGTACGGTGTAAGTGCTATAGCTACAGAACTCACCCAAAGGCGGACTACCCATTGCTTGACTCTTCTAAAATAGAATGCGTGCTTCTGGTGGTAGAGGCTGCCTTGAAAACGAGCGGCTGCAAAGAGAAGGACCTTGAAGGCTTCACCTAGTTCCGCCGGTGATGATCTACGTGATAAGGTATTTGCAGGACCATCATAATCCCACTCTCTGGGTGTGGGTTTAGAGGCAATATTCTCTAAACACTGCACTGGAGCAAATAGTGCCTTTTGGAGTAACTCTGCTGCCTCTATGACAATTTTGTCCCCTCCGATGATGCGGTAATGCGCAATAAGATGACCGAGCTGAATTCGTCATTAAATTGCATCTGTACAATGGAAGGTAAAACATACCTCTTCATGCATGTTATCGTATACTCTGAGAATGGATTTTCATATTAGAAATGACAAGATGTTTAGTTGAAAATGTGCACCTCTTGTGGACCTTAAAGCGGTGCATGATGTGATCAATCCCGATAGGTCTCGGCCAATCACTAGACGTCTCTATTGGCTGGAAGACACAGTTTATGTATTCTTTACACCTCTCTTCGTACTAGATAACGGGCCGAGCTTCGCCGGCAGATCCCTTACTCCACCATGATGAGAAAGTGTGAAAGAAAGAGAATTGATAAAAATTGAAACAAGCTTAAGAGTAGTGAAAGGTGTTTTACAGCCCAAGCAAGAGAGCGCCTACTGCTGGTAAGGAAGTTGAATGAGGTGAAGCGCCGTAGTATTTGTTGCTGACTAATATTCCCACGAAGGACAGTGGCAGGTATCCCACGGCAATTTAGAGGATACAGTGCCCTTTACTCCCAGTGGGAGTAAGGGAATTCCTCCAACTTGTGCTTTTCCAGCCACTCATTCGCAGCTGTGAAAGCAATTAGGATAAGCAATTAGGATAGAATCAGAACCAGAACATCATGCGCACTGGTCTACTTACATTTCTCTTTGAATGCCGTCAGTTCTTCGATGACACCGTCCATCGCCATCTCCAAGTCAGAGAGGAGGAAACCACCAACGTCCTCGACGCATTCAACAAATCTACCAGCTCTTACAAAAGCTTGGGAAACTAGCGTCAGTGATGAAATCATTTTCAAATAAGTAGTTCATACAGTTTATTTTATGCCACATATCCTTCACAAAGCCGGATTAGTTCCATTACTAGATACGAGACAGCGCTCACATAAGTACACCTCCTCCATTGGTAAAGTTTTGTAGCATAGGGTTCGTTCTCATGGTGTCCGCTCCTTTCAAATTTAAGAATGTAGCTATGCAGTTTCAAACTGGATTGCTCCATATTGCTAATCGCCAGCCGCCTCCCTAGAGAGACGTTTACAGTCACAAGATTGATCAAGTCAAATGCAAGATTCCACGTACCCTCCTCTGTTGCACCCACAATTTTCTCAAAGCATTGCACGAGATCAGAAAGTTGTTTCCGGACCAAATCTGTATTACTAATAACGTCCTTTTCTCCTCCAACAACTTCTAAGTGCGCAATAAAACTTCGTAGCTGTCTTTGTCCTAAGAGAAATATTGCATAACATGAAAAAGTACACGTACCTCCGCCTGCATTTTCTTGCACTCGCTTGAATAGTGTCAAGCCAGACTCATATTCTACGGAATGGGCGAGCTACGTACAGTCCGTGTTTGGCAAGTCGTTCTTCACAATGTGTTATGCTTCCTGGATTCGGCTGGTTATTGAAAGCTTTGAAGATATGCAAGACACGAGCATCAAAAGCAATAGTAACACTCACTGGCACAAGCATTGCTGGTATCTATCTGACCCTCATCATCCGTACCGACTCGGAGATCTTCCTGTTTTATAGGTATGGCCTTTTCCTGTGGAACTTCCGCTTGTGGTAGATCTCCGATACTGTCTGAGATCAGCTCTGAATTATAAGTGAGTTAACGGACGTTCGTTTACCGATGGAATTATCACATACTGTTCTCCTGGTTAATCCTTAGACGCATAAGATCTCGGATCTCCTTTGTAACGGTTAAGAGATCCACAACTACGTGGTTTGGTACCTGCGACGTCATTATAACTTCATCACCGAACCGGCGGAAATACTATGAGGGACTTATAATAGGGTTACAGGCACCTTGTAGATAGCTTATAGGCCTTATGGGGCCTTACAATAAAAAAATTTCTCGTACTCCACCACGGCCATCTTGTAATGAGACCGTAAGGACATTATAATCATGCATAATTCCCTATAATATAGTCGTGCGGCTCACATATTTCAAATTAGAATAGGCCAGATAGTTTTAATAGAAAGGACAAATTAAGTAATAAATTATGCATTTAAAATAGATGTGTACATTAGACATTAGTAGATATGTACATGTAGTAGGCGTAGGCCAACACATGTCGGTCAACTGCCAGGCAAACAGCAAACTTCCTTCCATGTTTGCCGCACCCTCCTCCTCCCCAAATACCCTGCACCATTTGATAATCCCATTCCTCCTTGCCTTCGACATGACTACAAAGACAGATTGTTAGTGTCACACACCTTGGGGGGAGAATAGCCTGTGGCCCACAGAGAACTAAACAGCATATAGTCACAGTAAAGCCAGACCATAGAAGAGACACAGAGACAGTGAAACAGATTGTTCAGAGACATTGCAGACTGGAGGCAAACATAAGCAGTACAGGCAAGAAGGGCAAGAAATCCACAGAGATTCCACAGAGATGGGTGTTGATGAGAGAGAGGGGGCCCGAGAGAGAGGCCCGAGAGAGACGACTCCGCTACGGTGGCTATATCTGCGGCGGCAATATACTTTTGCATGCACTTAGTAATAGCCACCGGCAACTTGGATACCGGGGACCGAGAAATCTTATTCCGGAACTTCCGGCCTTACAACTCACTTATAATCTCCCATAATACCTTACTAGGTATTGTATACTACCATAAAAGCTTAAAGCAAATTGCAATGAAACATAATAAATTAAGTAAGACTACAAGAGGGTTACAGAGCCCTTACAAGGCTCCATAAGCTTTTAGCACTTCATAAGATTTCCGCCGGTTCGGTGATGTTGTTTTTCTCAATACATGAGTGTCAAGTTTGCCATATAATAGCATACCTGATTCCTGATCTTTGAAGCTGCGTCAGTGGTGGACTTGTTCCCAATATCAAGTTATGACAGACAAGAAATAGGAAAAATTAGCTGAGGTGATCGGTAGGAGGCAGCGGAAAGCGGGAAGGAGAGAGGAAGGATGCATTTCAGTGGCGGACATGCAACAGCGGTGAGGCAATGGTACTTAGTTAAGCTTGATGCCAGAAATGGAGGGATGACTATAGTAGTCAAGCGTAGGTTTGAGATACGAAAGAACCGAAGCCTTGCAGATTCGTGTATTGCGGTCCGAAACAAGCACTGAGCATTAGACTCCGCGGTTTAAAGCACAGCCATGCCAGATTCATTTATGTCACGCAATACTACTAGTAGTAATTAAGTCACGTTGCCAGTGGTGTCACGGTCACCCTCCTTTCTTGAACTACTACAGTGGGGAAAGGCCGATTTCCGCAATTCCGAGCAGGCCGCAATTTTAAGCGTAAAACTCCGATTTTAAAAGTTCTGCTATGAAACCAAGGGAGAAACGCTTATTTATGCAATAAAAAAATTTCCGGACTTTTGTTTCAAATTTTTTCGGAGACAAAAACTTAAAATCTCCCGGATTGAGCTCGGATTGAATTGGAATGCTTTGAAATACTGTTCTGAAGCATTTCCGAGCATTTGCAAAAATCTTACCATCAAGGCTTTCCTCTTGGGGTATCAAGCTATTGGTCTCGGACATTTCTTGATGGGGTTCAAACCCGGGGAAAAGTAGGTCAAATTTCAAAAAAGTTGATGAGAAACCACCGGATTGGTGAACAGAGTCAATTCCGAGTATTCCGGGCCCGTGGGAAAGCTATAAAAGGCGGTAAACACCAAATTTAGCAGCATGTTTCAAATTCTGAGGTCTCATTTTTTTCGGAATACATTTTAAGAAAATCTAGTCAATAAGAATTGAAGATACAATGCATTAGAAGCTATTTACATGGTTTCAGGGTCATTGGTTAAAATTTGTGTCAGGAGAAGAAATGTATTTAAGTGGGCTTCGGAATTGCTGGATGTGGCCTTTCCCCACTGTAGTAGCAACCAAGTCTTCCTTCACCTGTCCGCAGTGCTAGTATGTGTTCAACTAACTGCAAGCTTGCTGCGCCGTTTGAGTCATGCAGGGCAGCTAAGAGAATGTATGTATTCGCCACTGAAGTATGTGGAAGATGCGCACTGATCCGGTTCATATAGGTGACTGCGCATCACCGCGCAGACACGTACGTCTAGGCGGGGTATATAGCTTGCGGCTCACAGTAGCGCCCTGCGTCTCATTCGACTGGTTGGCTTCACTGAAGGCTTCCTGTGAACTTTATCTGCCTGATTGCATCAAAGATATACGGCAATGCTTCTCACAGATGATGAGCAAACGACGACTGGGGAGATCATTAGCGTGCGTTCAGCTCCTTATCATTCTTGCAAACCTGCTAAGCCTGAAATCTCTAGGAATGCGGTCCCGAAGGACCTCCGTCTTATGATTTTCAGACTGCTGGAGGATTGTCAACATCCTCAATCTACCCACCAGTCCCAGCAGACATTAAGGCCAACAACTTCCTCGCAATAACCCGCACGCACGATGCGCTCAAGGAACGATACGTCATCGACACCGCGCTTGAGATTCCTGAGTCTCTTCTGCCTGAGCTTGGCACCTCGGGTGAGGAGAGGTTGGGCGCAGGGGAACGCCCGAACTTGAGAATGAGCGGACAGCATGGGAGCATGGCTGCCGATGTGTGGATCGTCGATAGCAAGTGGGCGGATAACAATGAAGGAGAGACAAATAGGGCATTCGTAGAGGTAACGAATGCGCACGGCCCTATTAAACTGCAAGTCGTAAGTCGTCCTTTTTGTGCTATATAACAAAGTCGGCAACTTAGCTTTCGTATGCATAGGCTGCAGACCCTGCCGCTACACCATTCGCCCTATTCGTGACTACGGACACCGGGAGCATCACACTCTACATCCCACGGACATATACTGGCGCGCTCACGATGCGCCAAGGCTTCGGCTTCGTCAAGCTCTCTCACGCACTCGAGGCGCGTGTGCACACGTTCTCGGACATCGAGGGCAATTGCGTGTGCTTCGTCGGGGAGTTTCGTCAAGCGGGATTTGGACAGGGCGGGGGAGCGGGCGATAGAAGACAAGGGGGTGCTGGAGGGTGGCGCGGAAACGCGATCGAGTTGGTCAGCGTGCATGGCTCGATTTGCGTATCATATGTGGACGATGAGACACGGGGGGAGGGCGTCACGTCCGTGTTGCCACCTGATAACTCTGGGACGGGATTCTGGAGTAATTTATTTACGGGTTGGTAATGGTAGAACACGCGTTTCACCTTTGGTGTCTTGTCCTATTTCCGTCGTCCCTATTCGTCTACCGAACCGTCTGCCTCATTTCATTTCATTTATTTACTACCCCATGTCTTATTGTCCTTGTGCTGTTCGTACTGTATCGCAGTTTGAATTGGGTTTACGCGAGTCCTTTGACTGCACAGTGGCGCAGATTGAACGTCTCCAGTGTCACAATGCAATGTCTTAAGATGAGCATAAACTCATGAAAATTTACACCTTAATTGTCTACTTAATCGTACGCTGTGCCGGACGGAGTAGTTTCGAGGTCGTTACCCCTGACAAGCCTAGGATTTGCAGGCTGAGATGAATGTTCTGCTTGCTGATCTGAACTCGAGCCTTCAGTATCCGCAGTCTTGTCTTTGACTCGAGCATGCGCGTCGACTGCAGCGCATGCGCTCAGAAAATCGTGGACGATCCAAGATAAATTCGGCACGCCATCGTCCCCGCGATTCCCGGAACGCGCGAGCGAAGATACGTTGCCTCCACCATTCCGCTCCTCCTCTATGTCCTTCAGGTTCTGCGCACGAATCGGGGCTAAGATAGGGTGGACCTCATCGTAGAACGTTCTCAGTAGCTCTGGAAAGCCCCATAGAAGGCTCCGGAGGTTCTTTTCGAGCCACTCATCGGTACAGCGTTCAGCCCTGCCAATGCAAGTAAGGACATGCGCGACAAGGTGATAGTAAGATTGAAGTCTTTACCTGCCTGTCTCCCATAATCGAACAACATCCGTGATATTGCGTAGATAATTATCATCAGAAATCGGTTGAAGAGATTTCTCAAATCGTTTCTTCGCATCTTCTCCTGAATCCGCCGTATTCGTCTCTTGTTGCGTTTGGTCCTTTTTCCTTCTGAAATTTGCTTCCTCCCGCCTCGAGGTCCACTCCCCCGCGTCGTGCGCGGAAGGGCCAATGACCAAGCGTGAAGACAGATCGACTAAAGGAAAGAAGTGTCTTCTTCGACCGAAGCCACCGCACTCGGATCGAAACTCGTAACCGCCGAACGAGTCTCGCAAGAAGACACGGCACTAGCTGGAAGCGCGCGTTCTCATCCCTCATATCGCAGTTCAGGCTTGCTACACGCTTGTCCTTCTCAAATGCCCTTGAGACATCACGTTGGTAAATGGTAATTCAGCATTAGAAAATAATCAGAAAAATACCAATAAATATTCCGTCGGATGTGCATAACGTACGGCCGATCTAAAAGCCATCGGTAGGGAAACGCTAGCCTCCCTGGCAGGCGATTGAACCACGATATCAGGTCTCGGAACCATTGTGCCCAGGTAGTTGAGTATTTAAGGCGGTATAAAAACCAAGCCATGACTATGAAAAGACACCCGCTGTGCAGGCATGTCAATGCCGTCGTAGCGAGTAAGACGTATTGTGGCTTTAGCAGGTGTGGAGTTAAAATCCCAGGTCACAATTGACATCTCAAATAATGGATACGCACTTGGAGAGATAGATACGCAAATAGATTTAAGCCAATGACGAATGTAACCGCTGCAACAAGAAGTAGGACCATAGGTGCTTTATCAAGCCACATTCGTATCAATCTAGGGGGCTCGTGTGAGTTGTAGCTAAAGACAGTGATAAATGTGAGCATGGTACATTGTGTACATGGATGACTTGCGTACATAGCTGACTTCCGCCATGTCATGCCCAGCAAGCTGCTAACACCGGAGGAGACGCTGAAGACCAGAGAAAGGAACCAGAAAAGATTCACCACTCCGCCCAGAACTGAGTCTGATTGCGTGAATGAAAACTGAAGCGTCGTCGCCGTAACGCTAGAGAAGAACGTCGCGATTGTCGTGATGTGTACGTAGCGGGTTGTCGCTCGCTCTTTCTCGTCCGCGAGGAACGTCGGGAGCGCTGTGACGGACGCCAGTTTCAGCTAAATCGTGAGTTCCGCAGTATCGTATGTTTACAACAGCGATCACCGATCACCGTCAGCTACGCACCTTTCTCCCTGAATGTCGTCAACTCCTCGCTAACTCGCGCCATGGCCGTTTCCAGCTCAGCGAGGAAGTCGTGGCAGATGTACTCCAGGAGTTGAGGTGCGTCAGATGTCGTGTTGAAACCTGATTCAAGTTGCGGCAGGACACCCGTTCATTGACCATTGGTGCAGATTAACATAGCACAATGACTCACACTGAAACTTGAGCGTAGCAGCCTTCGTACAGTATGTTAGCGAACGATAGCTTCGTCATCTATCATCTAGTGCACTTGCCTCGAGACAATCTTCCCACCTCTTAACTTCTCGGAAGTAAAACGCGTGCTTCTGGTGATACAAACTTTCGTGGAACCGCCGAACCGTGGAGAGAAGTCGTCCAAATGCCACTTGCGCCATTGCACCTGCCATGGTCCGGACATTCGGTCCTGCAAGCGGTGGATTGCTATGATAAAGAGAATAACATATGGGAAGAATCGCGTACGGTCAATTGTCAAGTTTCGCTCTAATGACTTAACGGGCCCAAGGAGCTCCGTCTTGAGTAATTCGGCGTATTTGATGACAGTATCGTCCCCACCGATGCGTTTGTAGTGTGCAATAAGGTGGTCCAGCTAGAATGGTAAAAACATAAGAAACATAAAAACAGTATAATCTTCCAAAAGAGGGAGAGCTTAACTGACCTCTTTCTGCATTTCCGTGCATCGCCTGGATCGAAATTTATACGGGCTATAGAACTGAAGGAGACGATTACTCACGATCTGTGTACTGATAGCTCTTCGGATTGCATCTGCGTTCTTTCCGCCTTCGAAACCTCAGGATGCTCTGATTGATCTTCAGCATCGCAATGAACGATGGAAAAGTATAAGGTGTAAGAGACACTCACCTCTGGCCCACATCGCGACTCCTTCGAGATCGTCAAGTAGTGTACCTTCTGGTGACAAACATGGGAAGCGAAAGATAGGAGATTTCGCTGGCAGTAAGGACACAGAAGAATATTGATGTTCAGACGATCAACAATCCAGCTCGCGCGCGCATCAGCTCACCAACATCCCGAGCTGAGTTGGTGGTAGGAGAACCACCGGGCGTCTTCAAGTCTTGTATAGCAACTAAGATCTCTCGCAGAATGACATTAGTTGTCTGCATTTGTGAGGCTTTGGAATCATTATGAATCAGCATGATTAGGTGATGCTAGCTTTAGAGCGAGGTGGATACGCACCAAGTTGTAGCTCCGTATCAGGGTGCATCCTTAGAATTTGCGACAGTAATTAGACGGACAAGGTCGATGGTATCAGACAGGAAAGAGAGAGAACTGCTAGCGCAAGCATAAGTAGTGATCCGAGATGACATGCTTGTATTGTGAGGCGCGGCTACGTCGGTGCAAGGCAATTTTCCGGCATGCAAGCACGTACAAGTGAATTGATGACGATAGGCGATCATTGATCAATCAGATCATCCAGGTTATGGACGCCAAATGCTCGTTAAACGGACGATTCGGGGAACCGGGTATCTCGGCGCTGGCTTGACGAGTTGAGTACAAGCGTGGAGAACGATGGTTGAGATTATCATTAAGAATACAGCAAGGTAGAAATACAGAACATACAGATATACTTGCGAAACATATTGCATATATCGGTTGAGTGGAACTTCCAACTTTCCCGTCGAACATCCTACACAAGCAATAAAGGGAACCCGGAAGAGGGTCCGCAGCTCGCGATGCCTCAGGTTTCGGAATTGTCTTCGACATAAGAGATCTGAATGGGCCCGTACGTTGTCCCCACTTCGATCGTACTCCCCTTCCACTCGGCAAGTCCGTTTTGCATCTCCGCTGCACGTCCCTCCTCTGCGCTCGCCCTCCAATCGCCCACGAATCCCTTCCTCTTCCCATTGACGTCCTCGAGTGTCTGGAAGCGTGATGCAAGTGCGGGCGAGAGCTTGATCGGCGCCACGCTGCTCTGGATCATCAGTGGGCCGCGGTAGGAGCGAGGGATGGAGAGCGCGATGGGCCCGAAGGATGTATGGACGTTGAGGGCGAATGGTGTCAGTTCAGAGTCAGTGTTCTGTAGTCGAGTTTAGTTCAAGACCGAAGAAAATTCGTGGGGTACATACGAGCGAGATTCGAACGGGTCCGAACGTGCTGTTCACGTCTAGGACTGCTCTTCTTTCAACTCCACCGTTGGGCACAGACTCGGGCTCGCTGTTAACGAGCCAAATAGCAGCATCGATACCGCCAGCAAAGTTCTTGATGCCCAAATTCGCTCGGCTTTCAGTGGGTAGGAGGGCTTGCGGAACACGGTGAGCAAGGTCAATGAGGTACCGGCCCTTGATGACATCCACCTTGTGGCTTATCAACAGGAAATTGGATGGTCGAAGGTCAGGAGGGGTGGTATTGCTGGTTGTTAGGAGGACAGACGGTGGTGAATATGGCGGCGGACCATCTGCGTCTTGTTTCTAATACAAATGAGCAAGAATTGCAACTTGAAGCCGAAGAGACACTCACCGAAAGCAGACCTCCCGTCCGTAGTTCAAGGACATCCTGCTCCTCAGTGATGATCATCCTGCCATATGTTACAGATCGTATATTCCAGACGTCGACATCTTATAAGTAACATGAGTTACAAGTGCGCAGTAAACGATCAGGTCCGCAGTATGTATCAGTAAGAATAGACTTCAAGTGAAAGCACGGTCACGCGTCAAGTCGCGTCGCGTCCACTCTTCACCATCGACCACAACATGAACGCTCACAAGACAACGTCGACAAGGCAAAGGCCTCAAGACTATCCAAAGACTTTGGCAAGCCGTTAAGCCCACTCAGTTGCTACAGCCATCTGCTTGTATTACATGAGGCGTGTCACCCGGTGTATGGACGAGGCCAACATCGTGCCACCCGAGCAGCGGTTGCGTCGCCATATGAATTGCTGCATAACATCTTAGTTGCGAACATGTGAGTATTCGCCCGAAAGGCAGTGTCTTCGTCTCAGAAGACCCCGATCAGCGAAATCCGAGTAACAGAGGTTGCTCATCGCCAGAGGCTGCGCCTTCCGAGTCCTCGATTATCGGTTTGACTTGTCGCCTCTTCGGTAGCGCATGGCACAGCTCGCTCTATGCAAGAAGCTTAATGGTGAGATAGATCGGCTTCTCCCACAAAACTGTTTTGACCGAATTCTCCGCTACAGCTTCCTTCTCGGAAGTATTTCATCTTAGGTTGTCGACAACAAGCGACCACGAGTAGATATCAGACAGACGGCCATGGCATGGACGAACAGAACAGAAGTGGCTTGAGAGTGCCCGCGAGCGTTGGACGAGGACAGCCGAACGACGAGCAATGTCCGAAATGGCCATGCGCGACGTTAGCCAACGACGGCGACTATACGGCTTCTGCAACTTGAAGCGCCTGCAGCTGTGAATCTCCGGAAAGCTCGGCCATCTGGACTCTAGAACATCAATAAACCTATTATTATGAGTCACCTGCGCCCGGCCGGGAGGCGCTAAGGGGCTTATAGTAGTATTCGTTACGCAGCGCTTTGGCCATGCACAGCGCCGCATAGGTGTCCTGGTATTTCACCTACCCAACCTCCCTCGTCTCTGCTCTGCTTTACGCTATGCTCTTCTCGCTCGAACGACCACGATGCTGACTTTCTCAGACCTAAATGGTGACTGTTCTGACCTCTCATGTTTGACGGCGTTTCAGGTATTTAGGTCCAAAGTGCTTGTTGGTGTTTAGAGCGCTTAATTAGGATATTTCATTTTCATAGCACGACGACGACGTCTACAGCAGTTTCACGATCACCAAGAGCCTTTCGAACAACGAGCCTACCAGTGCCTCTGCTCAGCATGAAAGTCTTGGTCCACTACGCTTGCGTGAGGAGATCGACAAGGAGGTGACATTCGTCTCAAGAATGCTTTGGGTTGATGTGAGTCTTATACTGAAATATTACATATATTTCGAATTAACTGAAAGTTCGTCTCTTCTCACTGGCCACTAAGAATGACCTGGCATTGATTTTGCTCTTGATGTCCCACTGGAACTGGCAAAACCTGCTTGCGCGATGGCTCGAGTCTCCGTCCGACGTCCTCGCCTCTCTCGGCGAGCTCGGGGAACCAGATGACCAGACGGAAACAGACGTGCCGGGCGCCTCGCAATCGCTCAAACGTCGCTCCCGCTCTCCCAGTCCTGGTCCCTACGCACGCAAGCGAGCCAACCTAGGGTCGTCGTCGTCGTCCGAACCATGCGGGATCTGCTTCGACGCGATTCCCGAAGACATTGTCAGCAAAAGCGTCTCCGTGCCATGCGGGCATCGCTTTTGCGCATCCTGTTGGTCGCGTTATCTCTCCAACGAAATCACTGTCGAAGGCCGGCTTCTTGTACGGTGTATGGCGTATAAATGCAGAACGGTTCTGCTTGAGGGGTTCATCAAGGCTGCTGCGGCGAGTGGGGTGTATAAGAGGTAAGTGTGGAAGCTACTGTTTCCCGAACTTTGTGATTCCAATTAATATCATCACTATGCGGTACAGATGGCGCACCCTTTTAGCACACTCCTTCGTCTACGCGCAAAAGGACACACTCCGGTTCTGTCCAGCACCCTTGTGTGACCAAGCTGTGCACCTTTCTTCTCCGTCTTCGCCACCTTCGCCACTCTCTCCTACAGTCTCCTGCGCCAACACACACACCACATGCTTCACGTGCGCCCTCCCGGGTGGGCACAGCCCCGTCCCCTGCGGACTCGCCTCGCTATGGCGCATGCTGCTGCGCGAAGACGCGCGTCGGCTCGCGGCGGAGGCAGAGGCGCGACTGCGCGCGGAGGAAGCGAAGAGGCGTGCGGCTGAGCTAGAGGACGTAAGGAGAAAAGAAGAGGAGGAAAAGCGGCGGAAGGAAGAGGAGGAGAGGAGAAGAATGGAGGAGGAGAGGACGAAGCGTGAGCTGGAGGAGATGTTGGAGACGGCGTATTGGAAGGCCATGCATTCAAAGAGCTGTCCGCAGTGTGGGACGCCGATCGAAAAGATTAGTGGGTGCAAGTGTGTTTCTCCTGCCGTTCTACTACTTCCCAGTTCTTGATGTTCACTGTTGTCATTTATAGTCACATGCGCTGCACGCGCTGCGATAGCAGCTTCTGCTGGGGCTGCGGGAAGAAGGAGCACAAGAATGGCGGCTCGACGTGCAAAGCGACCGGCAATGTCTCCCCAAGGCAGGCGAAAGCGAAGGCAAAGGCGGAGATCGACCGTCTTATGGCGGTGCGCGCGAGTATTGCGGAAAATTCGAGCAGCGAGACCGCTTTCGCGAAGAAGACGGAGGTGAAGAGTGAGGACGGTTATGGTGAGGGAGAGAAGAAGGATAATGAGGGCGGGAGCGAGGGTGGAGGTGGTACAGTAGAGATGGTGGCGTTGGACGCTATCCCAAGGTTCATCGATGGGTTAGTCGAAGGTGCGACGCTGGGTGTCCGACAGGCATTGAGGAAGGGTACAGGGGTAACATGGATAGAGGTGCGTATCTTGTTCAATCATCATTTCCAACGTACTCAGTGTCTCCAAATTGTCCTTTAACCGAAAAAAACAATTAAAATAAATTTCAATAACAACTAGACTCAGTTACTTCAAAACGCGGTGACTGAATTGACATCAAGTGCCCAGACATTAAAATGGACATGCGCGATGGTCAATTTAATGTCGCCGGGGAGCAGGAAACAGGGATTCGAAGTGGTCAATACGTGAGTTCTCCTTCGCGAGCGATATGATATGACTTATAACGATGAACTGTACATCTGAACTACATCAAAACAGAGATCTGAGGTCATCCGTTGAGCATCTATGCCACCTCGTTAACGGTTTCCTCAATGAAGGGACCATGACAAAAGATCGCCGTCGAGCGATTTCGGATAAAACTGTAAGCTCTTTCAACTCTTCTTTGTCATTCGATACGCTTGAACACTCAATAAATCAATAGTTCTATGTGAAAGGGCGGCATGAATCTCTGGTCAATGATGCCTTAAAGGGCTTTGCGGAGGGGACCTGGGAGTGGGCCGTCCAGTTTGACGACCTGGACCTATCGACGTGAGCTCCTGTTTCTTTCGTTCTCTGTGTGCACTTCTTTCCAAAATTTCGTTCTTCGTTCTGGCAGTACAGAACCTTATACCGTTTTCCTTTCGGCAGTAATGTGTAATATAGTTAGATAGCCCCTTGGTTTTGTTGTAGCTATACTGTAGAAACATGTGTAAATTGATTGTGTATCGTTTGACAGTTGTTGGTTTGAACCTTGAAGATTGTCCGAGCATGATTGAAGAAAGAAATTGTGCGAGTCAATAATATTATGCTTGAACCAGACATTACACAAGCAGAAGAAATACAGAGCAAGATGACATGGATTAAAAAATCTCGTAAGAAAATTTCATAACATTGGACAGGCTTTACAATGAGGAGAATAGGAGAATAGACGGAGAAATGATAAGAGTGTGGTCTTCTTTTGACGCTTTACTTCCAGCCCGAGAGCAGTTTACTCCAGAAGCCCGGCCCACAACTAGTGAACGGAAGCACGGATGTCTCGTCCTTCGCCCGAGTCTCATCATCCACATACGAAACACGAATTGAGCCATTCGCACTCCCCACCTCAATCGCATTTCCGCGCCATTCACCACTACCGTCCTGCTCCTGCTCTTGTTCTATCACTGTCCCGCCCTGGCTTTGTCCGAAACCCGCCTGGCGGAAGTCCCCGACAAAGCAGATGCGCTTTCCTTTGATGTCCGAGAACGTCTGCACGCGCGCCTCGAGCGCGGGAGAGAGCTTGACGGAGCCGTTCCCCTTGTGGATCGTGAGTGCGCCGGTGTAGGTGCGTGGGATGTAGAGCGTGATGCTCCCGTTGGTCGTGCTCGCGAGGAGGGCGAATGGTGTTGTGGTTGGGTCTGCGGCCTGCATATGAGGGGGTTGAAGAGGATATCTGGTTAGAAATGGACTGAAGACGACGAAAAGGAGAGAAGACGTACAACTTGAAGTCTTACAGAACCGTTCGTATTCTTCACCTCAACAAAGGCTCTCTTATTCTGTCCGTTGACGTTCGCACCATCTTCCCTCCCGCTGTCGAAAATCCACACATCCGCAGCGATGCTCCCGTTTGTATCCTTCAGCTTCAAATTCGGGCGCTCTCCGGCGCCCAGCCTCTTTTCATCCTTGTCTTTTGCTTTCGACTTCGATTTCTGGCACCCGCCTTCATCTTTCAGGTCGTCGAGCTCGGGCAGCAGAGACGCGGGGATGTCGATACCGGTGTCGATGAGGTAGCGCCCTTTGATGGAGTCGTTACCGCGCGTGATGGCGAGAAAATTGGACGGCTGGAGGTCGGATGGGATTGGTGGGTAGATCGAGGAGGTCGACGAGCTCGCTTCTGGTTCTAAGGAGGGTGGCTCGTAGGGTGGAGGTCCGTCGGGGTCATGTTTCTAGAGATATACAAATCGTTAGTGGATATATGAGGATAATAAGCAGCTGGACTCACTCTAAGGATCTCCCCGGTCGTCGTCTCAAGTTTGACTTGTTCATCCGTGATAAGCATTGCTGTATATCTTTGAGTGGCACTAGCACAGCGAGATGATGTTTATAGGAACCCCTCAGTAATACCAGAGACTAGAAGGTGATGGGGTACTGTGAGTTTATATTCGGTATGCCTGATCAGTAACTTGAACTGCGCAGCTGAGCCCATACAGTATGCGCAGTCACCTCCGTGATCCGAAGCTAGGCGAGTTTTTCCCTCAGGTTATAGGCGGATGCTGTACTTCCTGCATTATTGTCAAAAGGCGAAGTAGATCGTTGTACAGCAATGAGCCACAGCGTTTGTCTTTGCAACAGTTGGAATCTGTATGTTACAGTAAGTATACTGAGTGTCACGCTTTAACTATAACTTGAATAGTCACAGCGTTATGTTGCAGTGACAGCTTCGGCAAGTACGGCTTCAACTTCCCACGGGTGTAGTAACTTGTCAGTCCCAACTAAACTTCTCTGATGCTCCGGCTCACGTCAACAACTTGAACTTGAACTTGAACTTGAACTGCCTTTGCGGAACGGAGGCGGGACACACATTCTGCCATCGACGATGTCGTTATTTGCTTCTTCTCCGGAACGCTTCAGTACTTTGATCTTCTCTCGCAAGCCCTCGTACACCCCCGGGCCGTCAGCGACAAAGCACTGGGATGGAATGGTCGCGAAGGGATGTTTATGCAACAACTCGAATATCATGGAGTGCATCCTGCTTAATCAGCAGCTGCTCGATGTCTATGGTCCTTCCTCTAAAAGCACAAAAGAATCTGGTACTACAGAGGCTGGTAAAGAAAGACTCCGAGAACAATGTTGCTTCTATTACTTAACCAAACTGCCTTCGAATCACAAGAACCCGAGGCTTCGATTCGAGCCAATATAAAGTGACAGCTTCTGCGGGTGCATGCAAATCTCGCTCTGATTCCCACTCATCTCAACCGTATAAAAGCTCCCAACTTTACCGTTCTTTATCCACGACCTCTCTCCGTCCTACCCTACGGTATCGGCAAATGTCTGGTTCGTCCAAGCAGGCCATGTGTCGTGACATTCTTCCTGACAACAGTTTAGCTGCTTCAATAGGTGTGCAGAAGAGGTCAACTGCTATACCGCGTCGCTAACTGTGCATAATATCAAGTGGAGACGCTTAATTCAAAGTCATTGATTGACTTCTTCGAAAACCTTCAAAGTGCAGTTAGCCAAATCCAGGAAGCCTTAGACAGGCTAAGCCACAATGCGGTTCTGAGAAACTGTGAGTTGAAGCTGCACAAGTAACTAGCTCAAGCGTAATGTGTCAGCTAACTTGCATTCATGATAGCTTCGGGACTCAAAAATAGGGAGGAGAGTGAGGCAAATGATGCGCGTGACAACGATTGTCAGTGAGGGGACTTATTTGATACTGACGATACTGATCTCCTTGAAGCCACGACCAGTCGACCGTTTGAAGAGGATACAACACTCTACAAAGAAATTCGTACCAAACACAGACGGTAACCCTTATCGTCTAATTTGATAACTTAAAACTCATAGATTGAGTCAATCTAGTGCATGCAAGAAAACGATTGAAGAGGTGTGACTATCGTTCATCTGAATGACTCTTGAGAACAACCAAGTAAAACTTTCGTAGCTGCGTCATCTCACTGCGCACTGCCACGTTGTCGGAAGTGGCAAAGAACTCGCTGAAGCCGCGGAAGCGTTACACGATAGTCTCCTTGCTCCAGTTCAGTGTGTAGAGAAGGTGTTGTCTGCATCTTTAGAATGTAAGTGGCTTTGTTGTAGGTTATTAATCAATTAGTTGATCGGCTTATGTATTATAGTGAGACAAGAGGCAATACGAGCTGCAGAGCGAGGAAACCCTGATCAGTGTGCGGGGAAGGTCCTAACTACATCTTCGGAATGTGAGTGGCTTTGTTGTAAGGAAGTTATCAATTAGTTGATCTTTACCTGTATTTCAGTGATTCGGGACGCAATGCGAGATGCAGACTATTCTTTCTATTCGCTCTATATTCTCGTCGGTCGCTTTCATAGAGGACTTCAAGAGGGAGAAGTATCCATCGCTCGTAAAGTAGAACAATGGAAAGACTGTCTTCTCGTAAGTGCCGGATTCGTTTTTTCGGATTCAGGGCTAAATCCCTCTACCCATAGAATGGATACCAAAAATACAACCGTAAGGATGAAACATCTTAACAGAAGCAATACATCTCATATTGTCTTAATCCAGGGGATAGATTGTCAGTGCGCGAGTGGTTGGAGTTGGTCCACGAGGAGTTTTTCCACGACCTAGAAATTGCGATGAACGGTGTTGCGCGCGAGTTGTCTGCGAACGGAGAGCAGTGTGAGCACTAAGATGATATTTTTTATCTCTAAGTATGACTAACCTAGTCTGATGAAAGCCGCAATAGCTTGGTTGACAACGCCTCAAGTAGACGAACTCGAAGAACGGCGTTCCAGATATATCGCTTATGTCTTCCCACCAATCCCTACCTTTGGAGACAGGATCACTTGGCCGAACCTAGATAAATATCCGCACTATCAAAAGCGGTGCGCAGGATATAGAATGTAGGATTTTAATCAAACCTCGTAATTTGCGATTGACATAAAAATGACATCTCCAGTGCATGCGTTAAAATGCGTGAAGAGGTATGAATATGGTTTCTATCACCGGGAAAGGCGTGCTGAATCGCTGATTGACATGAACAGCTTGATCATCTCATCTCACACTACACTGTTGTCAGAGGTGACAACGAAGTCGTTAGGGCGGCAAAAGCTCTACAAGACAAAATATTTAGCCCACTTCACTGTCTGGAGAAGATTCTAGCCGCGACACCTTACGGTGCGTATAGTAATCTCCCACTAGTAAAATCCACAGTTGACTAATAGGACAATAAAGAGAGACATGATGCAATAAACAATGCAAGGGACTCTTTCCTGAGTCTTTGTTACGCTGTATGTAGTTTTCAAAGGAGCCTCTACCGCCAGAAGCTCGCATTCTACTTCCGTGAAGTGAAACGCTGGGTGGCCAGTATTTGGGTGAACGTCAAGTACTATGGATTAGGAATCTTAAGACTGACCCATTTGCACCAAGCATGGATGGAAGATAATTTATCGTAAGGGTTTCGTACTGTTGAACACACTTTTCACCACTCACGAGAACTTCACTTCTAGGGTTCATGCAAGACGATGAATACACAGAATGTCTGGAGTACATATTCAATGATCTGCTCTCTGACTTCGAATCGGTGATGATTGGTGAAGACAAAGTCCATGGAGTGCTGAAGTCATTCGAAGACAAATCTTCATTGGTCAATGTAGGCTGTGTAGTCGAAGAGCTGAGGGTGTTCGGTGAGAAATGTAAGTATTTGCTTTGGGTTACTGTAAAGGTTTCATTACTCACTCTGAATTCAATTAGCCTTACCTACTTTCCTTGCTGACGAAAAGGAAAGGGCTACTTCCCGATACATAAACATCACAACAATCGCAACCTTCTTCTCAAGCGTAACGGCGACCACACTTCAAATTTCCTATACAAGACTGAACATAGAATCATCTGAGACCATACGAGGAGTAGTGAATCTGTTCTGGTTTATGTCGCTTGTGTTCAGCGTCTCTGCAGGAGTCAGTAGCTTATTAGGTGTGACATGGCGTAGGTCTTTGGTGTAAGTAATTTGATTGACTCCTTCCTGTCTGAGATGCTAAAGCTCATCATAGCTATTACTCTCCGCGCCTCCCACCCAAAGTGATACATGCATGGCTCGAGAAGGCGCCCATGATCTTCCTGATCATTGCGGCTGTGGCTTTTATCATCGGTTTAAATCTTTTTGCGTATTTATCTGACCAGGTACGTCTTTATTTGTATCGAGTCCAATGCAAGATCCTGACGTTCTACAGCCTCGTTATGTTTCAATTTCAACGAATGCTTTCACTGGAGCACTATGCCTGTGCATTCTCTCTGTTACGGCGTGGTTTATTTACCAACTCCAGTATGAGACCTCCTGGGCCAGGCGGTTCAGAATTTTCGGGAGATGGGTCAGATTAAATACGAAATGGATCAAGAGAACTATGGTGATCAGTAAGAAAGCCATATCTTGGATGATGGCAAACTTGCAACAAATCACCAAAACGTCTATGAACTGGTTTTCTCATCTGCACGATGAATATAAGCATAAGCGTCCCCATTTGCAGCGGAACATTTATTGGTATCTCCATTTACTCATTTTGCGTCGCTTCCAACTAAAAGTGTATTTTAGGGCTATGGGATTCAGCAACCGTGTAGCAGGTATCAACGTCAAGCTACAGTCCGAGTGGGGACGTGACTGGCCAGAGCCCTATGTATTCTCAAAATTCGTCCGGCACGTCATCTCCCTATCTAAGAGGTGCTGGATAGGACTTAGGAATGCTCTTTCTGCCTGCTTTTACCGATGCCATCCGCAATGTCAAGCAACAGAGGACATCGAGGTAGGGGAAAGCGCCACGCAAGGTGAAACAGAATCGCAACAAAATCACTCGAATCCTAAAACTCAAGCCGAAGAAGCAAAGGGCCTGTATTGTACATCCCTAAGGACTATATTCGAGCAAGAAGAGCTAGTGCGCTTGGTTTCGACTCGCATAGGCTGGTGGGAGGATGGCGAGTAAGTTCTCCACAAAATTTGACCATGCATTTTCTGACCTGAAGCAGTGATGACGCCTACGATGACGAATGGCTCGGATCTTGGCTCAATCAAATACTGTGGGGATACCCAGATCTGGTACAGGAGTTTTATGACGAGGTGCACCCCGTCTTAGCTCCTTTGCGTGAGCAGAACATGCGAAGTCATGCCAATGCCACTGCCTTAGGGGAGGACAATTTACCAATGGAGAATTCTGAAGACCGCGGCAGTACACTACAAAACTATTGCACTCCTACTTCGTCTCCGTCACTATTAACACATCCGAGCTCAACGGATAGTGGACCCCCTTTCCCTCCATCCCTGCGAACGGACAACACTCCTACTGACCCCGATGTGGATTTCCAGTCATCACTGTACGGCAGAGTGGGGCCATCAGGTACACGCCACTTATCAGAGGACCTTCTGGAATCGTCTGAAAATGATGGTCAAGCATCGTATACAATCTCTCATCGAACGCTGGATTCTTCACCGACGCGGAGTATACCGACAAATTCGTCACCGGAAGACGATGTGGGAGAGAATCTGAGTGCACAAATGAGCATTGGCGAAGAAGCGGGTTATGAAATTTCTGTCGACGGTGACATGAGCACTGGCAGTTTGTGAAATGGTTTGACTAGTTACTAAAGCCTTGCAGCTAAGTGACCAATCGAATATATTATATTTGAATCCCGCTTACCATGCCATTCTGGAGAAACACGCCACACGTCAGCCTACTTCCAATCGTTGCGATTGGGAAAGGGACGTATATACAAACCTTAGGAATTAGATCTTGTCAAGATCTCTTTCTTTCCAACAAGCAAGATTGTGAAGAGTATTTATGAAGAGGCCTGGACGGTTCTGGAGGCTCAGCTCCGTTACTACTGGCAGTAGTGAAACAGGCATGCTTTTCCCACACTGTCCGATCTCGCTCTTCACTGGCATCAATGTAACCAGCAATTTCTTCATTCTACGCAAATTCTACTTGTCGCCCACTACAGCCCGATACGTCAGTGGTGTGTTAGAGTGTGCACAGACTATCCTTTGTAGGTTCTGCAAAAACTTCACAATGCATCAGTGAAATGATCTCCGTTCTGAGCATACACCGCATTCACTGGCAATGCTTCTCCTTATCCGTCCCAGCACTGGAGCTGGCGCTCATCCCCTATTTAGATGCTCACGAAAAGCATACCAGGGCACTACAATGAATCCGATTGTCCGGATCTAACATGCATCTTCTCCGTCCACAACAGCTTGTCTCAACTGGATTGCCAGGACACCCGCTATAAATTGCCAACCTCATTTCGCTTCCCGGCAACAACATCATTCTTCGAGCTGCATTGCCAGGCTACACACCAAGAGATCCTGCTCTACTATGGGCTCACCGTTACTTATCCAAGCATCTGTACGTTGACCTTCTGTAACTCAAAGCACCCGAAGTCCACCTAGCTCACAATGATATCTTCGGTCGGACTTGATTAGTTTTGTGATGAATGTGAGCATCATTTCGGTTTCTTTATCATAAGATTACTCACTGACTGCTGATCATTATTAGTCTATTGGAGTCTCTTGCCTTACCTTCGTTGTTTATGATCTCATCTTGACGCTTTCCGATGAGGTGACTACTCTAGTTCTACTCGTTCATTGCGTTTAAATTCCCCAGATGTGCAGTCCTCCACAAGACAGACTGGTAGAAAGTAACGGTCTTTCAGCCTAATCAGTCACCAACTGGGCCACCCGGCTTGAATGATGTCGTTTATTGATGTCGTTTATGAGGGGAATAGCGGTCAGGCGGAGATGGATAAGATAGAACGGATTTAATCACCTTTTTGACGTGTTATTCACTTCCGAAGCACGGAACCACTATGGAAGTAGGGAAAGTAGTCCGTGCACCGCAAAATGTGTCATTCCTAACTTTGTTAGTCCGGTATACCAGATAGAGGAGGTTTTGATGTGTTTTATGACTGGCCATCCCCCTGCAGGACAAAAAAAATAGCTCGCACTACTGCATATCCATTCAGGAAAGGCTTATTTAGATTAAGGAAGACTATCTACTACACCATCGGTCCATTCATTCAGAGACCTTAGCATATAGTTAATGAAATATAACTTACATGCAGGAAAGTCCCCACGTTAGCAGGTTCCTCGCCCGAGACGTAGCATCTCGTTCGTTTGTGTGTGTACAACTTTAGGTGACAACATGGTAAATCGAATAGTATATATGCATTCGTACGAACTTGGTTGAAGGCCGTCAGGTCGGAGTTTTCTTCGGAGCATCAAGTTAACGCGTGTGAATTTATTACATATTCATCCGATTCCGAGCTCAACTTGTGAGCGCTTCTTCAAGCCCTTGCTTTACATCACTCATGAACTCTCAGACCTATTGATTTTCGATGACCTTTGTTTGTCTTCCTAACATATATAATCGGATCAACTACGAGATTTGCACGTTCATTCAAGCACACGATTCTCCTCATGGACATGAGACCCCACAGTGCTCTACGTTGACTTCAATTCAGTCACTGCGCAACATTTGATACTTCCTATTCACCATGAAAAATATTCTCAGCCAGCCTCAACCCGACTCTGCAACATCAATCATACCAGACTTGTGGAATGCTGCCTTGAGATGCACCCGATAATCTTCACAATCATATGTTTGGCACTCTAAAGAAAGCAACGAGCATCAGTCAAATGCAAGTGGAGCATCAACTCAATGTCAGGTGCGTGCGCCACACGGCACCGCTATTCTATTCAATTTAGTGACCTAAAATAAGTATAGCATTATATGCATTCCTCCGGTCCTGTCAAAAACTTCTGCAATATCATGAAATGGAGAATCGCCTTGTGTTCGTAGAAATTTGCTGAGTGGTCTAACGCTAAATCTCACAGTGACGTGTTTATCAACAACGTCAAAGTGAAGGAATGCACTAATCTAATCACCCCGATCTATCTCACGCGACTTGAGCGCCGGTGTAGGATGTACAAAGGTTGCTCCCAGTACTAATTTACATATGTATGGTGAGAGGACAGTCACTTGAGGCACACTACACCAATAGTTTCCGGGTCTCTTCTACTATGAGCTCATCAACACTTGCCAAGGAAGTCCAATATCTGTGCGTTCTATCAACTTATCTAAAAGCGTGTTCTCAGCTTTCGTACTAACTTCAAATGACCTAGCTATGTCACTAATGTATGCAAAAATACCAGTCTTATTTACAATGTCTCATCTTCTGATCACTTCTGATCATTAGATTATTGGTGTCGCCTGCTTTACCTCTGTTATCTATGACCACATATTGACATTTCCGGACGAGGTGAATACACCGACTCTCATTGAAGTCCACTCATCGCCTGACAGTCCAATAGGTCAATTACATATGGAAGAATTCGAGGAAATCGCTAGGTGCAATGGTTGCTACAGCACTTGAAGTAAGAAAAATACTGACGATCCAGTGTAGTTGGCTACGCATTTTACATCGTATGGAAAACTCAACATCTATTCTATCATGCTTTATGCTGAGTTGATCCAGAATCGATATTTTTTCCCTCTGACATTCGTTGTGGTGTTGGTTTGTGAGTAATGAGTTGCAAGACTACGAATGTCGGAAATGAACGAACACTACTTAAATAGCATTCTTCTCCCCTGCATTTACACCAGAGGTACGTGGCTTCTTTCTTAAGATTGAATTTCTATGCTGACAAATAAGTTAAGGTGTAAGTATAAGTATCACTTGCCAGCGGTTCACTCATACGACCGGCACACACAAAGCTGTAGTCGATACGTACGCTACGAGGGTGCATGTAACCTCGCATGTATAGGAGTCTCTGGGTATATTATGATAAAAAGGTGATGTTTGCATCTTGAGTCGAGCGGGCTCAAAATTCATTTTTTCCGTTAGAGTTGAAGCCATCTATGGCGGGGACAAGCGGATCTCTATCATCTTATGGATATTGTGGCTGGTACAGATTGTGTCTCTTGCGTATATCCTCACAAAATCTCAAAGTATATATTGGAAAACGTTTGAGTACCTCAACTGACGATAGATTATACTGTAGGAGTACCACGGTCACCAGGTGTAACAGGTCGGTCACTATTTTGACCTCTAACGATGCATTCAAGCTAACGGGTATTATAGCGGGATGTAGTTTAATCTTCAGCGCCAGTCCGTAAGTCAGCTTTTATTGTTAGGCGTACTGAATAACAGTATAACAATTGTAGACGCAAATTGGATGCTCTTCCCGTGACAACGAACCTCATTTTTGACACCGTTGTACTATCTTTGACTTGGTTGCGCACAAAGAGCGTGATGCAGCCCATGATGAAGCAGCTTCTTCAAGGGCGACATGAAGCCTCACTGAGAGAAGCCATTTTGGAAGATGGCATCTTGTACTATGTGTAAGTGATAAGCATTACCTGGCTTCGAGATAATATGCATCCTCAACTCTTGTTTGTAGTGTTCTCACTGTTGTGAATCTTGTGAGCTACATCCTTGGGCTACATACATACCAACAGTCTTGGACAGTTCCTCATTGATATGTATATGCAGGCATTTACCATAATGGTAGCGACTGATCCAGTCAGTGTCTGGTCCGTACCCAACTCCCAACTGTATAACTGAGAGTTACCTTGCCTATAGCCTGGAATCCGGAATGTGTTCGGCCAGTGAGCATAGTATGTAAATGAGTAATCGTGCCGCCCTTCTGACATTCATTTATTCCAGGGTTGCATTTCTGTACGTCTACTTCTCCGGGAAATTCATGAAACTCAATGATCCGATATCTTACAGCTTAACTGTGACAATGATATCACGCATTACGTTGAACATTCGTAAAGCGTGGTATATTGACGCAATGGAAACTATGCGTCAGACCCAAACAATCGTATTCAATACAGGTACCACCCCAAACTTTGCGTCTCCAGAGGACGGTAACCAGTCTATCCCTCTCAGCGCCCGGCATCCAGGTCGCGGAACACAGCAGAGGAACACGTTTGAAGATAACGGATCCCAATCCACACACCTAACTGACCAGGGGACAAGTGAGAGTCGTAATCTCATTAAAGAGGCATAGACAAAACAGAACCGGGTACAAGAGGGCTCCCCTTGAGTACTTTCATCGCATAATGTCTCTTAGGTCTACCAGTCTCGCAACGCCAATAGCACTCTTGCGGCGATGTATGCAATGCCGTTCTCTTTTTCCCCGTCAATGATGTAGTATGCATTATGTAACATATCCTACGATGAATGCAGCCGAAATAGAATCAAGAGTAACGTCAAGCAGCCACACGATCAGAAGAGGGGAAGCACTTGGCTTTAGTCCACCTTCTCAGGCTCTCGTAGAGGCAGAAACCAGATTGCCCTAAACATATACGAATCCCTTCGTAGGCTCAAACTGAATCATAGTATATTCTAGAATCTATGTTACAAGTTCCTCCGCTATGATAAGATTTTAACCTCCAACGACTTGCTTACAACTTCTGAACTCTAAATTCCACGATTGAATCAAATGTTGATCCGGCGTCCCACACTCGGAGGAGCTCCAATCCAGCTTTCGATCTGCAAAACGTATGCGAGTAAGCCAGAAGTACTGACGCTCCGCAATTAGTGAAGGAGAACGTACCCAAGCTCAACGAACTCCTCGATGGTCCTCTCCTTCGCCTCTCCGAGAAGGTGCAACATGTTAATGTCCAGATCGTACGCTCGCATCCGCCCTGCACCGTAATTTGAGAGCAGCGGTGGTGGGGCATACTCAAGTCCGGGAGGTGCCATTGGGCTCGAAGAGGTTGCGTATTGGATGATGAGGTCGTCTAGATTTGAAAGGGGTCAAACAAATTGAAGGTCAATCTCAGACCGACTTACGAATTAAGAGTCGGCTACTCTTAGACGCTGAGGCGCGCATGGCGGCTGCGATGTTCGAGAGAAGTAGAACACACTTGTCATCAGACCAGTTGTGCCTAACAAGCCGTGAATAAAGGATACAGATAGAATATAGTATGTCAATAATGGGATTCTTACAGGCAGTGCCGGAGCTAAACCGAAAAGCAGTTCAATTTTTGGTATGAAGAAAAGACCGAGAAAGACATACATAGTAGAAGTCGCAACCCTCTACCGGAGGTTGCTTGAAGAAATCAATCGGGATGAAGTCTACTCTCCCGCAATTTACAGCCTCTGGAAACTGCTCTGACCACAGGGTCCTGCCTTCATCAAGCATGCTTGGCATGTCTTGTACGACGGCCTTCAACTGGTGCTCAGGGAGCGATTTCAGGAGCTCGAGGACGACATGTCCATTCCCTCCTCCTACGTCGCAAATCGAGATTGTGTCAGATGTGGGAAGGCTGGACCACGGGTAGACTAGGTTTATGAACATGTGGCTTTGAGTGATCGAAGTGAGAAACGGAAATTAAAACCTACCTTTCGTAAGTGTATCTCTGCCAGTGATGTCGGCCCAGCCAATCATTGATTTCGCGAATCGCTGAGGATATTGATAGATAAGATACATGAGAGAAGGATATAAAGCGACGTACCGATGCCTTTTCCTTATTTTCCGCCTACGCATTCTCGTTAACCATAGTTTTAGAACTTATAGAGTTCAAGACTTGCATTTTTCAGATAGTCAAACATCGGGACACCGTGAACGCGTTCCCAGCAGTTTCGCGGTGCACCGGGACTATTATCCGAGATGGTTGCGTAGGACTGAACAGCAACTTCGAAACACTCATTAACTCTAGAGGGTTGAGAGATGAGTGAGTTTGTTCGATCGTAGTGGGGTCATCCATCGATTCGGAAAACGTACTTGTGAGATACAAAATCACTGCAGGAATCATTGGATAAGAGCTTCACGCTGAGGCGATTATTTGCAAACACATTCGGTTTCACTATAGGAACTCGCGAGTCATTAAACCAAAGCCAATACTACTCGTAAAGAATATGGGCGATTACCTTCTCTGAACGTATGTTTTGTCGCTAGTAGACGTAAAATCCTCGCAAGCTTGTCTGAACTGAGTCCAGTACGTTCTCCGAGCTCAGAGACGTGCATTCCGTCAGGATGAGCGTATAAGTGATCTGCAACCTTGGCGCCGACTGCTACTTGAAGAGCCGCGCATTCTTCAAACTTCGATCTTATCAGTCGATACTTCATTAATTTTTGAGAATAGATTCGCACGCACAGCAAAGGATTTCTGGAGAAATAAGTCGATAAGGTCTCTTTACTTAGCTCAAGCAGGTAGAATGAGACTGACATTGACTAAACTCAAAGCTGGGCTTGTAATGGATGCACATAACTGCGCACACGCCGCCTCAACTGTCCGTATCGCCTTCAGAAGCCTTGGAGTAGCTTCATCCGGCTCATCTAGTGGCCCACGAGTTGTGCTCTGAGAGTCTATGTGAGGAACAGTAGCTCCTATGAGTACATGCTCATCGATGACGTCCGCAACGGCGGTTTGAATCAGAGACACGAGCTCAAGAAGAGGTGCAGAGTCGGGGGCCATCGTGATGTGCCTTGGCGAAGAGAGGGGTAGATAGTGAGCACAATGCACCCAAATACTATCAGACTTTGCAGAAGCGCGTAGTTTTATAGGTCTTCCCGTAGTTGGGACTAAGAAAGAATTAAGCCGAAGATCACGGATGAAGTGATGTTATAAGCATACCCAAGGTTCGGATGGCCAGTAAGACAACGGCAGTGCCCCCACTTCAATCGGGTATTGGGCCCACTTTTAGATCATCTACGTCAATTCAAGAAAACATGGGCTGGATGCACGCGATCAAAAGCTTCGTACACAGGGTGTTTGATCGACACGCACGGTTTATTCGTCAGGCGTCTGACATAAATGGCGATTTTCGCGTACTATACCCAGAAGATTTTTAGGATTGAAGCCATATGGTAAGTTCCAATGTCGCGTTGGCGGATAGCACATGTCGACATATCTGACATAGAGGTCTGTATGTAGAGAGTAACATGGTAGTAACAGTGAACGTTGATGCCCGGTGAGCCGCCGGACATTTTAGTTTAAGTTGGCGGTTGTCACCTGCCTTAGTCACGCCTGAGTAAGCCATAGTCACAGTCACGGTCACCATGCCATCTTCCGCCGGCCGAAAAAGGCATTACGCTCACGGAATAAAACTTTCGCATCAACTCTCATTCCCGCACTGTGTCGTCCAAAATCGCAGTTCGTGAAGTCGCCTTGATTTTAACTTCGCAGACTTTGCAATAGGTATGCTAATGCTGCATTCCAGTCGGCCTGTAACCATGATGTTGAACTACTGAAAAGAAGGGATGGAAGTCCTCAGGCCTCAAGCATTGAGTGCTTTCTTTGTAGATCTTCAATGTGCTGTTAACAAGATTCAGACGGCTTTGGACAAGCTGGGTCCAGAACTGACTCTATTGGACGGTAAGCAGCCTTCATTGTGGTCATGAACTGCTTGTCTCGAGAGTAATGGCTTAGAATGACGTAAAGCTGCTACTGTGCGAATAATTCGGTTGAAGGAAGAAGCGTGGATTTACCACAAGATGAAAGTGCTAAAGTACAAGTACTGACCACAACTCAAGATGATTCAGCCGCAGAATCAGAAAGCATTGCTAATAGCGATGAGAGTAAGTCAGAACTCGTACTGCAATGGCGACGGTCCTCATTCCTTCAAAGTTTGGGGCAACTGGCCGAGTACAGAAAGGATAGCCAAATACAGAGAAAGATGCTCAAAGCATAAATTGTAGCATATTTCTGCATCTCACCAAAATGAATACTAATATGATGACTGCATTCTAGCGAGTGCGAAAGAATGCAAACAGAGGTACGAAGAAATGCGATTCCTCTTACTTAAGTCCTCTCATAGAAAAACTCTAGCTGGAATGCTTTATTGCCCACTTAGGCGTTATCGGAGGAAACGAAGGCGTTATTGAGAATGCAGAATTGCTACGGAAAGGAAGTCTTGAACCCGTACAATACTTGGAGGAGGCATTGAATACAGCACCAGTTGGTATGTTGCTATCAACGGTTAAAGTGGTTGTTTATGATTTAAGTAGCTCAAATCTGTTAGGACGTCGCAAGGCACTGGACGATGTCAGACAGTCCTTATTCGTACTCCAGATTCTTGCCTACGACTTCTACGATCCCTTGCACCAAAATTTGGACAAGTGGAGGAAGTTTCTTCTGGTGAGTGCCAAGTTCATTAAGTTTTATCAGTTTTACCAATTCTCTTTACGTGTAGGAAGCAAGTTATAAAGCTGCCAGTAAATCTAAATAATTCGGACAGTTTGCTTGTCGTCTAACAATACCTTGTTACAGATTGTACCGATGATAGTAATTGCGGGGAATATCTGGATTATATCTATAGCGACTTTTTCTGTGACGCGGAAAAAGCGATGGACGACGTCGCAAAGGCACTAATACAATCCGAGGAGAAAGGTGAGCAGCTCCAGTGCAGACGATGCTTAAGTATCTGTTCCACTTTCTAATGGCGACAAAATCTGCTGTTTCAAAGCTGCTAGCTCGTGGATGGACTCGCAAAAGGCAGATGACTTCGAAAGGCGGTGTGAAGAATACATGACTCGTGTCTTCCCGGCCATAGACTTAGAATCGACTGGAACCGTGCGTGCCTCGCCAGATATAGACACGATTGCACAGATGAAGCGAAGACTCCCGGATCACCAAAAGTATGGCCGAATTCTCGAATCCGAGCGTGGCTTTGAGCTAATTACATATGTCTTCTTAAGGTATGCGATAGAATGCGGATCGAGGTTTGTTCATGATTTCTAATGTAATACATGAATTTTAACTATCAATCTAGCTGGACTACCTTATCGCACACTATGGTGTTGTTGGAGGTGATAAAGAGGTCATTAGATCTGCAGAGCTGGTCCAGACCTATCTGATGGGAACCATTGAGTCCTTGAAAGAAGCTTTGATCTCCACTCAAGCCGGTGCGTAGTCCGCTGTATGCCGAAATACAAGTATCTAACAATACCATTGCAGAGATGCAAACGAACTCATTAATAATATCTCTTGGAAAGCTATGTTTCGCCGCCAGTAAATTCAGAGGGAGCCTATATCACCAAAAGCACGCGTTCTACTTTCGTGAAGTGAAAAAATGGGTGGACTGTCTATGGGTAGGATCCCATTCTGTCAGCGTCTCCTGTTACTTACCGTTTCATCTTGATAGAACGGATTGCACACAGCGTATGGTAATTGCTGACAATTAATATATCAGTCTAGTTCCTGTCTTTGGTATTCAGCGTCTCCTCAGGAATCAGTAGCTTACTGGGCGTGACATGGCGTAGATCCTCAGTGTAGGCAACTTATTTCTGACTGCATATTGTGCCCGAGCTGAAATTGTTGTGGAAGTTATTATTCGCAGCGCATCACACCCACGTTGATCAAATTTTGGCTAGAAAAGGCACCTATGGTCTTCCTCATTGTGGCCGCAGTCATGTTCGTCATTGGCCTCAACCTTTTTGCTTACTGGTCCGTACAGGTACGTTACAACAAACACCATACGAGATATTACTAATCATACTACAGGCCCATTTCGTATCGCTTGCAACAAACAACTTTACAGCGTTGCATAGCTTATGCATCCTCTCTGTCACTGCTTGGTTCATATATCAACTGAAGCATGAGTCGCGGTGGGCTAGATGGATTCTCAGAAATACAGGCTGGATTCGGATAATCATAAAACGGATCGGGATAGCCATGACGTGGAGATGGACTGCATTGCAATGGATTAGTTCATCTACTGAACGATCTTACAATGAATGCAAACTGAGATTGCTGCATCTGCTTCGGAACATCTTTTGGTACTTCATCCTATTTAACAAATCTCAAAGCAAGCTAACATCTAATTTTATTAAGGGCAATTGGGATGAACAACCTCGTAGGTTGTCTGACCCTCAGGGTTTGCAGAAACAACTGGAGTCGCGATTGGCCAGGCCCGTGCCGTATCTCAAAGGCCCTTCGGTGCTTACTATATCCATTCAAAAAGTGTTGCACAGGAGTAGTGAAGGCAATCTCGTCTCTTGGTCGCTTAGTCGTTAGGCTTATCCCCCATTCTTCCAACGGGACCGTCAGACAAAACGACATCGAGATAGGGAGTCGTGAGGAACAACCTTCCCTCGTTGAATTCACAACTGCGTCTCGAGCAGAGGTAGTGAAGAGTTTGTATCATAACTCCCTGCGGAATCGTTTCAACGAAGGAAAACTTGTGCGACAGATCATGACTGATCTCGACACATTGGAGAACGAAGAGTGAGATCTTCTCTTCATATCCATACTGCGTACTGACACCCCGGCAACAGATACGCAGATGTTCAGTCTATTGAGTCTGAGATAAGGCGAATGCTCTGGGGTTACCCGGAGCTTTTTGACGAGTATCAGGTTGAGGTGAAGCCCGTGCTTGACCTGGTACGTGAAGAGGAGGAGAGAGAGAGACAGGCTCTACGACAGAGCTCTCCAGCGCAAGTCATAGGTCATCCATATGCGCCTTCTGAGGGCGGCGATGAACCCGAAAATGCGTCTGGACCGACTTCGTCTCAGATGGTCCGGGGCCATGGCAGTGCAGTAGGTACAAATTCCAGAGCCACGGACGTGACACAGCAAGTAGCACCAGATGCTGGACCCGAGCAACGACCGGAGCTGAACGACCAGTCCTCCCCATGCCCGGAACATGTCGACATAGAGGAGAGATTGCGACGTGCAACGGGCGAGTTGAATGAACTTGAGGAAGGCCCGAAGAAGTGGCAACAAGACATCGAAGACGGAACACGTATTGAGGCTGGGAAGGAGGAGAAGTCGAAGTAGGTTATGAGGAGCACACGCGTGACAAGTACGAGATTTTTCGTCTCAGAACGTGTTGATAACTTTTGGTCTTCCAGTTGCAGGGTTGACGCCATTAGTCGATTTTATATGTAACGCTTATCTATGGAAACCGAAAGAACGACCCTGAAGTGAGGCATTTGAACTATAGAGATGTCGAGGTCGAATGGCGGGACTACCACGGGAGTAGGGAAAGGTCATTGAGTTGAATGAGTTGAACGAAAACTATGAGTGCTGCATTTGCGTCAAGACAACACAATCGGTTTGAAATGAGGGAGTCCAACCAAGGAGAGCGCCGGTCAAGTGAAAAGCCTGGGTTATCCTTTCTGCTCACCGTGAGTCCGTGACTCCCTACTTAAACATGCCCTCGCTGTTCTCCGCTTCCGATTTCCCATTCTAAGTCCTCTCGGTTCCAGGCCTCAGTGCGCCCGACATCATAATCACCTACCGCAACTCATGCGCTATGCCTGATAATCGCCGCATTTCAAATGGATGGAACGGAACTTAACAGCAGCACCAGTCGATGGGGATCTTAGTGGGTCGCAAGTCGTGGCCGTCGAAGTCAGGGTCACCCCGTGCCACTGGCGGTATTTGTTTGTGATTGGACCCCGACGACAACCGCGCGGACTTGAGAGCTTCCTTTGTTCTCTTCATTCAATGACCTCTCTGACTAGGCCACAGTGTCTGTGAGAATGGACTCAAAGAAACGATGGCCATGCTATTCCACTATGACGACTGAACTTTCAGCGTACCAAACTCAAGATGAAGCGAACATTCTCATCGATCCTCGGAGTTCATGGCAGCATCAGGCACATCCTTTTATTCCTTTGCGTGAGGGAGTTGGGATCTTCCCTCGAAGCTGGCGGTGAGCTAGGCCAGTCATTACCGGCCTGCATCAGAAAGTATGGGCATTCGTTTCGTCTTCGATAAGAAGTCCGGCTCTCGGAAACGCATAGGTCTTCAGCCTGCGAACGAGGAGAACGTGCGAGGACAATCAGGTGCTACATCGCACAAACTGCGGCCCAATCTCAACTCTGATAACTGGGTCCGTCAGAAGGAATGTACGAATTTCGATTTCTTGTACCTGACTGTCACCTCTTTTTACTTTCGGTGGTCTCGCACCTACCACCATGAATTATCAATGTGATGTCAGATCTCGGCCATCATCAGCGCACGCCTATGTGCAGAAGCTATACCAATAAGCCGTAAGTTGGCAAGAATGATTTCTGGAAGCGATGAATAACTGACTCCCTTCGTCCACTAGGTCAGAGTGCATAACTAAGCAGAAGCCTTATTTCTACTAGTACTGCCTACGAGGATTCTGATGCATGCGGGAAAGTAGAATGTGAAGCAATATATTGCCTAGTACGTTTTCTTATCTGTTCTTGGATATATTTGACTATTCTTTGGATTTCAAATACTGAATTTGACGGTCCAAAGTATGAAATAAGTCACACTTACTAACATCTCATATGCAGATGCTTCCGGTCAGAAAGAACGCGGATATCTGCACCTATATTCGATAAGACGGAAGCTAAATGCACAGGCACTACATCTATAGAATAATCCAAGGTCTCTCGTTCAATGTAGGTTCCCGGACCGAACTCGTCCTCTGGAAATCTGATCTTACTTCTGCATTATAAAGGTCTCTCCTTCCGACCGATGTAAAGAAGTCAACATACTGTTCCTTGATTGCTTTGATATGGTGACAGCAGACCCAAGCGGATACACGCCTCGCGTTGCCATTGTTACTGGCTCTGCGAATGGCATTGGCTACAGCATTGCCCACAGGCTCGCAGACGACGGCATTGACGTCGTGATTACTGACCTCGCTTCTCAGTCTGATAGGATCAACGAGGTCGTCGAGGAGATTAAGAAGAAAGGCAGGAAGTCCATTGGAGTAATCGCAGATGTCTCTAGCGAGACAGACGTGCAGACTCTAGTCGCGAAGACCGTAGAGGAGCTCAGCAGCCTGGACATTGTACGCACATCTTCAATGCTCCTCTTCATTATCTCCTCAACTTCTCTTATCCAGATGGTCGCAAACGCCGGTATTGGCAGACCATCGTCGCTTGTCGAGAGTGAGTTTCGCTAAAGCGCTTCTCCGGCGAAGGCTAATGATTCTTGGCGTTTGTAGCTACTGTCGAGCTTTTTGATGCGCATATGTCTGTGAACGTTCGTGGCGTGTTCCTATGTTACAAGCACGCAGCCCTGCAAATGATCAAGCAAGGAAAGGGCGGGCGGCTCATCGGTAAGTCTAATATCAACTTTAATTGTACACCCATAGTGAGGCTCAAGGACGCTTTCCTTAGCCGCTTCATCGATCTGTGGCAGACAAGGTGATTGTCATTGTAGTGTCTCCATCGCAATGACAATAACGTACTGTATCATAACTCCGTTTTCTAGGCTATAAGGGTGTGGTCGGATACGGTGCTTCGAAGTTCGCTGTACGAGGAGTGACCCAGACTGCAGGTGAGAGTGTTCCTTTCAAACGTCTGGAGCTTGTGTTCTAGTGCTCTAGATTTCTTAACCTTGGTTTCCTATAGCTGCTGAGCTCCGAAGCTATGGCATCACTGCTAACGTATATGCCCCCGGCATGCTTCCGACGCCGCTAAGTAGGTTCCGCGCGAAAAGCAATCTAATCTGTACATTGTTTCTGATTTGTTAATAGTACTAGCATTGACGAAGGACGTGAACGGGACAGGTGAGGAGAAGGCACAGCTGATGTGTCAGGTAAGTCAGCCTCTAATTCGTTATCAAGTGTGTATAAAAAATCTATCTTTCGTGCTCATAGAAAATGGGAATTGCTGACGAGGCTCCCATCGGATCTCCGGAGTTAGTCGCCGGAGTCGTATCTTTTCTGGTGAAGCCAGAGTCCTACTTCATCAGTGGTAAGGCAGTACCATCCTAGCTTGAACCCAGCTCTGATAAATTTCTACATTCTGTAGGCCAGACACTCACCGTAGACGGAGGGATAGTCCCGAGCTGAAAACTTGTGGTGTTTATAAATATCTGGAGTCCTTACCGCACAGACACACGCACATAATCTGACTTCTTTTATATAATGAAATCTATATTGGCATCATTTGCTACGTTGCGCCTATGAGGATGACTTACTAATGGAAAGCACAGAACGTAGAAACCCTACCTCAACATTCCTTCTCTGCAGCATCGTCCAACCACACAATGGCCCTCAGCAAGTCAATTCCATTTCACCACGCATTTCGGTTTATCACTTTGAGTATAACCGGCGGGATGAATTTCACCTGACAGCTCGCTCGTCGAAATGACGAGCCTGTTGGATGGTCAGTATTGTACTCTCCGTTGTCGATCCTTGAGTGCGTTGCATGCTTAGCCATGTAGGTATGGGTGGGACTTGTCCGGGCGGTCATACCGCGATGTCTCTTTGGATTATCGATCGCAAATCGTACCGGATTCTGGCCTGGTCGAGGTACAGGCGAAGGCAGGCCGCAATGATTTGCTGGTCGACAGTGCTGTCTAATGCGGTCCGCCGGGCGTGCTCGACATACGAAGAGGTGCTGTCGTAAAGTTCACAGAGTCACAATCACGCGTGTTGAAGACGATAACCAGAGGCTTGTTCCCCGCATGCCAAGCTACAGTGTAGTGGACAGGTTCAAGATGTCAACGACTTGAAGTGAGGAACACCCCTGGGTGTAACTGAGGCTCTGAGCTGAGGAGTGAGCTGGTCAATAACTGGCGTTCATATTTGCTTTTCAATTTGCACTCGCCTCATATGTCTGAAATTGATGTTTAGTAGGATGGGAAGAATGAACCTAGCAAGGAACCCTACGTTGACTCGGATTCGATTTCGGATGCTGCAAAGACGACCGTGACGGCAAGCCGGGAGATCCGGGGTCCTACGGTAGTAACCGCGATGCCGGTTGCACTGTCACGGTCACGGTTCCGCCGAGTCAGCCGCCAATTGTTACGGGGCAAATTGACGCTGCATGTTCCCTCGAGCAACGTAATCGGCTATCCTCTTCACTGAGCAGCCAACGGCTTGTGCTGTTACTCCGCCGACGAACATTACATCCATCATCATCTCGCGTTACAGTACTGTACGTATGGCATACGAATCAATATAGATGAAATAAGAACGTGGAGGGAACATTTAAGATAGGGAGAAGAGACCAGTGCCGATCTAACATTACCAACCTGTGAATAGCTTACTCCAGAATCCTGTCCCAGAGCCAGGGAGCGGCAGCACGGACGTCACGCCTTCGCCCCGCGTCTCGTCGTCCACATACGATACGCGAATCGAGCCATGCACACTCCCCACGTCGATCGCGTTACCGCGCCATCCCGCAATGCCCTCTTGTTTTGGCTTGTCCGCTGCCCCGCCCTGACCGAATCCCGCCTGGCGGAAGTCCCCGACGAAGCAGACGCGCTTGCCCTTGATGTCCGAGAACGTCTGCACGCGCGCCTCGAGTGCGGGGGAGAGCTTGACGGAGCCGTAGCACTTGCGGATCGTGAGCGCGCCGGTGTAGGTGCGCGGGATGTAGAGCGTGATGCTCCCCGTGTCCGTAGTCACGAGGAGGGCGAATGGTGTGGCGACAGGGTCTGCGGCCTGTAAATACGAAGTTCGAATTCTTTGATTTGTTATTGTTAAGTAGGCCAAGGGACGGCGACTTACGACTTGGAGCTTCACAGAACCATGCGCATTCGTTACCTCCACGAACGCTCTCTTCATCTCTCCTTCCCCATTCTCCTCTCCCTTGCTATTGACGATCCACACGTCGGCAGCCATGCTCGCGTGCTGCCCGCGCAACGTCAAATTTGGGCGCTCCCCTGCGCCCAGCCTCTCCTCTTCCTTGGGGTCCTCTGGGTCACCAAGGTCAGGAAGGAGGGATTCAGGAATGTCGAGCGCGGTGTCGATGATGTATCGCCCCTTGAGCGAGTCGTAGGTGCGGGTTATGGCGAGGAAGTTATTGGCCTGAAGATCCACTGGAATTGGCGGGTAGATCGTCGACGCTGACGGACCTCCCGCAAATTGCGATTCATACGGTGGGGGCCCGTTGGGATCGTGTTTCTGCATAGTACAGGCTTAGAGATTGTACACAGATGATAAGGACCTGAGCGCACGCTAATGATCTCCCCAGTCGTTGTCTCCAGTCTCGTTTGCTCATCCATGAGAAGCATTGCTATATATCTTTGATGCGATCAGACAGATATAGTACACGAAAAGCCAGCAGCGAAGCTAAAGAGTAGAAAGCGACGAAGGGCGCCACTGAGAGCCGCAAGCTATATATCCCGCCTGGATGTAACTGCGCGGTGATGCGCAGTCACCTATATGATCCGAATCAGTGCGTGTCTTCCACATAATTCATTGTCTTTACATACATGTACTTGACTACCCTGCATGTCGTCAAACGGCGCAGCAAGCTCGCAGTCAGTGGGGCACCACACAGCAGTGGACAGGTGGAGGAAGTTTGTGTTCGACTTCGATGCTATGGGAGGGAGAAGAGCGAAACCAGCACCCAATGTCACGCTTGAGGTACCAGTCACAGCTGACATGTGACACTGGCAGATGCGGTGATGTCACGACTGAGCTTCGGAATGACTAAGCATCTCGGCTCAAACGGCCGACTTCAAGGCAGTGCACTTCAATTGCAGCACAGATGATAGCAGCAGCTCATACTCTCAATCTACCATGGTCCATAACATAGCTATTCCGTATACTCTGTCCGAGTACAGTAACAGTAAGTCCGGTGCTCATAGCAAATTGAAATTTGAATACCGCAACATCCTCTCCACCACGCAATACAAATAATTTCAAATAAAGGTCAAGACCGGCCCATTGGCAGTGATGAATAGCGCATAGAGAAACGGCTCGCTTCAAACTGATCCTCCGTGACGTCGGAGTGAGTAGAGTCGACTCGGGCTTATTTTGCTTCCGGATCAAGTTATAGCCTCGTGAGCTGTGTTCGTCGAGCTCGTTTTCTTCCCTCGGCCTTCTTTTCTTTCTGCTCACCCACTGAAACAATGGCTGGTTCGTCCAAATTTGCTTCCATCCGTAATTGCGTCTGACATGGTTTAGCAGAGCTTGTGATGGGTATGCGTCCATTTGGAGCAAGCCATCCTTGTTACTGATGCTAAACCGGAAAGGTACTGACCAGGCTCCCCTGGTCCCATGTTATTGTCCATGAGCTCCAGAGGGCAGTGACCTCATTTCAAGCTGCGCTGGACATTCTCAGCGCGAAGGTAGCTCAAGAAACTGGTGGGTCAAATATCTAGTGACAGGAGCCTGAATGAATAACTTAATTCAGCTACAGTCTCGCTTCAAGAAAGTACGAAAGCGACGACTCCAGCAGAAGTCCTACCGGTCGATGCGGTGGATGTAATTCCAGAAGAGCGAGATGAGAAACCTGCAGACGTTGACGAATGTGAGGACTGGATTTCTTTCATGACATCGATTCTGATTGCGTCACACTGGCAGCCACGGGAGCCTGGCCGAGTCCGGCAACAGTAGTTCGTTACAAAGAAATATGCGCCAAACATAGAAGGTATCCTATCGTACTCGATACGTCGATCAGGACTGACGAAATGATCTTGTTCCTAGAGTGTGCCAAAAATTGAAAGGGGAGGTATGTACGCAGACTTTGCTACGTTCAATCTCTCATCTCATAAACCCAGATGGCCTCTTACCTTGCGCACTTATTCCTTATCGGAGACGATAATGACCTCATCTATAAAAGTTTATCGCTCAGTAGAAAGCTGCTTGAACCAGTACAACGGGTTGAAGATCTTTTGAATGCGTCAGAAGATGGTACGTAATACTCCAATCATGGTCTGATCTGCTGAGTATTAATGGTATTCTAGAGAGATGGAAGACAATAGAAGATGTATACGATACCTTCCTGCTACTTTCGT
This sequence comes from Trichaptum fuscoviolaceum, assembly GCA_910574455.1. NCBI lineage: Eukaryota > Fungi > Basidiomycota > Agaricomycetes > Hymenochaetales > Trichaptaceae > Trichaptum > Trichaptum fuscoviolaceum. Next base: position 4,059,374 of record CAJSYZ010000009.1, on the reverse strand, counting down.
TTGATGTCCGTGATATTCATCAGATCCTAATCAAACAAGACGCACACTGCGCTCAAGCAGTTGCCCAGTGGAACGAATGTCTTACGGTGAGTGGTGGTACTTATATGGTATGTTCAAGACACTAACCAAATCTTGGAAAGAATGGATCTTATAAGATGCACAGTATAGATGAATACAATGTCCGAAGTTGTGATTCTAATAATGTATTATAGGAGAATTGTCACTCGAAGATAATCCTTCAGAGTGTCTGGGATATGTCCATAATATTTTGTTACCGGAATTGGAAACGGTCATGGACGGTGTCGGCGAAGCGCTCACGACATATGGAGAGAAATGTAAGGTTTCTCATTCGCGGGTTGCCCGATGATAACGATAACTTTATCTTCTCCGAAGCCGCGAACAAGTGGTTGGCAACGGTGAAAACAGCGGACTTCGAAGCGCGGTGTGAGGGACGCCTGAGCGTCGTTTTGCCCACAGTATGGTCTGAAGTCGAAAGCGCTTGGCCTGGACTAGTTGAAATCGCACATCTCAAGGACAGTTGTGCGAGACACAGCAAGTATGAATTTCAACTCAGACCCATTTGCAAATTTAGCTGAATGATCTTCTTTCAGGGCGTGCAACCAGTTATCGGAAGAGGTAATATACAATAGAGAGCATACAAAGATCTCGTAGTAATCAGAGAGTTTGAACAGCTAAGCCACCTTGTGGAACACTATGGTATCGTCGGAGGCGATAAGGCAGTCATTAATGCCGCTAGAGCACTCCAAGGCCAACTTTTTACTCCATTGCAATGCCTGGAGAAGATTCAGAATCTGCCATCTGATGGTGCGTTTTAGTTGATTGTAAGGTACTTAACTAACTATTTTTGCTTGTCGTAGAGGCGTGGGCAGCTTTGAAAGAGACAGTCGTTTGCTTCGGGAGGCTTTTCTTGGCCGTAAGAGAATTTCAAGGGAGCCTTTACCATCAGAAACACGCATTCTACTTTCGTAAAGTGAAGCAATGGATGATGTGTCTTTCGGTAAGTGCCACAGTCAACTTGATTGCTCGCGGAATTGAGCTGATCAACACATCCAAAGGGCGGATGGAGTAGGATTCTCGGTAAGGAATGAGGTTGCATCGGCCATTAAAAGGCTAATGATGGTGTCATACCCAAGGTTTGTTAATCCGTAGAAAGCTGGTTGAACTCCTCGCGGTTCTGGATGACGAATTACTCCTGGATCTGGAATCCGCGATGATAGGTGCAAGCAAAGCTTCAAAAGCCTTGAAAATGACTGGAGAGAACACGACAGACGACCAAAGCAGCGTAGCTGAGGAATTAAGGAGATTTGGGGAGAAATGTGAGCAATTCAAAAGCTCAGTTCATCCCTACTCTCTTTAACTTGAGAGTTGAAACTAGCTTTACCTAATTTCCTCGTTGATCAAATGGAGAGGGATACGACCCGCTATGTCAACATTACTTCGATCGCCACTTTCTTCTCAAGTGTGGCTGCGACCACGCTCCAGTTCACTTACACGCAGACTGACTCGGCATTGGGGGGAGCAGTGAATCTTTTCTGGTTCCTGTCACTGGTATTCAGCGTTTCTTCAGGCGTGAGCAGCTTGGCGGGTTTGACGTGGAGAAAGTCTTCAATGTACGGTTCCTATTTTGACTTAATCTGATCTGATACTATCTAATGCTTCTTCAGATACGACTCTTGCGTTCCTCCTAAGTTGATCCGCTTGTGGTTCGACAAGGCACCCATGGTCTTCCTCGTCATTGCGGCAGTCGCTTTTGTCATCGGATTGAACTTGTTCGCCTACCTATCGCTCCAGGTTCGCCACTTGTCTCTGCTCCGAACTATAATTAATTATTTCCACAGCCACAATATGTCTCACTGACGACAAACATCTTCACTGGCTTGCACGGCACGTGCTTGCTAGTAATCATGGTTTGGTTTGTCTATGAACTCGAGCGAGGATCTTTCTGGACCAGATGGATCCGGGAAAGCACAGAGCCGATCAGTACATTCATGATTTGGATTACCAGGATAATCTCTGCCTTCGTCAAGAAACCCTATGTTAAGTATAAACAGAGCTTGCATTTACAGCGGAATATATTCTGGTATTTAGGCATATCTCACTCAATGCCTTACCTAGCTGACTTCACACATCAAAGGGCGTTGGGCATAGACCGTCGCGTGGCTCGTTTGAACCTTACTATCCTTAAAGATGATGGAATTCGTAGTTGGCCAAGCCCATATTGGCCTTCGAAACTCATTCGGGCCGTCACATACCCAGTCAAGTTATGTATACTGGGAACGAGGAAAATAATCCGCGCCGTTTGGCATTGTGTCATGAAGTGCTTCACTGTTATGAAGTGTTTCAGTCGGCCTCGTAAAGGACCTGCAAACCAGGACCTCCAGTCCAGGGAACTCGAAAGCCAGGAAAAAGCAGAGCCATTACAAAACGAAGAGACGCCCGAAACCCCGGAGCAGGTGTCGAAGAACCTGTATCGATCGTCAATACAGTCTGTGTTTGGCGAAGAAGAGATTGTGCAAGAAGTAATCGACAGCATCGCATATTGGGAACGCGGAGGGTAAGATTCCGTAACTGGTCTGCATCATCACCGATCACTAATAAGTTCCAGAGGATTTGTTGTATCATTGGAAGATCGACTCAACCAGTTACTGTGGGGTTACCCCAAACTTATTGGGGAGTTCTACGCGAACGTGGAGCCTGTGCTGGCCCCAAATCGTGAGCGGATTGACAGAGAGAGGGAGAAAAGAGAGGCCCGGAGGCATAGATCATCCACAAACGATGATGACCCACCATGTTCGCCATCCGAAGACCTAGATGAACGGGCTTCGCCTCTTATACGCCCAGACGACCTGCCATCTCCGAATGCACGGTCTGGATCTTCGGATGAGACCCCGCCACAGGTCCGACTAAAGTTTGAATTCAGCTCTACCAACCACCCTTCTTTGTCCGATGAGCGACAACCGTCGGCTGTGGAGTCAGAAAAATCCGACGTGCAAGATCATACGACGCGCGCACAATTTGGTTCAGGGGAAGCAGCGGAGGCACCCAATACTCATAGCGACGCCGATCATGAAGTCTCGCTCGAGTCAGAGGAAAGGGCCAACAACGCATCATCGGAGTAAAGGCTGTGAAAAGCTTCAGAGTACGTCCAGTCATTGATGTGTCAAAGAAAAACGACTTACATATAGCCTTACAGGCATAGTACACAGCATTAGTAGGCCTATTCCCGCAGCGCCTCATCTCGCTCGTCAATATACGATAGTCTAGTTGTAAATAGAGTCCTGCCACACGTATGCAATCAAATCATCCGTTGAACGACAGGCCAGTTGTCCCATAAAAAACTGATTTCTTCAATGCAGCGACTTCAATGACCCTTAGCTCCACGCAACGTGCCTCTGGAACGCAGTCGTCTGATAAATGTTTTTCAATACACTCGTTTGCCCCGAGCACCATTACACTAACATATGTCACAAAGTTATTCAAAGAAGCTTAATAAAAGTAGGCTGAGAGGGAAAGTCTATCATATCAATCGAATCCGGCTGGGTAATCCACGATCAGGCAGCTTCTATCGCGGATGCCTCGTGAAGTCTCACCCAAAGTCCGCCCTAAGTCAAAAGTAACTCATCAATGCCATGTACATCACTAGAGTTAGACAAGGAGAAAAACGCACTTGTGCATACAACGTGAAGTGACTCTTCAGCCAGACCTTCTCGACTCTCTTGCGGTCGCCGACGGCAGCGCGAGCCCATTCCGCAGGTGGACGCGAGTCCAGGGGCTGCTCGTCCTGCGCAAGCTCAACATTGTCGAACGCCTGCAGTAGACGGATCAGCATGAACGACACCTCGTTGTACGCGAATTGCTGGCCGAGACAGATGCGTGGTCCGGCATTGAAGGGAAGGAAGATGAAGGGATTCGGCGTGAGGTATTTGTGTAGCCGTGCGTCGAGGAAGCGGTCGGGATCGAACTCGGCCGCTGGATATCATGAAGACACGTTATGTTAAGCTAGCCGTTGTGGATCTACTTGCATGTAAGCTTACCATCGGGTCCCCACAGATCCGTCCGGCGATGCATGACAAAGAGTGAGTAGATACACCTATGTAAGTACGAATCGTTAGCTCGAGTGATCAGAAGGAAACATGGCGAATACATACGTTGTGCGGGCCGGAACATACCAAGGCTTTGCGCCAGGCGTCTTATTTGAGAGGGTAGTAGCGTTGATCGCTGCCCTCGAGTCAACGGGACTGGGAAACATCAATGATGAGTGACCGTCATCATCCGATCTAGATTTTTGTATGTCTTACACAGGAGGATACAACCTCAGGACCTCTACGGTGGTGATAGGACAGCGTCAGAATTCCGTTGAATCCAAAAAATTGGGAAGATAGAGAGGTACCATTTATCACAGCTCTCAGGTACTTCATCTCCCGAAGATCATCATAGGTCGGGTAGCGGTTGGGCCCTATCACGGACAGGATCTCTTCCCGAAGGCGTTTCATGACGTCAGGGTGCATGGCCAGACAGTACATCGCAAAAGTGAGCGTGGTTGCTGTCTGATCGAATGTGGTGGGTTAGCACTCTACATATAACTGGTGCGAGGTATTATCGTTCCGTACAGTATCCCTCCCAGCGATCATGATATTCAAAATTTCATCCCTCAAGATTGTCATGTCTGGCAGAAACGGATGGCGCTCAGTATCAAGTATATTCGAGCTGGTTTTCTCTCTTACCGTCCGTGTAATTGATAAGGTGATCCAAGAGAGTGTCTCCTTCCTCGATTTCCTTCTTCTCAGACCGACCAGCATTTGCCTTCTTCTTCTCAATCGCATCGCGAAGGATCGGGTAAATGAGGGCATTGATAACGTTCATGTGTCCGGCTGTCCCGTCCTTCCAAAACTCGAACAAAGGCCAGAGCGCACCAAACCTAGTGCGCTTCGCCGATACGAGCTGGGCGTCTGCGAATGCCTCCGAGAACTTCGCGGCGTAGTCCTCATCTCCCTGGGTGCGTTTTGTGAGATCTAGTGCCGTGACAACAGATGAGTAAGGCAAGCCACCCGGGACGGCCAGAACGTGCACGCAGTGTCCGAAGAGGAATTCGGTAGCGGAGTCGAGAGTGAATCGGGAGACGAGGTCTTGAATGTCGACGGCATGTCCTGTTTGAAGACGCTCTTTCATGAGCACAATCGCTTCGTCTGCATGGCGTCCGAAGGTCTCGAAATGAGAGATCCTATCCTTGGAGAAAAAAGGCCGCGTCATTGAGCGGTGAAATCTGAGTAGCTGTCAGATACTCCATAGGCCCTACTAAAGTATCCCGAATACGCACTTCCACATCTCACCATCTGAATTGAAGACACCAACGCCAAGTAGCGTTTTCATGATAGATTTGAACATGTTCCCTGTGAGGATAACCTTGAGTGCATGGGCGTAAAGCTGATACGTCCGAAAGCATACCTTTTTCATAGTTGGTGAATTCTGTGGCAAGGATTGTCTAACGTTACATTCAAGCAATGAGAGGTGGATGAAGCCATTCAGAGATTCTACCTTAATGTGATCAGGCTCAGAGGTCAAAATCTGAAGAAATTGTGAGATATTTAGCCGATGACACATCGAAAAAACGCACTCTATCTTCCCAAAATGTCCTCATGTTGAAAGTCCACCCTATTTTCGGTCCAAGCTTAAAGTGCAGATCACCTTTTTCGAGCTCCTAATGAGTAAAGGCGGTTGAGGTGGGTTGTCTCATCACTCACTTGGATAACCGATCTTGTTGTTCGCCAGTTTCCATATGACATCGAAGTTCCCTGGCAGCACTCCGTTGATGACGGGTGTCGGAACCGCACCCAACGCACGAGATTCACGCCTCTTTCTGAGGCTCGACCAGACATTCTGAAGCGGAAGCGTCGCAAACGGCGAAAGAACGAGGACGAGGATTTGAGGCCCTCGAGGTAGACTGATGTCGAGGTCTATAAGGGTCGTAACCACGTAGAAAGTCAAGCTAAGAGCAAGTGGATAGAACAAAAGCCATGGGAGGGTCTGTATGATGAATCTAATTCCAGGTGGAAACATGTCGATGAAAGAGTTATTCTTGAGACAGACCGTAGCCAGTGAGTACAGTTTTGTTATCAGCTCACAAGCAGGTCTATTAGAGTGCTGCGGACTGCGGAGTCCTCTATCTTCAATTCAACAGATACGGCAAGGCCTGACCGAACACTGGCATTCAAACGGCACAATTTATCGGAACGGAATTCTTGATGATGACAAGGTGATTTGCCTTTAACTTTAAGTTCTATAAACGGCCCGTGGGTCTACTACATAGTATGATTGTGACTCGGTTCCGATCATGATGCTGCCAGGGCTGCCTGAATTTGGTTAGCCTCGTGACCAGGTCAAGCTACTTTCTTTATATGGCTTGCGGAGCAAGCACAGCGTAGCTGGCCTGGTTTCCAAGGTTTTCGATTACAAGAAACTTGCAGGGAGTTTGAAATTAATCCAAATGTAGTAGTGATTTCATAGGTTCCCCCTGTGTTCCAAAAATAGAGTCTGATGTCGTCATGTAAATGTAATTTAAAAACTAACTTCAGTCCAAGTTGTCGCGGTAGACAGCTACAGCAACTAGTAGTTGGCTATGCTCAACTACTGCTTCTAAAGGCTTTTGCTACATTATGTTGTATTGTTAAGCTATAAGCATCAATTTCATTGAGTAGTCCATCATATTTATTCCAAGTGACTTGTGTATACGAAGCCTATATGCACACTTGCGGCCGGGTGGCGTGCGTCAGGTACACCTGCGTCATTCGGCGGTGGCAAGCTCCATTATTTTTATTTGCGTCTTAGTCATTACAACAACTGGGTCTGCTACTATATCTGTATTATAATTCAAACTCCCTGCAAGTTTCTTTAAATCAAAACCTTGGAAACCAGACCGGCTACGCCTTCAGAGCAAAGCGACCCATATATTTGATTTGATTTGATTTATTCCATTATAGTGACTGCAGGCCCTTTAGGGCCTATGGCGCACTTAGAATACATTGTAATCTACCACTACTGTAATTGTGAGGCTTGGGAAGTTCAGAATAAGTTTAACAAATAAGAAAGGATTGAAAGGGTATGATCAGAGTGAGGTATGCCGAATGAGGGTATTTGTGAGGCGAATTATCGCTGGAGAGGGGGGGGAGCGCATACAGTTACAGAAATTGTTGTTGATACAATGTGTCGGTGTTGGTGTTCTACAGTGACGCTCTATGAGGGGAGCCGCCGTCGAGAGGCATCCCGAATGTCTAAAATAAATAAATAAAGAGGAGCAGAGAGAGAAAGCGAGGAATAAAGAAAGCCAGGTTCATTGCGTTGTGCTAGCCGGGAACAGGTGGGGAAAGCGTCCCGTGTCCTTGATGTAGCGTAGGACGAGGTCAAGCCTAGCCCCTTTCCCCAGTGTTGACCGCAAGGTGAGGGGTTTGTTTTTGAGTGACGTTCGGAGTGCTCGGCGGGGGGCTGCATACACCCGGCAGGTGAAGAGATAATGGGCCACCGTTTCCGGGACCTGGCACTTGGAACAGAGCGGAGAGTCAGTGCACCGAATCCGAGCTAAGTGAGCGTTGAGGGGGGCGTGTCCCGTGCGGAGTTGCGTGATGATCGCACACTCGTTCCGGCTCCGGTCCTTGTAGATGCTGCGCACTGCGCGAGACGGAGCAGTGAGGTCGACAGCTCGCAATTTCCTCCCGCTTTTTGACTTGAGCCACTCCGTCTTCCATCGTAGGGAGGATTGGAGTTTCCGGGCTGCGACAAGCCCGGCCGAGCTAGTTGGTATGCTTTTAGCGAAGCATTTGAGGCGGCCGACCTGGCTCGACTCTGGGTATTGAGCCGCAAATTTGGCTTCCGCGTCGACCTGCTCGTTAGCGGTCATATCCTCGTGGCCCGGTACCCAGTGGAGTGTTATTTCTAGAGTGGTTCGTTGCTGCTGAAGTCGCTGGAGTTCTGTCCAGAACATTTTGAGTAGATGCTGGCCGGGTTGTGCCTTGGGAGTGTGGATGGCTGTGATTGCTGCTTGACAGTCGAGAAACATCGATACTTTTGTAGCGCGGGGTGTGGCCCGGATGAGGTCGAGGCCTAGGATGGCTCCGCATACCTCGGCCTCAAAGACGGTGTGGTCCTGGGCGGTCCCTAGGTGCAGTCTACGCACGTCCTTGGGCTGTCCGATCGGGTGCGTTTCGCGTGAGCCTGGTAAAGAATGAGAAGAAAAGTGAAAAGATGAAGGAGGAATGAGAGGCCTAGAGCTACAAGTAGAAGAAGAAGAAGAAGAAAAAGAAAAGGGGAAAGATTGAGTATTTGCGCCTTCTTGCCCGGGTACTCCCCGTATGCCCGTCTCCTGCCCTCCCTTCCCGCCTTTGACGCCAGTTCCTATGCCTAACTTATCCGTGTACTCCTCATAGGAGACCCTTGCCTTTCCCCCCACCGCAATTGCTGCCGCCCCTATGCCCCCTTGGAACCCCGAGCCATCTGAGAATATGCACAATGTCCCTTTTGCAACTGCTGCTTCCGCTGCATCCTTTGCCTCCGCTCTGGATTTTGCAATCCGGGTTGTGAGGGAGGCTGCTGCGGGACTCCGACCTTGGAGGGGCCAGATAGTCTCTACCGGCCCTTGCAGCTCCGGGAATGCACTCATTAGCTTATGAAGGACAGAGCGGTGTCGTTTGACGGACTTGCGACACCGTTTTACCATGGCATGGAGAGGGTGTTGGGGGAGTAGGGTGCATAGGCGAACTGCAGCCTTGAAGACATTGAGGCTAAGTCGGATCGGAGTGGGGAGAAGGTGTGCATGAAAGTCCGCCATATCCGTCGCCGTGGTGCTGAAAGCCCCGGTGATAAGTTTTGTGGCCCGTCGCTGGAGTCGAGTCATTGCCCTAGTGAGTCCAATGTTGCCCGTGCGTCGGGAGGGCCCTTCTGTGACCGGCTTGTACCATACCAGCAATGCATACTCCACCCGGGGAAATACCATCGCCTGGACTAATTGACGCATATAGCCGTGCGGGACCCGGAGTCTCCCCAGCGCAGCTAGTGTCCGAGTGCCCCGAGCCAGTACTTGCTCTGCATGGTATGTGTACGATAGTTGCTCGTCGAGCATTACTCCCAAGTACCGTACACAATTAGTGGGCTTGATGATATGCTCACGAAACTGGAGGTCGAGTGCGTCCGTGTCTGGGCGAGTCTTCCGGCCCCAGAAGTGGATGAGCTGGAACTTCTGGTAGTCATACCGAGATCCATTCTCCTCCCCCCATCGCCCCGCATCACTGAGGAATGAGTTAAAGGTGGCAATATTGTCCGCGGCAGAGTTTGAGACAACTAACTTGGCCGTGTCATCTATGAACCCTGAGGACGGGTCTGATTGCTTGGTGGGGAGCCGCAATAGGTCGGAGTTGAAGAGGAGGTAGAGGATGGGGGACAGCGGGGAGCCTTGAGGGATGCCGAGAGGGACTGGTAGGGGGTTGGAGGTGTAGTCGTCGAAGGAGAGGGTGGTCTGCCGGTCGGAGAGGAAGCTGTCGATCCAGTTAGTCAGGAGGGGCGGTATTCCGGCCACCTCTAACTTGGCCCGTAGGGAAGGGTGGGGTACCGTCGGGAACGCTTGTGATATGTCCATCAGCAAGAGGCTCGCCACCCTGCCCGTCCGCCAAGCATCCTTCACCTTCTGGGTGATAAAAAGGACCGCGTCCGTCGTGGTACGGCCCGGACGCCCCCCGAACTGTGTTTCGGGGAGCATCTGGTGCTGCTCGGCCAAGTCTGACAGGCGCGATGCCACTACTGACTCCAGGACCTTGCCCAGCGTGTCTTCCAGGGCAACAGGACGGAAGGCCTTGGGGACGGTATAATCGCTCTTTCCCGGCTTTCGAAGGGTGACTGTGCTGTACGACTTCCATGGTGTCGGGAAGTGCCCAAGCTGCAAGGAGGCATTCAGTATCCCCACTAGAATCGGCCCTAGGAACGTGTGGGCCGATTTAATAGCAATGTTGGGGATGCCCGATGGCCCTGGGGCCTTGTAAGGGGCCAGTTTAGCAATGGCCTTGTCAATGTCGGACCGGTTGAATGGTTCGAATGGGATGGTGCGTATGGGCGCGCGTTTATCGGGTGGTTGGTAGCTTGGTGGCAGGGAGGGGAAGAAAGTGTCAAAGAGAATGGCGCACTTTCCTTCCGTGCTGGAGACCAAGCCGTCCGGGCTACGGAGTGTGGGTACCCGAGTGGTTGTGCTGGGTGCATCATCCGTGTATCGTGCCGCCACCCATAACTGCTCTTGGGTTAGCTGCTCAATGTACTGCTTCCAGTGAGCCCTTTTCTGCTTCGTAATTGCCCCAGTGTACCTGTTGCGCACCTCCCGAAGAGCTTTCCATGACGCATGTGATCTGTCCGTTTTGTGTATGCGTCTCTGCACCCTACGGTACTCCCGCCTGAGTGCAGAGAGCTCCGCTGTCCACCATTGATTCCGATATTGCGACACTTTTGAGACAGGGACCATCGCTGCCAGAGTGACCTGGAGACCGGCTACTAGAGCGTTAACATGGTCATCCAGGGCCTGTGTAGACTGGGCTAGGGGGGGCAGCGGATGCGCCTCAAAGTACCGGGGGACCTCCTTGGCAAACTCAGCCCAGTCTGTCTCCCTGAAGCGCGGTCGGGGTTTAGACTCCACTTGATCAGGGTGGATGTCGAACTCCGCTTCGAGGCCCAGGTGGTCCGAAGCGTCCCCCCCAAACGTTTGGCAATATGACAACGTCGGGAAGAGACTATCTCCAGAGACAAAGAGCAGGTCTAACGTTGACCATGTTCTATGGGCGGGGGACATGAAGGTTGGGGTGCCGGGCTCAAGGCACAGCTCTAACCCATGCCTCACTAGGATGTCCACCAAGGAGTCGGATGCGTCTCCTTTCGTCCTTCGAGGGTGAAGCGGTCCTGCCCACAGGGGGTCGTGCTTGTTAAAGTCTCCGATAAGCATGAGAGCATCTGTTGCACTTGGGCCTGTCCTTGGGTCTTGAAGGTGTGTTTGCAAGGTATCAATCGTTTGAGAAGAATTAGGGGGGTTATATATGTTAAATAATGAAATAAAGAGATTGGAGATGCGAATGCGAATGCCGGTGATATTAGAGTGGGGAATATTTATATGGTCGAAGGAGGAAGAAGGGATGCGTTTGCTGATATAAATGAAACATTTAGGCGGGGACTCCTCGTCAGAGGGGGAGGGTAAAAGCCTTTCCCACTGGCGGGGAGCCAAAGAAGGATAGCGAGAGAAAGTAGGAGGGGGTTCTTGTATGCATAGAATGTCGATAAGCTGGGGGTCGGAGTGGTTGAGAAGGGATATTAAAACTTCGTATCTACGATGGCAATTAAGAGAGCGAATTCGAAAGCCGTGTTGTGGTTGGTGTGTAACGTTCATGGGGAAGATGAAAGGAAAGAGACGAACTGGAAATCAATACCTGCAAAGTACACACTTTCACCCGCCTGAGCCTCCCTCGCTCGCAGGGTCTCAGTGCGTCTTATTGGGCACTGGGGGTAAAAGGAATCATGATTACCGTTGCAATTAACACACCTCTTTGAGTCCTTGGTTTGGCAGGTCTGGCTGTCGTGGGGTCCGCCGCAATGAGCGCATGTCTGTTCCTTGGCCGTGCAGCTATAGCTCAAATGGCCCCATTGCTGACATTTGCGACATTGGCGCGGTCCCGTAAAGTACCTACGGGCGGTGAGCAATAGCGACTGGACTTTGACACTTTGGTCGATCAAATTGTCCGCCGCCTGTCGGTTGTCCAGAAAGACCACCCAACTGCCTGCTCGTCGCCCCTGAGGTAACTTGTCCTTCGGTACCAGCCACCGGATGTCCACGATGGCCTCGGGGGAAGGTAACAAGTGGGGGTTCTGCGTGTGCAGTTCCCTTCGAGTGTCCTCGCTCGTGGGGTTGTAGTATAAGGGTACCCCTTGAACCACCACCCCGAAGTGAGGGACACTCACTTTTGCACCCTCTCCTAAGGCCTTCGAGCACTTAGTAGCACTCCGGACGATTGCCTTCGCGTCCACGGGGGACTTCAAGCGAATCGTGACCTTCGTGCCACTCCGGTGCGGCTGCACCCCCTGGACTTCCATCTCCCTTAACCCATCCACCCCGGTATCCTTCAACGCCTTCTCCACCCATCCCTTCACCTCTTCCCCTGACCCCTGCGCCCGCGTCTCAGCCACGGACTGGCGAGCTATCTTGATCGTCACCTCGTCGGCACGGGTGGGTCGTTTGGGCGCTCGAACTTCCGGTGTCGATCGTGCCACTGACGCATAGGTGGTCTTCTTCGCTTCCGGTGGTGCGCTGATCTTCTCGTCAAGCGCCTGGAGGCGCTCGACTATGTCCGTTAACGAGTGAGTGGAGGCGAAGATTGCCAATAGGCGATCGAGCATCCTGTCCAGGGCCGTTGCCTGTTTTGCCGTGACTTTCGTGCCTCGCGACCATTTCTTGATAGCCGCAATTACTTCCGGTGCCTTAAGTGAGTTGTTCGCGTCCAGGAGCTCGTGTACTTCTTCGTGAGTAAGGGAAATTGATGTTTCAAAGCTATTATTTGCACTAATGCTTTGTGCCACCCTGTCTTCTTGACTAGACATGGTGGTTGTGATATGCGACCCATATAAGTAGCCTGGTCTGGTTACGAGACTAGAATTTGGTGTGTAATTGGTGAGCAAAAAATTCCCTTAAGTAGATTTTGGTGTGCAGGGTCTACCCGCAAATGGAACTGGTGTGAAGGGTTCATCCGAAAGTAGACAGTGGTTTCCGAGATAGGCAAAAGAGACGTACAAAAAGGGATTTTGGTGTGAAGTCCCAAGCGCGGACTGTCACTGAAGCTCGGGCGTCACGCTGAGCTGTCGTTGCCTCAAGTCACCAGCCGCAATAGCTGAAACTTAGTAGTAGGTGACTCTCTCCCTTCCTTCGGGTGTTTCTTTCCCTGTGTCCAAAACCGACACTACAGATCGTGCCAGTGTCGGCTCGACGTCTCACCGTAGCTTCGAGCACGGACATCAGATTCAGCTCAAGACACGGTTTGACTTGGCGATTGCGTACTTGCCATCGGCTAAAAGTGAGTTGAGGTACTAACCCATTATACTCAATTTGCTTGCTTTGATCGGCTTATGACTGGCCTTGGCAACATGAATATGTCTTTAGCGAAGCTTTCACGCACAAAGACGCGAAGATATATATGTCCCACTTTATGTTAAATGTCTGGCTTTTTTGACATGTGAATTACTTGGCTAATTGGCTTCGAAAGCAAATTCCGTGACAGTTCTCTCAGGATCTAAAGTGCTATCAGGATGACGAAGTCACGGAGATGCTCGGCTCCTTTCAAATATGAAACTAGTTTTTATACTTCAGTCTTCAGCCCGAGCGGCGTGGGCTCTTCAATGATAGTGGCCGGGTGCATGGATTGCCTTCCCTCGCTCTCGTTACGTTCCATCATATAAACCATCATTGCTCTACCAACGCTTGCAAGACTCAGATTCTCGACGGCGCAGACCATTTTTTTACATGTTCAAATAATTGCAGTAAAATCAGATAAGAAAAATGGACTGGAACCGGTGACTTTTAATTGGCAACGGTGTCAAGGGTGTCAAATTGATCGGCCGGAAATCTCCCTGTTTTCCGAAAGCGAGCAGATCAGCCGTCAGAAAGTGATCGACGTGTTTCAGTCCAGCCAATCGTGGACGGAAACATCTTTTTCCCCGACTGCCATCATAGAGCATGTCACCGAAAGTGAAATTGCAAGTGCATCACCTTGACTTCGAACAAATGAGCAAATATTCGCCTATCCCGGCAACATATAAATCGACATATCCTGCATATCCTTCTCCCCATTGACTTCTCAGTCTTTTCCCGTCCTCCACACATCTTTTCCTCGACGACTTTGCTCGCCGACCTTCCAGCTACCCAAGCACCCACACTCCTTTAATCCACTCTAAACATGCGTGCCTTCACCGCCATCTCCCTCGCTGCTTCTGCGGCTTTCTCCCTCTTCGCCTCGGCCGCTCCTATTGCACAGGTCGATGTGAGTGGGCTCCTCGGCACTGTTGATGCGACTGTCGACGATGTCGTCACTGTTGCGACCGGTGTTGTCGACGGTGTCGTTTCCGACGTGGATACTATTGTCACAGGCCTTGGGCTTCGCGGGGAGACCCTTTCCATTCCGGTCATCCTCACTGACTTGACCACGAATCTTGGCCCCGTCCTTGACGAGCTTCGTCAGTACTTCCATCGATATGACTTGCATTCTGTGTCTTACTTCATCCATCAGGCTTCATTGATGCAAACAACGCGACATCGAGTGTAATCACTCCGATCCTTAAGGACGTCGTAACCCTCGTCGGCGAAGCAGTCACAGCTATCAATGCTCTTGTTGGCGAGCCGGTTGAGGTCATCCTCGCTTCGGTGGATGGTACCGTCACTGTTGCTCTGAGCGAGGTTGCGAAACTCCTTGCTGGAGTTCTTACTGTGAGTTTTATGCGCTCCTATCTATATACACACCCGACTAATTCTTTGCATTAGCTCGTCATTTCGGTTCTCGGTCAGCTTCTTAACATTGTGGGTAAGGATCTGTCGATCCTTGGCCCCGTCCTGAGTGCCGTCGGCTCCATTCTCGCCCAGCTCGTTTCAGCTGTCCTTGGCCTCGTCGATAATCTCCTGTGGGAACTCATTCCCCTTGTCCTCAGCCTCATTCCGACCGTCCTCGACCTTGCTTTCAATACTCTCCATGGTATCTTCACCCTTAACCTCTGAGCACTTTCTCTCGAGATACATACGTTTTCTTTTCTTTCGGATAATTCTTTCCATTCTTGATGTGAGCAACATGTCATTTGTTGGTGTTTCCCTGTAGTACAGCCGGAATTATACATGTAATGCTGCGGTTGGTTATAATGCATTATATACAATATTGACGTCATCATATCTTTATATGCAATTGTGAGCTTAAAATTCGAGCTGATGACGAGCCTGTCCGAGTCTGCCGAGTCGAGGGTGGAGTCAAGATTGTTTGTGCTCGGCAGTTAGCATCTTATTACTGCATGCCGACAGTTTTGCTCCGATGTTTATCTGACAAGGAGCCCATCGAACTAAGATGATAATCGTCCTGAATCTTGCCGTTAGCTTGGTAGCATTTCTACTTTTGATTTGTAGTCAATCATCCAGAGTAGCAAGAAGGGAAGACCATTGACTTGAAGGGCCAGCGACATCCATCTCAACGCGTCATGTTTTTTCATACCATATGACATCAGCATTTGCCTCGCCGAAGTATACCTCCTCCTTCCCTCACTCCCTCCATCGATTTCCGGAAGCTCGGAAGACGCATAGCCCGAAGTAGGTTCCAAGGGATATAGGAGTCTCAGTGCAGAAGTGCGATCGATCGGGATCTGTCGACGACGATCCCTCCCTATGGAGTGAAGCTCGTTCGGCGCCGAGTCAAAAGTTTCATAATGGCTCGGCTGAGATGCACAACGTATGTGGTAGATGTTTGTAGCAGGTGAATAGTAGTCTCGGATAATACAAGGTAGCACTGCAGTCACTCGAGACGGAGAAAATCTGCTGTTTTCCTCGAGCTCGCTTTCGGCTATAGTGCTGGAGTAATATTGGGGGTTGAATAAGGGGGAGTCTGTCAACTCCGTATCACTCTTGCATCTACTATCCCACTAACGCACAGACCAACAGTGTGCATTTCTACATCTGGAGTTAATGAAAATAAGAAGGTCGGGGTAAACGTACCTGGGAGTATTCGGACGCGTGTATTTCTTCGATGTACGAGAATCTCGTCCTCTGGTCTAGTCCTTCGATCTTTATCCCCACCAATCGCTTCCTCGACTCACATGTCTCCCTTTCGTAAACATGCCGCGATTCCCTTGCGATACGTATTTAGCACGGTTCCGCTCGGAACGGGTGTGCAACCTCTTCTCATGGGAATCATTTCCGGGAAATGGCAATCGATACATATAGACCAGGCTTGTTTTCCTATTGGCCCCAATGTCAATCTTCCGAGCCATAGTGCCGAAGTGACAGGGTGTTAGGTAGGCTGGTGCAGAGTTCTTCGATGGAGTCGACATCAAGCAGTCCGATGAGGCGATCAGTGAAACACAGTGATGTATCACTGATGGTTTATCCGTCGCCAGACTTCGCCACAAAGTCTGGAATACCCCATTGCAGCCCCATACATCGATGCTCTACAGTCAGTGAAATGATTCCTCGAGGTTAGTGTTCAACATGCAGTGAGTACCAAAGAATGAGTGGCGCTTCAACTTGAAGCCGAGGATCGACATCGGCAGTTGCCGTCCCAGCCAATCACCGTACAACACCGTTTTGCACTTCTGCTTCACAACTCCGCGCAAAAACATTGAAAAGGACAAGCTCACCACAAGAATCTTGCCTGTAATCGTAATGTACACTCGTAATACGCCACAAAGGCATCACGCACTTTTACACTCTGTAAGTGCTCAATGACCGTCATCATGATCACTTGGTCATGTTGTCCATCTACTGATCAGAATCTACTCACCAAGGACCTCGTCTTCTTAACTTGCTTTTAAGCTTCTGTCGATATAATGCACGCATCGGCATCATGTCATTCTCCAAGAGAATTCGTCACGAACAGAAAACTCCACGAATCCTTACCAAAGGTGCGACACCTACCTGCGCTCTTGGTCCGTGCGTGAAGAAGCGTATCAATTTTCCGCGGAGAAGCATCTGAAAAGATTCATTTTACAGGCATCAGCAACAACTTTGTTAGAAGCGCCGATACTCAATACGAAACCTGTGCCCAGAGCCTCTCTGTACTGGGAAGTCGAAATCTACAATGATTCGCGCACCATCCCGAGCGTTCCAGGCGATCCAGCCCGACTGCCCAGGTTGCTCGCTGTTTCGGCACAAATATGCATACTTGTCAAAATAAAAGGATATGAAAATCTATAAAGAGGGGGGATACTTTAGCTTTGAAAAACATTGGATATCGAACTCACTTCTCTACATCCAATACTCCGACTTTACCAGTCTCAAACCCTTCAACCACAATGTTGTTCTCTCAATTCGCCTCTTACTTCGCTGGAATCGTCTCCGTTGGACTCCTTGCGACTGCCTCTGCTCTTCCAGCCGCCGAGCTAGAGGAAAAAAAGCGTCAGACTAGCAGTGTGTCGAACGTCATAAGCTCCCTTCAGTCGAAGGTGAATGGCATCCTTCCGCAGATCAGTAAGTTGGAAGCATACGCGGTGCATATTTACGATCTGATGAAACATACATCGCAGGTGCCCTCAACCCGACGTCTTTGGCGGGAACTGAGGCTGTCGCCCCCCTCGTCCTCGAGCTTACCTCCGCTCTTGAGTCTGCTACGACCAGCTTAGCGCTCTTGAACACTGGTGGCATTCTCGGCCTCGAGAAGCGTTCCGCTGAAGCCCAGGACGTCGCCACACAGCTTGCATCAGTCACCACGGTTCGTCAGAGTAGCCTGCATACCTTCTTGCTCATATACTGAATAAACTCTTCAGAACATCGCCAACGCTTTCGCCCCATTCCACAGCAACAAGAATTTCTTCCTCTTTGGCGGCCTGCTCGGGGAAGTCGATCTTGCTCTCAAAGGCGTTCTCTTCGAAGCGAGCTTCCTTCTCGACGGTGTCCTGGTCTTGGTTTCTGGACTGTATGTTTCTCATTCCAGACTTCGTTCAGTGGTTTGATTATTGACCCTGTTTTTTCGTAGACTCTTCAGTGTTGTCGGAACGCTCCAATCTCTGACCTTCACCCTGACGCTTACGCTTCTAGGGCTCTTGTAGAGTGACCGATAAGTCTTTTGCGACAGCTTTCACCTACTTTGACGGACGAGGTCAGGAATGTTTGACTTTGTAGTTATAGCTTCGCATAATTAAGCAGTGTACAAGTTTCTTCCATAGTATTGGGTTTTCTGGGATGAGTTTTGTTCGTTCGATTGTGGTACCTATATGCAGAATCTATTAGTGTTGTCTCTGACTTAAAGGGGGAATAATCAGTCCCATAGAAAAGCAGAAGGCTCAACGCCCAGATGTCCGAAAGGTCGTACCAAAGAGTCCTTGATGAATGGATGAATTCAGAAGTCCGACGATCACGGGATTCACCAATGGAATCGCGTAGGATCAATGACGGGTAAGAGAATAAGCATCGTCACTGGGAGAGTCGAAGGCCCCATCAGACTTGGCGTAAAGGGACGAGATAAAAGCGACTTCCATCGTGCCATCGGCCAGTAACGTATCCATAACTTAAAGCAATTTGTTTCCGTATGAGTACTGAACCAACAGTTGATGCCGAAGTTCTTGCGTACATATAGCGAAGAGCTATGAAACCTTTGGGTTTCTTCATTCCAGTCTGACATTGCTCCTGATCTTCTGTGATCGGACCTGTGAGAAGGAATGGGGCAGAATCCAATAGCGAGAGTGTGACAGATTCATTACGGGATTTGAGCGGGGGATGATAGTGCTGAGAATGGAGTATGACTGGGGTTTATAGGGTAGGCACGTTGATTGGCAGCTAAATCCTGAAGGCTGTGTCGCTGAAAAGAACCGCACTGGATGTGTAACTTACAACGTGCTTTGCAGCCTCTGGCCACCCAATCACCTCCATACTCGAATCTATGAATAGCATGGCCGCACCGGTATAAATTCCGTACAAGCGTGTTGAACAGGATGTTATAAGGAGGGATATTTCAACACTCCGGAGGCGCGCATGAGGGTGCGTGGGGAAGACGACGGCAGTATCCATGTAGGCCTGAAAGCTTGGATGATCCAATCTATGTCGCCTATGATGCATGCGAAGAATACTGAGCTTCGATTATTGATTGGCCAACGAATGGAAGAACATACTGTACTTCGTCCTCCCCATACCCACCAGAGTGCATATTCAGCACCCTACGAGTTCAAGGCTCTGTTTTTTAAGAGGATGCGCGTAGCAAAAAAGTGTTAAAGTGTCGATATTCTCTTATTGCACATCCTGAGATGTACGATATTCTCAGGCTGAGCGGCTTGAAGTAACATCTGCCATGGCACCGTATGCATATCACCCACCCGGCACTCTAAGGAATACCTTATATTCTTTCGCGCACAAAGGCATAACTTAGTATAGCATCTGCTGGATGGTGTATGGTTCGGTGATGGTGGATATGACGGAGGAGAAAGGAGAAAGGACGCGGCCGTCGTCGTCGCTGTGAGTCCACAAACTTGAAGCTGTCACTCATCACGTGACCAAGTCTCAACCGTTCAGTGAACCCAGTCTCCTACCCAGACCCTCCCACGGTTCGGAAGAGACCGAAGCCTCAGGGTCCAGGAGGGGGACCCTTTCCTCCCGTCAGGGAGGGTCTGACTTACAACATTTTGCAGAGGCCCCGAGCGTCGTCAGGGTTTACCTCCCGCTCACTGTTTTCGTGGGAATGCTCATTTTGCACACATATTATGTCAAAACTGTAAATCCACAGAAATCATAGGAAATGTCTGTAAAAGCCTTATAATATAAATAATGGCAATGGTATATCTGAGTGGCACCAATAAGTCAACTGTGTAGCGACTAACAAAATTTTGAGTCGAAGCTCCCGCCTCCCGCTTTTCTCACGGTCTGCAATAGGCGGCAACTTGAATGGACCCTAACGACGTTCGGGGCCTCGGCAAAATGTTGTAAGTCAGACCCTCCCTGACGGGAGGAAAGGGTTCCCCTCCTAGACCCTGAGGCTTCGGTCTCTTCCGAACCGTGGGAGGGTCTGGGTAGGAGACTGCAGTGAACCATGAAACGTGCCAGTGCCAGTGGTCGGAAAGTTACTTGTTCTTCCACTTACCACGACACCCACGTTCCAAGCAACTTTGTTCTAGAAGTGTCCCGTATTATGTCTCTATATAAGATCAGCGTACACGCTCAGGATGGCAGTGCTTCCTCGGTCTCGCGTTGTGACTTTGAGGGTCGTATGCAAAACATGACATACGGTTGGCCAGCTTGGCCTGCAAGGGTCAGTTCTGAGTCTTAACATTGGATAAGATGATTAAAGCGCGCTTTTTAAAAATAGAGTGCAAGGTTTGAATTTTTTCTTTGAATAAGTAATACTGACTCCTGCGGCTTGTATTCAGCTAGATGTTCAGTTACAAGAGCCTCTTCAGGCTCGTACACTCTGGGAAATTTTCTTTCTCTACTTCTCCCTTAGATACAAGACCATGGAGAAGTGAGGCTCTGGTGGCCTTTCTATCTCCGACAACTGATTCAGCGTAGAAAACCAAAATTTCTACCTAAAATTGCATATCGGAATGCCTTTGCAGGTGGGAGGACGGAGAAACAGGTGATGAGGAAGCAATTCCGGGAAACCTAGCTTGCAGTACTCGAGATGCGGGTGCTCTTCACTGCGCACCTCGAGATCTGGACTCGGTTGATCTGGAGTTGCCTCAGAAAAAGTTGCGTCGATCGGCGGGAGTGACGAAACCCAAACAACACCTGCCAGGATGTTCTTGGTTCTTAAACCCCGACCTCGACCTGCCTAACCCCTCAGAAGCACTGGCGGAGGTATCTCCTGAGAATACAATCACGTTTGCATACATAAAATATCATCGTGGGATTGGCAGGTCTTCAGGTCTCGACTAGGAGACTAAGAAAGTCAGCCTAAATGTAAAGGTGACCTGGTTTGACCTAGCCGACCTCTTTTCCTGCGCACAGACCAAATACCTTTCCAGCTATCGCTACCTCCGTGACGACTGCCGGGTTTGGCCTTCGGCGATGTGTCCAGCGCACGGACGTCCTTCGGACGCTCGACTTGAAGATAAGTACAGATCTTTAGTTCTGGGAGAAAAAAGCTCTACAGAGTCCACACGCCGAAGACCGCTACTGACGCATCAGAAGCAATGGGGAAAAGCCTATGTCAAGACTTCACGTTCCCTTGCACAGGCATGTTTAGCGCAGATTCGCATTCTTCCCGGCATAAAAATGCCGATCCTTCACGTTTCCCCCTAAGGTCAGTCCGAACAATGGGTCTGTGCAGGACGGACATCGAATAGCCTTGAACACAATGTCAGAGCTGTAGGAGTTCGATCTGGTGGATAAGTTCGTGCTTTAATCTCATACTTCGCGTAGGATCCCTAGAATATTATTTATGTACAGTAGTTCAATGATCGAAAGACTGGACGACTATAATAGGACATTATGTTTACGCACCATGGTCACGTCGTCGCCATCTTGCTGAGATATGATAATATTATTACAATCATTCAGAATCTAGGAAATGACGTCAAAATTCGCTTCCAACACCCGGTGCCTCTCAATTATGATCGATAAATGATAGTACAACTATTGCATTTGAAATTCATAGCAGTAGATAATCTTCGAATCTATGGTACTCCTTCCTATGTACAACAACTATGTCCAGCCTCCAGAAGCTCAGCCTCAGCAGAGGCTTCATCTGCGAAGCCAAAGGATGCCGATATAAGGGTGCTCCCTTTAAAAGTAAAGCTGGATTTTCAAACCACCAAAGAACATGCAAAGCGTTGAAGGAAGAGATGGAACGCGATTTGAAAGAGTGGAAGAGGCAGATGGCAATTGAGGCTGAAGCTAAGGCTCGAGAAGCAGATACATTACGGGCGTTGGAAGAGGCCCCTCCAGCAACCAGCACAGGAGGTGGGACAGGCTTAAATGCTAATGTGAGAAGCTGATTGTGACATCAAGTATCTACGGAAAGGTTAATTACATCTTCAAATATAGTACAGCGGACAGAATGACGAACCAGGGCATCACAGTCAACGATACGCTAGCTCAGTCGCTATCGACCCGCCCTACTCTGAATCTATGCAGACTTCGGGCTCTGCCGATCAAGGAGTGGCGGATGAAGCTCCAATGAGCACGGCGATCGAGGTCGTAGATACAGCGGAATGAAGGGTTGAGGAGACGTATGGCTCGAAATCAGAATGTATAAGCAGTTAGTGACTATTTCCCCTCGAACGAGTTCAACACCCAGTCGTCTTGATCGCTCACTGAACCTATACCAAATAGAAATGGCAGCCACCCAGAGTCAAGCGCCAGCATGAGTAAAAACAATTCTCTCGTCCTATAGTTCCATTAGAGTGCTAATTTGTACCGTCCGTATTTTTCATTATACGTCGAAGGAATAAGCATTACATCTATCCGGCCCGACAACAGAATTCGTCAGTACATACGTGATACAATAAAGAATAAATTATCCCTTGAAATGAGGACCAGTTGTTGTCAAAGGTGGTACAAGAGGTTTGGGTGCTGGTGGAATGACGAGGAACCTTGAACATAAAATTGTAGGCGGGGCCTTCATCCCCGTTGAAGTAGACTTCGATCGCTTTGACGGAGTAGAGAAGACATCTCGCTTTTCGTGATTATCTTCTGCACCATCTTCGGTTTTATCTTGAGTAGCGGACGAGCTTGGGGGCGAGGCGGAAGTAGTGTACCATGGTTTCCAGACATGGACCTCGCAGCCCTCTGGGATGTGCGATCCATCAATGCGTTCTGAGCAACCCAGTAAGCGTAGAGCGAAGTCCGATTGTTCATGAGCATGGAAGGAGAACAGGACCTCCAAAGTTTGTGAGCGGACATGGGAGGCTGGTGGGGTTTCTCTCATAGGTGTCCCGCTTCGTCCAGCCACAGACGCATCATTATTAAAAGGCAAGACAGTCAGGGAACTAAGCTCCGGTGGTCCAGAAAGAATAAGGCAGCGGGCAAGGATTGAGCGTATAGATGATCCGGAAGACCGGGAGTGGACGTTGGAGGTGCGAGAAATATGTGAGACGGAGAGCAGTCGAAAACGGATATCAGGGCGCTGGCGTATCGATGAAGTAGCTAACGCAGACGAATGCATAGGTCTAGTAGAGGAAGACCGGGAGGAGGATTCAAGATCTCTCGACCACAGAGTAAACGCAGTCTGCGAGCGTGTGATGAGGTGCTGTGCACGTTCAGCGAGGCCATTCCTGCGGAAACGGCGAAGCGTAAGGGTCGAACGCGTAAGATTTCTAACGAGTATTAGAGATGAAAATATGTGCGCGCACCGTATAAACTTTCTCCCCCTTCCGCTTTCTTTCTCTGGGCTAACCAGTAAACCACGATTCAATTCCCTCGTGCGTTCATCTTCGCCCTCCTCACCCGCATTGGACTGGCCTTCGGGTTTCACAAAAACCTCAAAAGGCGCGGGCGTGACACCCCTTAATGGAGTCTTCGGTACTTTAGTCCCGCTGCCGAGGGAAAACTTGGGTCCCGGGAGAGTCCACAAGGAAGCGTCGGGCGTATTGGCAGAAGACGAGGACGGAAACCCGGTGTCGGCTTTCGATAAGCCAAAGAGAGAGTTGAGAGGTACGACTTTCCGCGCCGGTGTGTCATCAAGCTTGTATGTCCGAGATGTGATAGGTGTTACGAGCCTCTTCTCCTTCGTGGCCCCGGATGCGTCCTCATCCGCCGGATACACGAGTTGTGGTGCGCGGAGGGGTGTCATCTGCCTTTCCTTCCCCTTCCCCTTTTCTGCATCCCGACATCCGCCATTTGCGATCCTCAGTGGGGAGACAGGTACAGATGGTTTTCGCAAGCGTAGCTGGTCATGAATGGACACAGATGATTTCGGGGGAAGCTTCGGCTGTGGTTTCGCGGTACTCAGGTCGGTCATTGGCGAGGTGAATGCATCCATTAATTCCTTTGGATTTGGGACTTTGAAAGTTGGTCTCTTCTTCTGTCCGTGAGCATCCCACGCCGAAGCTCTGGGTGAATGTGCAATTTGTGGCTTAGACCGGAAATCGAAATCTTCGAACATGTCCGGACCACGGTTGGAATGAACAGAATTTCCATTGATGCTCGTGCTGTTGGACCGAGGTCGTTTGCAGGGATTCTATGAGAGCTATCGATAAGTCTGTACATATATTAGCAACGTTGAAGCTCACTTTGTCTGCTGCTGAAGACACGGCTGGTCTTTTGCCTCCGCTCCGCGTACTGTCTGACATCGCTAGCTATTCACCTTCACCCTCTTCGGCTTCGTTATGTTCCTTGACAAATATTAGAGTATTTCACATTAGAGTCATTGAGCTTGTCGCAGGTGTGCATAGGAGGACGATGGGAATGTTGAAGTTGCATGATGACGGATGCAAACGCGTCAAGACTTGATGGACACGCGTTTTATTCTTCTCATGGATCACGTGCCAGTGCACTGCCAGTGAGTCCGCGCTAATGTCTGGGTAAGTAACTCGTTCAGGAACGTCATCCTAGCCTTCGTCCAACTACGCCGACAACGTCCACAACAACGGGCACGACATTAGGAACACACATCTTCTCATCTAACTATACTGTCCCGAGCTGAAAATATGAGCTGCTTCGTCCCGCCGTATCCGCCGTATGATCCCAGTGATAAGAATGGGTGAGTGGGAATGCCCATTCATTGATAGATCACAGCAAAGCACATCTCTTAGACGCCCTATACCTTTTCGTCAGGTTCTCGTGAGTATCTTTACCCTCTAAACAAATTATAAGTATGGTTTATTGAGCCTCGCTCGCTTGTCTTAGGTACGAGACAGTCGTGCACCGCTGGCCGATTATCCTTACGAAGCTCATCGACCACATACATAACGTCAACCATGAGCTTACCATCAATGGCGCTGATTTAGAGCGAATCGAGGAAGGAAAGGGAATTATTGGGAAGGTTAGCAAACTGAAATACGAAATGGCGCGGGATCGGGCGTTACAGTGAGTTCTTCGCATTTCTCTGCAAAATATCAATTAGCTAAATGAAACCATCCTTGTGGATTCACAAACTCGTAGACCCATTCCAGATGACGGAGAGGCTGACGTAGAGACATACAACACGGAACTAACCGCATTGGCAGAGAGGGGACAAGGCACCTGGTTCACTTGTCCCTGGCTATATGCGGAGTACGTGCTATAACCTTACTATACATCATCGAAGAGAACGCGTTTGAGCGCTCATCTAAAACCTTCTTGCTCTAGGTGCTATTTATACCGCCTACTCCGTACCTATTTCTCGCAAACGACATATTGGAAGTATTATGATCCGTTTTTAGTTGGGAAGGAGGACTCGTTCAAGGCGAGCTCAGCGGCTATCTACAGTGAGTTATCTGTGACGGCAATGAAAATCTGCTTCAGATTCTAATCCCTAACTATTACTTTCGATAATAGAGTTAGCGGGAACGATGCACGAGCTCGAGAGCACCAAGAATGAGCTTGACTCTGATCCTTCTAAGATTGCGGTCCTCTTCAACGAGATGATCCAAATGTGCTTATGGTACGAAAACTGAGCCTCACTGCTGTATACCAACTATCGCTCATCGACTTTTTCCGGAATTAGGGGAAATGCTACAGTTCGTATCTCATAATTCGTTTAAATCAAAGGCGCATATAAAAAGCTCTCTATCAGGACCTCTCCCTTCTTACAAATCTGACACACGAGGATATCCTCCGGCTACAATCGGTAGGCAAGGACGCCCAAGACGAAAGAAAAGCTTTTATTTTGCGGGACGACGAGAAAGCGGCGTTCGATCATCTAAGAAGTTTAGATGGCGCGCAAGTTGACTTTGTGTTGGATAACGGTGAGCAAATTTGTCCAATGATACAATGTTATACTGAGTGACCTTTTTTATTGGTGATAAGCCGGATTCGAGGTATTTACGATGCAGAATATTCAAGGCGAAATGAAATGAAGAGAATCCATAGCTCTTCACGGACCTGGTCTTCGCTGACTTCCTCGTCACGTACACTCCGCATGTCTCCAAGATTGTCTTTCAGTATGGCTCTATACCTTTCGTAATCTTCCCTCCTATTGACCGCATTTTTGTTTACAACTAGCCCGAAAGCGATCCCCTGGTTCGTGTCAGACGTGACACCCCCGGACTTCGCCTCGCTATTCACTTCACTCCTCTCTCCCTCTTTTTTTCTCTCTTCCGCACCCTCCGCGTCCGCACGCGCTCAGCTGGAGACAATGGTACACCGCTGGCAGGGGTACGTGGAGAAGGGTGTATTTGCGTTGAGTGTGCCTCTGGGGACGCGACTTGGCGAGCAGAGAGGGGGGAAGTATGAATTCTGGACGGCGCATTGGCCGTATTGGGACATGAAAGAGAAGGCGAAGATGCTATGGGAAACGTTGAAAGCCAGCGGACTTGTTATATTTAAGGTAACATATCAGTTTTCTTTATCATTTGCTCTTGATTACTCAATTGGCAGTTGTATGCGATAGGGTGATTTGAAGTGAGTGTCTCGCTATACCTCAACACATCGACTGAGAACTTACGCGTGACTAATAGCTACCGAAAGTACGCAACACTCTCCTTACTTACCTGATAGAAATTACATATCAAAGTAGACTTACTGGGGACGTACGCTGGCCGGCTTCCACACCTTTCGAGGAGGCCATCGGACCACTGGCCGGAGCATTTCCCATCCTCTCGCTGCGGACGTGCAAGGCCGACGTCGTGGTTGGAGTTGACCAGGCAAAAGCAGACGAATTAGACAAGAGCGGAGAGAAGTGGAGATTTAATGGCAAGTGAGTAAAAGTCCCCCCCCTTATCTTGCGGATGGGATGAGTCTTAATGACTTGTTTGAAGATATGCATTGATTTCGTTCGTGCAACGGAAGGCAGAGTGAATTTTAGAGTGGCCGGCCTGCGTGATGGAATTATAGACAAACTTATCTTTGCACATTTAGAGAGTTTTGTTGCAAGTTTTGAACTTAGAAATCACAAGCTGACTCTTGTGCTGGAGGTTTGGTCGAAACCGGCGGCAAAAAAGTGAGATTAGCGCGTCAGATTCAAGTTCTCCGACGGGTTGGCGACCCTGCAACTTGAACTTGAAAGTGCGCGTGGACAGTCGGGCTCGTTCGGTTCATGCAACCCCACTGTCCTTCCTCTTATCTCAATTGCAACCTGGCTTCAGCATGTAAAGCTATCAGAATTGGTCCTGCTTCTCAACGCGCCTGCAAGGGATGCAAGACATTGGAAAGTTATCCTACATTCCGCCCCAGCGACTTCATCAAGTTCAAGGTTGGAACATGGTGGTTCTATTACTGGACCCGAGCCCCACGGCGTGTCTGTTGATGGGTATGGCGGCTGGCCACAGGGCCAAAACTTGAAGATGCCCAGCGGCAAAAGATAAGGACTTGCGAGCCAGGAATTGTGTTGCCTAAAGATCTATCTTTACGTGCATCATTGGCTTGTGCTCGACGTCGCCTGTTGTCTCTGGGACACTCAGCGATAATAACTTTCCGACGCCGACGAGTTCAATACATTCAATCAAAATAACTTGACCTATGTTTATCCATTCCTCTATCGCCGTGGACCGGTCATCGCAAGGGCTCGCCCGAAAGAAGTGGGAGGACTCCAAGGAGGGCTTTAGGCGGACGACTTCTTCACAAGGATCAGACCGGTGCGAGTTCTTCTCTATCTAAACTTGTTTCTGCTGGAGCATGGGACCTTGTGCGCTTACCTGGCTTCTTGCTTCTTGCCTTCGGACCACTACATTGACCTCGTTCTTCTGCGTGCTTCCTCTGACGACATCCACCTCCGAGTTTTGTTTTACGACCTGCAACTCTCGCTTGCTCTTTTCTCAACGACGCTAACGAACTTGGCTTATCTCACTTTACCTACTTTGAAGTTACAAGCATAGACGAATAACTATCTGACGTTTCGGAATGATCGAGTCATCGCGTCCGCCGAATGAGCGCGCTGTTGGTTCATCGAGCCGCAGGATGGCAGTAGAGGCTGCAGATGAGGCTCTGTTGGCAGAGCTGGGGTACAAGCAGGAGTTTCGGCGTGCATTCACCCCTCTTGAGGTCCGTCCTTTTTCCGAAAATCTTCTACGACTACGTTCTCACCAACAAGACAGGTGTTTGGTATCGCGTTCAGTATCATCGGGTTACTTCCTTCCATAGCGTGAGCGCTTTGATACCTCCCTCACCTCTGTGCGTTGACCGACTAATCATGAACTTGCAGCTCTGTCCTGTTCTACGCGCTCCCAAATGGCGGCCCGAGCGCAATGGTGTGGGGCGTGAGTTTACCCTATCATCATCGCTTCGTTCTAGCACCCGTGACTAAGTATTCCATGTCTGGTGATCGCAGTGGCTTGTTGCGAGCATATTCATCCTCTTTGTGGGTATGTCGATGGCAGAACTTGCATCTGCAGCGCCTACGTCCGGCGGGGTACGTCTTTCATCTCCTTTATTCGCTTCACGGTACCTGTGACGTCTTACTCTCCTCTGCGCAGCTTTACTTCTGGACCCACTCCCTCTCGTCTCCGAGGTGCCGAAATTTGCTTGCTTGGATAGTGGGATGTGAGTCCTACTTTGTTCACGATTGCAACTCTTCGCTCTTGCTGATATAATTCTGATTCGGAAAGACTCAAACACGATCGGCTCGATAGCATCTGTTGCATCCATTGACTGGGGATGTGCAGTCCAGATTATGGCTGCAGCCAGTATTGGCTCGAATGAAGTCTTTTCTGCGACGAGCGCACAGACATTGTACGTTTCCCGCCAGTTTTATCAATGAGTCCGTGTGCTCAAATCTAATTTTTTTAAAAGTGCTGTCTACGTCGCAATTATCCTCACACATGCGGTCATCTGCTGCCTCGGGACGCAGGTCCTTGCGCGGCTGCAGACAGTTTACGTCGTTCTGAACGTGATGTAAGGACTCCATCCCCTACTTGAGTGCATAATGCTCAGTCTTTTCACAGGTTGTGCCTGGCGGTCATTATCGCGCTTCCTGCGGCAACACCGAAAGAGTTCATGAACGACGCAAAGTTCGCCTTGGGCAACTTCACGAATATCAATGGCTGGCCGTCGGGTTATGCATTCATCTTGAGCTTCCTGGCTCCGCTTTGGACGATTTGTATGTTCCTCTGGCTACATACTATATATGTGCGCAATGAATTGATGAATCGACTGTTTAAAAGGCTCGTTCGACTCCAGCGTACACATAAGCGAAGAAGCAGCCAATGCAGCGACTGCGGTCCCGTGGGCGATCGTCGGCGCTATATCAGTTGCTGGGATCCTTGGGTGGGGTGAGTACTTTGAATCGTAATGTTTTTGACCCAGATTGATTTTCGCGCTTCCTTCAGCGATCAATGTCTCACTCGCATTCTGCATGGGAACGGACATCGAAGGCCTGCTCGATAACCCAATCGGTCAGCCAATGGCGACGATCTTCTTCAATAGCTTCGGCCAAAAGGGTACACTCGCAGTTTGGGCTATCGTTGTCATCGTTCAGTATGTCTTACTATTTCCCTCCATCTAAAGTCCTTGTTCATATCCTCTTGATGCAAAACTCAGATATATGATGGGCTCCTCGATGCTCCTTGCTGCCTCCCGGCAGTCTTTCGCTTTCGCTCGTGACGGAGCCCTCCCGTTCTCCTCTGTTCTTTACCGCATGAACGGCTACACGAAGACACCCGTGAACACTGTCTGGTTCTGTGCGTTCTTCGCTACCGTTATGGGCCTCCTCGCGTTCGCGGGTGCGCAGGCCATCAACGCCGTGTTCAGCATCAGCGTCATCGCCCTGTACGTGGCTTACGCTATCCCTATCACGGCGCGATGGGTCTTCGAAAATGAGTTCAAGCCTGGGCCGTTCTATTTGGGCTGGTTTGTGAGTGTTGACCAGACTCCGCGCCGTTTTTGCGCACCGTACGGGTTGTGTTGTTGACTTGCTTGTGTTTGCAGAGTTTCCCGTGCGCGGCTATTTCGGTACTCTGGATGGCGTTTATGGGCGTCGTCTTCCTCTTCCCAACCACGCCCCAGACATCTGCAGCGGACATGAACTACAGCGTTGTCGTCCTAGGCGGCATCCTCGGCCTTTCGGTTTTGTGGTATTACTTCCCCGTACGTTACCTCGTGATTTCACCCCTCTATATCTCTCTTTAACGATTATATAAATCAGGTTTACGGTGGCGTCCACTGGTTCACAGGACCCATACCAAACGTAGAGAAATCGAAAGGTGTGGACTCGGCGAGCCGGATGTCAGGTGGTGCGTATGTGGGCCGGACGTCGGATTCGAACGAAGATGGGGATTCGATGAAGAAGAATGAAGGAAAAGAGGATGTGAATGTGAACTTAGTATCTACCTAATATATGGCAGATATTTCTTATAGAATTTGTTAAGAATAGTTTGTAAATCTACATGCTGATCCAAAAAAAAACTGATCAGGCTAAGTTGTTATGTGCTGCGTGCTGAGCTGCCATGGTCATCTGTTCGCGATCGGTAAGATTCAATGGCTAAGTCACTAAGGGTAGATCATTGTCTTCGTCAAAACATAAGGTTGTCCGAATTGATAACAAAACAAGCCAATCAAACATGAGGTAGAAAAGTTACAGTAGATGGATGTTCCTGAAGTACATAGCAAAGATTTCATCTTCATTTGTCGTCATTAACTTTGTCCGTCATTTCATGTATGCTCTTTAAAATTACAGATTGGCGAGTTCACCAGAGCGAATCATTTCGAGCTCCTTCATGAGCAACTGATGGCGGAACTCCAAACGGATATCAGGCACGTTCGTCTGTGTCACAGTACCGAAGTTAAGGTCGTGTTTGGATAGGAAGAGAGTGGAGTGATGACTTACCCTGTTGATATCATTACCTGCTGAGCCAGGGAGATACCACTTCTCCCCTAACCAGTGCCGCTTCACTTCCATCTCAAAGCCACTCTGAATGACTGAATTCCGAGCTAGTTCAGCAAGCGAGCTTTGACTCAATTTGTAAATCTTGAGAGTGGCAAGATTGATACATAAGCTTGTCAGAGATGTCGATAGGGCAGAAGCTTACATGTGCTGCAACACTGTACTCTTCCAACAACGGCTCCTGAAAGTATGTGACGTCAGCATTAATTCCTGCTTCTAGCAATGTTCTACTCGCCTTGGTGAAGTGAAAGATCAGAGGGTCATCTGTGCTCAAGCTGACGTTCAGACCTGCTTTGAAGAAAGCTGGGAACGGGTTGCGGTCGTATGTCAAGAACAGTGAATTGTTGCTGAGAGGGCTCATCGCAATTCCAATCTGCTTGAGATAGAACAGATACTGAAGCGCCGGGACTTTACGAAGCATAATTCCATGAGCGATGGAGTTCGAGGTCAGGAACGCAGATGCGAGGTGCTCCGGATCGCCGGCTTCGCCACAGTGAGGGCGAAGGATAAACGTATCTGACGGGGCGTTTAAACGAGTGAGTGCAGTGAAACATAGTGTTTACCCACTGAATCCACGAGAATACCGCCAGCTATTCAGAGTGGTCAAGTTGGCATACATGTAATAAATCCTGGCGTATGATGCGTTCCTTTAGATCAACGCATTACCCTGGTAACAAAACAAATGCTCACCAGTACGAGTACGGAGGTGATTGCTCAAAGTCCCATTTCTTTGCAATGGGGACCTTGCGAAAAAAACGTCGTTCAGTATTGGA
This sequence comes from Trichaptum fuscoviolaceum, assembly GCA_910574455.1. Lineage (NCBI taxonomy): Eukaryota > Fungi > Basidiomycota > Agaricomycetes > Hymenochaetales > Trichaptaceae > Trichaptum > Trichaptum fuscoviolaceum. The sequence continues at coordinate 4,027,951 of CAJSYZ010000009.1, read as the reverse complement.
CTCGTCGTCGACGCTGTCGAATCCAGCGACCCTTTGTAAGAAGACATGCAATTCAGGGTGCGTCCTGGGATCTTTTGTCACCTCGAACAAAGGCTGGAACACATCTACCAAACCATCAAAAGCTGACCAACATAAGAGAAGCGGATTGAACTTACTTCGTATTATTTCCTCAAAGTTGTCAATGAAGCCATTCCGCTTGTAGATATGGAAGTTGCGAGGCATCTGGACAAGCCAACGAACATTATGAGAGAAAAGCTTGTTGTTTATAACCCATTTTGCCAGTTTGTCCCATTCATCGATCTTGCGACCGTGGATGCTTATGCTCCACTGGCTATTCTGTGTGACTCTTTCAATCACCGCAGCGTATGGGATAGTCCATAGTTCGTTCGTACCTCATGCTTATTTTGCGCCAGGTCCGTCATCAACTCTGTAAAAACAACATCAGCGGATCCTCCTAGGAGTCTTCGTAACAGAGGCAAGTTGGTTACCTTTTGTTATCTCAGCCAGATATCTACCCTCAATATAATTGTCGGTCTTGAGGAAAATTAGCCTCAGGCTCGAGTCTCCTGCTGGGTTATACTTCGAGTTGAACTTATCAAAACGTTGGAAAGTATCATTGGCATGCATATCCAGCATGTCGTGTGATAGATCGTAAGCGGTTATTCCAAGAGTCTCAAAGACTTGAGCGAGGGTGAGCACTTCGCCATCACGAACAAGGACCTCATCCTGAATCAATTCAAGCAAATAGATCAGACAAGCATCGAGATAGACGAACATTAGCTGCATGGTGCAATTTTGCTCTGATAAACCGTAGAAGATGCTTCTCGCTCATGCTGCTCGTATGATGAATATGCGTGTCAACCTTCCGTACATTGTAAAAGTCGCTATCTCGGACTTTAGCTAATTTGCTTTCCCGTCACTTATTGAAACTCACCGATGAGGGACTTTCTACATGATGAAGGACTGGTGAGTAGTGGCTCCCATGAAGGAGAGTTTACAGGCAGACCTTCATGTATGCAATCTCCCGATGTGCATTCAATAGAGTATACATGTCCCAAGAACTAAGAAGATACTTGAGACGTTTGAATGCGAAGCTTTTCGTTGGCCCATCAGAGATGACGTTGATAATGTAATTGAGATCTTCATAATATTCTCTGATAGTTGGCGCATCGAAAATGGGCTTTCTCTCCTCATCTGGTGATAGCATGATCTCAACAAAACCGTGGATGTGAGTCTTAAGATGCCAAACATACCCGACAAGTCCGCGAGAACCTGATAAACACCGCTCTTGTCCAATTCAAACACCCTCGAGTCCTCCCCCGGGATCTCGCACTTTTTAAAGTCAAAGTCATCCCCTACCGTGGATTTCACCGTTGAGTTAATTTCCACTGTCTTGCCTTCTTTGTCCTTTTTCCAGTGGCGCGGCGGAGGCGCGGGATAAATAACCCATGGCTTGAACTTCGTGGCCGATTGCTGGAGATTGTCTTGGCTGGAATCAGGAGGAACAGCTGCAACGCCATGCTGGTCTTCGTCGACTCCATGGAAGACACCATCATAGTCGCGAGGGTTGTCGCCGAGCCTCTGACGTGACAGACTCATATACTTATCTCGCAGGTCAAGACAACTTTGAAGCGATTGATACATGCTGTCAGATTCATCCTCCGTTGACGCTCGTACTGCTATTGAAAAGCAGTGAGCGAATTCAAGTCCAGAAAAAGGGAATTCGAAGCTCACATCCAAAACTGTCTGTGTCCTGATGTCCCCTGTCCTTATTCTCTTCGTTCGCCGACGCCGTGGCCACCGCGTCCACATGATAGGTTTGCGAAGGTTCTGGCTCCAAACCCTCTTGTGTCCTGTGCCTGAGATGAATGCCGAAGCGATGCTGCGCTTTTTGTGTATTTATTGATATCTATGAACGTTAACATGAGTTGTAATGACTGTAGGTTTAGTTGGGCGCGAGAGTCGGCGCGGGAGTCGCTTGATAGCGAAGTGAAATTTGTTTTGGACGTACACGCTGATGAGCCCTGTGCCACAATTTAGACAAGTGATGATGCGAGGTTCCTCCCTTTTCTACAGCCTGCGGACAGTCTCGTAAGAAACGAAGGGTTCGTTAGAGAGCGAATCACGTACACGTTGCAATGAGCTCTCTTCGTTGTAGTTAAAGTATGCGTCAATGGGTCGTCGATTAATGGTGATGTCGATGACGGACGAACTGTCGAAAGCGTTGGGTGCGCGCTCCTCGATGGGTCCCTCACGAGAAAGGGAGGATTCGCGTGATTGCTGCTGCCTGTCGTCTGCTCCAGGCATAATCTGAAAGGTTCCTTCAGTGATTCTGGAGACCTTTCACCGAGCAAAGCAAAGAACACAAGGAGGAAATCGACTCGGAAGTCATGCTGCTTCACAGCTTATTGATGTAAAGTGATCGAGTCGGCTGTCGGGTGTCAAGGAAAAGACATTCTTGCAAAGCGTAACCGCAGCGTCCGCTAGGCCTTTCACAACGTCGGAAATGTGAGATCAGCTTGTCAGTATGAGATACGTAGAGTAGTTGATGTGAGGTGACATTGCTCTTGATGCCGAAGGGAAGTCGATATGCGTATTCATATCGGGATCGTCGGAATATAGATCTCTGACTTAGGATAGACATATGCACTGTAGATCAGCTTTCCGAATGCAAGATGTCTTTTCCTCGGGTCTATTCCCAGCAGCGGTGGATGATGCCAGGTAGCCTGTATTTCCCTCGCCCGGCCTATTCCTCCCGCTTGAGGAGTGCTGTATATGAGAGAGACGTATTCAGCGTGTATCTCTGCAGATGAATATTCAGTTTAATGAGCTTCTCGACCATGGAGCCCAGAAGAATGAAGTACTGAGCAGCGTGAAGTTCCTGTATTGTTTTTGTCTGCCACTAGCCGGCTTGCCTGTAGCATTATCGCTATCCCATAATCGAAAGTAGAAGGCAAGGTTAGCAAGGACTATAGTCTCACCTCGGCGGATCGAAAGGAAACTAGTTTGAACTGCGTCTCGACGGTCCCTCAGGCCTCACCAGAAGTCGAGCTTGATATAGTAATGTAAAAAAACACTAGTTCTACCGCATTTTTGAGTATACCTCCGCATTTTACTGAGAGTTCGATAATGGAGGACATTCTTGACTTTGGACCAGCAATAGTAAGGTGGATGGTTTTCGTACAAGAGGCCCAAGCGAGAAAGTCGGCTTAACTTTGAGTTCCCACGCTTCATTCAAGAAGTTGGAGGTGACGAAGCCGGAATCCCTTGCAACTGCCAGTGAACTCCCATGTTATAACTTTGTCGCTTTATTACTTTACTTGCTGTATTCTTGCTTTTGAGTATCAGCAGGTAAATGAAGGAGAAGACAGTAGAAACCACCTCGATTTGATATAGTATTGGGATGCGCAACGGCTCGCGAACGAACTTCATCTCAGTTCTCCACACAACACTCTTGTTCGGCGTGTTTGCTTTCATCGTACCCTTGTTCTCTCGTTTGCTCCCAGACTCATCGCAAAACTCTTCGGTATCGAGAGACAATACTGAGACACCTACGATGGACTACTCAATAGCTGGAACGAGCGAGAGCGCAACGACTATGTTGTCCGGACAGCCTACCTCGACGCCAGTCCTGGTACCGAACGCAGGGATATCACAGCCGCTGCTCAGTCCAGCCAACATCCTCTCCTTCTTGAAAGGCCTCTACGCGATCAGTCTCTACATCCTCACCTCACTCCTCTCAACTGGCCGGTTCATCGTAATCTCAGTCCCGAAATTCGCGAGTCTGCCGTTCATCCATGGCACACGCCTTACGTTCACCTCTGTGCGACTCGCCATGCGCCCAGTTCTCCCAATACTCGCACCAGTGTCCTTCGCGTCCAAGATCGTCCTTTTCGTACTTCTTGGCCCGCTTGGTGTGCTATATGCCTTCGGGGGAGTGATGTACCCAGCGTACGTTTTTCTTGGCGCGGCTGTCGTGGTGGGTGCGGTGGTAGGCTTGTTTATGCGGATGCTGGCGAGGGTGCTTCTGGAAAGTGTTCTTGGTGTGAGGCTGGCTGGGAGAGGCGACGAGGCTTACAGGCCAACGGATAGAAGGATTGAGGAAAAGAGCGTGCAAGTTAAGCAGGAGGATGCGAAAGGAAAGAGGAAGCTCGCTCACCGGAAAAAGGTTTATTAGTGAGGAGACTCGTCACGATAATTGTGAGTAAACTATTATCTCATGCAAATCGTCTTATTGATCCCGAAAAGTCTAGAGTATCTCATAATCATGTACAATATCTCGTCTTTTGCACTGGCAATTCATTGCGCCAAAAGCGTCTGCTCCTTCATTCCCAGCCTACGGTGCTTCCTTCACCACGACGTTCAGACTTAGATCTCCGGCTACTGCAGGCAATGCTCCAAGAAGCTTCGTAATATACGTTTGTGAGGTAGGCCTGGTTGATTTCACGGACCAGCAGGCACGTAAGCCCATTATCAAGCAGTCCGTGCGGTGGACCAATGTCTTGGGCGATTTCTTGCGTGCTCGTTACACAAATAATAGGGACACAAGATGTTCGTACTAGGTTACATGAAAAGGGCGGAACAGAACCACAAATTTCAGGTGATTGAAGTTACTGTCTTTACTCGCCTGAATCGGCATCATCAGTTATAATGTCGAAGAAACATAGGTCAAGTCCTTTCATGACTCGTCGCAAGCGATGTCAACTCCAGTGCATCTTCTGCGTGAACTTCCTCGATTCCGTTACTTGTATCTAACCACCCTGTTGCCCTTGGAGCATCGAATGGTACGCTTTGTGAGAGGTGTGTCTGCCCTGTGTATCGAATTTGCGCATGAAAGTTGTTGTTTGTGCGACTCAACAAGCTATTGTCCAAATGTGCTTGAGAATTTGGTTCAGCATTTACCACGTCCAATCGTAATTGCGTTGTAACCAGAGGGTTCTCAACCGAGAATTCTGAATTGGGCGAGTTAATCGGAGCTAGGCGCGAGATGTCGTCTTCGTCTTGATGTTCAATTGCAGATGATGGACGTGGAGGAACATTGGCACTCTCCTCCAATGCCAGGACGCTCTGCTCCTCTTCCTCCTCGTACGCCCCTCTATTCTCGTACCTCTTAACGAGTTCTGGTCGCAGTTCCTCATAAAATTTCTTCTCTAGAGCTGGATACCCCCAAAACAGTTTCTTAATGGTAAGCTCGATATATTCTTCGCTTCAGAATAATTTCTTAAGTCAGTAAACACAACATGCATGTGAAGATGTACTCACTTTTCAGGTTCCCAGTAATCCATTAGGCCCAAGATTCTCTCCACATTTTCCTCATTGCTAAATAGTGTTCGCAAAGATCCACGAAAATTCCTCTTCGCTTGCTCTACGGGTGTTTCTTCAATTGTCCGCGTGTCCACTTCCCCCTGGCTATTGCTTCTAGCGCACTCAACGTCCGTTGTTATGTGCCTTTTACGAGAAGCACACTGAGTGCACCTACAGAGACGGCGAGCAAGGGTAGATATAAGGTTCCGTGCTTCTAACGAAACCTTCTTGACTGGCAATGTGATGGACCGTAGAAACTTCGAAAGGACGTGGGGCTCTGGCAAATCGTCGTCTTCAATCTCGTAGTTCAGTTCTCCTACGCGATGGTCTAGCCCAAATGCCCTTGTGCAATATTAGTTAAAGTCCGAAGTCGGATAACAGTGGTTCCCTACCAGAAAATGTTTCGAAGTAGATGCTTGTCCTCCTTCGTATTCCTGTACTCTTGAAGCGGGTGTCGAATCCACTTTATCCAGGCACCTCATTTCATACGATGCAACGGATCTTGTCAGGACAGCACATCGGATAAATTGCCATATTAGGAAATGTATTTTGGCATGTATTGTAGGTTACGGACAGCTCATCGGATACAAGTCCCAATTCGGAAGGTTGTTCTCACAGTTAATTTTGGCACGATACAGATGATGGAGATTAGATTTTAGTATTATTATCAGATTTACATACACATAGTATCGAGTTAAATTAGTATATCCAATGTAAATACAAATATACATTTCAAATACAAAGTAAGTCAGTGAACGAATGCACAAAAAAGTAATAGATGTTAAATCAGTAAGTGAAGTTACTTGAGTTGTACGAAGATTATTACTTACAGTTATCAGTGCGTCATTTCATTCCAACTCACGTATTGGGTTAAGCCTTTAATCCAATCATTAGCAGTCCGACATTACAAACTCTATATAGGTGACTTACCAATTGTGCACGTTTCCCTATTGCGCCACCTATCAGCATGCACATGGGGGGTTGAATCCGCATTTACAAGACAGTCAAGACATAAAAAAAATTATTATTGTTAGCTTCTAGACGAGTTGCAGCAACACCAAAATGCTCACATTTTGCATATAGTATGTCTAAAAGCAGAGAAGAGGAGAAAAGACCTCTTCAGCTTCTGGACAAACTAGGTAGTAATGAAAACACACCTTTATCCTATGGCAGGCGAGCGAGCACGGCAACAGGAAGCTTGCACGATTACTACAAATGTATGACCCATAGAAAACAAAAGAGACTCACCTGTGTTTGCGCGCGACCCAAAACATACGCTTGACGAAGAGACTTGGCTGAGCTGGTTTTGTATAGCAGACCGAGAGCGGCGGAGGGGTGAATCTGCTGCGACAGACGAGGACGACTCGCGAAGAGCGTTCCTGTCGTGCCATTTGGATACATGGAGCCCGAAGGCCGCTGTATCCAAATGCAGAGGGGCGAGGGGGGAAAGGAAAGACTTGAGTGCTTCTGTACGAAGCCTTAAGTGTTTATTTTCGTGCCATATTTCGGGGAGGCTTCGGTCGTTCCCGGATTGCCATATTTGGTAATTGCAAGCCTGCCCTAATATCTGCACATGACTGACGCGTTGTTGTTTTGTCAGTCACAAGACCGCGTTATTCCCACAATCCCTGACAAACGCACAAGTCCGTCCGCGGTACTCTGCCATTCCGACGTTCTACTATGTCTTGTTTGGCATCTATCATAACTGTAATGGGCGTTCTGGGCACCATGGCAGATCCTTAGAAGGTGTGTATTGCAGTGCTTATATGATATCTCTACTGATTCTCAGAGCATAGACGCATGACGGACAAGCACAATGGCCGTCCGGCCGTGCGCCGCTGGGTCCATGACCTCGAGCAAGTTTAGTCGCCGTCATCCATCTCGCGCATGTCTGCGGCCTCATCAGCGTAGTCAAGGCACTCAAGCTACACTTAGTTGCCGCTTGATAGCGACTTGAACAGAAGTCAGCACGAGAGTCTCCTGCTGGTGTATAGTATGCCTCGGAGTCTGCTATTGATTATTGATGATATTCTGGATATCTCGAAGAGTAGGCTGATCTTTCCGCAGTATACTACTTTGTCATTTGCTGATATTTTGATTCATTCTTACAGTCGAAGCAGGCAGGGTGACAATGGAACAGGTTTTGTACTCATTGAGACATACGGTCTTCGTTATCTTCCAGATGGCACTGGTGTTCTTGGTGATGATGCGGAACAGATCAAGAAGGCACAGGGCGGTGTTTAGCGCTTTCGCGAAGATGGAAACACAATTGAAGGAGTACGGCCGAGCTAGGGTAATCTGCATGGTACGCACTCCCCAAGCTTATGTGCTTCTAAGTTTTAAACCGCCCTAGTTCGCGCTGCACAGATTACCTCGCTCCAAGTCCCAGGCACTCTATGCTGCCTACACCAAGTTTGAAAGCAGCATGAAACTCGGAACACCCTCGAAAACCACTGTTCTGGGGAAGAGGGGATCCAATATGAGGAAGAACTTGCGCACGACACGAAATTACAACATCTGGTTTGACTAAGCTTGCTTTGAAGAAGACTCACTGAGGTCACTTCGGGAGAAAGATGCGTCGAAGGACGAGATAGAAAGCGCGATGAACCGGGTTCGTGAAGTCTACGAGCGAGCTGTTGCTTGCGCAAATACCCCCAGGTGACTTGTAGCGTCACTGGAGACGATACATCTTTCTGTGGCTAGACTATGCATTGTTCGAAGAAGTGGATACCAAAGTCTGGTTTTTCTTTCTTATCTCTTTTTTTGAAAGTGCTAACAGCCGCCCACGCAGGATTATGATCGAACACGGCAAGTATACCGAACAGCGTTACAAGTGGTCCCCCAAAAGCAATGCACTTTCGCGAAGCTGTGGCTCATGTTTGCGAACTTCGAGATCCGGCGACTTGATCTACCCGCAGCACGCAAATTGCTCGGTGCTGCAATCGGCGTGTGTCCTAAGGAAAAGCTCTTCAGAGGCTATACCGAACTTGAGCTCGACGTAACTACATTTGCTCTTATTATTTGCATGGTTTGATGACATTATCTTTCAGCTCCGAGAGTTTGACCGCGTGCGGACGCTCAACGAAAAGTACATCGAATACGATCCAACGAACTCCTCGGCCTGGATCCAAGTCGCCCACGTCGAGGCGGCGCGCTCGAAGCGAGCCATATTCGAACTCGCCACACCGCAGCAGCCGCTGATGTACCCCGAAAACCTCTGGAAGGCGTACATCAACTTCGAGTTTGAGCAGGGCGAGCGATAGCGTACGAGGGATCTGTATGAGCGCCTTGTGCGTTTGAGTGGCCACGTCAAGGTCTGGCGCGCGTACGCAGAATTTGAAGCGAGCCCGATTCCTATCAATCAGGCGTCGAGGGAGGACAAGGAAGATGCGGTCGAGCTCGAGGAGAAGATGGTGGAGGGCGATATGAGCAGAAGAACGGAACACCTGCGGAAGTCTCGTAGGTTCAGGCCATGATGCCCATTGTCAGCCGCAAGCGGAGGACGGTCGGGACGAGCCCTGTGGGGACAGTTCACTGCTTTGCCTCGTTATTTGTTTGGTAGCGACTTTCCTTTGACCCTTCCTGAATAATGAAACCACATGCTTGAAATCAGTAAATCAGTAGAAAATTACTTCCCAGGTCAGACCGTTTAAGTAACCATAAGTAGCCGTAAGTGAAAAAAGATTTCCTGATGTGGTAAGCTATCCGATACATGTCTATATATGGTAACTATCCGATGCGCCGTCCTGACAACATACGTTGCATCGTATGATATGTGGTGATCGCTTTATCGTCCTTTTTATAATCCATACGGGTGTCGTTCCCGTCCATTTTATGGTCGTCCTAATCCATCCTGTGTTTTCCCAGATCCATTTTGAAATCTTCCCAATCCAAGACGTTTTCGACCAAATCCATTCCATGGTATCCCGAATCCACAATGCCCAGGAGGACTCAAGTTTGAGTTGATATATGAACCAAGCAGCCACTGAAAGTATGCATAGGCTATGCAATCCAGTAAAAGTATTTGTTGCAAACGAAACATAGTGGGGCTGTAGATGACATTAGGCTCCTTGATTATCCAGATGTTGGCCCCCGCCAGTGGATATAGTAATCCGGCTGGCGACTTGAACGCACCTGTTTAGATAGATACGCGAAAAGGTTCAATCCAATTACAAAAGCGACTGCGGCAACCACGAGCAAAACCATGGGCCCCTTGACAAGCCAGAAACGAATTGCCTTGGGTGGGTCACGCGAATTTCTAATCATGATTTTAGTCCCTATACACGCAAGAATATATTACCACCTACACTGAAGACCTTCGCCATATCATGCCTAGCATGCTGCTCACGCCTGAAGAAACACTGAAAACCAGGGACAGGAACCAAAAGAAGTTCACCAGTCCTCGCAAGGCTGGATCTGGATTCATTTCTGCATACGTGAACTGTAGTGTGGTCGCCGTCACGCTAGAAAAAAATGTAGCGATTGTTGTGATGTTAACGTATCGTATCGTATCTCTCTCCTTCTCATCGGCAAGGAAAGTAGGTAATGCTGATCTTACTTGATGAGCGTACATTCATCTGTGTACTGAAAATACTCACATTTTTCCTCGAATGACTTGAGTTCTTCGGGAATAGCTTTCATCGCCGTTTCTAGTTCGTCAAAGAATTCGTCGTACACGTAGTCTAGACAACTGGCACCATTCCAAAACCCTAGACCCTAATGATATCAGCCACTCTATGAAGCGTTAATCAACTTAGACCTTACATTTACAAAGGATGTTCCACCATCCATACTTCGAACGGCGAGATCAATGCTATGGATACTTATAAATTTCGAACAGCACTTACCTCAAGAGCACCCTCCCAATTGTGTACTTTGCGAAAATAGAACGCGTGCTTCTGTTGGTATAAGCTCTGTCGAAATTCTTTGACGGCGAAGAAAAGTTTCAGAAATGACATTATTGTGGCGCCCAATGCCTTCTCCCTCCCTGTTTCCCAATAATTAGTTGTTCGACATTCATACAGAAAGTGTTACACACCATTTAATGGAACAGTCAAAAGCTTATCCAGGCATTGGACAGGATAAAGAAGTTTCTCGCGGAGTGAATTTGATGTCTCAATGACATTTTTATCCCCTCCTACAATATAATAGTGCTTCGCAAGATGGGCCAGCTATTTCATTGTTATGAGATATTCTGCACTCCGTAGCTTCGTATTACTGCATACCTCCTCATGAATATGCTGGCATGCCCTGAATCCGATTATTGGGTGAATATCAAGATGCCAAGTTATGAATAAAGAACTATACATACATTTGGTGCTTGATACATCTTTCTTTGAAATGCATTGTTCTTGCTGAGTTTGGCCATGCCCGCTCGTAAGATTGTTTCGGATGAGCAAAGCTCAGGTGCTCGGTACACCAGTTCTCAAAGCTGTCAGTCGCTTGGTTTGCTAGCCAGGTTCTTGAAGCTCCGAAGCAATTGGCTTCGTCGAAGCTTGTCATCATCTTTCGAACTAAACATATTTCTCCAAACGTCGCCAGTTCTTTAACCACATCATCCATAGCCATGTCTAATTCGGGGATAAAGTCATTGAGAACATATTCCATGCCTTCAGATAGATTATCCCCAGTACTAAGGTCTAACCCAGGGCCTTGTGAGACATCCACAGAAGGTTGGCCTGAACACAACCCTTACCACATAACTTATTCCATCCAGCCTTTATGCCAAAAACGCTTAGCATATCAAATACGCATATATTTTACGCACTTACATCAAGGCTGTCCTTCCATCGCTTTAGTTTTGCAAAGTGATCCTCGTTGTCCGGAGACAGGTCCATATATAAGAAAAAGATGCAGTTACGAACTCTCACGAAGGAATCATTTATCATAGCAAATGCCCTCTGCTGTTCTAGAACAGTCACCCCGCTCAGTAGTAACCATCGCGTCGGAATGAAGTAGCACTTACCACCCGGAGTCGCATTCAGAGCCTTCTCAACATATTGTATGGGGATAAATAATTGCTGCTGCAGGATTTCAACGTTTCTAGATGTACAGTACGCAACTAAATTGCCCAGCTGTTCTTGTCATTCCAATCGTTTCTGCTTGCAAGAGATTGAGTACATACCGCTTTCTTCATAATTCCGCACTTCCTAAAAGCCGGTCAGTGTATTAGTTTGAACTTAACGGTGTATGTTGCGATACTACCTCCTGTGATGGACACATCTTTCATTGAAGAGTAATCTCTTCTCCTCCGTCAGCCGATCCTCCGCGTCTTTAATTTGATCAGAATAAGCGTCATGAGATACTGTAAAGTCACAACTCACCATCACGATAACTTGTGTTCCTTGCGAGACTTGCGAAATGAACTTGCGGAGGCATAGTTTCCGCGCTCTCTACAGGACTTTCATGTTGGTACGAGGCTTCATCGAATGTCTGGACCAAACCTGTTTGAGAGTTGTTGGTCATCTGCACAGTTTACCAAAGAGAAGAAATATAATCACTGTCGCTACGAACTGTCTTCGGACTCATATCGACCAAAGCTACCTGAATTCTACTTAAGACATTTTGAAGGTCCCCAAAGAGACCCTTAAGCTCTTGTGGCTGGATAGTTTCTACGGGCTTTTGTATTTAATTTACTATCACAGAGGTCAAGTTGAAGTCTTTGCATACCTAGACCTTCTTCAAAGAAACATTAGCTAAACAGTAAGATATTTCCGAGGCATAATAAATTTGACAAACCGTGCATTTTTTTCCTTGCTAGCGAGATAGGTCAAGGGATGCACTATGAAAGAAAGGGCAGTGAGAAGGTTCCAAAGAACAGGCAAAACCTGCGGTCTCAAGCATGCGGGAAAGGCGAGAAGATTGATTGAACCACGCTTTATTTCTGGCTGGCGAGAAGGATGTGTGATGTGAACAATCAAAATGTAAGAACTTGAACAAACTTGAAGACTGGCAACCAACGTGAGGTCCGGCAGCCCGGACCCCGGCAAACTCCATGACTATTAAGAGTGTCTGGCTCCCATCGTAAAATAATGGGTAGGTCTAATCCGGACAACCTTTTTCTAAAAATCTTATACGTAGATTTCTTATCCGGAGCACGAGGACTTCCACTTATATATAGTAAGCTTTAGGCAGTACCTGATCTTCACAAAAAAAAACGTCTGTCTCAATAACCATATGTTCGTGGGACCATATTATACTACTAGTACATACTAGTAGGTGAGGCATCCACTTTTTGGGGAACTTATCTGGGCAACATACATAGGCTAAACCCTTCTTTCAAGTTTTGCCTCCTCTTATCCAGAAATGAGTAGGCTGCGGCCCGGGAAGTCAAAATGACGAGGTTTTGTCCGGCCGGAAAGTGCAGAGGCTGCGATGGGGGTCCTTGTAGTACTGAATTAACAACTTGAAAGCTCGGCGACCCGAATCACTGGTAAGAAGCATCGGGTGAATTGTATCATGATGTCCGTGATGGTACTAACAATTAATTTGCGGACGTTTCCGAGACGCCTCCTTATATATAAGCACTGTTATCCTTTCAAGTTCCTTTATTCTTCAATCCATTCCATGCAGACAGCTATCAATACTCCTACTGGAAGTCCATAGATTACAAAATATACTATGGGAAGAAGATACAGGCCCAGTTCTGCCAGCAAAAAAAGAGGCCATGACCCCTCAGGCTGGCGCAAAATACTCAGACTACTGTCCAAAAGCAACGAAAAGGATGAAAGGGCCAAGACCCGGAAGCCTGAGGCTCTCCTACCTGTTGCTAGCGGTGAAATCGCGATTGAGGGTTTGAATAGATGGAATACGCAGGATAAGAGCCCGTTTCTATTGGTAAATGATGATGGGCTTGGACTATCTTATGGTATGCATCAATTGATCTCCAGGCAATTAAAACACCATGATCATCTTACACCAATTCAACTCCGAATAGGTCCTTTGGGGAACAGTAACGCTAAATCCGCAGCAATCAGAGCAAAGCACTGGATTCCGCCGCTATGTGGCATTTACTACTATGAGGTGAGTATAATCGACAAAGGTGTAGAAGGGTACGTAGTTGACGGGCTCGGATTGGTTTTCTCATTGACTAACAAGATACATGGAAACGTAAGGTCTATAGGTGTAGGGTGAGCATCAAATATCGGCCTCAGCTCGAGGACAAGAGCTTCTCAGCATAGGCGTCACGTAGTTTCTGCGGTGCACATGTTCCTCTCAACTACATGCCAGGATGGAAAGAGGAGTCCTGGGGATATCATGGCGATGATGGAAATTCTTATGCGTCACAGTATCGTGGAACCTCGTATGGGCCTGGTTTCACCAGTAAGTACTAAGTATTGTCATTGCGAAGTATTGCAACGCTCCAACTTGAACGTGACTGTAGCAGGTGATGTTATAGGATGCGGCATTGATTTCGTTCTCCGTAAGGCGTTTTTTACTAAGAACGGAGCTTTCTTAGGTGAGTCTACCACAAGTCTTCTGTTAGTTTCATGTTCGAGCATATAGTATACATTGCAGGATACGCCTTCGAAAATATAGGAGAGGACAGGAAACTATTTCCGGCCGTCGGTTTGCTCTCACCGAACCAATCTATAAAGGCCAACTTTGGTCAAGAACCGTTCAAGTATGACATCGACTTTCATACGCGCTGTGCTCGTGCACAGAATGTGTCGACTGAGACGTCTTGATAACGGAATCGAAGAAGTCCGATGTATATAAGCAATGTACCCATATACTAGTAGTGAAATGAGTGGCTCCAGTTCATCTCCCAAAGCTCCATCGACTACATAGTCGGACGTTAAGAATGCATCTTTTCGCCCTAGAAATATGACAGACTTGCAGCCGGATCATCCTTCTCTTGTCATTCCGGCAAGATGAGGAACTGCTGATTGAATATTACCTCTACAAACAAGACTGGCAGTCGGAATACCGGACTCCGGAAATACGTACCTTCGGTAATAAGTTTCAAGAAAACTTTACGCATTCTAGTCAAACAGAACCGATCAGAACGAGAAGCTGTCCATTGTTTGTGTAGATGCTGTTTTGGAGTTCCTGCGATTATGATCGCTGAAGGAATTATAAAGATAAAATCGGCTACCACCATGGCTGGGTGCCGGCGGGAGCCTCAGGCTGAGTCGGGTCACGGTGTCGCGCACTCACGCTCGCCGGGCTACCGCTGTCACTCTCCCGGTGTCCATAATCAACAAGTCCCCGCCGCAACCTATTCCTAAGCAATGAAATTACCAGCAGTGTGTGAAGGGGAAGTTACTTCGCCAGAGCACGAATAGTCTGTGTTTCTAGCTAAAACCCATTGGCACGAACGCTTTCAGTGTCTTCGATTCGACAGAGGCAAATATGTTTCCAGATGCATTTCCTAGTGTGCTCGACGATGATCATACACTCCCTCCTCCGCGTACGGTGAGTGTAAGCAATAACTCATAGATTAATACTGAGGATTTCTGGGCAGTTGGCAGAACTGGCTATGGTAAAGTTGTCAGCGGCCATACGCTCGAAGCCGCACTGGTGGGTTAAGTTTCGGGAGCCTGAGATTCGTGCTAAGTGGAAGGAGGAGGCGGTGAAGAGCAAATTCGTATGGATCGAGGCTGCGACCATGCTTGTGCCTTTTGAGGAACATGAGCAATTCATGGAGGAGGCGAGAGAGAATGTTTGCCTCGACGACCTCATTGTCGTGCTCTCTGAGAAGCAGGTGGATTATGTACTGGATGAACTAGAAGGCTACGCAGAACTGCGTAATGATGATTCCGGCATCGAGGTAATGCTAAGTTCAGTTCGCCCGTTCCGCAGATCTACCACAATTTTTTTGCCTCAGGTGTCGTGCTTTGATGGTGTTTGGCAGTCGGATACACTAGCACCGGCGCACTTCAAGCAGGCTCTTATCGATAATGTTAAGGTCTTAGAGGATGTGCCTGAAGACAAAAAAGACTGGCATCCGAAGACAGGCAAACAAGTTCTCGATCTCATTCACCCGTCGCTCTACCCTCTGATCTATGGACGGACGCTTGCCCGGTACCCGGATCCGAGCCAGCCTCTTGCAACGATCCTGTCACCATTCGAGGTCGACGAATCGGAGGTCATGACACAATACCAGTCGGAAAAGTTCCAGTGGTTGCCGACTGATTTTAGCGTGAGCAAGAACGGAGAGGTGAAGGCATTAGGATATATCAATAACCTACACCCCTCGCACGAAGGCCTATATGATCGCGTGGAAGACGCAATCAAGCTATTTGTTCCACTGTGGGAGCAAGTATTGACTGATATGCTCCATCCACTGCCAACAAGAATAACCGACTCGTATCTTCCGATCGAGGAAGTCGATCCGAACTATCCGAAGGAAACAAATTTTGAGCAACAGGAGGTGAGATACGATTCAAAACATTCGGGAGGGTAAGCTGACGCTTAACAGGATTTCTGGGCTGCAATCGATCACTATATGGAAAACATGTGGGTACAGAATAAAGTGGTAGGACTTCCTGACGTCCCGGAGGGTGGTTATCCCGGTGGTCTTGAGAAGCGTGAAAGCCGTATTTCCTTGCGCGGACGGACTCTACAGGTTATTGTAAAACTGGCGAATATACATCTGGTCTGAATGATTCATTCTGATCAGTTGAATAAATATATTGATTTCCCATTTAGACTCCAGATAAACCAGAGTACAATGGAGGCTCTTGGCATGTTGAGGGCATGTCCAATGAACAGATCGCCGCGTCCGGGATCTATTACTATGATCAAGAGTAAGCTGTGTAAGCTTTATGCTGTCTATATTGGTCTTATAGGCTTTAGGAATATCTCAACAAGCGAGTTGGCTTTCCGGATAGCCGTTGATAATCCCGAACGTGCGAAGCAAGACCAGGCCGATTCTGATTACGATCACCATGCACATCTGAAGACTTGGGGAATGGTAATGGACTACGGGAAGTGAGTCGGATCTATACTGTCCTATTGGCCTTTGCGCTCTTATACCCGAAGCAAGCTCAACACAGCTGATCAATACCGTCGGTGCTGTTGAGACCCGCGCGGACCGATGCATCGCTTTTCCGAACACTTATCAGCACCGGGTCTCCTCCTTCCGACTCGTGGACCCTGCAAAGCCTGGGTATCGCAAGATTCTGTGCCTTTTCCTAGTAGATCCCGCTATTCCGCCAATACCAAGCACCACCCATGTCCCGGCGCAACAGGCTTCGTGGCATGCAGACGGACGCGCCGAGCAACATACGGAGGTAGAGAAGCTTTCTCCAGAGGTCCTTGCAATGATAGGGAGCGGTGCTGAACTGATAGATGACCGTGAGGCGAAGAAGATTAGGCTTGAACTCATGAAGGAGAGAACGGCCATCTTGGAATTTGCGGAGGAGTACAATGATGACGATGACGATGAGTACACTAAGCGGAACCTATTTGCGAGATCTTTTAATCTGTGCGAACATTAGATTACCTGCGTATATGAGCTCATATGTAGACACGTATGGACTGACAGATAGCTACTCCGAGTAGCTATCTGTCATTCTCTGGAGGAAGATGGTGATTCTATCTTCATACACCAAAGATACTACTACACACGTATTCTCCAAGATATAGAATGTTCTCCAACCTCAAAGCAAGGCTGTCTAGATATAGAATGTCGATAGTAGGAGATACAGTACGGACGGAGGCATAACAAGTGTTCTTTTAGAGTTTTACCCACGGTCGCTGTTCATAAATAGTTGTAAATACAAGAAATTCGGGAAATATTTGCCATCGCGTCGGGCGCGTCTAGGTCGTTGAACGGTCTTGTTACACGTCGTGTCCGACAAAACACACACTGGTCGGCGTCGTATGGAGTCATTACTCGCTCTGCGAAATGTCTTACTAGCGGCTCTGAGCTCGTCCGGCGCGGATGATTTTGAACAGGAGCTCTTTGACGAACTCACTGTGAACAAGTCACGTTTACTGCATGTTTTCAACTTTGGGCCTCGCAGTGCTCAGGAATTAAAAGAGGTGGAATCTGGTGCGTCCGATCTACATTAATGTCAAGTCCAATACTTATTCTATGTAGGCCGCGTGGAGGTGGACGGCCGACCACTCGCTGTGAACTCGGAGTTCATTCGACAAGTTACCTTTATTTCACAACAACTCAACTGCTCCGAGCGCTTCTGCTCTAGCCTGCTACACTCTGTACTCACAGAAAACCCTACCATCGGGCAAGTTGAGGCGGCAGAGCAGACAATCCTTGCATACCATCGTGTGCGACGAGATTTAGCAGACTGCCTGCGATTTATTTTCGAATCAGCCGATACAGCACAGAAAGGCTATGCTCAGCCAGTCCATGCTAGGTTGAATGACTTTGCAAAACGGCAGTTGATTGGGAGTGGTGGGGAAGGATCCTTGGCGCATCGTTTATTTGTGGAACTGGATGGGCTTGGGGGCACAATTGCGAATGCGAGGACGGCAGTCACGAATGCGGTTTCGAATACTAGCTTAGGTGCGAGATTTACTACCCAATATTGATAGTGGTCTAACAATGTTTATTCTTCTACAGTCGGAAACGCCACGCTAGGACACGCGGTTCATGCCGCTCGTCTGGAGTCGTTGATGTATGAAAGAAGGACACTTGCATTTGCATTCTTCTTCCTTGCTCGCGCGGGATACCTGACATCCGCCGAAATACGACAAATCGTCGAATGGTTAGACAAGAATCCAAAGAACGACCTGACTGCGTATCTACTTGCTTCCTTACTCGCTTCTTTCGACCTTTCGCATTCTCCTCCTGGCTCCGCAGGTGCTGAACTCCGCATAGCTCTTGCGAAGGATACGGCTACCGTTGCCTTCATCAGGAGGAAACTAGCACCTACAATCGAGTGGAAGGACTCCGCGCTGAAGGCTACAGTCAACCTAAAATGGACGCTATTCTTGACTGAAGTACGTTTCCGTGATGCGTCAATGGAACATAGGGAAGGTTTTCGAAACGAAGACCTTGAAATGCAAATTTTCAACGCTGTCCAAGGCGATTCCTTCACCTATCTCCTCCGCGTCGTGTCCGCCCTTGGTATCCCGCGCAGTACTACAAGCCAGCTTTTAGCAAACAATCTGGCTTCGTCTTCGTCTGACTCAAACGATTCTCCAACCCCAGTATCCGACGAATTCAAAGACCATTTTCTGCATGAAGTTGAGCTACTACTCCGCGCCCTCTTGACACATGCTCCGGCAGAGCTCAGGAAGATCAAGCACAAACAAGAGGATCAATTTCGTCCCCGTGCAGATAGGCATGTTCGCGTATCGGGCAGGCCTTCAGATGCTGCAGCGTCGGCAGCACAGCCGCGCAACGATACTGCGATGCTCTTCCAGCTTTTGGGTCAACTCTACACGTCCCTCCCCCCCGACAGCGCCATTCAGTTCTGGGGCGGCGTCCCGAGCACCGAAACGCCAGCTTATTACGAAATCACAGAGGCAGAACGCGGAAAGCTTCCTTCCTTCCTTCGCTGGGCGGTCGAAGTGCGTGAGCCAGATCTCATCATCAGTGTTTTCGACATGCTTGCGGGTCTGTCAACTGGTATCGCTTGCAGCGAGTGTGCGTATAACTTCATGGCTACGGGGACCTTGGACGTCGTGCACGGTGCGGGGGCGACCATCGGAGGACGGTATGAGACATCTGCCGCATTCACTTGGGGAACCATATTTGGAGAGTTGGAAAGCTGGGCAGCTTTAGGTCAGAATCAGCGTGGGCAACATGGGGCCCCTCCTCCACAACTTCCGATCGCGCCGAAAGATGTATTGCTTGGCCTTGCCTTCCTGAAGTTACTCGCAACCGTTGCGTCGAACTCCGTTCAAGCTCGAATTGCGATTTTCTCACATCCACAGTATCGAGCTGTTGCGTGCCTCGTATCCCTTATTCCCCTAGGAGTGCCACTGGAACTCAAGGGAGCTTTGTTTGAGACTCTTTCTGCGTTCTGCCACCCGGGTGCTGGTATACAGGGTGTCGATATCTGCAAGAGCGTCTGGGCACAGATGGAGCGTCTTGAAGTCATCAACGTTCGTGGAGGTGGCTTCGCGTCGAAAGGTGTGGAGATTGAATTAGACGAAGTAGAGACAGCGTACAAGGTCTACCCAGCGACCATCCCCTTCCTCGAGCTGCTTGGCACCCTTATCCACACCCCCAAGCGAGTGCCATTGAAGACCCGCGTCACAGAACCGGAGCCTATCAATACTGTTCCAGAGAATCTAGGGCAGCCCTATCGCATACCTGGCCTTGGTCCGTACATCAACTTCGTCGTTGATAACGTTTTTGCGAAACTCAGTCAGCGAGAGTACTTGGATCCATCCGATAGGTGGAAGATGGCAAATCTGTCCCTATGCTTCTTAGAAAGATGTCTTGCGAGCTATGACCTTGAGGGGTTACCAGGTCTGGCTGATGAATACAATGCAAAAGGACTGGAAGTCGTTATTCCTCTCGTTCACCACCCCGGTTTCGATGTCCTTCTAAGAATCTTATCCGACACACCTTTGCGAACATCGCTGATCTCGTACGCTATCGAAGGTGCGGAGGAGCTCCAAAGACAGCATTCGCCCAGCTTCTCGGCGGTCATTCTTCGCACTCTACGAATCATCGACAGAGTTCTCAGCATACAGGAAATTTTCCTGGATGTCCTCGTTCCCCTCTTAGCAGAGACCGATAGCACCTCGCTCATTGGTTCACGGGTCTCTCAGAGCTTCCTCTCCAAAATTGATCAAGGCCTTTCTTTAGATCAAAGGGCTGTCCCAAGCATATCATTATACGTCAATCAACCAGCACATCCGGAAATCGTTTACCTTGCCATAAAGATTCTGGCCTCCCTCTCACAATCACCCTCATTCCATAATATCGCAACTCTAATCGATCGAAGCCAGGACTCTGATCTCATCATTAACGGATTCGTACGATTGTTGGACACTGATTCCGCGGACGACGTTGGTGCTGCAGAAGAATGGGCAGAACTTTGGACCGGCGCCGGCGCTCCAGATCTGGAAGATCAGACTGACCTGTTTGCTCAGGCTATACGGGTGGTCATCTTGGACCTTTTGTTGCGCGGTACAAGGAACAATAAGGCCTCGTCCTTGGCATTCTTGTTGCTTTTCGGCAAAACCACTCTAGACATGCAAATACAGGACCCTCACGCACTTGGATCGAGAGAAAATTGCTTGCACGTAATCCTAAGGATCTTAAGCTCTGGAATCCCCAGACTGAATGGAGCGAATGACGGAGTTGAGCAACGCCGGGTTGTGAGACAGCCACCGCTCTTTGAAACACAACCGGCTTTGGCCGAACGCTTGTACAAACTCATCTATCAACTGTGCGAGCACCAGCGAACGAGCTCGCCAATGATGTTATATCTGAGGACTCGAGAAGACTTCTTCGCGCGCCATCTTCAGGCCATGGCTGTTCACGTGCCTGCGGATGCTCGGACACCGTTTGTCGAGATGGTATACGGCGATGGATCCCGCGTTGTAACGACGTGTTCTACAATGAAGTCCTTCCTGCAGCTTCGGTCGTGGCTTCTGGATTTAGTCTCTCTTGAGCTACACGTTCTTACGAACAAGGGACAACATCAGCGGGTAAAGATTCTGCTGGACCTTCTGTTTGGAACGACCGATTCATATCACGAACAAGAGGGCGACTGGGAACACGATCTGTTTAAGCCATTCAATGACGTCAGCCAGTCCCGCATCCGGATTATAGAGTTGTTCCAGTCTCTAGAATTCGAGTGGTACGACAGCATTGCAGTCTCTCCGGTTGATTTGCAGTTCTACAAAGCGCTTAAACTACAATTATGTATCCGAGCGGATGAGAATGGCTGCGAAGTTGTGGATCGCACTGCTTTGTTCGAGCTTCTCAGCAATGCCAGGCGCACGCTTCTCCAGGACGGACATATCGCGACGATGGCACAAGTCGAACAGTTGAACCAAGAGACGAAGTATATCCTGGAAAGCTGCGTTGTAGAAAACAATCGCCGCGAGGTCCAAAATGCTCTCAGCATTGGCTATGAGTCATGGAAACGACTTCTGGACGTCGTCTTAACGAAGTGCTTCAATAAAATCGCCTATGACCAACGAGAGAATATCATATTCGACTTACTACACGTTATCCCCCCTACCATCCGCTCTAATGCGCTCCCAGAATCATCTGCTACTCTTCTTTCGGAAGCGCTACTGCTGCTTATCACCAAACTTCGCGAAGAAAGGAGACAAGCGACCTTAGTCTCTGCAGGCGATAGTCTGGAGCTGTCGGCCTTACCTGCCGAAAGGATGGTTGCGTTGCTGCGACATATGCTAGAATGTCTTCTTGACAAGCACAGACGGGAGTTGGTTCGTGGAAACTTGTACGCCTCAATAGTCAACTTCCTTCACCTCGTATCTCAGCCTATGGGTGCTTCGGCTATGGACGATCTTTCCACAAGCCTATCGTCTTCTCTATCATCGTCGACAAACGGTTCAAAACATCATAGTGACGAGTCCCAGTCACTTGAGCATAGTTGCTTTGCTGTGATAAAACAAGTCTTAGATCGCTTCGCCACCGCTATTTCAAAAGACGCAATAGACGGAACGGAAGTTTGGAAAACAGTCGCATTCTCACTTCTTGAAGCTCTAGCACGATTGTCAAGGCTTGACTTCAGACATTCTATCATTGTGTCGCTGGACCGATTTGGCCTTTTGTCGAATTTTGTGCACAGCCTGAAAGATGCCGACGCAGATTTGCAAGCAGTGCTTCGTCCGGATCCGGATGATCTGAACGCTCTGTATGTCTATGAGGCGAAGATGTCCTTCCTAATCCGCCTCGCACAAACTAGGCAAGGCGCGGATAAATTGATAGAAAATCGCCTTCTTCCTATCCTTTCACAGGTAGATTTTATTGATTCGAGACCGGAGGCAGACGAATCGTTCGCAGGCACGTAGTTCCTTGGTTGCTTTATCTGCTTCTGACTAACATTAACTTGCAGACCAGGATAGCTTCTTGCCGTCTGCAATCCATCGTTATCATCAGCTCCTGCTCCCTACTCTGCAGTTGGCTGGAGCAATGCTCGCGGCTCTTGGACAAAAGCACACCACTTGCCTTAAACAAGTAAATTTCGTTGTCGCTTATGAAGTTAGTCATACGTAACTGAATGCTTTTTTATGTCAGGGTTTAGACTTCCTTTACAATCATCGCGAGACATTCATTATCATGCTGAAGCAGGATGTTGCAAATCTCTCGCTGTCAATCTTAGAGGAGCTAAATCTCCTTGTGGACTTATGTGGGCTAGTTGTGTCTTCGGTTCCTAAGATAGACCTAGTAAGTCCCTTTATTATGCTATAACAATCATCCTTCATCTTATTAATATATTCATAAGTTTGCAACAAACACTGGCTTTGGTGGTTTACATAATGCAGTTTTGGGGCTTGCTGCTCGGACCATTGGGTCTTCCAAATGGATCGAGTCGATAAGGCCTTCCGATGAAACTGAAGTTTCTGAATCAGAGACACGTCTACCAGGTTTGCTCAACAATCTCGCTTGTGAAAAATATACTAACCCTTTTTCTTATTTCAAGGGTACGACTCCTCGGAATCAAAGTTTGAAGCAAAGGTTTCCAGAGCAGTCCAAAAACTGAGGTCTTCGTTGATTGTGTACCTATCTGTGACCACTAATATCGAAGGTACCGCCCTTCTTCCTCCGTCGAAGTTCTTCCAGCTGACTCTTTACAGACGGCGAGCCTGTGATCGTTCTCTCTCCCATCTTGACCTCCCGCCGAGATGAGCGTTCGTCTGGAATATCAAGTAATGTCTATTCTCCTTCGTGCACGTATCAGTCTTGATGCTAACTTGTTTCGTTCAGTACCTCTCCCAAGCGTGAAAAACGTAGTGGATGTATTGGAAGATCTTTGTGAAGATCTGCTCGGCACGCTGAAAGACATCGTGGACCTCAGCTCAGACCTCACACATAGGGATCATGTGCGCATCGATAATATTGAGGAGGTCAGTACTGACTGTAGAATCTATACTGTTCCTTTTAATTAATAATCGTCTTATAATTAGATTATCGGTGGAGATGTTGAATCGTTGCGCCGACTTGACGCAGGCCAACGCCGCTCACTAGTATGTCGAACACTCGAAAAGAGTGTTCTAGAAAAGAGGTTGAATGCGGAAGCGATTCTCTGTATGTACTCTAAGTTGCTTCCTCGCCATTCAGAAGACTTATATTATAATCTTCAGCCAACATCGAAATGCTCCTTCATCTACTACTAGTACACGTATCCTATTACTCATCAAGCTCTTCGTCGGCTGATGCTTTGGATCGTCGACGACCATTTTCTTTGGCCCAGTCGCAGTCGCATGGGACGCTGACTCTATCACAGTCGCAATCCCATTTGAAATCATCGACACTGCGGCTCTTGACCGTCCCGGACGCAGGGTCTTTCCGCGCCGAGGCCAGTTCAGTAGTGGTTAGGGTGTTAGAAAAACTGGAATCAATCGACTTGGTGAGCTTTAACCACTGTAATAAACCTGCCAATAATTGACAATTATCTAAGGACGAAGCTTCGCAGAGCAAGGCTTACCGTGCTAGCCAATCTTACATGGAGATTATGAGTCGCTGCTTGAGAGAAAGCGTTTCTATGGAGAGTCGAGAGACGGCGCCTAGTCAATGACAGCCTATTCCTTCCACTTCCAAGTATATTGTACCGCAACTTGTTGACATTCCGGGTCATTGTATTATATCTTCCATTTCTTACACTTACTCAATCACAAAATCAGCCTACCTTGAGCTCTGCACAACAGACGGGGCACCTGTTTCTTATTCGCTGGCGGCTACAAACAGTAGCAAATCGGCAATCTCAACGATGTCGGGGCTATACTACAGTACAGATAACCAGCAACAGATGGTGGGGCGAAGATAACAAATGATCATATGTACGACATCCGTCACAGACTTTTCTGATTGAACGTAGAGCAATCACTCCTCGTAAGCCGGGGGAGGTACGGTTGTTACGCCGTGTCCATCTGTGCTCTCTCCGCCACTGAAACTCGCTCTTAGAGCAACCCGCCTGAGCCGTTCAATTTCCGCACGCATCTCAGATATCTCTCGTTGAATGGATGATGGTTCGGGCGTATTTGAAACGTGCTGAATCGGCCCTCGCTCTTGCTGAGCGTACTCGAAGAATCCCCTCGTTGCTGAACTACCGTAAGGTGTAAAATCTTCAGCTTTTTCGTTTACCGACGTCTGGCCCAGGTTTCCCGAAGATTCCGGCGCCAAGAAGGGCTCAATCTGGCTAGAGACAACGGCATCCTCTTCGAAGGAGGGAGTCAACGAGACTGCCGGGTGTTTTCCTCGAGACTTTCGCCGTTGTCGTTTTCGGCGGATTATCCATATGGCCAAAGCCATCCCGATCAACAAAACAATGAACGTTGTAGTTCCGCTAGCTATGGCACCAACAGGCGCTTGCCTGTCTGAGCCATCGTGGTCCTTTTCGTGATTCTCCTCAGTACCTGCTGAATGTTGACTACCATCCGATGCTGTGGTTGTTGATAGAGTAGATGTGGAGCCTACGCTTGCCAGTGTTGGCTGTGGCGTAGAAGTAGTTAAAGGGATGACGTTCCCATCAGACCATGAGCCAGTTTCCTTCTCCGCAGGACTCGTTACGAGGGATTCTTCCCAGTGTTGCGAAGAACCGCGGACGGGAGATAGACCTCCCTGGGACCAAGAAAAAGTTGTCGACATAGTCCTAGTGAATTTCAGCAGTTGAGAGAATGAAATAGGTCGAAGGGCGAATCGAGCATCCTGGAGTTCACGCGCATTTTGTCATGGGGAAGAGCAAGGGTGCGCATGTCAACAATCTAGCCCTAAGAGCTCGCTACAAGATACATGAGTTCTGTTGGATGAAGCACAACGTTAGTAACGCACCGGAGTGATAATAACAAAGGCTAACGCATGGCCGAAGTCGCCAGACCACCGATCATCACCCAACGTACTCTGGAGGTGGCACTATCGGGAATTCATCAGGTATTCCGCCCAGCTGGAGCGATTTGAAATGAGGTGCTCTACCTAAGTCTGGCCATCTCAGCACGTAGTTCGGATACCTCGTACCTTACCGAAGAGATGTCATCGCTACTTCTTGCACGAGACAAGTTTTCACCCAACGCCATGTTGAACTTAAAACCATAGAAGATTTGGGCTCCCTTTCAGCGACCATGCACCGCAGACGTGCCCGAGTATGGATCCGCGGGGAATAGACGTGCCGCCTCATCCAACGATACCGCGCATGTACCCCCTCGCCAGTCACAGCGTGGTTACCTTCAGCCCATACGTAACTTATATTGTAGGAGGTGCGCTTGGAGGCGCGGCGGCTGCCATGGAGCGCACCTCCTACAATATGCGCAACGGATGAAGATTTGTTTGGTGGCACTGTCGGTGAATTACTTGGGGGTGTGTCAGTCGTGGCCCCAGCCGCGGTCAGCAGCGACGCTTTAGTCGTGATTGGTTGCGATACGGTGTGACTATCAACTGACACTTCATGATTAAAACTGTGGATATTTTCAGTCTTGGAGAAGAATTGGCGGCCACCCCAAGACTAATACCATCAATTAGAATTAATGGGAATTACTGAGCATAACAGTATTACTTACAGCACGAAGGAACACAGTCATACGGTAGCTTAGTTTTGAGTATCCTGATGGCTAGTAAGCGTGGGTTCTTCACATATTAATTGATGGCGAACGAAAGAAGACAACAGATCCAAAAGCAAATATCCCATTGATAGAAAGCGAAGCCAATACTAATAACATTATCGAGTAGCAATCTCTATTAATTTGGAAGACTGAACCCTGCCGCATGCAGAAGCGTAGCGAACTACAAGTAATCAATTAGCCATAAGGAGCCGAGAAGGAAGTGGACGAGGCCTTACCTGCACTTTAGCGATGCTTCGCGCTTGTTGAAGATCATATCCAGTGCGTTCGCTGAGATCCCCGCTGTTATGGTACATCGGGTCCGCGATGGGGCCGGCACGCTCGAAGACTTGAGTTGAAGCGAAGCCTTGTTCATGGAATGACTGCATAATAGAAAGGTTGGGCGGACGAAAAGTGAGTTCAAATATCGTCCACATACCTGGTGGTCACTACAACAAGCGGGAGTAACCCCGACTTCAAGCTCAGGACTGTACAGAGCAGAGATGTTCGCCACTAGTTGAGCTACTTCAGGCGTACCAATCCTAGAAGACAATATTATTAGATTATTAGCTTTAAATGCATCAAATGAAGTTAACAGTAGTGTTGACTTACAAATCAGGTAGGCCAAGTTGAGGAGGCTCTCCGGGTTTGCGGTACGCAAGCATGTCTGCTTGAATCATGACAGTGATGTTCGCATCAGCGGCTCTGAGCTCGCCTTACAAGAAGTCGGAGGTCAGGAAGTTGTAGACGAGGTATGGGATAACACTCACGCGCATACGCTCTCGATCCAAGCAGTCCTTGTTCTTCGCCAGCAAACAAGCAGAGCTCAACATTCGATTTGAACGTGACTCCTGACAAGGCAATACTGCGCGCTATGGCGAGGATGGCGGTCGTTCCTGACCCGTCGTCATCACCGCCTGGAGCGCGAGTGCTTCCAAATGACCCGCGGGAATCATAGTGTGCGCTGAGTAGGACAAGAGACGTGGTATTCTCCGTAGCGGTATATCGACTAATTGTATTGTTAGCATCCAATCTATTAGTGGATTCATAGAAGACTTACCAAATTACGTTTGGCGCGAAACCTTGAAGGAACGGACGCAATTCGCACTCGGCGCCGGTGCCCTCAATCTGGTCCTTGATCCACGAAGCCGCTACCCGAGTGTCAGGAACGAACGAATGTCTGCTCTCGATCGGGCTATCATTCGCCTCCCCAGTCAGCCAAGTAATGTCCTTGCGCATGCTCGTGACAGAGATGATGTTAACCAGCTTTGATACGGACTCCTCGAACTTCAAGCTGCTGAGAAGCCTACGCACACGTGAGATGTCATCGGCCGGCACAGGAACGACAGCAGATGGAGGGTAAGGTACCAAGCCAATCTTGTACGAGGGATCAAGGAGCGTATCGAGTTTGATGGTGGTGGACGAAAGATTTCGGAAGGCAAGGATAGTGGCTTTGGGCGATCTGTGCAAGGCCATTATGGCTGGTTCATAGAAGAAAGGTTCATCGATTGCTTCCGCCTCTTCATCTGTACCTTCTAATATCAGCTGGTCTTGACTGTATACATTCTCCCAAGTTGCATCTCCGTCCTCGAAGTCTTCGTCCGGCACCCGATTGTTACACAGAGTCTCCACTTCCAGTGATCGTGCGACAGATGGGTTACATTCAAGGACCTCTTCCTGTGGAACGGGTGGCGCATAGTACGCCCAATCCAAACTCTGCATAACGGCGTCCAGACGTTCGTCGAACCAATTCCAAGGGAAGCGAGTGTCTTCTGCTTTAAGGAGTTCGGTCTCGACAGCGTTTTGGTATACCACAGCTATCTCCGTCGTCTGATCAGGAATGTCTTCCCATCTTCCATCCGGGAAAGCCCAAGATAGATTGCTTTGTTCGAACCACTCTTGTGAAGTGACGAAGAGGCTTTGGCCACCGAACGTGCCCAGATAGGTTTGCATCAAGCATTGGTTTGCTAGAATGTCAGCGTTGGGAAGGCCATTGTAGACGAGAAGAGTGCCCAAGCCAACGTCGAGGCACTTCATCGTCGCGGAGGTCGATGAGAGAAGGACAGGCAGTGGGAATGTGGAATATGCTTCCGTACTAGTGTTTGGTCAATCCTTTCATAACAAATAAACCATAAACTTTCGATTTCCTGCTTTCAACTTCCAGTGGTCTTTCACTGTGTCTATGTAAGTACCCGGAAGCCCTTTTCATGACAAGCTCATGTATAGCATTCAAATCTATTTGTCTTGAATAACTGTATTAATGACAAGTGAGGGGGAGCAAACCATCATCACTGCCGGATACACAATACAAAGCGCCAAGAAACTAAGGCTACGAATAACTAGTATGCGGAGACTAAATCGAGGACGACAATCAAGTCCGGAGGAAGAAGTCCTCACACCACTAGAAGAACCCCAGCCTGCTCTAGTTCTTCGCGTCTTTCGCGAGGGTTGCGATGTCGTTGATGAGCGTCGTAATGTCGTTTGCGACCTTGGTGGCGTCAACCCTATCAGGCATACCTCGCGTATTAGATTGTGCAGCAACTCAGATTACCGTGCTTACAGGATGGTAGCCGCGTCCGGCTTCGAAGCTTCCGCTGGGCTGGCCTGAATGTCCTTGATGAGTGTAGCAATATCCTTCGCTAAGCCAGTTCCGTCATTGACGATGGTAGTAATATCAGTCCTATAGTAAAGTTACAAATTAGAGGCCGGACGGATAGAAAGAAAGAAAGACGTACGTGATTACAGCAGGTTCAGCCCTGGCGTACACTTCAGCATGGAGGCCCTGGAGGCGGGAAAGCGCGACTGAGATGTTATATTGCGATGAGTTGATCTGAGTATGATAGAGAGACTGTTTCGGACTCACTTGCGAGGTCTTCGTGGACTGAAGCACAGTTAGCGGACGCAAAGAAGACGGAGGCCGCAAGGACAGTGAAGGCGTTGGTGAAGCGCATCGTGAAGTGTAGAGGCTTTGATGGAGCTGAGCTGCTTGACTGCTAAGACTGTGATGTCCTTGATGTTTACCGTCGATGCAGCCCTGCCTTTATACTTGATTTTCAGCACGACTTGACAGCCTAAATTATGTCCGCTACAAAGCTGACAGTCGGATGTGACACCGCTGAAAGTGTTTGTAGAGCGCACCAGCGACTGGCCGAAGGAAATTGTGTGGCATGCCTAGCTCGAAGAGACAGCGTAGAGCGAGGCATCTGGTACAGATTGGTCGGAAGCGATGTCCAATTTCAAGCATACTGGGTCAGTGTCGTTAACCGGTGTCTTGGCACGGGTGAAAACCATTCAAGCTGTCACCGTGACGGAGTCCGAACACCTTTTTGGCCAATCAAAGCATATTTATGATTTGCACGCACAGCTTTACTCCGGCGCATGACTTCAAATCAATGGTTCAGCGAGAAAGACGAAGTGCGGTGTTGGTTCCGGGTGGGTATTCACTCATTTCGGCCGCCGCTTCCGGGTCCGTTCTCAGTCTCTGTCCTCTGAGTAGAAAAATATTCAGCTGTCTGCGATACTCGTTTTCGTTCAGATAATTGCATTCACACTCATCTCTGAATTGCTCTACTACCGATGGAGGGAAGTGATTCTACAGGACGAATAACGCTGCTGGCCTAGAACTCTCTGCTTGACCAATTTGAAGTCCTATGACAGGCGTTAAGAAGTACTAAGTACTTGGTCAGATTCCTAGCGGCATTTGATCTTGAACGTATGTGGAGGGCCGACTCATCATGCAATTGTTTCAAATGGACAGAGCATAGTAGCACTGGGCGCCTCTCAATCTCCGTATTTAGCATTGAGACCAGCAAGCTGAATAACAGCAATGTCATTAAGACCCGCAGCGCCAACTCTAGTGATCGAGGACATAGGTCGCCTGTAAATTAGTTAGCTGTCAGAGGACAACCACCTTCAGAAGAATGTATAACTTACAATCGATCAGATACAGATGACTGGGAAAGGCTACGCTTTGACTCCTAAGTTGGGGTATGATTGTAAACGAACATGAAATTAGAAAAAAACAAAAAACCAAGTCGTACAGGCTAGACTACATCATGAGATTGACAAAGAGCATAAGAAAGGCGTAAAATTTGAGAATTGATCCACCATTAAAAGGATAGGAATTATTCCAAACAAGTCCCCGGCATTAGGAAAGAAAACAAAGGCAGATCGTTATGTCATTGATTAGTATCCAGGAGTAAAGTCACGGAAGGACTCTTGGCCCACAATTCCTGGATCGCTAGCGTAGGCCTCGTGAGAGTTAGGTACGGAATCTGCGAATTTTTTGATTGTTTGAAGTCGTGAGCGCCAGTTCGTAATGGTCTCCTCTTGTACGGTATCGCGGGACGTGTCCTTGAAGATGGAAGCATACCAGTCTGCGACCAGACTAATCTGTCTTACAAGCAACGGCAATGTCTTCGCCGAAACGATTTTGAAATCTCCGACAGGACTGAATTCAGCCATGCCCTCTGCACATTGGACAGTAAGCCTGAAGTACTCGTTCTCGTGCAGGTTGTTCGAATACGCTGCGATTGCGCCAAGTGAGTGCGGCTCGATGATGATGTTCACAAATTGGAACTGCGTCGACAGCGTCTGGAACCGATACGGGAGGCCGGAGTCGTTCCAGATAATTCGTACGGAATCATTTCCAATGTGACTCTTCTTCGCGGTGCAGTGAGGATCATCAGGATGAGTTGGCATCATGGTAGCAGTGTGGTATAATATTTGACCAATATCGTCCCACCACGCATAAGCATACTCGCCGTCTTCTTCAGGTTCTAAGCCACCCGTGTATACATCCTGCTGACCTCTGATCTGAATCAGTCGTCCCAGACCCTCGAGAAATCTGGTATAAGCAGGCGATCCGTAGGTATTGCGAAGAATTTCGACCTCGTCCGTTTGTCCAGGTGCGACGTACAGAACTCCGATTTTGTGAGTGTCGATGACGGGCGTTCTATCCAGCACGCGAATTGTCGATATCAGCGATTTTTTATCTTTGACAATTTTAGAGCGATGTACTCGGTTACGGATATCAGGATACGTGGACAACTGCAATGGGAGGTACGAAGGGTCCATGTCAACTTCTTTTCTTCTCTGAGAAGGAGCAGATCCCTCCCACACGTAGCCAGTGATCGGATGTGGACGAGGAGCTGCGTCTTCATCAGCGTCCTTGCTATGAAAGATTTTCTTGAATTCATCGAACTACGTGAGTCAGCAAAGGGTAATAGCCTCGAATGGTAACTAATTAGCTTACCTCGGGAGGTGCCGATAGCTCTGATGGCGTTCTGAGTAGAATCCGAGGATCCTTGTCCATCATAAGCGCAGCAGGGATCGTCAGCATGTCCGGATCGACGTCGCCCAGATCGACAAGGGGCACATTCTCGCTCTTCAACAAGAATTTCGTCGTGCCCGACGCTCTCCGGGAAACAACTTCCAACCAACCGGACTTCGCAAGAAGCTTGACTGTGACAATCGAATACCCAACCACCCACGACTTCTCCTGCGCGACGTCTGGTGAGGTGGAAGGACCCTCGGCTGGGTTGTCGAGAATCTCGCTGAGCAGGGATGGCGCAGGCTTAGGGTCCGCACTAGCGTATGTGTACCGAGCCAGCCAGTCAAAACATACTTCCGTCGGATCATCGACATCTTCTCGCCCTTCGTTTGCAAGCAGTAGTTGACGGGCAATAAATTTGATATGCCGCGGCCTCTCGGAAAGTTTCAAAGCAAGGAACCATACGTAGACGACATAGTACGAGATGACCCGTACGTGCTGAGCCAAGGCAAACGATATTTCAAGAAGCGTCTCTGGTCGATTATGATGCTGAAGATATTGCAAGGCGACAGCAAAAACCATTTTGAAGTCGTTCTCCGTAAAATTTGCGTAGAGATGGGGAAGGGACGCGACCATACTCAAGAATGTGAGAATGTGAACGGCCATCGAGGGACTCGACATAATCTGCGAGAGCTTCTCCATAATCCGGGGAAGGAACTTCACAATGGAGCTCTCCATCTCAAAGGCACATAGCGACAAAGCATGCAAGCAGACAACCACGGTATCACCACGTCCACTGAGGCCCGTTAAGAACATCTCGACGAGAACGTTTTGCATCTTAGGGTCAAAGATAGTCTGATAGCTAACCAGCACAGTTAGCATATGATACGCTAAGCCCTGGGAATCACGGACTCTCGAAGGCACTGAGATGTCTTCGAGAGGTATGTATTTTCCGAGTGTTCCTTCGGACATGCTTGTGCACAGCTGTACGAGCAGGTTGTTGATAGACTCCTTACACTTCGGTCCACACCAGAAATGCTTGTTCGCGAGCTGCGCAGGAAGGTGCACAAGGACAAACGATAAGACATCCCAGTCCCGTTCCGTTTTCAAGATTTCTATCAGGACGTCCATTAGATCGGACACGGGAAGAACAACGTTGTCATCAGGTCCCAGAGGGTCGTACGTTATGAGGAGTTCTGAAGTCTTCCCACTGCGCTCCACCGAAAAGGGTACTGTATCGTTCACGAACCACAGAGGATTACGAGGTCTAGCGGCAGCCGGTGTAGATCGACGAGGTCTGTTATTATGCCCAGCAACCCTTGAGCGGCTGCGACTCGTCGTGTCTGCAGATGTCCTGCTTCCCCTCCCTCTCGACAACTTTCGACCATCTCGTTCAAATGCCTGTCGTGGTCGTGCCCTCTCAAAGACGACTTCCTCCGAGCGCGTGTCGTCGTTCTGTGCAGGCGGACCGTTGCAATCACGCGTCCGGTAGATCGTCTGAGCAAGCCTCTCGATGTGGGACTCGTTCTCAGCCGGGTCTCTCTTCAGATACAGTCGGTGATCGCGGTCGGCGCGCAGGCGCATGAGTAACTGAAGTATGATGATCCGGACTTTTGGACACTGTGCCGTCCGCAGGAGGTTGAGGAGTTTGCCAAAGATGTGGACGGAGAGCTGTGCCTGACGTTCGGTCATCTTGCTGTCGCCGAAGGACAGATCACAGAAAACATCAATGAGTGCGGAAACGGCCACCGTTCCCCTGCATGTTACATCCGAAGGATCAGGACTAGGCATGGCCTGAGGTGACGCCTCTACCCGTAGCACGGTAGCAGGAGTAGGAGGCTCTTCATCTGCACCAATTTGCTGCACATGAGCTTGACTCTGATGACGAGAACCCGCAAACGATAGAAGGGACATGATCTGTTGCTGCATATTTCCATTCTCCTTGTCCTTAGGTGACACTGACTCAGACATAGTTCGCGGAGCAATGGGCGACCCCGGACCAGAGGCAAGTGTGTTCGAAGGTGTCATCGGTACACTGGGGGACAGCGGTGACGGATCTGCTGGCTTGGCAACGAACAAATCGTCCTCGCTGCAATTGCAATAGCTCGACACGGAGACCATCGTGAGTAATATCTCCTGGATGGTGAGATTGCTTGTATCCGGCGGGTTCTCGTCCTTGGGGGTGAAGAGCTCCTCGATATCGTCCTCGATAGACCGCAAGACCGCTTCATTTCCCAACAACTTCCACACCACCATACCGTCGGCACCTTCATTCGCATCCTGGACGAGGCGCGTCCAGAAGTCAAAGACGAGGCCCGCCAACTTGCGTCTATACATCGGTATGTCGATGATGAAGTTAAAAACAGTGTCGAGAGCAGACATCACAGCGTGCCTCGTCAAGGGACGGGACTCGACAAATAGGCCTTCGCTGCTGAAAAGCTTTTCCCAATACTCCAGCCAGTCAGCCGAAGTCGGATAAAGCAGGTGCTGGTCCGCCAGTATTTGTGGTATCTTCTCCGAATCAGCATCAGTCAAATGGTCGACTGCCGACAGCAGAATCACTGGTAACGGTGGGTTGAGAACAATGATATCTTGTCCTTGACTGAGCACTTCCGCTAAAATTCGAAGGAACGGAGTCGGTGCAACCATCGGGTTTCTCAGTGGAAGAATGACTGGCGCTCCGTCACTACTTCTTTTCGAATACAAAATGAAAAGGGAGGTGATTTCAGATGATCCAGAACATCAAACTTGGTCAGGCGGTCACTCACCTTAGCGTCTTGACGTAACTCATTAGCTCAAACAATGTCTCGCCGACGGCTAAAGCAGTGTCATTATGGTCACGCAACGTATTTGGCGATGCGCCCTGATCGTCCACATTATGAGGAGTGCTGTTCAATGTGCCTTGATCCTCCAAGTCATGAAGGACATCCTTCATAAGTCCAGCAATATCTTCGAAAATTTGCTCTCTGGCTGTATTGATTATAGGACTGGACGGAAGTGCCGTCCATGCCTTTATAGACCTGACGAGTAGGAAGCTGATCTTGCGCGCATCCCACACAGCTGCGCCTTCCTTCCGCCAGCCACGCGAAGCACGCTTAAATATTACTTGTTCGTCAATAGATCCCATAGAGCTTGGTGCTCCAGAGTGAGTCGCCGTTGCGGACACGTCACGTTGGACGTAACGTACGGCCATGCGATCTTCAAGGACATGACGTATTTGTAGCCTAAGCATTCGCATCGCGCCCAATGAAGATTTGACTTCGTCCTCTGAGAGCGAAGGGACCAAATGGCGTTTTAGCAAAATTGTAGAATTCGTGGTATATGGGCCGCTCAGCAGCGCCGAAATTGCGTTGACCACCCGATATTCTACGGGAGAACGATCGGACAGCGATGCCGTCGGAGAGAGAGTAGGTAGAGGTGACATGAAGGTAGAAAGCATGCGAAATAGGAGAGGTAATAATGCATCCAGGTATGAAGGTGGTAGACGATTAATGCGAGAGTCGAGAAAGTTGAGATAGATAGTGACAAGTAAATGAGTGGGGTTTTTCCGGATCTGTGGAGGAGTTGTCGAATTGTTGATAGGCGAAGTAAGATTAGATGCTGAAGACTGATGCCGCCGGTGGCGGGTAGGAGTATTGACGCCGGATCCATTCTGGCGCACGGGTGTGGATGGGCTCGGATGTTGCGCTGCTTGGTCGAATGGGACAGAAATGGTATAGTCGACCAATTTACGGAAGAGATCAAATAAAAACACAGTATCGTCCTCCGACAACCACCCTGCCGCCTCCAATTTGTCAAACCAACCAATCAAACCATCGCTCACGACCTCAATAGCCCGCTCTTTCTCCTGCCTTTCCTGGGCTCCCGCGTTCGGATTTGCACATAGATCAACCACAGACTTCTCCAACCAATCGGAAAGTATCTGTAGGAGTGCACGCTCGACGCCTAGCGCGTCGTCTGCGGTTGGTAGCAACGCATTCAAGGCTTTCATACGTTGCTCCCAGACCTCCGGAGACCAGGTCTCCGATGAGACCCTGATCAGCTCAAAATATGCCAGCCTGTCGGAAGTCGATAGCATGACACCGCAAAGGAGATACGAGTTTAGGATATCGAAGCCGATGGCCTGAAGTGCCGGTGGCGATTCTGTGCTGCACAAGCTATCCAGAATAGGCATTAAAGTGGACGGCGGCGGTGCAGGAGTCTGTGTCTGCAGGGCGGTGACCAGATTTCGAGCAGTGCTCAGAGAGGGTACCGCTGGAGGTGTTAAGTACTGTAGCAGGGTGTCAATGGGTAATGTCTGGACAGGTGCAGCCGGTGTCGAGGACAGTGAGCCCGACGCTGCATCGGGGTTCTTGTTCCGCCTCCATGGTGTTAGGGAAGCAAATGAGGTATTTGACCTGGGTCGAGGAGGTCTAGAGGTCCCATGCTGTTCTGCTGGGGCTGGTGACATGGAATGCCTGCGAAAGACATTAAGGAATAAAGGGAGTTTCATGAGTCAAATTGACAATGGTGTAGGAGGTGAGATAGACGGTGCGCACCTGTATAGTCTTCGCCCACACGTTTCCTTCTGTCATGAATCACAATGAAGCTGTGAGCTACACGATGCACCCACTCTTCCTTCACAAAGTTTCGTAGCAGAAGCAGTCTGCGCTCATGGATGTGTGAGGGTAAGTGACGGAACGTATCCAGCTTAGCTGTGATTATTCTGAGTGCCGGCCGACCGGCCCTAACTATCACATAATACATTAAATGGCTAGAAATCCGTCCTTTCTATTCTCGTACACTCGTTCGCCGACCATGTCAGTCCCCATGCAACCCGTCTGCTCTCGAAAAATACATAAAGCACTAAGCAAGCATCTGCAAACCTGCTTCACGCAAAGTATATAATTGCTTTTACTCTTGGTGGAGAGCATTCATTCCAAGCACTAGAGAAACCCACGAAGAATCAAGACAGTTCAGCTCGACTAGCCTTCGCCGTCAAGTCCCGAGCAAATCAAACGAGGAGAAGGAGGCGCGCATTGAAACACATGATGTGACAAGGATCGATATGCTGTTGAACCACGTTCGTGAGTGGCTTTGTCTTTAGTCGTCGAAGTTCGTGATTTAATGACTGGCGGATGGCAGGGTCACACTCGAACCCACTATTCCGCTCGTGAGCACTATATCGTAGGCTTCTGCAGGTTGATGAACTGTCTACCTTAGACTTATGCCGATGCGAACGCCACGGCTTTGGTCCGAGAGTTTGATCACAGCAAGCCACGCAGTATCGCCAACCGTGCCACCGCCGGCGTCGCCAATGAGTCCCTCGGAACTTCCCCCTCGGCATATGTACGATTCGTACTCACAGCTTGTCCTTCTATTCTCATCCTCACCCGAACTTCTGGAGCAATATGTAAATGCATGGGGTGGCATCCGTATCGGAAAGTTGATGGAGCACCTCGACTCTCTCGCCGGTTCAATTGCATACAAACATATGCTCGGGCCAGCCACCGAAACCATCGGAAAGATACAGGAGCGAGGCTATTATATTGTCACAGCAGCGGTCGATAGGTACCTTCATAAACTTATCTTCCCTCTACACACTTTATAACGGATCTTATAGGTTGGATATGTTATCATCCCTCCATCCTGTTCATGATATCCGGTTAAGCGGCCACGTCATATATACCGGACGAAGCTCTATGGAAGTGGCGGTAAAAATGGAAGCACTGGAGTCGGATGGATCGGAACGTACTGTGATGCTTGGTATGTCTTTTTTTCAGTTCATCATTGAGATGATCGCTCACGACTCTTCACATGCACAGGGCGCTTCTCTATGGTATGCAGAGATGCAGAGACGCACAAAGCTCGGCCCGTCAACCCGTTGATCACTTCCACGCCGGAAGAGAAGCTACTCCTCGAAATAGGCGAATGTACGTCTATTCACACGTGTTACCCCACATAATGTGTACTAATTGTAAACATCTTACAATAGCCCATAAAAGCCGGAAAAAAGTTGCTGCTCAAAGCTCTTTGTCTCGTGTACCGCCTTCCTATGAAGAAGCGCAAGCGCTTCATAATGTGTACCTGAGCGGTTTACAGCATTCCGACCAGAATACGGACGAGAAGGTGTGGATGAGCGCTACGAAGCTGGAGAAGACCATGCTCATGTTCCCGCAAGAACGGAAGTATGTTCTTTCTTACTTTACTGTTCATTGAGTCCGTCGCTTATTCGCGAATAGTGTTCATCAGAAGGTGTTCGGAGGTAAGTGACATTGGTGATATGACCTGAGTGAAGCTGACGTCTTTTGTCCAGGTTATCTCATGCGCTTAGCATATGAGGTTTGAGTGCTTATCATACGTTTACCCCGCGGGATGATTGACAGGAAACTTACTAGCTGGGCTTTGCCAACGCTGCTTTGTTTTCAAGACGGCGTTACCTCCGATTCCTGTCCCTTGACGGCATCTGGTTCGAGCGACCAGTCCCCATCGGCTCGATCCTCCGCCTCACTTCGAATGTGACACACTCGACAAGTAAGGAGTTCCCGGCGGTGATCGTGCGTTTACTACCTTGTTCCTCTGAGCATACATGACTAACGCTGATCTCCGAATCACCCAGCATGTCTTTGTGCAAGCGAAGGTCGTGGACGTTGCGACGGGGTCGGAACAGCATACGAATGACTTCAAGTTCACATGGTGTGAACAAGAAGGCGAGCCTCTGCATCGTATGGTTGTGCCGCAAACTTACGCAGGTATGTGGTCCTTGATGAGCTGGCACTAAATTGATTAATGACGTGCGCTGCAGAGGCGATGGCTTGGGTCGAGGGAAGGCGAGCGCTGGAATATGGCGCAGAGATCCGTAGCCTACGAAATCCGTGGTAGTGGAAGGCAAACTCAAATCTATACATAGAGAAATAATGGTGTACTCCATATACAGTACTTACTAATGCTATCCTATTTCAGACTAGAACTGGTGTCCTTCGCACAATTCTCCTTATCTTAGGATCCCGGCTTTATTCTCTCATTCTATCTATCGATCTACAGTTTCAAGAACTCGTCTCACTACACGCAAATAGACTGATGATCGTGCTTTTGGAACACCTACGATTCGTGAATGTGGAAGAATGACTTAGACTCCTTGTTCCGGGAGCGGCGTTCTGGGGGCGTCGGCGTTGCTACGCTCAGCCCACCTAAGGTGCCGTTTTTGATGTATTGAATCTCATCAGTTACGATCGACACTAACCGAGAACAAGACAAGACGAGATGGTCTTGTTATCAAGGCGACACCGATAGACGCCCACTGCCTTCATGATGTTCTCAAATGTATTATTTGTATCTGGAAATGTACCCGGGATGCTTGATTGCTCAGGATAATAAGGACGAGTGCTTCTGCTGCGTCGCGACGCGATCCTCCTCTTCGTTCACATAGGCCTTGATGGCCCCCTTCGTACCCCCCTCCTTCCTTTTGTTTTCCTGCCTTATTTATTTCTTCGATTTTCTGACATGCTGTTCGGCGAAGCTTGTGAACATCACTGTGGATAATGCGAGCGATCGCATCGTTTACTCACCTTCGAATCTGTGGCAGGTGGAAAGTGGAGTCCCTGGAGCGATTGGGGGGACTCTTTCTGTGACGGAGGTGACGGACAAAACGATCGTTATATCGTTGACGTTCATCGGTGAGCCCCTCTGCTTCATTTCTCGCTCTTAACTCACGAGGTTTGATAGGTAGCGCAATATATGTTGTGGGGAATGACTCTAGTTTGGTACAGGCATTTTGGCCGGAGGTGGACGGTAAAGATGTCGAAGATAACCCAGTACTGGGTAACAGCACAGCCGCTAGTGCCTCTCTTGTTCCGTACTGGGGGATTGATGGCCTGTCACCTAACAACACGCACGAACTCAACCTTACCTTGATATCTGGGTTCACACATACTGGAAAGAAGAGGTTCCTGCAACCCGCTGAATTACAGCCCTTTTTTCTCGATGCGATAATGTAAGCCGTGACTCGCAGCCACCATAATAGAAACTGTCCACTGATAGCAACATGCAGATATACGCAAGAAAGCGCCGATGATGGCACTTCTACTGCATCCCAGCCAATAACGTCCGCGCCAATTGCGACAAGCTTTGGCTCAGCACCCTCGAGTACCGTTGGGTCCGACACAGCGGAATCGAAATCTGTCCGCACGGTGCCAAAGTCGCTAATCGGAGGAGTCGTAGGAGGAATAGTGATTGTGGCTATAATATTGGCCATTGCAGTGACTTTCTTTATGAAAGCGCGGAGAGCGCGAGGCGTACAATTGTGTCGGAAACAGAGCATCCTTTCGTTGCCTGAACACACCCAGGACGTTGAACCTGGAGCTGCTGACATGGTTCCTCGACCTTTCTCAACTGCGGAGACTACTATGAGCTCTTCAACATTCCTGACTAAAAGTCAGCTCTACTTATCGAGGTACATTAATTTTCCTTTTTCATGCTCATATTCTAATCCACTTCCTTTAGTCATGACAAAGTCACGCAGGAAATGATGCTACTCCGAGCAGAGATCGGGAGGTTACGCGGTGATCGTTCCCTTTTGTATGATGCACAAGCTGCTGTTGTCTCTCCTCCGGATTACGAGACACCAAGCGCAACCCGCTTCCTATAATTCTGTCTATATCATATGTATATCATCTCAGTCCTTAGTGCGTTGTAATTTACCGGCGATTGTCCGATCTAGTACATTTAATATATATATACATAACATTGCTTTACAGTAATATCGGCCTGATGGTCTAGTAGTATGATTCGCCCTTAGGGATTTACCTAACCCGGAATCTCGGATTACGTAATCTAATGTGGGCGAGGTCCCGGGTTCAATTCCCGGTTAGGCCCTTTTTTGTGGGCTTTTTTCGTAGTTGTTTGAATTAATTTTGCTTGTGGAACATTTATAACACTATTAAAGGAAGGCAAGACGCAGTTATTTAATTATTTGAGATTGAACACAATTTGAACAGAGACGCTCAAACAAATACTATGCAGAACCAAATTTTCTTCTTTCACAAAGAACCCTCAAGAGTCGAGAGTCAAGAGTCAAATATCATTGTTTCACTTTAAACTTGACTCAAAGCACTACAGTATGACAGGTCAAGGGTCCGGATGAACTTGCAGTCATCCGAAACGACGGAGTGCCGGAGCGACGAGAATTCACTAAACGGGCGCACTCAAACAAGTACGACACAGTCGGGTAGTTGCTCATCACTATCCAGTCTCTAGACAGCGATGCTCGGGCAATGTTCGGTCTAGAGTTCAGACTAGAACGGCGCCAGAACTCTCGCACCGAGCCTCAGCCAGCAATTATCTGCAAAAATAGCAAGCGACAAGCCAAACCTGAATGTCCTCAGGCTTTCATTGGATGGCGCTCGAAGCGTGAGTGTGCTCTACCTTGCGTCGAAAGCGCATGCTTGAAGATCACTTCTTCCCTGAGCTTACTGGCCACAGATATTTAAAGGCTGCCTCTGAAGTCGCCTTGCTGAGCGCTGAGCTGCTCAAAGTATGCGGCTTCTCCGACGCTATGTACTCGCTCTCCTGCTTATCTCCGGAGCCTCAGCCAACGTCGTAAAGCAACGCACTCCCACTAAAGATGCGTCTGTTTTGATTCTTGGCGGGGGCGTCACGGGCGTCATTGCTGCACGGACGCTGCACGAGCGTGGCCACAACAAGTTCATTATCGTCGACGCGCGCGAGGAGCTGGGAGGTCGGATGCAAAACAAAACGTTTGGGGCGCCCGGACGATCGTTCACGGTCGAACAGGGTCCAAATTGGGTGCAAGGAACACAGACAGGTGACGGGCCTGCGAACCCGATCTTGCTTCTCTCACAGAAGCATGGCGTAAAGACGCAGTTCAATGATCTGTTCGGGAGTTTATGTAAGATTTGTTTTCGGCGCTTCCGATGACTCTGACGCTCTTGTTATGGTCAGCTTTCTTTGATTTCAACGGCCCAGCAAACTTCTCGGATACGTTCAATAATGAGGACGATGACTTCACGGACATGACTGTCGGTGCAGGTAACGATCCCATGTACCTCGTCGGTATCACCTCCTAATTATTGTTAGGCGCACGGATTCAGAAGCGCCAGCTTGACATGAGCGCCCGCGTCGGATATTCACTAGTCGGATCCAAGCCTCTGTCGCATACTGCAAAGGCATCGGAATACTATCTATTTGATTGGGAATATGCACAAACTCCCGAGGAGTCCTCATGGGTTGCGTCGTCATTAGTACGTTGACTTCAAATTCAAAAATCATTTACTGAACATGATATTCAAGAACAACAACTTCACATTCGATCCAGACATGGGAGGATTCTCCGAAGATAATCTCTTGTGCATAGATCAGCGGGGTTTCAAGACAATCATACAGGCAGAAGCATCGGAGTTCCTTAAACCGTCACAGCTCATGCTCAATTCTACGGTCAAGACAATATCGTACTCGAACGCGGGAGTAGAAGTCACACTGACGGATGGAAAGAAGTTAACGGCAGATTATGCTCTCGTCACCTTCAGTGTAGGCGTGCTTCAAAATGATGACATAGCATTCAGTCCACCGCTGCCGGACTGGAAGCAAGAGGCTATCCAATCTATCAACATGGTAAGTAATCCGTTTGAGCAATGTTGCTAGTGAAACTATATTAAATCGAGTCTCATGTCAGGCGACATATACCAAGATCTTCTTCCAATTCCCGGATGTCTTTTGGTTCGATACTCAGGTCAATATATACTATAATTCATAGAAATTCTTACTGACAGGAGTTACAGATGGGTCTCTACGCTGATAGAGAACGAGGCAAATACGCAGTATGGCAGAGCCTTGATCACAAGGACTTCCTGCCTGGATCCGGTATTATCTTCGTTACTGTCACTGTAAGCTCAGCAGTATCTTTCGATGATACACGCCTCGAAGCAACTTTGAAATCAGGGAGACTTTTCTAAACGTGTCGAAGCATTACCTGACTCACAGGTGAAGGAAGAGGGCTTGGAGGTCCTGAAACTTATGTTCCCAAATGCCACCATCCCAGCGCCCACAGACTTTTTCTTCCCGCGTTGGAACAGCAACCCGCTTTTCCGAGGTTCATACTCTAATATCCCTGCGGCGTTCGTTCCTGCGCATCAGGATAATCTTCGCGCGACGGTGAACGAGAGACTGTGGTTTGCAGGAGAAGCAACGAGCTTCAAGTACTATGGTGTGTATTCTGTATCGCTGTCGCGCTGGAGACGCTAATGAGACGTGATCTATTTACGATAGGTTTCCTGCATGGGGCGTTCTTTGAGGGATTGAACAATACGAATAAATTGA
Source organism: Trichaptum fuscoviolaceum (assembly GCA_910574455.1). Taxonomy (NCBI): domain Eukaryota; kingdom Fungi; phylum Basidiomycota; class Agaricomycetes; order Hymenochaetales; family Trichaptaceae; genus Trichaptum; species Trichaptum fuscoviolaceum. Next base: position 3,985,401 of record CAJSYZ010000009.1, on the reverse strand, counting down.
CAGATTGTATTGAAGCGGGTGGCTGCAGTGGTTTACCTCATATAGAGCAGATACCAGAACCTTTAGCATGAAGTTGTAGCTTCTCTTTATAATGTTACAGAAAAATATGAGCTGGGACATCTCAGAGCACTCGGGTCTCGGGAGGAATCACTGGCAATTTATGTGTGCGCCGACCGTACGGCGAAACTTCGGAAGCAGCCTGTCGGACAGTGTCGGCACCAACTCTCCGAATTGGTCGCCGTCGATCTCGCTCTTACTATTACAGTGTAAACTCCGTATAAGCATGACCCTCGGTGGACACCATTAGTTATGCTTATAGCCCGTTATGCTTGTGCAAAATAATGAATTAATTACATAATAAAAATCTTAATTACAAAAATGGTAATACTATCATGTGGCGTCACTTTGAGAAGTAACTGCGAATGTCTGCTTGCTCTTTACTGTCGTTAAGCTCTTTCCTCAACTCTCTTCGAAGCTTTGGAACTAGCGCGCGCGCCTGCGCAAAGTCGTCGCCCACGCGATCCTGGAAGAAGTGATTCAACTCCGCTAATGCAGTCATGGCACTTGCAACCGACATCGTAGGAGCTGGCTCAGGATCTTCGTCAAGTTCAATAACATGTTCTCCACTCTCTTCTCGTTCATTGAGCTTCACTTGTTCCAGAATATCCTCGTCAGTCCAAAGGTCTTCGGTAATGCTTTCGCTTGGGATATTCAGAAGCTCCTCAGCTGTTGGAAGGTTCTTCAAGGCAACATGCTGGACTGACAACTCAGTCAATGCGTGCTCAAGAGCTTTGACAGCATCTTGAACTCCGGAATCGACTGCAAGCTGAGTGCCAGAAGCAACACCATTGGTTGAATCTGAAGGCTTGTTCTCAGGCTTTTGAGCCTCTAATATTCCAGCATGATTCCAGCAATTAGCAATGGTTGTGCTGGTCACGTATGTCCAAGCTTCGCGTGCAATATTCATTCCTTCAAGTTGATCGATGCAATAGATATTGTCGTCGCCATCTTCAAACCGCGCAAGTGCACGAAGGATGAAAAGTCGACGATAGTGGGCTTTGAAGGCTCGAATGATACCGGCATCCATAGGCTGAATGTGTGATGTCATATTTGGCACAAGAAACACGACCTTTGTGTTTGTAAACTTGCTGTCGTCAAAGATATGTGAAGGTGCGTTATCAATGCATAAAATTGCATGTCGTCCCATTTCTCTCATGTCCTTGTCGAATTCATCAAGGTATCTTAGAGATTACATGTTAGAATAGAATGAATTTGAAACATTGGAATAACATACATTTGACAAATGGAACCAGTCATCCAGGCTGACTTGTTCCAGTAGTACTCGAAGCCAAGTGCATGGCCAGACTTCTTCTTGAAGCATCGTGGATTCTTTGCTTTTCCAATGAAAAAGGGCCGACGCTTATCCGAGCCGTCTGCATTTGCGGTGAAGCCCATTGTGATACGGGTTTTGTCCTGCTTTACACCAGACATCTGTTTTGTTGCAAGACCCTTGTCGGGTGGCATACGATAATAGAGACCAGTCTCATCCATATTATAGATGCACTCGGGCTTATATTCCTTCAATATCTTGATCATATGCAAGCGTGCGGCGGCAACATCTTCAAGTGCGACAGAACCAGCTTCACCGTGAAACCGATATACCCGGTACCCATATCTCTGTTTATAGCTGTCAAGCCATCCTCCGGAAAACTTGATATCGTCTTCTGAGATTCCAAGGGCTGCTGCTATCTGTCGTGCCTTAGCAATCAACATTGCGGGGCTGACTTTTACTCGAGTTTCTGCTTGCAAGTGCCAGATGCGAAGTGCCTCTTCCAAAAGAGGAAATCGTATGCGACGAGGTCTCTTAAAGGATCGTTCTGTGACGCTTTTGCTCTCTATCTCTCGGAGTTGTTCCCTATTCTTCTTAATAAGACTGATTGTTGACTGGTTGAGCTTCGGAAAGTTCAACTCTTGTCGAAAGTGCTCCGCTATGGCTGCTTGAGACCAACCAGACCCTGGACCTTCCATGAAGTTAAGAATGTCGATCTTGTCATTGTAAGTCAATGAATTTCGAAGCTTTTGTGGCTGTAGTGCTGCGGTAGTCGAGTGCCGTGAGTTTGATATGACTTTTGCCTTCCGACCTCTCTTTTTTGGGACCTTTCCATGAGAAGGCCCTTGCTGAACCAATGCAGAAGCGAGCTTCTGTGGGTCAATGGCTGGTAATGGTATAGGCCCTGCAGGGATTGCGGAGAGGACGGGAGAAGCAGAGCGGGAGTATTGAAACTCAATTTCGTGAGCTTCCTTGAGGCTGCCATCAGCATTTTGTGCACATCCGAGTTCCATAGAAGACATTGTGGGAGTGATTAGTCTTTTCAAGTTCTTGCAGAAACAAACCCGTTTATAAGCTCTTCTGAGTGTGGTTGAACCACAACTTGAAGTATCCAACCACCTTTTTATAAGCATAACTATATGAAATTCGAACCACAATACTATGCTAATGCTTCTACATAATTTATGCTTGTAACTGCCTAATTCCTTAACTACCAAGCTGGTGGATAGCAATTTCTATGCATAAAGCAAGGTATGCTTATACATAGTGATGCTTATACGGAGTTTACACTGTACTACCACTACATCCATGCATCTGCTAGGTCTCACAGAATATAGTCTACTTGCTATCATCGAGGGGCTTCCGATTGCTGATATCATTTCCCTTCGACAGGTAGAGTGTTTCTTCTACCGATGTCCATCTCTTCAACTGAGCTTGCTCTGACGTTCATTCAAGACTTGCAAGCAACTTCGAGACTTAACCCGTCTGCGCTCTGTTTGGCTGAGGTTGTGCAATAGCAGAGTCATCAGAAAGAACCTGCCCTTTCCAAAAGAGCCTATCGAAGGCTTAGACGCAAGAGAGCTCGAGAGGCGGACGTGCCACGCACTGCGCTTGCAAGCTGCGTGGTCCGACGACAAGCCTCACCCTCGACCCGTAACTTTCAAGGCAGCTCCTGTAAATGCGCTGGTGGACGTAAAGTTCTTAGTGAGGGAAGGGAACCAGTGGCTGATTGTCTTGTCGGAGGGTATTTGGCCGGTAATTGAGTGCTGGGACCTTGCCACGGGCGAGGACGGACGACAGGCGAGGAGAGTGGGAGAATGGCCTTGCAGCGGTGGGCTGATATCGAACGTTGTGGTGAACTCTGACCCGTTAAGCTTGGCCTCTCTGGCCTTTTCGATCTCAAGGAACGGGTATGTTGCTTTCAATACTCATTACTCAAGATGCACGCAAACTCAACTTGTATTTAGTGTCTCCGCCGTGCGAGTTATGTCTGTTATTCGGCCATTGGAGACAGATCCAGGAGTTATATTCGAAGATGTTAAAGTAATATACACTTCACATAAACCAGTCGCCCTGGAGGGCGAGCTCTTGCTTTTAAGCAATGAGCGATCCGAAATCCAAGTGCTGAATTGGCGAACTGGGAAATCAGGTATACTACAAGGAGATGAGTGGGAAGAGGAAGATAGCTCCGTGAGTTCGTTGATGTCCTCCGCAAAATCTCTGTGCTGATTCAATTCCAGAGTCACAGATGTTTGCAAGTGTTCTTCGCTCACGAATGCATTCTCGTCGCACGAGCCCGCTCACTGGACTTGTTCCCAATGGTCGAACTTCGCTCTCCTGATAAAGGCATGGTTCCTGTCAGACCGGTCGCTTCGCACTCCTTCGGTTGGATAGACGGCATCTCAATAGCATTCTCTTCCGAACCCAATGACTATCACTATTCACCGATCACAATCTTGCTCCGCGCGGAAAGTGGTGATCCGTGGGCGTCCGAGATTCATACGATAAACAGATATGATCTCATACCAAATCCCGAGTATCAGGCTGGTAGCTTGCGGCCTAACGAACGTTCGCTACAACCAAGTCTTCCGTATCTTTTCCCTCCCCAAGTTTCCTCATCCATCCCATCCCAGCGCGGCTTTCTTCGATGCCCACTCATCGCTCTTGGCCATGCCGGCTCTGCTTTATGGGTCCATCCGCGTGTCTATACTCGAAGTCACCCCTCGAACCCACTCGATCAGGAAGTAGCCTCTGTTCAGATGCTTTGCTGCACGGTATTCCGAGGCCCGTTATCTGATACCGACCCGTATGCCAAGGATCTTCGAACCTCTGAGACGCTTACGATGAGTAATGGTGTCACAATGATAAGAAATAAGATTTTGTGGGATTCGATGAACTCGATATGGACCACTATAACGTACGACGAAGTTCATGGTCTGGTTGCGCTAGGCTCACACGACGGTCAAGTCACTGTGTTACATTTGGCGGAGAAGGGTAAACGAAAGAATATTTGATAATATGTGTGGTAAGTTTCATGCTCATGAAGGAAACGGCTTCGTCTCATATCAAGTAGGAATTTGTTCCTGTCACATAGCAATATGAATCTACATTGACTATACGGCATTAATGCGCATTCGTATGAAGCCTTCCAAACGCTTTATTCGGTGCACTCGAGTACGCCAACCACCGTTGGCTAGTATGATCAGGCCTTCAACCCAATGGCCTGCTTGAGTTTGAGCAGCAAGACTTTCGCGACAATGGAAGGCTGCAGAAGTGCAGTCGGGGGTGCGAGGAAGCAACGAACATGCCAGAAGGCCGAATCAACGTGAATGTCCTGAAATTTCCCGTCAGCTAGGAGCCAGGAATAGATGACCGACGTGGAAGGGCATTCACGCACCGTCTTTGCCAGCTGCATGATGGCATTCGCATATCCACTAGCGACCCACTCGCCAGAGCGCTTCTCGCCTTTCACTGGTCTAGTTGTGTCCCATTGATAATCTGTATATTCGTTTCTTATAGCGCTGGTGATTGAGTGACAACGGCGAAACGTCCTCACCTGTGGGCTTTGTACCTTCCCTAACCCCAGGTTTCCCAGAACAACGTGAGTGGTGGAAGTCATCATCATACTAATTCAGGTGTTGACTGACCATGCGCTAGCAATCTTCTCTGAGTGCAACTTGAAGTACTTGCGACCAAAGCCCTCGGGTATCTCTGTCTTCTCAATCATGTCCCGAGAACGCAATAGGCTGTCTAGCGTGATAGCGCCTATGCACGCCTTTGTACATCCCTGCCTGTTGATATTTCAGTATCCTTCGGACTTCATCTTTAGGAAGGGCATACCCAAACGTAGGATTGACCACCATGATGGAATCGCCCGTGGCTACGAAATTCGACGGAAGAGTTGGTGCTTTCTCATACCGTATCCAAGAATTATCCGCTGAATTTTACAGCTCAACCACACTACAGCCAAACGATAGACAACTGAGGCACTCACGATACCTCGAAGCAATGATCTTTGCATCGTCCTTGTATTGAGCGAGCATATCGGCTATCTCGATCAACCAAGATGGCATGGGCTCGCTTCCGCCGAAGTTCTCAAGATGAGACGCAATATCAGTTAAGTCCTCCGGCAATGCTTCTTCTCCCCATAGTACGAATGAGAACTCAACTAGAGGACGAAAATCACAGGAAAGCACGATCTGTTTTAATGGTTCCAAAATACGAAAGAGTCGACGTACTGCGATGACCATCTAACTTATCGACCACGAGGTACTTCCTTTCCACGCCCGGTACCGGCATATATGAGTAAATCCAAGGACGTTTTATAAAACGCTCATAACCTCCCGGAATGGGCAACTTTACGCGTGCCTCCGGGGGTAACGTGAATCGGAAAGTACGGTACCGTTGCATCGTATTATAGTCAATCCTCAGATCCTCAAGAGGAGAAGAAGAAACGCGGCTCAGCCATTTCAAACCAGACTGGCTTCTACCAGAGCAATCTACGGAATGATAAGAATGCGAAAGAGGTTGACAAAGATTCTGAGGCCCTTTCGGATGAAGGGATAAGGCTGAACTCACCAATCACCAAACTCCCGGAGATCGTCTGTTCCTCTCCGTTTGGAAGCCGGACCAACGCGGATTCTACCCTCAACTCGCCGTTTTGCCTCGCATCCTTCGCCGCCTTGAGTCCAGTCACCGTACCCGTCACCCACTGGATCCGATTCGAGAAATTTCGGACCAACCCACGCAACATACGCTCGTAAGCTTCTCGGCTCATGAAGAATCCATCCGTCACACCGCCATTCGGATAGAAGGATGTAGGAACCTTCATAATGTGGCCACCGAAGGCGTGTAGGTTGAGGTCGTACGGAGCAATTCTAACCAGGCGTGCGGGGTGAATATTTCTATTAGGCAACAACCTAACAAGAGAAAGACTCCGCACCGTCCGTCAAATTCTCTGACTTTCTCTTCGAAATCACTAAAAAGCCTTTTAAGTGCTTGCAAGGCCAATGGCTGGAACGCTATAAATCAAGTAAGTGATTCTTTATTTTCCGAAACGCACCATGCTACGACGACACTTACTGTGTGGCGCCGTATATTGCTCAGCTCTTGCTCGTGCGTGCACTCGGTTCGACTCAACATAGACGCCATCAGTGTCGTAGACCGGGCTTTTGCCCTCTTCAGTACCCAACCACGCCTCTGGCTCGACTATGATGACCTCCTCGAAATGGTCCGCGCAAATCCGAGCTGCCCAAAGGCCAGCTACGCTGCGGGGTGTGTGTTCGGTCAATGTGGCCAACAATCATCAATTGACACCGAACGAACCTCCCACCACATATGACTGCTGCGCCTTTGATTCTCTGTGAATCAGGCCTCGGTTGTCCTATGTTCGGAAGGTCGAGCAGGATGGTCATCCGACGCAGAAAATGGCGATGAACGATGGATCCAAGTGCTCGCCATCCTAGCGAGAAGACTAGGATGGAGAGCGCCGCTACGGCCCGGGAAGTCTGGGTGAGTGTAAAGTGGCTTTGAAGCATCGTAAGTCTTCGGATGCTGATAGCAATACAACTTTAAGGACTAGCTTGCCGTCTTGAGTCTTTTGCCTTTGGACCGCTTATAAAGATCGCGCGAATCTAATGATATAGTCAATTGAGCGTATATTAATGACGAGATGTGAAGATCAGCTTTTGCAAATGATCTCCCATTTGCGATAACTGTACTGCGATAGTATCGCATCTGCGGTGGATGATCTCTGTAACCGGGCTGGAATGGCATTCCTAGTGCTGTGGCCTGAGCTCGATACCTCCTGGACAAATCCTGAGCCAATAGCTCTGAGAGTCTGTTGATGAGTGCGGAAGGCCCGGGCGAGAACTGCGAAGCGCGTGTTGACTTAGCGTGGATTCTGGAAAGACAGGTACAGTATTAGTCGTAGGACAGAGCTGTATCTCAGATACTGGCTGATACTATGTAGTAGCCTTTTGAAGGGCACGATAACACGTATGGATATATCGTTATGTAGTTACATACAAGGAAATCCAGTCGCAAAGTCCTGAATGAAGATGGGTGAATTCAAGGTAAAAGATTCACTGAGCGTGTCAAGATCGCACTATTCACGTATCTCTCTTTAATCTCTTCTTTGTATCTCAACTGATAGTATATCTATTACACAGGGACCAGTTTTGAAATTCGGGCATGTTGTAGACTACTAGTTCGGGTTAGCCAAGGTTCGTTCAAGAACATTTCATTTGATTTCGAGAAAGGCACTCAAAGAACTGCTTACCATTCTGAATAGTACTCCGATTATTGAATCCGAAGCAAGCCGCTATAGAAGTCGATGATATCGATATGGACTACAATCAAATTAAGTATAATTGCAATGGGTTCGCTCGACGGCCAACCTGAAGTCACCGAGTCTAATTGGGGCCCGGGCTTCAAGATGGACACGGGTAAACGAGAGGTGTTTATGTTATCAACATATGTTGGAAGAAACCGTGACGTTGTCTGGCCATGAAGGAGATGCCGCCACTGGCCACTCGTCAGAGACCGTCTTGGCCAACCTAGTTGTGTTTCAAGATTATTGCTTAAAACTACTGTATTGCTAGCGCTTAGACGTTTAGTTTCACGCTGAAAAACCTGCGACCAAGGCAATTGGGTATGCTTGTCGAGCTTGCCATGTCTTGAGCACAGAGAAGGTTGTCGAGTAGTGTCATATCCAAGGATTATCCGCTGAGATTCCTGAAACGTGTCCGAGCTCGAGTCGTGGCTTTCACAGACCACGGATGCTAGGAGAGAAACGAATATATTTGAAAGACTGCCATTTTTTTCCGCCAGACATGACAATTCTGAGGTATGGAATGAACACAATGATCTGGGAGGGATCTGCCGTGCCAGTATACAGAACCGACGCTAAGGTTCTGAAAAACAAGATGGTGGCGGAGATGCGCACGTAGAAGATACAGATGCAAGGGCCCAGGAGCGAATGGTCTGGCCAGATTGAATTCGAGTAATATGCTAGAACGGCGATAGCAGGTAAAACGCTCCATCTGCTAATGAGTTTGAGACCGTCGCCCACTCGCGCGGAGAACGAAAGATAGACCCTTTCGTGTGTTGTGCTTCACGTAAAGCACCAGCGAGTTGTCATTGACAATCCCCCTCGCACCAGAAAGCTGGCCGAAGATGAAGCGGGTCAAGCCCTCTGCAAAACATTACAGCTTACTAGTGAAAGCACAGAAAGCAGACACCATGCCTCAACACCACTTTCCCGCAGCATCGTCGACCTCCGCGTGGCGACCCATCAGCCCATCAGCCACATCTCGCTGTGTAGCTTGCGAGTTGAGCCTGGTTCGAAGGCTCGGAGGTGCGCTGAACTTCATCAAAGCTGCTGCACAGGTTCGTCAGAAAGGCTGGGACGGGTCGGTCTGGAGCGGAGGAGAGTGAAAATCTGCTAGTCTATGAGATGAGCCCGGGAACATTCCACGCTGCGAGCCATGAGGACCAGCGAAGCATACGGCCATTCTTACTGTTCCACTATTACCAGCCATATGAACGAGCTCTCGAAGGCGAACGTGGGCGAAGCGTATCAACGACCTGAAAGTGCTTCCGGACGTGGTTTTCTCGAGCTCCGTCTCTGCAACCGTGATCAAGACAATCAAGCACAACAGCTGAGGCATTGTAAGGCACTGGGCAGGAATCAATCAAAGACAATGTGAGCAAGCTTACTGTGCTTTGTAATATCCTGCACTATTCCGCACCGACAAACATTTTTCGTCGTTGACAGAACTCATGGTGACGCTCAGAAACTGTAGGTTAAAGCTCAAAGTCACATGGCTGGCCGTCGAAAACGAATGAGGCCCGCTTACACGAATACAATGGCATCTGGGTCTGATTATGAGTGACCCCGAGGCAAGTAGTCGAGTCTGTGATATGCTCACCATCAATTCCGTCCATTCAACATCCCTATGCTCTGCCGACGTCGCAGTTGCCAGTGCTCACCACGCACACACGGAGCACTCAATACCATCAGAGATCTCCCTTGGCCTCTGTGAAGTAGACAGACCTCGAAGAATCATTGTTAATCTCGTCGATAGGAAAGTCCGAGATGTGGACGATCTAAGTCAAGTTTTGTCCCACAAATGTCCAACTTGAAGTGGGCGGTCGGGGTGTGAACTTTTGGTACAAATCGGGAACTTGAAATTTACGTATTACCTTCAAGTTGCAGTGCCCCTCCCGCTGAATACCAGTGATTGACGCTCTTCTTCCATACTTTCCTTGCTTTCGGTATATCTTTCTTCTAGTGTTAGGAGGTCATAGGTCGGCTGAATTCTTAACGTCAGTCTACTGCCTGGTGGTGGCGAAGCACCCAGACCCCAATGTGTATACTCTTCAAACGTCGCAAATTACTGTATAGGATACTTATCCAGGTCCGCACTACTGTCCTCACGCCGATGTTGGACACGAGGCTGTTTCGCGTAAAGTCAAGCTACTAGTGGTGATGGTGAAACACCCAGTCTGCAATGGATAGATTCTTCTGCTCTGACTTTATTACATTATGTACGCCGAAAAGCAGGGTTGCATGATTAGGCATTGCCAGAGGACACATTGAGAAGGTAGATTTCAAGTGGGACGCTATACAGTGCTATTGAAGAGCGATGCCCAAATTTAACAGGGCGCCTACCGGCAGATTCACTTCTTCCAATCCATGTCCTGACTCCTGATTGACGCTGCACTCCCGCGAGCTATTTAGAGGGGTTCAGCGCTGACTGACAGCTATCTTTTCCCCTCTCGCTCCCGCCTGGTCCCCTCCAAGATGCCTGGTTCGTACAAATCTCTATCGCTTCTGAACTCATTATTAATTCGATTTTGCAGACCTTCCAATAGGTATGTGAGCACACCTGCTTGGAATCACAATACTAATTTACCAAGAAGACGGTTTGGACGCTCCCCAACTTCAAGCGCTGAATGCTTTCTGTGGCGGTTTTCAGAATGCCATGAAACAAATGCAGACATCTTTGGACACACTGCATCAAATTGTGAATCTATCGATCAGTAAGCCTTGACTATCTTGTTTGTACATACGACAATGACTGAAGTCTCCACAGAGGCAGCTGAGGAGAGCGCTGTAGTTTCAACACATCACGAAGTCCCAAAAGAGCAAGAAATTCAAGAGATTACGGACGCAAATCCAGGAAGAGTCGTTATCAATGATGAGCCCGAGAGTGAGTAATGATTCCATTTCCGATGGTGATGAATCTTATTGCTTCCCTAAGACTGGCCGAGCCCTGAAAAGATAGCACAGTACAAGAAACGATGCACCAAACACAAACGGTACTCTATTCGTAGTAAGCAGTAAAACCGAGTCTAATTCTGCTTCAGGGAATGCGAGAAGATGCAGGTGGAGGTGCGTATCCGGTACCAACCACACGAAATGTTCCGTACTGACAAAATCAGCTTGGATGCTACATTGCGCACTTGCGCGTTGTCGGAGGCGACAAGGAAATTATCGAAAAAGCAGAGTCGCTACGAGAAGGAATGCTTGAGCCTGTGCAATGTGTGGAGAAAGCTCTGGAAGCGGTTGCCCATGGTGCGTAGTATTCGGGAGTAGAAACTATCAATAATACCTAAAGTGATGGTTCAGAAAGGAACCAGGCATTCAAGGGCGTGAAAGATGCCTTTGACTCTCTTGATACTCTTGTCATTGATCTTTATTGCTTGGTACCCGAGGAGAGCGCACTCAGGAATAAAATGTGGCCATGGTATATCTGTCTTCATGTGAGTACCGGATCTTTGATTGACTTCTCGGGCTAATCATCTTACGCGAAGACAGGGAACTACGGCGAAATCGGAGGTAGGAATGAAGCACTCTCCACCGTAGTTTGATTACTAACAATAATGAAATAGGTCGCATAAATTCTGGGAAATTTGTTGAATGTTTGTCGTACATCCACGACGTCTTTTTCTTCGACTTGGAAACGGCGATGGCCAATGTCGCAGAAGCAATGATGACATTCGAAGAAGCATGTAAGTGGTTGAGTGCATGGTGCGCCGGTAGTGTTTACAATCGTTAATATTGATTGTATCGAAGCTGCGATGAAATGGCTGGCGTCGCAAAAGCCAGAGGACTTTAACCGCAAGTGTTGGGAATACATAAGTCATGTCTTTCCGACCGTAGACTCGGACTCCACTAGCCTTGCCCCGCTGGATTTAGACACAAAGGCACGGCTGAAGGAAAGATGTAAAACACACCAAATGTATGGCTTCGTACCCGATTTTTGTTGTGTGTCTGAATTAATCATCCCTCTGCAGAGCTTGTGATAGAATGCGAGTTGAGGTATGTTTAAGGCTTCCACTGTGCAAAACGTATCTTATCAGAGAAGTAGCTGGACCACCTTATTGCACATTATGGCGTCGTCGGAGGGGACAAGGAAGTCACTGAATCTGCAAAATTAGTCCAGTTCTACCTACATAGTCCCGTTCAGTCTCTGATTAACATTTTGAACTCCGATCCAGATGGTGCGTGGCATCTTACACATAAGAGTGCATGACGTTAACAGCCGACACAGAAAGACTGCGTAAAATCAGGACTTTTTTATATTCTCTAGGAAATCTATCTTTTGCCGTCAGTAAATTTAAGGGTAGCCTGTACCACCAAAAGCACGCGTTCTACTTTCGCGAAGTCAAGAAATGGGTGGATTGCCTATGGGTGAGTTCTAGAACTGCGATATATGTATGACCGGGGCTTAACATTTGTCACGAAGAATGGGGTGCATGAAGTCCATGGTAATGATTAAATATTAAATGATCGCAGCAGTATCTCTAACAGTATCGTTCGTAGGCTTCATGCATCGCAAGGAGCCAACTGAATGCATGGAGTATATCTGCGAAAGTCTTTTGGCCGAGTTGGAAGAGGCCATGTATGCACCTAAAGAAGCTTCCGAAAGGAACTCCGCGAAAGTCTGTGCAGGCACTGTGGCTGATGAACTCAAAACTTTTGGAGAGAAATGTAAGTGCTTGAGTGCTTGATCCTGACCTACTTGCGCTAAAATAGGACAGCTCTACCTACGTTTCTTGCCGAGGAGAAGGAGAGGGATACGACACGATACATCAACATCACCACGATCGCTACATTCTTCTCCAGCGTGACAGCGACCACACTTCAATTTACGTACGCGCAGCCTAGCTCAGAAACGTCCGGTACTCTAAGAGGAGTAGTAAACTTCTTCTGGTTCCTGTCGCTAGTCTTCAGCGTCTCGTCTGGTATAAGCAGTTTACTGGGCGTGACATGGCGGAGATCCTCAGTGTAAGTGGCTTATTTCAGACGGCATATTGTTCTCGTATTGATGTTGCTTTCACAGGTATTATTCACCTCGCGCAACACCCATACTGATTCGGTTCTGGCTTGATAAGGCGCCTATGGTCTTCCTAATTGTGGCCGCTGTCGCTTTTGTCGTTGGTCTAAATCTTTTTGCTTATTGGTCCGTGCAGGTACGTTACATTAATCACCTTCCTTTCATGAATGATGTCTCTCAGTATGTCCTAGCCGCAGTTTGTCTCGCTCGCTACAAATTTCTTCACAGGATTGCATAGCATGTGCATACTTTCTGTGACAGCTTGGTTTATCTATCATTTAAAACACGAGTCCCGGTGGGCAAGGTGGATCTTTAGAAATACAAAATGGATTCGAGCAACCGCGGGATGGATTGGGAAAGGCATGGGATGGATTAGGACAACTATGAAAAAACGTTACGAGAAGTCGTGGGCGTACCGGTTACATCTGCTCCGGAACATTTATTGGTATCTCGCTTTCTTTAGCAATGACCATATACAAGCTAACATTGAGCCTAGGGCTTTTCGATTGGATACCCTCGTGGCGCGTCTGAACCTTAGAATATTTATTGTCGAATATGAACGCCATTTCCGGAAGACAGTCTTGTTTTTGCAGGGTATTCGATACATTACTTGGCCGGTCAAGAGCTTCTGCGTCGGCTTAAAGAAAGCACTTTCTTTTATAGGTCGATCAGTCCGGAGGTTATTTCACCGGCCCTCTGATTCTGACGACGTCGAGCCCGGGCATCTTGTAATCCTAGGAGTAGATCCTCCCCAAAACGAGCCCATTTGCAAGTCTCACGTAGAGGCAATCAAGCAAGATTATCATACCTCTCTACAAAAAGTGTTCGGAAAAAGCGAGTTCGTTCAAGACGTTATCCGGAGTATCCATGCCTGTATGGATTCGGAAGAAGGGTGAGGGATTGAATGTAATAAGAGTTGTGAGCTCTCACTGATTGATGTCAGATCATTCGTATTCGAAGTCGAAGCACCAGTTTCCCCGAGCAATATAATTGGAAGGATGGTGTATGCAGATACGCTTGGAAAAAGTCTCGAACGACTGCTCTGGGGATATCCCGAACTCCTCAAAGAATTCATAGAAAAGGTTCAGCCCGCGATGATTGAAGATCGTGAACAGAATGAGAAGGCCATACGCGAGCAAGCAAACAAGCGACTGGATGGGACACTGAAGAACGATGAAGATGACCCACGTAACCAATCGCAAAACGGAGATCAAGACGAAAAGGCTTGTCTGGATTTGCCTGGGATGAGCAGCGATCCTCCCAATACTCCATACGCCAGGTCTGGATCTCCAGTTTTAGCACAGGAGGTCGATCAACCCGAAGATCCACCATCTGGTACGAAAACAGGATGCGCAGAACCCTCATCTCCGCCACAGACCCGTCTGCAGCTCAATCTTGACAATTCTGACATAGCAGGAGAAGCATCTGCGCGCAGTGATACTAAGAAGAATCTACAAATGTCAGTGACTGAGATTGACAAGGGAAAACAGAAAGCGACGGAAGAGACGGGGGAGAATGAGTAGCGAAGAGTTAAAGCGGCCCCTCTAAGGTATGTGTTCTCCGGATTGTCATAATAGTACAGCTGAAAAGCTTCCAGATATAATTCGCAGACGCATCTTCACTAGCCAGAGAACGGGATTGTTCCACATAGTATTGTTTGTAGCATTGTCCAGTGTAAAGGCTTCGAATGATGACCCTATAGTATTTGTGATTGTGAGTCTGATGCAGTATGCTGAGAGCACGAGAGGCTTTCATACTCGTATGAGGCTGTCGGAGAGTATAGCAATGCACACGACACTGACTTGCATGGACTTGCTTACCTGTAAATATATAAGTCTGCGGGTGCACCCCAATTGCCTGAGTCTCCCTTCATCGCCCATCTCCTTACCAATGACCTCATCCATTTGGTGCCCCTCGTGGGTATTTTCATCACCAGTTCATCCTTGCATCAACCCTCAACTATCCCCACGACCCTCCGATGGCTACTCCACCAGTCAGCTTGGAGCTCTTCACAGATTCTAGTCGAGGATGAAGTGCCAAATCCAAAAGCGCCCGAATAGACTCATACGGTACGCACTCCGAGCTAGCAGAGACATTCGTATGTTCAAGACATGTATAAGTCGGCGAAGAAACATGGATGTGAACGAACCTGTGCATATCTCACATTATACCCGAATTCTGTTCGAGCGCATCCAAGGCGTGCACGCTCATTGACATCCGTTTACTCAGACTTGCGTTACCTGAGAACCTCTTAATAGAGAAATTTAAAGAAAGTTGGTGTTGCGAATGTATCATGTTGTACCGCAAGACTTTGGTCAGAAAGAGAGCCTGAGAGCACTGATGCTGATGTTGAGGCGGAGGGTGTCGTCGCCGACTAAGACGTAGCTGTCATTGCTATGTGTGGTCGGAATAAAGTATGTCGCCATGATTTGCCCATTGGCGTCAGGCTCATTGGCATAGACACCTATAGGATATAGGTCAGTATTCCACGATAGAAATAGGGGCGCGAAGAAGCGACCAGTGACTTTCCGAGCGTGAAAGAGCAATCATTCTCGCGACTAGTATTGCACTGCACGCCGCTTTACTACATCCCAAGCCTATCAAACATCGAGAGCCGTACGTCCGAAGCTGAAGAGGTCAAAACCAATGCTCGTGACTATCGAAGAGCGGAGTAAAAAGATCCGAGTCGCCACTGGGGCGAGATTCTGATCCTGGAGAAAGGCGTCAACTCGAAGAATCATTTCTACAGCGTTTAAATGAGGCTTGGATACATACAGGTGTATTTCACTTTAGTGTTCCAATTTTGTTGCAAAGGACAATTGAGGGGAAGCGACATGGGCCGAGTGCAAACCAGGGAGTCTGCTGGAATGGTTGATTGGGGAAGTTCCGTCTTGCGCAGACCACTCAGAATCGCTGACAATAAAGAGAGCGGAGAGGGTGAGGCCTAAGACAGTGAAGTTAGTGCAGTCGCGTCGAGCCAGGATATGCAAGCGACTGCGTAACCCTTGATGCCAGAGTAGGCTGAGACTCAAAGAGCCTGTTTGAAAAATGGCGGTACTATTCCGGGTCCCTCCGAGCACGGGAGGTCCCACGGATTCGGCCGGATAGCTCAAGGCTCCGAGAGTGACTTCAGAAATTGGAGTCTTGTCTCTGCGTCGCACAATTGTCTTCCATGACACTCAATATCTGACTTCCATGTGCTATCAATAGTCTGGATGCAATACGGTCGAATGGATCACGTTTTAAACGTACAGAACATTCAAACTTTCGGGCTCGATGGACGCCAAACGTCGGTTGAGCTTTGGCTTAGTACCAGCCTGAACTTTGAAGACCTGTCTACCATGGGAGTCAGAGAAGCTAGGACGCGCAATGGGACCGAGCATACGCAGACGGCTTACATGCGCCATCATCAATCGGCATCCACGGAGGTCCTGATTTCATACCGCAGGTCTCTAAACAACCCACATCCTCAGCTCCTTCCACCCATCCGCCATTTCATCATTTTCCACACCAACTTGCTTCTACTACCTGCAGCGTTCGGATGCACCCTCACCATAGATCGCAGACGTCTATAAGCACAAGAGTTTGTCAGTCAGCTATCAATCTATGTTACTCTCAGTATGTTGACTAACCTAAGCAGAACGGACTTCCATGCCTCCTTCGTCAGCAAAATGGCGCCGAGATGCGCACGCAGAAGGTATCGGTACAAGGGGTCAGGAGCGAATAGTCTGGCCAGATCGAATGCGTGCCATATGCTGGACCGGCAATAGCAGGTAAAAGCCCATCTGAGAATGAATCTGAGGCCGTCACCCTAAGCGCGCTGAGAATTAAAGATGGACCTTTGGGGTATGCTATGCTACAAGCAAAGCACCAGCAGGTTGTCATTCCTTACGAAACACGCTCTCAAATATCTCCGCTCCGAACTGGAAGGCTGAAGACGAAGCGAACAATACTAAGGGCGAGCCCTTCGCAAAACATGACAACTTACCAGTGAAAGCACAAAAAGCACACACCATGCCTCAGTATTCCTTTCTCGCAGCATCGTCGACCTCCGCATGGCAGCCCATCAAACCCATTTCGCTTCTAAAGTCTGGCTTGATGAGGCGGGCTGAACTTCATCTAACATTCTGTACAAGTTTGCCAATGGGGCTGGGACGGTTCGGTCTATAGCAGATAAGTGAGAAAATACGCTAGTCCGTGAGATGATCCCGGGAACATACCAAACTGCGAGCCAGGAGGGCCAGCGAAGAGGAATGGGCGGTTCCTTCTGTTCCAGAAATACAAGCCTTGGGAGCTAGCTCTCGGAATTGCGCGGCAGCGAACGTGGGCGAAGCGTATGAAAGTGCTTCCGGAAACACTTTGCCAATCAGCCCCAACGCTTTAAACCCAGTTTCTGCATCGGTGTTTAAGACACAGCGGCCTAGGCATTGTAAGGCAGGAATAAATAAAAGACAAGCTGTGCAAGCTTACTGTACTTTTTGTAACACTCTACGCTAACCTCGCAACAAAATTCCTCTCCGCACCGACAACCACCTTTCGCCGTTAACAGAGACTCGTGATGACGCTCAGAAATCGTAGGTTAGAGCGCACATGTGGCTGAACGTCGAAAACGAAGGAGGGTCATGGATACGAGGACATCTGAAAGCCGAGAGCAGTGGATTAAGCGTGAGTTGAAGATCAGCAGCCGAGTCTGAGCTATTTGCTCACCATCGATTCCTGTCCCGTCTATAGCCCTCAAAGGCCAGGTCAGGCCGGGTCAGAGCACTTTTCCAACGTGGCCCTGACCCTCGGGCCAACAGATTTTCTTTTTTCCTGGTGACCCGGCCTGACCCTCGGGGTCGGGTCAGGCCAAAAG
The DNA here is from genome assembly GCA_910574455.1 of Trichaptum fuscoviolaceum. Classification (NCBI taxonomy): domain Eukaryota; kingdom Fungi; phylum Basidiomycota; class Agaricomycetes; order Hymenochaetales; family Trichaptaceae; genus Trichaptum; species Trichaptum fuscoviolaceum. Next base: position 3,967,871 of record CAJSYZ010000009.1, on the reverse strand, counting down.
GCCAACCTGTGCTGACCCTTTGGCCCCGGTACTAATCTGTATTGAGTTGAAATATAATAAATATGGTAGTTATTGTCAAAGTTATATGTCTGTTGATTTTTTAAGCTAGGTTTACGTGGGTTTAGGTCCCGGGAGTGCGTTTTTGGAAGAAATCAAAGCAATAAAACATGGTTGCCAAATGCCGGAGCTCTCCGGTACAGTTCCGGATTGTCCCTAAAGCGCAAAGTTAGTTCATATGCCTATAATAAACGGATTATATTGAGAGCTATGCAGTTTATAGCATTTAATAGCTATCTTAGGGTCAAAACAAAGCCCGAAATCTGTCTCTATTGAGTAAATAAGGGCCAAGGGCCGGGTCGGGCCACCATGGCTCCATTGCAAGTCCGACCCTTGGCCCTCTCTGCAACCAATTCTCGCTGGCCCGACCAGACCTGGCCTGACCCTCGGGCCGGGTCATGGGTCGGCCCGGGGTCACATTGGGTCAGACCCGGCCTTTGAGGGCTATAGTCCCGTCCATTCATCCGCCTTATGCTCTGCCGACGTTGAGGCTGCTCAGCACGCCCGCACACGACGCTCAATACCGTCAGAGACCTCACCGATACTGAACGTTTATGCCTCTATGAAGTAGGCAGACCTTGAAACGGGGACCAGAGGAAACGTAGTAGCATTCTAGAGCAGAGTCGTGTCGACCGCAAGACGTGGATCCGGGATACTAGACCGTGTCTTTAGAGAACAAGCCTTTCTACCCCGTGACAGCCTGAGGCGCGGGAGAATGATGTTAATCGGGATGTGAACTTTCAATCCAAATTGGGGAAATCCTACCTTCGCCGGCCAAGCCGAAGCGACGCCACCGCGCGAACTCTTCCTCCGACGTTCATCCTCGTTCATCTCCGCTGAATACCAGTCCTTACCATGATCTCAAGGCAGGCGACCCGACCCTCGTATGAAGACTTCCACGAGGCCGATTATTAACTATGTATACTGCCTTAGACGGCCTGCATTACTATAGTAGACTCGAACATCACATACGGCCGGACTCGAGGCAAATTACTCGTATAGAGACTATCCCGGTCCGCATTGTCCACACACGAGGTTACTGCATGGCGAAACACCCAGAACGATGGGTATACACTTCTGCGCGAACTCTAACACATCTTCTACGTCGAGAAAGAAGATTTGTGTGTTTAGGCATTGCAAAAAGATACGCAGAGAAGGTAAAGTGGAATGTAGTTTCGTAGAACAATGCCCAGATATAACATGGCGCCCAGCGACAGCCGACATTGTACCGTATAGCTCCTTCCGAACAATTGGCCTCTGCCAGGCACATTGACGCTGCACTACCGCATGTTAGTTAGAGGGGCCTGCTCCTTCAACGTTGACAACTCGCCTTTCCCTCTTACTCTTGCCCGCTCCCCATCAAGATGCCTGGTTCGTCCAAATCTTTTTCGCTTTTTCGCTTTTCGCTCACGACTGCCTCGGTTCCGCAGTCCCTCTGATAGGTATGTGATCGCATCTGATCTGCTTGGACTAACGATACTAAATTACCGAGAAGAAGGTTTGGACGCTCCCCAACTTCAAGCGCTGAATGCTTTCTGTGGCGGTTTTCAGGATGCCATGAAACAAATGCAAACATCTTTGGACACACTGCATCAAACTGTGAAATTATCGATCAGTAAGCCTTGACCGTCTCGTTTGTACAGACGACAATGACTGAAGTCACCACAGAGGCGACTAAAGAAAGTGACATAGCTTCAACACATTATGAAGACGCGCAAGAGCAAGAAATTCATGAGATTTCGGACGCGATTCCAAGGAACGTCGTTGGCATTAATGAGCCCGAGAGTGAGTAATGATTTCATTTCCGATGGTGATGAATCTTATTGCTTCCCTCAGACTGGCCGAGTCCTGAAAAGATAGCACAATACAAGGAACGGTGCACCGAACACAAACGGTAGTCTATTCGAAGCAAGCTGTAAAACCGAGTCTGATTCTGCTTTAGCGAATGTGAGAAAATGCAGGTGGAGGTACGTTTCCGGTACCAACTACACGAAATGATCCGTACTGACAAAATCAGCTTGGATGCTACATTGCGCACTTGCGCGTTGTCGGAGGCGACAAGGAAATTATTGAAAGGTCAGAATCGCTACGGAAAGGAATGCTTGAACCTGTGCGATGTGTAGAGAAAGCTCTGAAAGCGGTTGCCCATGGTGCGTAGTATTTGGGAATAGAAACTATCAATAATGCCTAACGTGATGGTGTAGAACGCCGAGAGGCATTAAAGGGAGTGATATATGCCTTAAGTTCTCTTGATACTCTTGTCGTGAACCTTTATTTATCGCTAACCGAGGAGAGCGCACTCAAGGATAAAATGTTGCAATGGCATTCCTATCTTTTTGTGAGTATCGGATTTTGACTTCTGGGGTTAATCATCTTACGCGAAGAAGGAGTCTTTCGATAAAATCGGAGGTAGGAATGAAGCATATCTACCGTAGTTTGATGACTAACAACAATGAGATAGGTCGCGTAAATTCTGGGAAATTCGTTGAATGTTTGTCGTACATCCACAATGTTTTCTTCACCAACTTGGAAACGGCGATGGCCAATGTCGTCGAAGCAATAATGACATTCGAAGAGGCTTGTAAGTAGTTGAGTGCATGGTGCGCCGGTAATGTTTTTACTCATTCATGTTGATTGTATCAAAGCTGCGATGAAATGGTTGGCGTCGCAAAAGCCAGAGGACATTGACGGCAAGTGTTGGGAATACATAGTCCATGTCTTTCGGACCGAAGGCTCGGACTCCACTAGTGTCTCGCTGGATCTAGACACGAATACACGGCTGAAGGAAAGATGTACAATACACCGCACGTATGGCTTCGTACCCGAATCTTTGTTGTGTGTCTGAATTAATTGTCCCTCTGCAGAGCGTGCAATAGAATGCACAAAGAGGTATGTTTGTGGGCTCCGCTGTGCAAAATGAATCTTATCAGAGAAGTAGCTGGACCACCTTATCACACATTATGGCATCGTCGGAGGGGACAAGGAGGTCATTAATGCTGCAAAATTAGTCCAGAGTCACCTACATCATCCCGTTGAGCTGCTGATTGGTGTTTTGGACTCCGATCCAGTTAGTGCGTGACATCTTACAGATAAGAGTGCAAAACTCTAACAGGCGACATAGGAAGACTAAGTGATATCGAGTATTTGATGTACCCTCTTGGACGACTATGTTTTGCCGTCAGTAAATTTAAGAGTAGTTTATACCACCAAAAGCACGCATTCTACTTTCGTGAAGTGAAAAGATGGGTGGATTGTCTATGGGTGAGTTCCAGAACTGCATTAATTCTGGGGCTTACCTTTTTTGCCCCGAAGACCGGTATGCATACAATCCATGGTATGACCAAACATTCACTGACCGCAAGAGTATTTCTAACAATAAAAATCCTAGGCTTCTTACATCGCAATGAGCTGGTTGAATGCATGGGTTATGTCTGTGACGACCTCTTAACCAAGCTGGAAGAGGCCATGGATGCGCCTGAAGAAACAAAACCTTCAGAAAGGAATCCAGCGAAAGTTGGTGCAGGCACTGTGGCCGACGAATTGAAGACTTTTGGAGAGAAATGTATGTACTTCAGTCCTTAATACCATCCTACTTGTGCTAAAATACGACAGCCCTACCTACTTTTCTTGCCGAGGAGAAGGAGAGGGATACGACACGATACATCAACATCACGACGATTGCTACCTTTTTCTCCAGCGTGACAGCGACCACTCTTCAGTTCACGTACGCGCAGCCCGACGGAGAGGCGTCCAGCACTCTGAGAGGCATAGTGAACTTCTTTTGGTTCCTGTCGCTGGTCTTCAGCGTCTCCTCGGGTGTGAGCAGCCTACTGGGCGTGACATGGCGTAGATCCTCTGTGTAGGTGGCTTACTTCTGTCGCCATTTTGCCCTCTTAGTGATGCTTGCCCTCGAAGGTATTATTCACCACGTGCAACACCCACATTGATTCGGTTCTGGCTTGATAAGGCGCCTATGGTCTTCCTAATCGTGGCCGCTGTCGCTTTCGTCGTTGGTCTAAATATTTTTGCTTATTAGTCTGTGCAGGTACGTTACAATAATCCGCTTTACTTCATGGAAGATGTTTCTCAGAACTTCATAGCCGCAGTTTGTTTCGCTTTCTACAAACGTCTTCACAGGTTTGCATAGCACGTGCATCCTGTCGGTCACAGCTTGGTTCATCTATCAATTGAAACACGAGTCCCGATGGGCAAGGTGGATTTTTAGAAATACAAAATGGATTCGAGCAGCCGCTGGATGGATTGGGGCAGCTGTGAGAGTTTCTTACGACAACTTGAAGTCGAAGAAGAACTGGCTCCATCTGCTCCGGAACATCTATTGGTATCTCCGTTTTCTCTAGCAATGCCATATTCGAGCTGAAGTTGAGTTTTAAGGGCATTCGGGATGGATAAACGTGTGGGACAGCTTAATCACAAACTATACTGGGGTGATCGTGTCTGGTCAGACCCTTACCTTCTTTCAAAGCTCATCCGCCATATTAGAGTTTCGACCAAGAAATGCGCTCTAGGGACGAAGCAGTGCCTTTTGAACGTCGGTCACTTTTTCCTGTGGAATGGTACCCAATCCTCTCAGCAAGGTCAACGATTAAGCGACATCGAGCTAGGAGAAAACAGCAGGCGCGAAGCAGTAGAACAAAATCAGGATGTTCCAGATCTGAAAACTCAAGCCGAGGAAGCAAGGAATCGATATCGCGACTCCCTCTTGAGCCGGTTCGGTGAAGGAGGCTTTGTGCAACAAGTCATGATGGTCATTGAAATCTGGGAGGGGGGACGGTAAGGGTCATAATCTAAAGCATTTTATGTATTCCCTATTGATGAATCGTAGCGGCGACGATGAGGGCTTAGAACGACATCTCAAGAAAAAACTCCTTTGGGGTTATCCTAAGCTCTACGAGGAGTTCAATCTGAACGTGAGGCACGTGCTGGCTTTATTACGTGAAGAGAAGGAGGCGGAAAGCGCAAGAGGACGGGCCGAAGAAGAGCATTCGCCAAAGCGCAACATCGATCCACCACCTTCGCAATTGAAAAGCGAAAATCGAAACGAACGTGACGGTAGTGGTGTATCTGGATCGCCCCACGGGAGTACGGTCAACACATCTGTACCAGAAGCCGGGTCTGCAGCTGTGGAAACTGGACAGCCAGGCACTGAGTCGGAAATCCGAAGGCAAACGGACAATGAAGCTTCCCCGTCGGACGAACATCCACCATTGGCTGCGATAATAGGAGGACCATACCTCGTCGATTCTACACCGAGCGGTGCGAACCGCGAGCCCGAGATGCCTGGAAGAGAAGATGACGCAGTTAGACGCAATGATCGACCGGCTGAGGAAGAGACGAACAAGGAATCGCCAGTAACAGTCGAGGGCCGGAGCAGTGAATGAAGGGAGACCAAGGTATGACTGGGCAACTAGATTTTAACATACAAATTACTGTGCTACCGCGCAGTACCGCGCAGTACCGCGGGAATTACCATGCAGTTCCGTCGATTTTACCGCGCACTTCAGCGCCATTACCGCGCAGTGGCTTCCACATTACCGTGCAGCTATCTTAGACTACTTTGTGGAAGTGAAGCATTAGATAGTGCAAATAAATGGTTTATAGCAAACAAGATATAATTGTGGTTATACTACTACTAGTAGTACAGTGACTCAAAATAGTGTTCCAATGTTTTAGACTTTTGTCTTGTTTTCTCCATAATGCAACAAATAACTGGCGCGTACAGACGTTAAGAATATGCATGGAAAGATCTTGATTAGTAGTTTCTGTTGATATAAGTTTCAAGATTTAAAGCAGAGAATTGGCAGAGTTATTGATGTCCGAACGTGGAAACTAACTGGAAGTTCGAGCACAAATAACACCATCCACCATCAATTCTTTGTTTTAAATAATGAAGCTCATATCGAAAGAAACTAAATAGTTTAGACCGTTCTATGTATGTATCTAAATTTTGTACGCGCCAAATATTTTTTGAGTACTGGAGAAAACAAAGAAAAAGACTAAAACTCCGAAACACTCTGAGTATTGTCCTGTAATGCAGGAGTTAATTAGAGACTGAATACAATGATATGGAGCTGCACATTTTCTACATATTTACAGGTATCACTCAGGACTGTACAAAATTAACATGCAGTTCCGCACCATTACCGCTGACTTTACCGCGCACTACCGTCGATTTTAATGCGCACTTCCGCGCCATTACCTTAGGTTTTACCATGCCTACCGTTGATTTTACCATGACTTCCGTGCTATTTCACGAACTTTACTGTTACGCATCAAGCTGCTTACCCTTGTTTACACATTGTTTATGTTCCCCCTCATCTTTTTCTCTCACCCTTTCTACCTGCATGTGCGTACACACATTGCATCATTCTTTCATCATCGACTCCACACTCCGATGGCTCCACTCACTCCACCTTCACTCCGAGAGCCCCATAACCTTCCACTCCAATGATACATCATTCTACTCCACTCTACTCCACCTATGCTCCGATCCAACATCATCCTCCATTAATTAGAGCCACTATGACGGACTCACTCCACTTCTGACCCGCGATGCTGTAGTTTCATTCCTTACTCCACTCTATTGTTCTCTGTAGTATATAAGGCCATGTACAAAGTGCTCCAGGATGACACTCAAGTCAATCCTCCTATAGTCTTTTACAATCACGTACCAAAGACTCTGTTCACCCACGACTTCCGGTATAGAGACCCTCACAAAGTGGACCCTCTATACTGTACTTGCTACTTCACCCAACAATGCTTTGGTCACTTATCATTTCTGTGATAAGTCCATCAAAGCTGTGAACGTAACATTTACCGCTCTTCCATTCAATTACCGCAGACATTTACCGCGCCTACTGTACAGATTACTGCGCTCCCTTTGAACTTCTTGTTTCTAACTGTATGCCTCTTTGACATGTTTGATTCCAATAAATTTGGAATATTACTGAGAAAAATATATCTTGTCATATACACCCATGGAACCATGTACGTATTTTTTTTTTGCATTTTTAAAAACTTACAATAACCCGTAGAACCTTTCCGAAGATGAGAGGGAGACGTGGGAAAGTGGGAGGAACTGCACGGAAGTACTCGTGGTAATGCTCACTATGGGCGGTAAATCGGTCGATTTATCATTTACCGCGCACGGAACCTGCATGTTAAAATCTGTAGGCCGGGTATGACTCCTTTCATTCACCAAGGTTAATTTGCAGATCTAATTCAGGATCTAATAGCAGACGCGCTAATAGCAGCTCGTGCACATGAAGCACTAGACTCGATTTTATAATGATATCTTCTTATCTTTTTTATGACGACACCTGAGGTGTCATTTTAGAATGGTAATTTGGGTTTGAGATTCTGCGACCTTTAGGTGACGAAGCTAAGGAGAAGATGACTAGCGAGATCGACTTACAGGTAAGATTCAGTGAGATATATTTGGGGGATAATCAAGGGCAGCGTCGGACTGAAAATAAATCATATTACTTCGAACGAGTCAATCACTGAAAAGCGAGGAGTTAACGTACCTGATTCATTGGCACAGGGTGATGTCGATGTTAATCTGAAGTACAATATAGCCACCCATGTTTCCCGGTTCCGCCATCCTACTTCACCCGCGTTGCAGGTTCATGTCATGACATCACAGAGTCGGTGACAATAATATCGATCTAATAAAATCCATCGAAGCGGCTTGCTGGTGAATATACTGTAAATACAGATGGCCGTAGATTTTGTCGGCACATCAGGACCCAAGTGAGACGGCGAAGGCTAGCGGATTGACGGACTCAACTTGGTTTGTCTGTGTAGTGCACCCCTAGCGACGCCCGTCCTAAGACGTTAGCAAGGAATACATACTAGCTCCCACCGAGTAAGCCGTTGAAAGCACATAACGCCCCGACATGATTTCGTCCCCGCCGCATCATCGCGCTCAACGTAATGGCCCTCAGCTTTTCCACCCAATATCACCATGCGAGCGGGCTGTTGAAGGGAACATGATGCAGTTCCGGGTCGCAATGGTCGTGCAAAACTTCAAGGTCCCAGTGAACTGTCACGGACCCACGGTGTCGTACGCGGGGTCGCGGAGTCTGAATCGGAGTCCAAGTTCGGGATTTCACCGACTGCCGGAAGCTCCGAGTCTTCCTTGTAGTTCAAGTTCCCGCCACTTGTACCCGCCCAACGGCTTGTTTTCCGTCACTCCAGCGATCACTCTCTCGTTGCAGAAGATATACGGAGGAGGTGAAGCGGCGAAGAGCGATGTCCAAGTTTAACAAGCCCAGACCAGGCATGTCCTCGACATCCAAGACCTCATCTCTCGATTCATTCTCGCTACCAAACTCCTCTGAGTCTTCGGAGTGGCGTCCACATTCTGGCCGTCCCAGATGACCTGCCTGGTTCACCTCTTTCCACCGCACTAGACCCTACAAGACGTTTACAGGGCGATGAGGACCACGCAGTGAAGTTCCCGGAGGCGTTCGCAGATGCCCAGCAAGGTGCGTCTAACCCTCGTTCGACTTTGGGAAAGACGAAATAGCCGGCCATATGAACGTCATCAGCGGCCTCATTCTCCGAATTAATCGCGATGTGATTGAGAAGAAGGAAATTGAGGAAGGAGACATGTTATAAGTTCGCCTCATTAATTACACGGATGGTAAGAGAGAAAAGCAGCTGGAATATATTTAATGCTGATGGCCAGACATGACAATTCTAAGGGATGAAATCTGATCGCTGGGAGAGATGCTGTACAATGATCATGCCTTGTGCGACTCGGAGGCAAACGGAACCCACCTGTGCTTATAAGTCGTTTATTTTCACAACGACTGGATGCACTCAAAAGCTTTTGACAGCCTTTCCTCCGATGATTTCATTTCCTCTATCGTGAGCGGGACTTTACGGACGGTGTTGCTATGAGCATTGGGTGCTTGTGCTACTTCCCCTGAACCAGACTGCGCGCGAGTTATTTCCTTACCTCAACAACTGGCGGCTGTCGCTCATCGGACGAGGGAGGTTGGAGGGTGGGGCTAATAGTCGTTCCTATGGTGGAGTCTCATCGATAGGACGGCGGGTGGTCTGGGTCTGCAACAGACGAAGCCCGTTCATCTAGATCCTCGAATCCGGGCAACTAACGTGACGGATCGTAGTCGTTTATCGATGTTTTGTGCCTCCGGGTCCCTCCCTTCTCCCTCTCTCTGTCAATGCGCCCTATTTTACTGGATATATGTGCGGATGCCTGTAGATGCATGCCCTGACATTCCTTCCCCGCGGCATCGTCGACCTAAAGATGGTGACCCTCATCTCGCCAACCCACTTTCACCGCGCATCTACATCCTGCTGTCTGGACCGACCGAGTGGCCGCTTGGAGATCCTGCATGGCTTTTCGAAGCTCCGGGCGATTTTGGTCTGCAGCAGAAGATTAAGCAATTTTGTTCGACTAAAGGGACGATCTCTGGGGCATACCAAGAGATTGGGGCCTGCGCATAGCCATCACCCATGCGATCACTTTGTGCATTATGGGAACACCAGGGCATGGATAAGGAGGCCGGCGCGAAGTGAAGTGGAATGCCGTTCCACCTAGCTTCGGCAGCCGGTCTATAGCCAATTCAGAATTTAAGATTGAAGCAATGAACCTATAACGTCCTACCGAGTCTTAAGTGTGGGCGGAGAGGCGAGAACCATCTGTTCTGCACAGGTCCCAAGTCACTAATTCGGATTTAAGTTTTCCGCCGATTGCCAGAGCTTCAAGTTGAAACCGACGCCGCCGTGCTCTTCAAGTTCATCCAACGTTCATCTCCGCAACTTGGTTGAAGCTATCCTCTCCATGTTGTTCTTTGGCTTACCTATCTTGCATTGTATAGGTCGGTAGCCAGTCCTTCACTCAAGCAGGTGATCCGGCACTCGCTGTAGTATGCGGGGAAGGTTTGCACGAGGCCGGTTGTTAAGTATGCCATTTGCTGCCTTACGATAGCCTGTATTACTATGGTAGACTCGGAGATCACCCTTGTCCCCAGGGACTCGAGGCAATACGCTTTTAGAGTATATTGCGGCTGCGTTTACCTCACGCGATTGTTCGACACGAGGCCAAATTTGCAACGTCAGGCTACTGCCTGATGATGGCGAAGCACGTAGACGACAATGAGTATACTCTTCTGGCATCGCCGGAACGCACCGGATTTCGCGAGCCTGACGCTTGCATTGTTTGGGTCTTGGAAGGATGGGACAGCTGGCTACATGAATGTCATCCCTGCCGTTATTGACCCGAGTCTCCGCATTGCGATTGAGAGGAAAGTTGAAGATGACACTCTCTTAGATCAACTCATTAATTACTCGAATGGTCAGTAAGAAAGCTCGAATATATCTGATACTGACCGTCATCTGTTTACGCCAGACATGGCAAATATAAGGGATGAGCTTTTCAACATATCGACCGCTGAGAGGGACTCGGATATCGAACGTTAGACTGCGTAATCCCTGGCTCCAATTCCGCTTATCCTTGTTCGCGGATTACAGCTTTCGTACTTGTAAGTTGTGCATTTCGAACATCCCGGTAGAACGATCAGATTGTCCTTTTCAAACAGCTACCAAAACATAACGGATATAGCACACGCTTGCTGTCTACGCCGGAGAGGTTTTGGGTGTTCCAATACGGTCACAGCTGGGCTCCGGAGGCATACTGCCAGTGTGTGGGGCTGAGCGAAATGAAGCATTGCGGGCGAAGTCATGTGTGCCTGTACGGCTATACATAGTAAGTCGTTGTTCTTTGATACGGAATCAATGACTGGACGCACTCTGAAGCTTTTCATAGCCTTTACTCCCGTGATGTCCTTTCTTCCAACGTGGGCGGGGTGTCACTTCGAGCATTGGGTGCCTCTGCTACTCGTCGTATCCTATGATCCTGCACGTCAAATTTCCGACCTGCACTGGGTGGTTGATAGGGCTGAAATCGACCCCTAGTCTGGCCTGTGGCGGAGCGCCGCCTGGGCCATACTGATAGACGCGACACCTGTTCATCTAGATCTTAGAATCCGGGTGTGGGTTGTACTCACTTGTCAATGTATGTGCCGTAGATTTCTGCATCACCGGCTCAATTCTGCTGGCTATATGCACGGGATGTGAACCTTCAGTCCGAATTGGGCAAACTACCTTTCCGTTAACTACCGGAGCTTGAAAGCAACGCCACCGCGCCACCGCGCCACGCTCTTCCTCCGACGTTCATCTCCGCTGAATACCAGACTTGATTGACGCTCTCTTCTCCATGTCATCTTGCATTGTCGGGAGGCCATAGGTCGGATTTGTACTCAATTCTCTCAGGACTCGTTGTTGTATGAGGGGACGGTTTACACGAGGCCGAATGTTAACTATATCTGCTGGCGGTCTGCATTACTTTGTCGACACAAACTTTTACACAAGTAAATTTGGACATCGCCCACCGCCCCACTGGCAGGACTCGAGGCAAAATGCTCGACCAGGACATCCCGGGTTTGCTGTCACCTGACACGATTGCTCGACATGAGGCCGCGTTCTTAACGTCAGGCAACTGCCTGGTGATGGCAAAGCACTCAGACGACAACTAGTATACTCTTCTGCACTGGCTGTGATACATCGTGTGCCACGAAAAGGCAGGTTTGCATGAATAAACGTTGCAGAAAACACAAAATTAAGGGAAGGCAAATGTGGGCGCTATGTTGAAGAGAAACCGCCAGATTAAACACGGCGCCCACCGACCGCCGGCGTTCGACCGTGGTGATTCTTCCGCTCAATTGGCTCCTGCAAAGACACATCATGATTAGCGCTGCACTGCCGTGTACTATTTAGAGGGGCCCAGCACCGATAGCTATCCTTTCCCTCTTGCTCCCACCTGCTCCCCCATCAAGATGCCTGGTTCGTCCCAATCTTTATCGCTCTCGAGCTCACTACTGATTCGATTTCGCAGACCATCCAATAGGTATGTGACCGCATCTGCTTGGACTCACGATACTAAATCACCGAGAAGAAGGCTTGGTCGCTCTCCAGCCTGAAGCGCTGAGTGCTTTCTTCGGAGATATTCGAAGTGCTATGACTCAAATCCAGAGATCTTTGGACCGACTGGACCCAGGCGGAAGTCGATCGACCAGTAGGCTTTATCAGTTTCGTTTACAGACGGCAACGAATAAATTCTACACAGGTTCGGCTGAAGAAAGTGGCACATCTTCAACACAACATGAGGCCGCGAAAGAGCAAGAAATTCATGAAATTCCCGACGCGATTCCAGGAAACGTCGTTGGCAATGATGAGCCCGAGAGTGAGTAATGATTCCTTTTCCGATGGTGATAAATCTAATTGCTTCCCTAAGACTGGCCGAGTCCTGAAACGATAGAACAGTACAAGGAACGATGCACCGAACACAAACGGTACTCTATTCGAAGTGAGCTGTAAAACCGAGTCTAATTCTGCTTCAGCGAATGTGAGAAGATGCAGGTGGAGGTACGTACTAGTATCCGGTACCCGCACGAAATGATCCGGACTGACTCGGACAAAATCAGCTTGAATGCTACATTGCGCACTTGCGCATTGTCGGAGGCGATGAAAATGTTATTGAAGAAACTGAGTCGCTACGGAAAGGAATACTTGAACCTGTGAAATGGATGGTTGACGCTCTGGAAGCGGTTGCCGATGGTGCGTGGTATTCGGGAGATGAATCTATCAATAATACCTAAAATGATGGTCAGAACGCGACCAGGCATTCAAGGGCGTGAAAGATACCTTTGACTCTCTTGATACTCTTGTCTTCAACCTTTATTTGAAGGTACCCGAGGAGAGCGAACTCAAGGAAAAAATGCGGCAATGGCAGTTTTGTGTTTTTGTGAGTACCGGATCTTTGATTTACTTCTGGGGCTAATCATCTTACGTGAAGAATGGGTGTTTCAATGAAATCGGAGGTAGGAATGAAGCCTATCTACCGTAGTTTGATAACTAACAACAATGAGATAGAGCGCGTAAACTCTGGGAAATTTGCTGACTGTATGTCGTACATTCACGATGTCTTCTTCTCCGACTTGGAAATGGTGATGGCCAATGTCGTCGAAGCAATGATGACATTCGAAGAAGTATGTAAGTAGTTGAGTGCATGGTGCGCCGGCAATGTTTTCACCCATTAATGTTGATTGTTTCGAAGCTGCGATGAAATGGCTGGCGTCGCAAAAGCAAGAGGAGTTTGACTACAAATGTGTGGAATACATAGAGCATGTCTTTCCATCCGCAAGCTCGGGCCCCACCAGCGTCTCGCTGGATCTGGACATGAATGCACGGTGGAAGAAAAGATGTATAGCACACCAGACGTATGGCTTCGTTCCCGATTTTTTGTTGTGTGTCTGAATTAATTATCCCTCTTCAGAGCGTGTAAGAGAATGCAAAATGAGGTACGTTTGAGGCTTCCACAGTGCAAAATGTATCTTACCAAAGAAGTAGCTAGACCATCTTATCGCACATTATGGCATCGTCGGAGGGGACAAGGAGGTCATTAATGCTGCAAAATTAGTCCAGAGTCACCTACATCGTTCCGTTGAGCTGCTGATAGGTGTTTTGGACTCCGATCCAGTTAGTGCGTGTCATCTTACAGATAAAAGTGCAATACGTTAACAAGCGACATAGAAAGACCAAGTGAAATCAAGCATTTGACGTACTCTCTTGCACGACAATCTTTTGCCGTCAGTAAATTCAAGGTTAGCCTATACCATCAAAAGCACGCGTTCTACTTTCGCGAAGTGAAAAGATGGGTGGATTGTCTATGGGTAAGTTCCAGAACTGCAGTGATTCTTTGGCTTACCTTCTTTTGTCACGAAGAATGGGGTGCATACAATCCATGGTATGTCCAAATATTAACTTTCCGCCAGAGTACTTCTAACAATATCAATCCTAGGCTTCATGCATCGCAATGAACTGATTGAATGCATGGATTATGTCTGTGATGACCTCTTCACTAAGCTGGAAGAGGTTATGGATGCGCCTAAAGAAACAAAACCTTCCGAAAGGAATCCAGCGATAGTTGGTGCAGGCACTGTGACCGACGAACTGAAGACTTTTGGGGAGAAATGTAAGTACTTTAGTCCTTAATACTGACCTACTTGCGCTAAACTACGATAGCCCTACCTACGTTTCTTGCCGAGGAGAAGGAGAGGGATACGACACGATACATCAACATCACGACGATCGCCACCTTCTTCTCCAGCGTGACAGCGACCACACTTCAATTCACGTACGCGCAGCCTAGCTCAGAAACGTCCGGAACTCTAAGAGGAGTAGTGAACTTTTTTTGGTTTCTGTCGCTGGTCTTCAGCGTCTCCTCAGGTGTGAGCAGCTTACTGGGGGTGACATGGCGTAGATCCTCAGTGTAGGTGGCTTATTTCAGACGGCATATTGTTCTCGTATTGATGTTGCTTTCACAGGTATTATTCACCTCGCGCAACACCCATACTGATTCGGTTCTGGCTTGATAAGGCGCCTATGGTCTTCCTAATCGTGGCCGCTGTCTCTTTCGTCGTTGGTCTAAATCTCTTTGCTTATTGGTCCATGCAGGTTCGTTGCATTAATCACCTTCCCTTCATGAATGATGTCTCTCAGTATGTCTTAGCCGCAGTTTGTCTCGCTCGCTACAAACATCTTCACAGGGTTGCATAGCATGTGCATCCTGTCGGTCACATCTTGGTTCATCTACCAACTGAAACATGAATCCCGGTGGGCAAGATGGATCTTCAAAAACACAAAATGGATAAGGTCAGTCATGAAATGGTTCGGGAAAGGCATTGAATGGTTCGGGAAAGGCATGGAATGGTTCGGGAAAGGCATGGAATGGATTGGGACAACTACGAAAGAATCTTACGATTACTTGAAGTCGAAGCCGATTGTGTTACATCTGCTCCGGAACATGTATTGGTATCTCGCTTTCTTCAGCAATGCCCATGTTCGAGCTGACGATGAGCTGTAAGGGCATTGGGGATGGATAAACGTGTAGGACAGCTTAATTACAAGCTATACTGGGGTGATCGTACCTGGTCAGACCCGTACCTTCTTTCAAAGCTCATCCGCCACATTGGAG
The DNA here is from genome assembly GCA_910574455.1 of Trichaptum fuscoviolaceum. Classification (NCBI taxonomy): domain Eukaryota; kingdom Fungi; phylum Basidiomycota; class Agaricomycetes; order Hymenochaetales; family Trichaptaceae; genus Trichaptum; species Trichaptum fuscoviolaceum. The sequence continues at coordinate 3,952,729 of CAJSYZ010000009.1, read as the reverse complement.
TTTCGACCAAGAAATATGTTCTGAGGGTGAAGAGGCGCCTTTTGAATTTCGGTCACTTTTTCCTGAGGACTGGTACCCAATCCTCTTACCAAGGTCAACAACCAAGCGACATCGAGCTAGGAGAGGACATTAGGCGCGAAGCAGCTGAACAAACTCAGGATGTGCCAGAAATGAAAATGAAAGCCGAGGAAGCAAAGAATCGATATCGCGCCTCCCTCCGGAGCCGGTTCGGAGAAGGCGACCTTGTGCGGCAAATTATGGACTTAGTAAAAGCCTGGGAGGATAGAAGGTAAGGGTTATATTTAAAGTAATACATGCATTCTAAGTTGATTAGAAACGTAGAGACGATGATAACGGCTTAGAACGATACCTCAAGAGACCACTCTGGGGTTATCCTGAGCTCTACGAAGAGTTCAATCTGATAGTGAGCCCCGTGCTGGCGTTAATACGTGCAGAGAATGCGGAAAGGGCGAGATGGATAGGCGAAGCATTTTATAATGCGACGGCCGCTTGGCTCGAGCCCCTGAGCGCATCGACGATATCGAGATCGTCTCACACGAGTGTGGTCAACGTATCTGCTCAAGAATCCGGGTCTGTATCTGGGGAAACTGAACAGCCAGGCACTGACCCGGAAATCCGAATGCTAGCGGACGGTGAAACATCCCCATCCGACGAACATCCACCATCAACCGCGATTACAGGAGGATCAGAACTAGTAGATTCTGCACCAAGCAGTCCGGACCGCGAGCCCGAGATCGCAAAAGCAATAGACGGCGCTCTTACGCGCAATGATCGACCGGCTGAGAACAAGGAATCGCCAGTAGCAGTCGAGGATGAGGGGCCGGGGCAGTGAATGAAGAGAAACCAAAGTATACCCCTTTAATGTACCAAGGTTGCTTTACTGGATTAGTTCAGGATACGTGCCACTGGTAGATCGTGCATAGAATTGATTTTATAGTGTTTCCCTCATTATTCTTGCTCGACAACGCCTGAGATGACATCCGCAATTGATATAGTGGGCTTGAGATAATGTAACCTTTAGGAGACGAAGCAACGAGTAGACAACTAGCAACATTGACTTACAGGTCGGGACTCAATGTAACACCTTTAGAATTATAGTCTGTCGCAGCGTCAGACTTGGGAGAAAGAAGCAGAAAATTTAACGACGTCCGATAAGCATTCATGACGAAAATCTCCAATCTATGTTGGTATCTATAATGGGAATACAGTATGCTCTTAGCTTATCATTGGTTTATATTAGATATACAATATTCCTAAAATCTGTCATATTTTGGGGGGGCTTACAATTACCATACAATATTTTCTAGCTTGATAATAGAATGATAATCTTTGCACCATATTGTGCTGGGTCTGATAATGCGACTGCAATGGGTCACAATATGATGTCATATTACTGGGTACATACCGGTCACTCATACTAAAATGGTGGAGAGACATTTCAAGTTGAGGAACGGAACAAAGACAACGGATCGGGATAGTTTGTTTGGCCGGAGTAGCCGGTTCACACGCGGTATTCACTTGTGTTAGCCGCGTCTTGTACACCGTGAGAAAATTGACTTACCTTTCCCCAACCACGACATGCGAGAGCGAGAACAAGGACGAGTCTGACGTCTGCGCTGTGTGCGCGTTCTGTAGGACTTGTCTCTTCCGGTTTCTTTCTGTTTCTTGTCTTCGGGCTTCAACTACGGCGGCGCGCGATTCTTACGGGCAGGGTGCGACCTTTACGGACGTGCAAGAGTCCTGTTTGTTTCTTGTCTTCGGACTTCTCGCGAGCGACGATTGCGTGGCACACGCAGAAGACATACTACGGACGGTTGACTGGAGTCTGCGCATAGGTGTTACGACCGTCGGGAATCGTAGCGGGAAACAGTTTCGGGGAACTGGAATTCGCGACGGGAACCAGCTTTCGGGAACTGGATTCGCGACCGGGAACGAGCGTGGGAATTCAGGCGGGGGAAAACACGCGGGATTCTATCCAGGCGCGTTGCGGGATTCTCAAGGCCAGCTAGGACTCTTCACTGCTTTGAACGTCAAGTAAGCGGATCCCTAAGGAAGCACTCCACAAGTAAGTATTGCGCAACTAACTACACAGGAGAAAGGAGAGAGATCGCACCTAAGGAAGCACTCCACAAGAGGTCAAAAGTGGGGTGCTCCTTACGATGCCTACAGCTATTTATCTACTTCGTAAAGACTGTATAGTTAATCTACGCTAAATGTCCTTGCGCAATGCGCACCTATCTACTACAAAAGATACATGCTACGACCGCACTGCTAGGCATGTCCATCCCGTCTCTTCCAGACGGCTACGGCATGTCTGTGGATGTCAGCGTCCGGTCCGTGGCCGCGACTAGCCAGACTAAGTATGCCAGGTGGTTGCAGGTCGTCACCTTGATGTACTAGCGGATTAATGAGCGTATGTTGGTAAGTGAATGTACGTGTGCCTTGGCGGGTCGTCGTAAATGAATGTGTGTATGCGTGCATGGTGGTCGGGACGGTGGTGCGGGATAGGTCACGTGAGCGGGGGATCTTGCGGGGGATCGTGCGAGTCGGGAAAAGGGTTTTGCGTCGGGAATCTAATGGCGGGATTCTCCCCGCGGGATTGCCTGCTCATGTCGGGATCCTTGGCGGGAACGTGCGGGAAATAGGAAAAGGAGCCCGGGATCTCGACATTACCCCCCTCCAAAGGCGCAACTCCGGGGCGCCAATCTTGAATCTTGCTCAGGTCACAGAGCTCAATAGCGTTGACTTCTCGAGGGGCGTCCGGGTGTTTTCAATAGAAACTGCGAATTTTAGCCTTTGCATTACCCATATCCGTTGCGGGAATCCAAGTATCTTCCGCGCTTGAATATCCCTTCCAGCGTACCAAGTATTCAAACCTCCGCCTAAACCGTCTAGCATCCAGTACTTCTTCCACCTCGTACTCCAGATCTCCTTCTACTTCGACTGGGGGCGGCGGGGGTTGCGTTCGACCGGGAATGTCGTCTTCGTGGTATGGCAAGAGCAGCGATACATGGAATACGGGATGAATCTTCAGCAACGTGGGGAGTTCGAGTTCGTAGGTGAGGTCACTTAGCTTTGCCTTCACCTTATATGGCCCTAGTCGTTTCGGTAACAGTTTGCGTGCTCCCGGTCGCCGAACGTTCGTTGCCTCGAGCCATACTTTATCCCCGACTGCGTACTGCGGGGCCTCGTTTCTGGCCTGATCGTAGTGCTGCTTCATGTGCTCTGCCGCAACCTCCAAGGCCGCTCGTGCCTCTTCCTGTGCCTGCTGAAGCTCCTGTAGCCGTGCGTCCGCGGCGGGGACCGTCGACAGGCCGTCGCTCGGGGCAATCGTGAATTCGGGATTGTAGCCGTAGACGAGCGCGAACGGGGATTGTCGTGTTGCCGCGTGCGCTTTCGTGTTGTGCGCAAACTCTGCCATTGGGAGTAATCCGGCCCAGTTTTCTTGTCGTGTATCTATGAAAGCCCGTAAATACTGTTCCAGTTCTTGGTTTACCCTTTCGGTTTGCCCGTCCGTCTGCGGGTGATACGCAGTCGACGTGGTACCTTTGATACCGAGTCGGGAAAAGAGGGCCTTCATGAACTGCGCGACAAACTGTAGTCCGCGGTCGGATATGATTTGGCGGGGGGTTCTGTGCAGCTTCCAGACGTGTTGCAGGAATAGTTCCGCAGTTTCTGGTGCATCGATGTCAGACGTGGTCAGGATAAAATGCGCTTGCTTGGTGAGACGATCGACCACTACGAAAATTGCGTCGTAATCCTCAGATCGGGGGAGCTGGGTGATGAAGTCGCAAGAAATCGCCTGCCAGGGACCCTGCGGGATTTCGTTAGGCTGCAGGAGTCCTACCGGGCGTTGCGATTGGTTCTTCGTGCGTGCGCAGGTATCGCATCCCGAAACGTATCGTTCTACGAAGTTAGACATCCCGGGCCACCAGTAGTTGCGGCTTACCATCTCAAACGTTTTCCAACGTCCAGGATGTCCGGCGGGGAGACTGTCGTGGTAGGTCTTCACCACATCCCGGCGAATGGTTTCATCTTTCGGGACGTAAACCTTACCCTGATATAGGATGAGGCCTTCTTCGGTGCTCCAGTCCTCAAGTTCTTTGGTCAGAACTCGGGGCGCCTTTGACTTGACCAACTCGATCGTGTCTACCAGTTCATCTTCATACTGGTCTGACTTACGAATGCGTCGTAGGAGGGCCTGATCCCCGTGTACCTGCGTCATTCCCCGACGAATTGCCTTTAGCCGAAACATTTCGGGGGTCAAGAGGGTTCGTCCAGTGTTGTCTTTGCTTTCGGGTTGAAGGTCAACGTGTCGTGACATGGCGTCGGGTTTGCCCCCTAGTCGCCCCGGGCGATGGCGAATCGTAAAGTCGAAGCGGGTGAGGAAAAGGCTCCACCGGGCTTGGTGTCACGTCAGCGTTCGGGATTCAGAGAAGTATAGCAGATTCTTGTGGTCAGACACGATATCGAGTTTATGACTCGCACCTTCGAGATAATGTTGCCACTCGTCGAGAGCTCTAATAATCGCGAGTAGCTCCTTGTCGTAAATCTCGTAGTTGCGTTCCGCATTGTTGAGGGATTTCGAGAAAAAGGCGACCGGATGTATCAACCCGTCGTCGCCTTCCTGGGACAGGACCGCGCCTGTCGCGAAATCAGAGGCGTCGCATTCCACGATGAATTGTCGCGACATGTCGGGCATCATAAGGACGGGGGCGGTCGTGAACATGCGCTTGAGATAGTCGAACGCGAACTGCTGGTTTTCCGTCCAGGCCCAGCGAACGTCCTTCTTCAGCAGCGTCGTGAGCGGTTTGACGATGTGCGAAAAATCCCGAATAAAGCGTCGATAGAAATTTGCGAACCCGAGGAAGGCTTGAATGTCTTTCACCTTTTTTGGGGTGGGCCAGTCGAGGACCGCCTGTACCTTGGCGGGATCCATCGCCACCTTTCCCTGCGAAATAATCATCCCGAGATACTCGACGGAAGTCTGTTTGAATTTGCACTTTTCGGGTTTACAGAACAAGTCGTTTTCGCGCAGCCGCTTAAGGACTTCCTGTACGTGTTCATCGTGCTGCGATTCATCTTCGGAAAAGATTAGCAAGTCGTCCAGATAGATGATCACGTATACTCCAATGAGGTCCTTGAAGATATCGTTCATCATGTGCTGGAAGGTTGCCGGGGCATTCGTGAGCCCGAATGTCATCACCGTCGGTTCGAAATGTCCTGCCTGAGTCCGAAACGCGGCCTTCCACTCGTCGCCTTGCTTCAGTCGTACATTGTGGTAGCCCCATCGCAGATCTAGCGTCGTGAAAACCTTCGCTTTTTGCAGTGCGTCTACCAGCTCCATCGTGAGGGGAAGCGGGTATCGGTTCTTGACTGTGATATCGTTCAGTCGGCGATAGTCGACTACCATGCGCAAGGTCCCGTCCTTTTTCTTGATAAAGAAGACGGGGGCCGCGGCGGGGGATTTCGAAGGTCGTATGTACCCTTTGCGCAGATTTTCGTCCACGAATTCGCGAAGGGCGTCGCGCTCAGCCGGGGCCAATGGGTAGATTTTGCTGTACGGGGGAACCTTCCCGGGTTCTAAGTCTATGGCATGATCATACGGCTTGCGCAGTGGAAGCCTTTCGGATTCAACTTTCGAAAAAACGTCGGCAAACTCACGGAATTCGGGGGGAATGAGTTCCTCGAAGGTTTTCTCGCCTTCCTTTACTGCCGACTTCTCAGCAATGGCCTGGGAGTGGGTGTACGAGGCGGCAATCTTATACGCGAAATGGTCGTCCGTCGTGACGAAGTAGGACTCGGCGTCGTGGTACTGGTCCCAATATTTTTCAGAGTATCGAAATCCCGGTGGGACGGCTTCCCATTCGGCCTGGGTCCTATCACTGCTGCCAGCCTTCTGATTGAATGAAACATAGCCTTACTGTAAAACCTTTTTTGCATTTCCCTCAGCAAATGCTGGTTGATGAAGGGCAGGCTGGGGCAGCCTTGCTGCACTCTGATGAAGGGGATGCATACCTAGGAAATACTAGGCCTTCAATATCTATTGGGAATATACTACAGAATAATAGATAATGCTATTGCATACCTACCGCTTTTTTGGGTTAATTATAGCATTCAGGCACTGTTAATTGAAAGCATACTGTAATAAATCAGAATTTCATAATTTCCATCTATTTTGAGATATGAGGCACATCAGGGTCCAGACCCTGAGGTCTGGCAGGTTCCAGGTCACTTGGTGCCGCTTTAGAGGAGGCCGTGGGAATAAACTCAAATTAACCTTTGCAGGTGCTACAGGCCTTCTCAAATATCACAAAAATAACCAAAAAATCAGAAAATATTCCTGGGCACTGCCGCTTCGCCCTAGCGTGGGAACTACGCTTCTGGGCGACCATATTAGGGTACCAGGGTGTTCTGGGCCCCACTGGGCCCTTCCTAAAGCGGTAATAATCATCATAAAATAGATGATTATATTCATTTGCACCTGCATATATGCAGGCATCCCCTGAGCTTACCAGCAGCAGATAAAATAAGCTAAAATCGGATTATACTAGTAGAAGCATACTTAAGATGAATTGGATAGCTATATATGGTAATACTAGCTGGGAACATGTGTAGAACATCAAAACATGCTCTATTTTTATTGCAGAACAGATGAGGCCCATTACACCACATTGGGGTACCTCCAGAATGCAAATCGTGATGGGCGTCCAATGGTATGTACTAGAAGAGCTGAAACGGGCTTTTGCAGCGCCACAATATTCATTTTCCGTATTGTTGCATATTAATCTTTCATTTAAATGTTATTTACGTTACAACACTTCCACGGCACGTAATGGCATGTATAGATAGCCGAAACGATAGCAAATGAAGAGGAGAACAATAATATGAGCTTAGAATAGGTACACATGCGCTATATGGACCTGTAGCACACTAACTCTTTTCAGCATGTATGCAAATATTGTTCCTCTCTCATATACATATACACAAAATGTGTATGTGCGCTAGTAGCTTCAAATAACGATTTATATATGCCTCTCACGTTATACAAAGTTTCACAATGATCGGAGCTCATTTGAAACTGATATAAGGCATGCAATTCTCAAAAGTAATAGCTAATTTTAATTTATTCAGAGGGTTACGGGTCAGGCACATAGTGCAAAACACTCACAATAAGTATCCTAAACATAATACAAATGTATGTTTTGGGTACAGATGGAATCTGTAAGTTATATGTGTTTATGACATGACATGTACATTCTGATATTACATGTAGCATCTAATCCTACAATGTTACACATGACTTCCATATTTCAATGCCATCTCAAACATACATTTGTATTATGTTTAGGATACCTATTGTGAGTGTTTTGCACTATGTGCCTGACCCGTAACCCTCTGGATAAATTAAAATTAGCTATTACTTTTGAGAATTGCATGCCTTATATCAGTTTCAAATGAGCTCCGATCATTGTGAAACTTTGTATAACGTGAGAGGCATATATAAATCGTTATTTGAAGCTACTAGCGCACATACACATTTTGTGTATATGTATATGAGAGAGGAACAATATTTGCATACATGCTGAAAAGAGTTAGTGTGCTACAGGTCCATATAGCGCATGTGTACCTATTCTAAGCTCATATTATTGTTCTCCTCTTCATTTGCTATCGTTTCGGCTATCTATACATGCCATTACGTGCCGTGGAAGTGTTGTAACGTAAATAACATTTAAATGAAAGATTAATATGCAACAATACGGAAAATGAATATTGTGGCGCTGCAAAAGCCCGTTTCAGCTCTTCTAGTACATACCATTGGACGCCCATCACGATTTGCATTCTGGAGGTACCCCAATGTGGTGTAATGGGCCTCATCTGTTCTGCAATAAAAATAGAGCATGTTTTGATGTTCTACACATGTTCCCAGCTAGTATTACCATATATAGCTATCCAATTCATCTTAAGTATGCTTCTACTAATATAATCCGATTTTAGCTTATTTTATCTGCTGCTGGTAAGCTCAGGGGATGCCTGCATATATGCAGGTGCAAATGAATATAATCATCTATTTTATGATGATTATTACCGCTTTAGGAAGGGCCCAGTGGGGCCCAGAACACCCTGGTACCCTAATATGGTCGCCCAGAAGCGTAGTTCCCACGCTAGGGCGAAGCGGCAGTGCCCAGGAATATTTTCTGATTTTTTGGTTATTTTCATGCTATTTGAGAAGGCCTGTAGCACCTGCAAAGGTTAATTTGAGTTTATTCCCACGGCCTCCTCTAAAGCGGCACCAAGTGACCTGGAACCTGCCAGACCTCAGGGTCTGGACCCTGATGTGCCTCATATCTCAAAATAGATGGAAATTATGAAATTCTGATTTATTACAGCATGCTTTCAATTAACAGTGCCTGAATGCTATAATTAACCCAAAAAAGCAGTGGGTATGCAATAGCATTATCTATTATTCTGTAGTAATTCCCAATAGATATTGAAGGCCTAGTATTTCCTAGGTATGCATCCCCTTCATCAGAGTGCAGCAAGGCTGTGTTTTGTATTCATTGCTTCAGCCAGCATTTGCTGAATGAAATGCAAAAAAAGTTCTACAGCAAAGCTATGTTTCATTCAATCAGTTGAGCTATAACCATTTGCAACTGCTGTACTTCATTCAATCAGATAAATTAGTGTATCCAGCATTTACTGCATATCATTGAATGAAATGGCTGGTAGGACTGGTCCTATCGGGCCCCCAGGGGGTCTCGACTTCTTCTGCTATGGCGAGGCGGGGAAGCGGGACCAGGCGTTTCTGGTTGTCACACTGGGGCGGGCAGCGGTTGAGGTCGACCACATTGTTGGTCCAGTCGATGGTTGGGTTATGGTGTCGCAACCAATCGATCCCCATGATAATATCGTCATTGCCAATGTCCGCGACGGCCATGGTTAACTGTTCTAAGTGTCCTTTCATCTCGACGTTAAGAACTACTTCCTTGGTGATGCGTCCAATCGCGTTCGGGGAATTGTCCGCATTGCATAAAAGTATCGGGATTACCAAATCCCGGGTCTGGAGTCCGTGTCAGGAAACGTAGCGGGAATTTATGAAAGTTCCCGATGCACAGCTATCTAACATTACTGTGGCTAAGGCATCCGTCTTTCCGTCGCTAACCTGTACCGGGAACTTCAAATGTCGTCTAAGACAACGGTCTATTGTAGAGATGGTTAAATACAAGGGACCATTATTAAGAGAGTTCTTCGGCCACAAGGGCGGTTGGGTCGTATATGGCGCGACTGAGCAATACGACCCTACTGAAAATCCGCTGGGGGCGGGGCTTCGGGATTGTGAATGTTTTTGGCGGCAGGCGTCATGGCGGCAAATGCGTTCTGTAGCACGGACTGCTGCACATTCTGGACGTACTGCTCCGCCATACGTTTGAGCGTGTCTTCGAACAACTGGAACGCGGGGGGCGAGGGGTTCAACGGGGACGTGGATTTCGTCGCCTTTAGGTTTTGGGATTGGGCAATCGCTCACCAAATGGTCTTTCTCTCCGCAGTAGTAGCATAGTCCCTTACTCCTGTGCTCCCGGCGCACCCTGTCAATCTCCATTGCGTTGGGATCCTTCGTCGAGCTTGCGCTCGCAGTCGGGATCGTACGCGGAGCTGAACTAGTGGTGCCGGGATTGCTTTGGGGCGTAGCCGCTGGCTTTGATACGGGTCCATAAGCGTGTGCGAGCCTTAGCTTCTCGTCTGTCTCGGAAACCCAATTGACATAGGCATCGAATTTCATATCCTTCGCCTCTATGCTGGCGATGTGCTGGCAAACCTGGTCTTTGAGTCCCTTCCGGAACATGTCGAGGTAGATGACATCCGTCGTCGCGTCCTTGGGCCACCCGGTGAGGGCTTGGAGGGCACGGAATTGCGACGCAAACTCGGCGACCGTTCCTGTCTGGCGTAGGCGCATCAGTTTGTCAGCCGCTGCTTTGTCTGCATCGATTTCTCCGTAAGAGGCGCGAAGAGCGGTAAACAGGGCCTCCAGACTGGCGGCTTCTGGCGGTGTCGGGATGTCCTGGAGTTGATCGAGAATGGGTCGTGCCCAGTCTTGCGCAGGCCCCCGCAGTAGCATCAGAGCAAATGCGACCTTGCGGGTTTCGTCTAGCCCCGGATGTTGCCCGAACAGGTAGAGCTTAATCTGGTGAATCCAATTCTCCAGCTTGGCGCGTCACTGCTACCAGGTGTTTAATTCAATGAATTACAGTAATCAGTGTAAGGCTATGTGAATAAAACACAGTAACTATCACAAAATCTGCGCAGTAACTACTGCACACTATTGCTCACTCTTGCTCAGCCTAACTAGGGCATACCCCACTGCCTTTTTGGGGGGTTTGCACAAAGCCCTGAGAACCCTGAGGCTTCCCTCAGGGTGTCCTCCCATTTTCGGATAGCACACCTTCTCCGGGGCTTCGCAAAATTCCGTGGCTCTAAAAATAACATCCAGGCCGGGACACTGCTCCTGCCTTTATCCTGATTTAGGAAATGCCGACAGCAGTCGACCTGCCACGTGAAAATTGAAAATTATTCTATTTCATTTTAATGAACAATGCTACATACTTTAGATACCAATCTACAATTAAAACAAAGAGAAAGGGGAGGTGGGGAGGTGGGGAGGCGGGGGGAGAATAACAGCAAAAGCAATACATGCACGCCTGCGCTGACGGTGCCCTTGCGCACGAGCGAGGCCCCAAACCAGAACCCCTGCACGAACATGGCCATGCTCGAGAATTGGCTCAAAGCACTCGTAAATCTCCAAACCGCATTAACCTTTGTCGTGCTAACCTGCATCTTGTCGAGGACCTTCGACAAGGCAGAGACTTCAAAGGCCTGTGCGTTGACTGCCTTGACGGTCGTGATTGCGTTGATCGCTCTCTCGACCAACATCGCAGATACGGCTGTGTGACTGCGTTCCACTGCGACAAGGGGCCCTGCAAACCGCTGCGACAATGCTTGGATAAAGATCAAGACAGGCACAGCAGATAAGATGACGAGAGTGAGAGCCCAGGACCGACTGAAAGCTAGAACCAGACATGCAATGCAAGTCACGAGGTATTGCAGAAGCATGCCTGAAGCAAGAGACGATGCGGTACGAACATCATCCGTGCCCCTATAAAAAGTAAGATTGGAGAGCGAACAGATTATGACATTCAGACCTACTTTGCAAACTTTGCCATAAGACCACCAGCACCGACAGGGCCATCGCCCTCGGTAGCTATCACAGAGTTTTCCGCACCCATCTTCGTGTCAAACCATTCCATCTCGCGAGTAGTCACAGCTTCGTAGACCTTCTTGCGAAGGCGCATGACGTTTCGCTTGCCCATGGCTATCCAGAGTGCGCTCGTGACACTTCCGAACCGGCAGCAAGAGTGACCAGTTCTACAGCTGCGATACCAACATCATGTCTGAGCGCAGACTTGTCTTGAAATGTTGCGTCTGTGAGGAGGAATCGGGGAAAGGTGTCAAAGACTTGACCGATAATGTGTGCCATGAAAGGGGCAACACCGCCGGCCACAACAAATGTTCTAACAGCGGGTAGAAGTGTGTACACATCCCTTCGTGAGATGAGTGAGAACAGGAGGTGAAGAGGAGGGCTGAGGACCATGGGGCGGTAGCGACGGAGAGCACGGTGCTTCTTCGTGTTGCTGTTTCTCAATGTCGTCTGTATTGCCTCGCATGGTCATGCGGGTCGTTTCAACCGACTGCTTTCTTGTTGAAGAAGTTGCAGGTGTCTGCGTAATTTCGTATTTCTTTGTCGTCGATTCATTGAAATCTGTCTGTTTCAACAGTGAGCTGACGCGGTGGAGGGGAAGGAGAGAGTGGGTGGGTGTGTGCACTGTGAGCCCGCTCATAGTCGCTGAATGAGTTGTTCCAGCACCTTGGGTGCACGATTGAGCCTAGCGGCCACCATAGCACCTACAAAAGATGTATATTAGCACATTTGAGAGTAGAGAAACTTTTTAAAACATACCTTCAATGAGCTAGTTTATACAAAGCTCTTTCATGGGGTGGAGGAGGGGTGGAAAACAGTGAGCAAGGCTCAAACGACGACGGCCGCGCGTCGTCGCCGAGCGTGGGAATGCGCTCCTAATTAGGTATGTTTCACTTTCTTCGTTTTTGAGCACATAACAAACATATTGATTGCCTGTTCTCCTATTGCATTTATTATCAGGCACATAATGCAATACTCCGTAGAATATACAAGGGAATGTAAATACGAAATTGTAAGGAAATACAAGCTAAACTGGGCTCGACAATAAGCTACAAGTGCTGATGTGCAACATATATGCATGTCACAGCAGATGTATTTCATTTGTTGAACACTTGTGCGTGCTCTGATCACTCTGAAACTATCTGGAGATATTGTATTCCTATGCTATAGTATGATTTAAATTTAACATAGTGTTTGAGCTCTGTGGTACCCGAGTAATATCTAAACATTCCTGAAAACTGGTACTTTTTGCATAAAATCATGAACATTACATGTTCTTCACTGAATAGATATACATTACCCTCACTAATAAATTCTGAAAGATGTGTAACGTTCAAGAAGAGATATTAAAGTACCTTTGTAGAAGTTTTGACAAAAATCCACTAACTGGACTTGTTGTCAGTGCTCAAATGTAGTTGAGTTTCGTGGGTTTCAGGTGAGTTTAGCTTGATCTCATGCATTCGAGAGCACGAAATCGAGATCACTATATTCTAGCTCACCTGAAGCTGTAATTCTTCTTGAATTTGCTTCCATATTATGAGTACGTCTGAATGCAAAAGAGATCACAAATTTACAAGATCGAATGAATATTCTATTCCAGAAACAATGAAATGAACATTTGTAGAATCAATGTTTGCTTCACCAAATCATAACGAGCTAATAAATAAATATCAATAAAATCAGAAACATTGTATATCTAAGAGTACCTGCGTACTGTATAATGTGCCTGAGTACTAGATGGGCTGCTGAAGCGTTCCTGGGCACGAAATGTGCTCGGAGATGCTTCGGATGCCACATTCGGCAACTTCCGGACGACGTTGAACGCGCGTGGATGTCGTCGTTTCTGCGTTCAACGTCGTCCGTGTCCATCCCACAAGGCCGCAGGCCTCAAAGAAATACGGTAAGTTCTCTTTTTTTTTAAATACTATCATTGAAATTGTGCTAATAATATACAATAGATGCTTGTGAAGTCTTGACAGACGCCACAGATAGCTAGCACTGTGGATACACCTCGTCGACGGACACCACGAACACGTCTGCACCAGTGCTATGGATGTACCACATCGACGGACACCACGGACACGTCTGTGATAACATTCCCCATGGATTGTTCTGTCCCGGTGCAGACATCGAAGGACACACACACTACATCATGACTCTTGTTTGCAAGCCCAAGGACACCAATACCTTCGCCTCATCTTGTCTTGACCGCGCAGTGAAGATGTGGTTGCACAGTTCCTCGACGCCGAATTCCGCCCTCGAGGCACACGAGAAGGGCGGCGTAATCTATGTACGTCGACTTCTATCCCAGTGCAGACAAGCCGTATCTTGTCACGAGCGGTGACAACCGAACAATAAGAAGCTGGGTCTACCTCAGCAAAAGCTGTGTACAGACGACGGAGGGAAACACCAACAACGTCTCGTTTGCCGTATTCCACCGTAGTTTGCCCTTGATAGTCAGCGGTTCAGAGGACGGTACGATCAGGATCTGGAACTCGGGCACATACCGACTGGAGAACGCTGAGCCATGCTCTTGAGCGCGCATGGTGCATTGCCATCGACCGCAGGGGAACGAGGTTGGCGTAGGGTATGACGAAGGTGTGGTCGTGGTCAAACTTGGTCGTGACAAGCCTTGCTACAGCATGGATCCATCAGGCGAACTGGTGTACACCTGCAACACAGAAGTCTTACCCGTCGACGCGCTGCGGAAAGGTTGCCCAAAGGACAACGCATACCGCTGTCTGAGCGGGAACTCGGTACGACTGAAAATTTTGGGCTTCGTCACCGTCGTCGGAGAAGGAGAGTATATCATCTATACTGTGCTGGCCTGGCAAAACAAGGCGATCGACAGCGGCCCTTCCTTCGCCTGGGCAACATACGTACGCCGTGCTGGAAGGGCGGACGAAGGTGTGGGTGTACAAGGACTTCACGGAGAGGAGTAGTCCGGCAGTGAAGGGTGCTGGATTGTGGCCGGTTGAAGGATTGCAAGGCGGCCATTTCTTAGTCGTCCGTGGCAGCGGCTTCGTTGTCTTCTGCATCTGGGAGCCTGGCGAGATCGTGCGCAGAATTGACGCAGATGCTGATACCGGCTCTCGTGGCCAATCCCTGACTTGTCCCTGGCCATGGTGACTCTCGCTCTCGTGGCCGAAGCAATGACCGCTTGACCGAGAGGAAACATGGTGAATCTGGTTTGCGTGGATAGTCCCGTACCCGCCGCAAACCCGCCCCACTCCTGTGCTCGTAGACGTGGGCATTGTAAAATAATGATTTATACCAATATAATTTATTTCTATTTATCTATGCTTCAATATGAGTTTGAGAAATGAAGAAAATTAAGCAAAAAATACAAGGCTCAACGTCAAAGTACGGGCTCCCACGGTCCCACCATTGCACTAGAACGCCAGCGGCGGGGCGCACAACAATTGCAGTGTGCCGTGTGCACGTGCACAAGCCATTTTAAGTGCAAGGACCCATTTTCGGCGGTTTCCAGACCTAAGGGTCCAGTAAGGGTTCCCGGAAACAACCAATGTATTTATTTTTAGAAACCCTGAAGCGCCAGGGAGGTCCCTGGATCATAGTTCAGGGTCTTACAGGGTCCCTGACCCTAAAAGTATTCATAACCCCACAGATATGCTGCCCCAGAGGCAGGCCATCTTAAGAGATTTCCCACACAGTAACTACTGCGGTTTATTCACATTGACTTGTGATAAGTTACAGTGTTTCATTGAATTACACTACAGTAAGTTACTGTGGTTCATTGAACTAATTCGCTGGTAGGACTGGGCGCGTTCACCTTCGAAGGTGTCGGTGTCACGAACCAAACTGGGAAATAAGGCACTGAACTGGGATTTTAGCCATTACACTAAAAGAGCCATGTTGTCAGGTTACTGACAACTGTTCCCAGCGCTATTTAAGGTGTTCAAACATTAGGATTTCTCCAAATCCTAATATTACCTCCCTCTCAAAGACCCCCTCCCGCCGTCGGGAGAGGACACCTTCTCGAAATAGCCGCCCCCCACCCATTTCCCTTTTTGGCTGTAAGCCAAGGAACAGAGAGGACCCTCCGTGGCAATATTAAGAATCCGTCATTAATATTGCACACCCCGGGACTTGAACCTGTGACCTTGTTAACCTGACAACCTGTCACGAACCAAACTGGGAAATAAGGCACTGAACTGGGATTTTAGCCATTACACTAAAAGAGCCATGTTGTCAGGTTACTGACAACTGTTCCCAGCGCTATTTAAGGTGTTCAAACATTAGGATTTCTCCAAATCCTAATAGTCGGGAAGCTTCATCTTGAGTCCTGCTCCACCCCCAGACGGGGAGGCGGGCTGACTTGCGATTTGCGCTTCTAACGCCCGGTTGGCGTGCTTGAGCTGGGCGACTGTGTTCTGGACCTGATTGTGTTCGTTGACTAGCTTGGCGTAGCGTTGTTCGAGGGTGTCGAGGCGATCAAGGATGGGCTGGAGTTTGTCGTCCCCCATCGTGGAGTTTGGGGACGGGAACGTGAACGTGTCTGCGAGTCCTCCCCACTCAGATTGGGCGGACATCGCGGGTCGGCGATACGGGTGCGGGGGTAGAAGTAAAGAGTGTGGGGGTGTCGAGTCCGAGCGGCGGTGAGCCAGGACTTTTGACCTAATGTTATGACCATCGGGAATTGTAGCGGGAAACAGTTTCGGGGAACTGGAATTCGCGACGGGAACCAGCTTTCGGGAACTGGATTCGCGACCGGGAACGAGCGTGGGAATTCAGGCGGGGGAAAACACGCGGGATTCTATCCAGGCGCGTTGCGGGATTCTCAAGGCCAGCTAGGACTCTTCACTGCTTTGAACGTCAAGTAAGCGGATCCCTAAGGAAGCACTCCACAAGTAAGTATTGCGCAACTAACTACACAGGAGAAAGGAGAGAGATCGCACCTAAGGAAGCACTCCACAAGAGGTCAAAAGTGGGGTGCTCCTTACGATGCCTACAGCTATTTATCTACTTCGTAAAGACTGTATAGTTAATCTATGCTAAATGTCCTTGCGCAATGCGCACCTATCTACTACAAAAGATACATGCTACGACCGCACTGCTAGGCATGTCCATCCCGTCTCTTCCAGACGGCTACGGCATGTCTGTGGACGTCAGCGTCCGGTCCGTGGCCGCGACTAGCCAGACTAGGTATGCCAGGCGGTTGCAGGTCGTCACCTTGAGGTACTAGCGGATTAATGAGCGTATGTTGGTAAGTGAATGTACGTGTGCCTTGGCGGGTCGTCGTAAATGAATGTGTGTATGCGTGCATGGTGGTCGGGATGGTGGTGCGGGATAGGTCACGTGAGCGGGGGATCTTGCGGGGGATCGTGCGAGTCGGGAAAGGGGTTTCGCGCAGTGTTGATAGCACACAGCGGTTTGTGAGGCCTCACAACTCACAATTGTGAGCCCTCACGGTGAGGCCTCACAAATCACTGTGAGGCCTCACATTGGACCCTGTGTGCTAAGGGTCTTATGTGGGTCCACCCGGTTCCAAAGGAAACTGTAAGTCTTGTAACTTCAATACACAATTAGCTTTATTCCGTAGTCGTGAGAACTTTACATTCTAAAAGCATCTGCCTGCCACTTTGGTCTAGCGAGTAAGCGAGATGTGAGGCCTCACAGCACATGTGAGGCATCACTGTGAGGCCTCACAAATTGTGAGGGCTCATGTGAGGCCTCACGTGTGCTATCAACACTGGTTTCGCGTCGGGAATCCAATGGCGGGATTCTCCCCGCGGGATTGCCTGCTCATGTCGGGATCCTTGGCGGGAAAGTGCAGGAAATAGGAAAAGGAGCCCGGGATCTCGACAGGATGCGGATGTAATTTGCAGTGGGAGCATCAGTCAGTCATCGTGGTTGGCAGGACAGTGAGTGCCGCCGCTTGGTGGGCCATG
The DNA here is from genome assembly GCA_910574455.1 of Trichaptum fuscoviolaceum. Taxonomy (NCBI): domain Eukaryota; kingdom Fungi; phylum Basidiomycota; class Agaricomycetes; order Hymenochaetales; family Trichaptaceae; genus Trichaptum; species Trichaptum fuscoviolaceum. The sequence continues at coordinate 3,935,542 of CAJSYZ010000009.1, read as the reverse complement.
CCTGTTCCGTCATACTCACATAACATCTTCGGCCCATGACAGTGCAGGTACGTGCTGCGCTTGCTCCGGTCATTCAAACGCTCCTCTGCGCCACGGCGGGGCGGTAAGGCCGACAACTTGTACTGAGCTAACCGACCATTACATACTTGGGTCCCAGCTGCTTTGAAAGGAGACATGTGCCTCAAGATTATGACTGTGCACAGCAGCAGAATAGGAACATGATAGTGAGTTTAAGACAGTTTGTAGATGAATGTGAGGTATCGAAGTTCTGTGTGGACAAGAACACGGCCAAAAATCACGTGAGAACAACCTGCTTCGAAAGGTAGTTTCGGTACCGAAATTGCAGGTCACGAGACCGGATGAGACAAGCAGTTAGAGGCTGTGAGTAAACTCACAGCAGAGCCCGCGACCCATGGATCAACATGGAGGAAGTGCTATCCTTTTTACAAGCAGTTATCTCACAGGCCGGAGATGGGTATGAAGTGTTATGGAAAGAAAGCAAAAATCATTTTTACATAAAGAAGTCTATTACTATCTATACATTTGAATCTGTGGACCTTGACTGCCCAAGAAGGTGGCATGTAAAGTAGAGGTTGCCCCCAGCAACCAAAACAGTGCCACAACTGTCACCAGTGCACTGGTCACGGGCAAGCCTGATCACATCACTGCAGATGGCCTCGAGAATGGGAGGTAGATTCAAGTAGTGGCAACTGCGGGCCAACAGGTCCTCAGTACCTGTACTGCCCTACCCGCCTGAGCAGCTGTCAGGAATCCGCCTCAGGTTATTTTATTTCTTTTATTTTTCCTTTATTTTCTTTTACAATCATACTCCGAGTCAGATCCCCAACATGTCCGGTCCGAAACCGGACTTTCTTTGACTCCGATTCTCTTCCTTTTTGCGTAGATTACTTGCCTGTATGTTTGCAGGCCGCTAGGACAAGCGCCCTGCAAGCAATTCTCTTTTCTTTCTTTCTTCCGCCACTCCAACTCGAACCTCCGCTCTACCGATGCGGGACCCCGACTAGACCGGGACCCCGAAGTCCGACTTACGTCAGCGGTATAGGTCGGACCTAGTCGGATCAGGGTCCAGTGGCTTGGTACTGTATAGTTTTACCTTTGTTCATCAAAACCGCGGATCCCCCTGCGAAGCACTCCACTTTTGGCCTCTTGTAAAGTGCTTCTCAGGTGATGTGTTTATCTTTAGCTCTGATGTGTAGAATAGCTTAATTGACTTGTAAAGTGCTTCTCAGAGTGAGAACCACCGCTCATTGCGTCCGATCGTCGTCTGTGTCCGATTCAGGGTCTCGAAAGCGAAGGAACCACTCTAGGTCGTAACATTAGGCCAAAAGTTTGTTCTTTCGACGCCCTGCGATTGCACCGACCGATTTTTGATCCCTCTGAATGGGAAGATTCGGACAAGAAGACTCCGACGAAGATATGACCGACCCGATCAACCCCGCGCAAGCAGCGCCCGCGCCAGGCGCTGCTCCGACTCCGACTCCGGGCGCTGCTCCCGCCCAGACCGCACCACCGCCCCAGCAGGGCGGAGACCTCCCCCCAGACGTCCTCCAGGCTATCAATGATGCCACCCGACCTCTCCAGTCACACCTGCAGGAAGTGACCGCCGAAAACCAGCGCCTCCACGACTTCATGAACCTGTTCGTCCGAAATGCGCAGGAAGGCGCGACCCGCACTCCCAAGGGTCCGAAGGTCGGTGCCCCGCCCGCGTTCTATGGGCGTACTCCAAAAGATAAGGAGGCGGAGAGTATCAGCTTTGAGGAGTGGTCGCAGAAGGTCCGACTTTATGTCCGGATGTGCCCCCAGGAGTTTGTAGGCAGTCCGACGATGGCCTGTCTATGGGCCGCTTCGCTACTCCGCGGGCCCGCTGAACAATGGGCTCGTCCGCACACGACCGCCGCCCTCGAGGGCACCGAAGTCCCCGCTCTCATGACCGACTTGGAACTCTTCCTGGCGTCCCTCCAGTCCGCGTTCGGACGTCCGAACATCAAGCGCCACGCCGGACAGGAGCTTATGAAACTGCGCCAGGGCAAGGACACGGTGTCGGAGTATGCGGCGAAGTTTTGTGCGTTACTGGTGGAGTCGGAGGTGGACTGGGGGATGGATGGGAAGATGCTGGTGTTCGAGACCGGACTCAGCAGCCAGTTCCACTACGATCTGGCGAGCAAGGAGATCCCGGAGACGAAGAGCTTCGACCAGTGGGTCCGACTGCTTTGCGAATACGACAAGGACTTGCGTGCACGTCGGACTGGCTTCAAGCAGAACAACTGGAGTCCGAACTGGGGCTCCCGCTTGCAGACACACCACTCCGCTTCGCGCGGACCGACGCGGGACCCCAACGCGATGGACATCGATCGCTTGAGCACTGAGGAGATGATGCGCCGCGGACTTTGCTTCCAGTGCGGTGAGCATGGACATCTGGCTCGAGACTGTCCGCAGCGGAGCAAGAAATCAAATGTCCGATCGAAGGTGGCTTCACAGACCGCCGCCTCGTCGTCCACCGCTCCGCCCGCCGCCTCTGCGCCCGCCGCCGCTTCCAAGACACCGACTGCGACCCTCGAGGAAGTCCGCGACGAGACTCCGACCGTGAATGCCACTCGCACTCCAACCGTTGACGAGATCGCCAAAGCGGTCGCAGCTGCTCTCAAGAGTCAGGGTTTTTGAGTGGGTCTAGGCGCGCGGTCGTTCCGCCAAAGACCCCGAACCGATTTTCGCTGTTAGATGATGATGTATCCGATCCCTCTGTGTACAATCGTACTTCGCTAATACACAAGAGTTTGCGTCGATTCATCCATGTCCCAGTGAGAATAAGTGATGGCCGAAAGATTTTGAGCATGAGAGCACTGCTAGACTGCGGTGCATTTTCGGTGATTATCAACCAGAAGTTGGTGCGGAAGTTCGGACTACGTACTCGTCCTCTCGACCGACCAATCAAGGTGTACAACGCCGACGATTCGCTGAACCAGAGTGGTCCGATTACAGACCAAGTCCGACTTACTCTGGAGATCGGTGGACACAAAGAAGAAGTCGATGCCACAGTGGCAAACATCGGAGACTATCCGTTGATCATTGGGATAGATTGGCTACACCACCATAACCCGGAGATTGATTGGAACGACGAGACCATCAGCTTTACGCGATGTCCGAACGAATGCCGCCCTGTCGAAGCGGCAAGAGTCGTAGAAGCCGGACAACCGCTACCCCGCGCCGTTCGCAAGTTGCGGGCCGCGCGATGCAAGAACAGTCGACAGATGCGACCGCGACCGCAGCCCCATGCGAGAGTCTGCGTTGCGGAAGTCGGTGATGATTCAGACGAGTCGGACAGTGAGTCTGACGACCTTGCGAAGATTCCCCCCGGATTTCGGTACTCCGAAAAGTACATGGACATCTACCATGACGCGGAGCAGTTCTATGTGGCGGACGATCCGGACTTTGTGCATAAAGTTGCGGCCTCGTATACCTGGTCGCAGGCGATTGCGGAGAAGTCGGCAGTGAAGGAGGGCGACAAGTCCTTCGAGGAGATGGTCCCCCCGCAGTACCGCGAGTTTGCGAAGGTGTTTTCTAAGTCAGAGGCCGAACGGTTGCCCGAAAGGAAGCCGTTTACCATGCGATCGACTTGGAGCCCGGATCGACCCCTTCGTACAGCAAGATCTATCCTATGGCACCGGCGGAACGTGCAGCCTTGAAGGAGTTCATTGAGGAGAACCTCCGCAAGGGCTACATCCGTCCGTCGAAGTCCCCCGCCGCTGCTCCGGTCTTCTTCATCCAAAAAGAAGGACGGATCGCTTCGGATGGTTGTCGACTACCGAAAACTCAACGAGATCACCGTCAAAAATCGGTACCCGCTTCCCCTGACCACTGAACTCATCGACTCCTTGAAGAAGGCCCGCGTTTTCACGAAGCTTGACTTGCGGGCCGGATACAACAATATCCGCATCAAGGAAGGCGACGAGTGGAAGGCCGCTTTTCGGACTCAGGAGGGCCACTTCGAACCGACCGTTATGACTTTCGGACCTACGAACGCACCCGCTACGTTTCAGCGGATGATGAACGAGCTCTTCAAGGACATGCTGGATGTTATTGTCATTATCTACCTCGATGGCATCTGCATTTTTTCGGAGAACGAGTCGGAGCACGAGGAACACGTTAAGGAGGTACTCCGACGTCTGGAGAAGTATGACCTGTTCTGTAAGCCCGAAAAGTGCGAGTTCCACAAGGACTCCATCGAGTACTTGGGTATGATCATTGGCTCTGGGATTATCTCGATGGATCCGAAGAAGGTCGAAGCGGTGGCCGACTGGCCGACTCCGGCGAAGGTGAAGGACATTCAGGCTTTCTTGGGGTTCGCAAACTTCTACCGACGTTTTATCAAGGACTTCTCGAAGCTGGCGGTTCCCATGTCCGAATTGTTGCGGAAGGATGTCCAGTGGCGCTGGACTACCCGCCAGCAAGAGTCCTTCGATGGTCTGAAGAAGAAGTTTGCTGAGGCACCGGTCCTCGCGATGCCCGACCTTGAGAAACCCTTCATCCTCGAATGTGATGCTTCGGACTTTGCGACCGGAGCGGTACTTTCGCAGATCGGACCAGACGGTGACATCCACCCAGTGGCCTACTATTCGAAGTCCCTGGGTGATGCAGAAAGGAACTACGAGATCCACGACAAGGAGCTGTTAGCCATAGTCCGAGCCTTGGACGAGTGGCGGCACTATCTCGAAGGAAGTCCGCACAAAATTGATATTGTGTCGGACCACCGCAACCTGCTCTTCTTTGCGGAAGCCCGAAACCTTACGAGACGCCAGGCCCGCTGGAGCTTGTTCCTTAGCCGTTTTGACTTTCTGATCCGTCACCGCCCCGGCCGACTTGGTGGAAAGCCGGATGCCTTGTCCAGGCGCGAAGATCTTCGTCCTGACGGACCGGACAATACGAACAAGGTCCTGCTGGACACGAACCGCTTCTATACGTTGGCGATGCGACGAGGGATGGTCCGGGCAGAGGGGGATACAGAGTTGTTGCGAAGGATTCGGGAGTCCGAGAGGTTTGATGAGGAATTGGTCGAGGCGATTGAGAAGGTGAAGGAAGGGGCTCCGCGCGCGCTGGCGAACGATTTGGAGGAGTGGAACACGGAGGATGGGCTGCTGCTGTACCGGGGTAAGGTCTATGTGCCGAAGGACGAGGAGATCCGCCGCGATATCGTCAAGTTACACCACGATTCGCTTCCGGTCGGACATCCGGGTCGTTGGAAGACCTACGAGCTGGTGAGTCGGAACTACTGGTGGCCTGGTATGTCTACATTCGTCGAGCGGTACGTGTTGGGCTGTGACACTTGTATGCGGACGAAGAACATCCCGCAACGTCCGGTGGGTCCGCTTCAGCCCAACGAAGTACCAGACGGACCGTGGCAGGTCATTTCATGCGACTTCATCACACAGCTGCCGCAGTCTGGCGAATACGACGCCATCTTTGTGGTTGTAGACCGACTCACCAAGCAGGCACACTTCATACCGACGACCTCAGACATTGACTCCGCGCGGACGGCCGACTTGTTTGTGTCCGAAGTCTGGAAACACCATGGCACGCCGCGCAAAGTCATTTCGGACCGGGGTACACAGTTCGTGTCCCGGTTTATGAAGGCGGTACTCCACCGACTCGGTATTGAGGGCGCAACGTTGACATCCTTCCACCCGCAAACGGACGGTCAGACCGAGCGGGTGAACCAGAAGTTGGAACAGTATCTCCGCGCGTTCACTGACGTCCGACAGGAAAATTGGTCGGAGTTACTGCCCATGGCGGAGTTTGCGCACAACACGCGAGCGCACTCCGCTACCAAGGTGTCTCCCTTCGCACTGCTGTATGGATACGACCCCGAGTTCACTATTGTACCGAGTGCCGGACTTTCGACGGTTCCAGCTGCGGATGACCGACTCGACCTGCTTCAGAAGGCTCAGGAGGACGCTCGCGCGGCCCTCGAAGTCGCAGCGGAGCGGATGAAGCGGTCTACGACCAGGGACATGCAGACACGCCGGACATCCGACCAGGAGACAAGGTATGGCTCGACGCACGGAATATCGCAATACCGGGCACGCGCAAGCTGAATCCGCGGAGACTCGGACCCTACGCGGTTTTGCGGAAGATCGGACTCTTGAATTACGAGCTTCAGCTGCCCCCGACTATGCGGATTCACCCAGTGTTCCATGTGTCGCTTCTCACGAAGTATACACCGGACACTATTCCTGGTCGCGTCCAGACACCGCCAGAGCCCGTAAACGTTGACGGCGACGTCGAATACGAAGTATCCGAAGTCCTTAATTCGCGCCGAAGCGGTCGAGGTCGGACTCTGCAGTATTTGGTTCGCTGGAAAGGCTATGGACCCGAGGAAGAGCAATGGATCGATGCCGCGGACATGGAGCATTCCCCCGCCGTTATCCGAAAGTTCTATCGTCGGTACCCCGACGCCATTCGCTAACGAATGCGCGCGCTCTTTAGGAGCGCCCTTGGAGGGGGATAATGTCAGGAATCCGCCTCAGGTTATTTTATTTCTTTTATTTTTCCTTTATTTTCTTTTACAATCATACTCCGAGTCGGATCCCCAACATGTCCGGTCCGAAACCGGACTTTCTTTGACTCCGATTCTCTTCCTTTTTGCGTAGATTACTTGCCTGTATGTTTGCAGGCCGCTAGGACAAGCGCCCTGCAAGCAATTCTCTTTTCTTTCTTTCTTCCGCCACTCCAACTCGAACCTCCGCTCTACCGATGCGGGACCCCGACTAGACCGGGACCCCGAAGTCCGACTTACGTCAGCGGTATAGGTCGGACCTAGTCGGATCAGGGTCCAGTGGCTTGGTACTGTATAGTTTTACCTTTGTTCATCAAAACCGCGGATCCCCCTGCGAAGCACTCCACTTTTGGCCTCTTGTAAAGTGCTTCTCAGGTGATGTGTTTATCTTTAGCTCTGATGTGTAGAATAGCTTAATTGACTTGTAAAGTGCTTCTCAGAGTGAGAACCACCGCTCATTGCGTCCGATCGTCGTCCGTGTCCGATTCAGGGTCTCGAAAGCGAAGGAACCACTCTAGGTCGTAACAGCAGCCCAAGGTCCACTTCCCGCCCACGCACTCGCTCACCCAGACATACCCAACCCACTCCGGCACGCAGTACAACCAAGCACCTATTGTCTTCCTGCCCAACGATTGAGCCCTCCCCAAGTGTGGCTACTCGGGTCGAACCTACAACGACTATGAGGCACGTTGTAAGACAAGCCCAGCAGCAGTGGGAAGAGCATCCAACCCCGCGCTGTTCAGAACAGCCATGCCGCGTGGAGTATGGCCGTAGGTCCGTTGTCATCCACCATGCCTGATTATGGACTGACGAGTCCTCGTCCAAGTTGAACGAGAGCGACGGCGTCGTGTCGCCGCCTCCCAAGTTCAGCGGTGCTGTGCCTAGCGTATTGAGACTGCCTTACCCGTACGGCCCATTCACGATGTCGACCCAGGAACAGTCGGTGACAGCGGTTCTGAGCTGCCAGAAACAAACGAGTCAATCGACATAAAGCGCTCCCCGCCGCTGCAAACAGGCAATGGCTTCCTTTGCCTCTTCCCGACAGGCCTTAACACTGCCTCCACTCTTTTGTCTTCTCATCCTCCCTCAGATGGGCCTCTGTACTGTTGTAAGGAAATGGTGTAACCTTTAGCCTGTGCGTCCGTAAGGATGTGGTCGGAAACACGCTGAGAGGAGATTGCCCCAGGTCCTGTGGATTGCGAGTCGTTCATCTAATTGGCCTTCACAAAATACGCACAGCCCCTAAATGACTCACCATAGTTGTCAAATTCTGCATAGAACTCAGCTCCGGCGTGTACAAGGTATTTGACTGCAGCTAAATGGCCATTCAATGCAGCTTTATGCAAAGCTGTCTAAAAGCAGGGAGAAAGGGTCAGAGGACGATAAATATTAAGTGAAGCTACGTACCTCGCCCTCCTTGTCTTCTAGTTCAGGAATGGCACCGCATTCCTCCTGCATGCACCGTCCGAGCCGTTGAGTAGCCCGATGAGCAGCACAGCAGTAGTAGTAGTAAGTAGTTGGATACATGTAAGTCTGGCCATTTGGCGACGAAGAAAAACAACGTGAGAACAACTTGCTTTGAAAGGCAGTTTCGGTACCGAAAGTGTGAGTCACGAGACCGGATGAGTTTTGGCAGAGAATCCGGACAGTTGCGTTTTTCTAAGGTACCCTAGCGACCCCTAGGTCGCGGGAACAAGCAGTTAAAGGCTGTGAGCTAACTCACAGCAAAGCCCGCTCCCGGGAATGTGGTTAGAGCAAGAGTGAGAGGAAGAAAAATTATATTTTTAAGCACTCATATACTGTAGTACAGAAGTACTGTTATACACCATACTCTTACTGCCGCAGTTGCATCTGTCATAAGAACAGTTCCGTTGTGAGTAGCTGCCCAATTTTCAGCAGCTGCAGCTGTATCAAATGTTGGTGCCGGTAAAGGTACAGTGTCCTCAGGATTTCCCCACTACATCCTTTCTTCACCATTTGTGCCTATGCCTTTGTCATCCTTGCCCGTCCTCAATGCAAAACCCGTATTGATCCAGCGTCAAGCCAAGACCAGCATGAGCACCGAGCTTTGCCGCATGTGTAGTATGCAGGAGGTAAGTAAGGAGAAAGCACATGAATCTGAAGAAAATAGAAATGTGCATGTTCCAAGCAAATGAGAAGAGCATGCCTGTTGCAAGACCATCAATTGGGAGCTCGCCTGGAAAGCCTCATTCCCGGAGATGAGGACAAATGCACATGGACTGTTGTCTCGCAGTACGGCGGGACAGCATCTGCCTGAACAGCGGCATATGATGGTTGTGCATCCTTCTGTGTGTCCTCCGACATAACATGGACGCCGTCTTCTAAAGAAGCAATCAGTTAATGCAGTAAAATAGGCGCACCTTCCACTAGCAACATTTGCAAAGACACCATTATTCCCAGTCTTGCCGCCAACGACCCGCCTTCGTTCCATGCACCGACTTCCAGTTAAGCAATCTGAAATTCAGCCAGGGAGGACGCGGTGTGCGCACTCAAAGCCCAGGCCACGTACCCATGTGCCACGATTCAACCTTGGACGTGCAGCAGGACCAGCTGTGCTTGTGTTACGACCTAGAGTGGTTCCTTCGCTTTCGAGACCCTGAATCGGACACGGACGACGATCGGACGCAATGAGCGGTGGTTCTCACTCTGAGAAGCACTTTACAAGTCAATTAAGCTATTCTACACATCAGAGCTAAAGATAAACACATCACCTGAGAAGCACTTTACAAGAGGCCAAAAGTGGAGTGCTTCGCAGGGGGATCCGCGGTTTTGATGAACAAAGGCAAAAACTATACAGTACCAAGCCACTGGACCCTGATCCGACTAGGTCCGACCTGTACCGCTGACGTAAGTCGGAGTTCGGGGTCCCGCTCTAGTCGGGGTCCCGCATCGGTAGAGCGGAGGTTCGAGTCGGAGTGGCAGAAGAAAGAAAGAAAAGAGAATTGCTTGCAGGGCGCTTGTCCTAGCGGCCTGCAAACATACAGGCAAGTAATCTACGCAAAAAGGAAGAGAATCGGAGTTAAAGAAAGTCCGGTTTCGGACCGGACATGTCGGGGATCCGACTCGGAGTGTGATCGTAAAAGAAAATAAAAGAAAATAAAAGAAATAAAATAACCTGAGGCGGATTCCTGACAGCTTGAGTAGTTTGCCCTGTGTTTCCGGCAGCTACAATGCTCACTGCACCCGACACATTTGCGCTTGGTGTCCGCTCGTTGCCAGTGTTGGATGTCCTCACAGACAAAGTCGGCTTTGCACTGAGGGTGTAGACACGGAGACGCTGGGGCTGCTGTTGTTGCTGGCTCGGATGGCGTCAAAAACGCGTGGAAACAACCTTCCGTCAAAGGTAGCCATCACATTACTAAATCTCCTGCCTAAAAGGGTTAATTACCCATTTAGGAAACTCACGTGACCGGATCAGTTTTCGCAGAGAATCGACACAGTTGCGTTTTCCTAAGGTACCCAAGCGACCTCTACAGGTCGCGGGAATTTGGCAGGCGCCGGACACAGTTGCATACGCCATAGGATACCCAGCTACCTTAAGGGTAGCGGGAATTTTTAAGCACACATACAGTACAGAAGTATTATACACATGCTCTTGCTGCCGTAGAAGCATCTGCCACAGGAACAGTCCCATTGTGAGTAGCTGCCCAACTTTCAGCAGCCGCAGCTGTATCAAACGTCGGCGCTGGTAAAGGTACAGTGTCCTCAGGATTTCCCCAGCCGCCCCACATGCTCTCTTCACCACAGGCATTTGTGCCTATGCCTTTGTCATCCTTGTCCGTCCTCAACGCAAACCCATATTGCAGCAGCGGCAAGCCAAGACCAGCACAAGCACAAAGCTTCGCCGCATGTGTAGTATGCAGGACGTAGGTAAGCGGAAAGCCCACGAATTGGATGCAAATAGAATCAAGCATGTTCCAAGCAAATGAGAAGAGTGTGCCCGTTGCGAGACCATCAATCGGGAGCTTGCCTGGAAAGCCTCATTCCCGGAGATAAGGACAAAAGCGCATGGACTGTTGTCTCGCAGTACGGCGGGACAGCATCCACCTGAACATCGGCATACGATGGTCATGCATCCTTCTGTGTGTCCTCCGACATGACATGGACGCCGTCTTCTAAAGAAGCAATCAGTTAATGCAGCAAAATAGGCGCACCTTCCACTATGGGCCCAGGGGGACTCAATTTTGCAGTGACATTCGCAAGGACACCATCATTCCCAATACCACCGCCAACGACCCGCCTTTGTTCCTTGCGCCAACTTCCAATTAAGCAAACTGCAATACGGCCAGGGAGGACGCGGCGTGCCCGCTTGAAGCCTGTGACATGCACCCATGTGCCGTGATTCGACCTTGGACAACCAGTCGGGATTGACCGTGCTTGAGCAGTTTGCCCCGTATTTCCGGCAGCTACAGTGCTCCCTGCACCTGATACAATTGCGCTTGGTGTCCGCTTGTTTCTAGTGCTGGATGTCCTCACAGACAAAGTTGCTGTTGCTCACAGTGTTGGAACCGGAGGGCAGCTTGCCATTGACCTACAAAGGGTGGATTGTCGAACATTGGCGACGAAAGCAAGATAGCAATGAAAGTTCAAGTTGCGTGGAAACAACCTGCTGTGAAAGGTAGCCATCACATGACTGGATCTCCTGCCTAAAAGGGTTAATTACCCATAAAGGCAATTCACGTGACCGGATCAGTTTTCGCAGAGAATTGACACAGTTGCGTTTTCCTAAGGTACCCAAGCGAACCCTACGAGGTCGCGGGAATATGTATTTACGTTTTAATAATATATATATTTCATAATGAACCAAGTGTGCTATGATTACTAGTGACCCTAATATGGATAGATTGTTGTACCGCAATAGGAACATGTCAGAGCCCTTATCATGTTATTACCTGTTATAGCAATATGGTAGTACATTGCAAGGGCCTGTCAATATTGTGGCACATTGCAAGGGCTTGCAATATGGCGGTCCATTACCACCCATTATGGTCACTACAATACCGGGATAAAGTACCACCTACGTCTTATATATGTGTACATATTAAGGTTTCTCATTACCATGCATTATGGCTCTACAATGTACATACAAGGGCCTTATCTGAAATTAGAGATTTTCGTGATGTTATCATCAATTGATCTGCCACGCTCCAGCGGAACCCGATCAACCAAACACGTATATCTGTTCAAACCGATAATCCAATAGCTTGCTTGAGCTTGAGAAGCAAGACTTTCGCAAGAATGGATGGCTGCAAAAGTGCGGTCGGAGGTGCGAGGAAGCTGCGAACATGCCAAAGTGCCGAATCGACATGAATGTCCTGAGAGTAGTCCTGCAGTTAGTGATCGTGATATTTAGACACAACTATACGCGCACCGTCTTCGCCAGTTGCATGATTGCATTCGCAAACCCGGCGGCGAGCCACTCGTCGGAGAGCTTCTCGCCTGTCACTGTCCTAGTCGTATCCCATTGATAATCTGCAGGTAGGTGTTCACATTCATTATACATAGCAAGGTGAATTAATGGTTAGGAGAGGCCTGCTCACCTGTGGGCTTCGTCCCCTCCCTAAATACAGACGACACAGGATTAAGTTAGTGGAGAGAATTGTTTTGATATAATCGAGAGCTGACTCACCAAGCGCTAACAATCTTTTCTGCGTGTAGTTTGAAGAATCTACGACCAAAGCCGTTTGGTATGCTCGTCGAGTTTGACATGTTTCGAGAACGCAGGAGGCTGTCCAGTGTGATCGCACCTATACATGCCTTCGTACAGCCTTGTCTATTCATTCATTTATCAGAAGATTTCATTTTTAAAATTCCGGAGGGAGCATACCCAAACGTCGGGTTTACTACCATGATAGAATCACCCGATGCTACAAAATTTGATGGCAGAGACTGTGCGTTCTCATACCGTATCCAAGAATTATCCGCTGGACCGACAGAAATCGAATGTCAGTGCGCGTTACTTGCAGATGAAGAGGAATTGCTCACGGAACCTCGATCCTTCAATACTTGCTTGATCTTTGTATTCGACGAGGATATCAATCATCTCAATCAACCAATGTGGAACGGGCTCGCATCCGCCGAAGTTCTCAAAGTAGGGCTTGATCTCCGAGAAGTCCTCCGGGAGTGGCGGGTCGCCCCAGCCCCCGAACCCGAATTCAACTACAGAATGAGAACCAGGTCCAGCTTTTTTTCCAGCAAGTCAAAGACATGAAAGGAGCCGACGTACCGCGATGCCCGTCAATCTTATCGACCACGAAGTACTTCCGCTCCACGCCTGGTATAGGCATGGAGCAGTAGAACCACGGGCTGCAGTGATCATAGCCTCCCGGAATGGGCAACCGTGCACGCGCTTCGTGTGGTACTGTGAACCGGTAGGTGCGATATCGTTGAACAGTGTTATAGTCGAGCCTCAGATCATCAAAGGTGTCGGGAGAGATGCGGTTCAGCCATTTGAGTCCGGACTGACTTCTACCAGTGCAATCTGGTTCGAGACAATCGACGGGGGTTGATGAGTTCCCAGTATGAAGCTTATTGATGAGATCTCACCGATTATCAAACTCCCGAAAATATCCTGTTCCTCCCCGCCTGGAGTTCGAACCGTCGCCGATTCTATCCTACCTTCATCGTTGTGAGTCGCGCCCTTCGCCACATTGAGCCCAGTGACTGTTCCCGTTAGCCAGTGGACCCGATTTGAGTAATCCCGGACTAGCCCACGCAGCAAACGCTCGTACGCTTCTCGGCTCATGAAGAAACCGTCTGTAACACCGCCATTCGGATAGAAGGCTACCGGGATCTTCATTATGTGTCCACCGAAGGCGTGTAGATTGAATTCAGCGGGTGCGATGCTAATCAGGGTAGCGAATGTGTATCTTTCTTAGCTGCAATAGAAAGGGAGGTGTTTGCGTACCGTCCATCAAATTCTCTAACTTTTTGTTCGAAAACAGGGAAGAGTCTATTCAGAGCTTGCAATGCTAAGGGCTGGAAAACTGAAGGGCATCTAAGTATCTCTTTCTTAAGCCGGATAGTTTATGAAGAGGCATACTGTGTGCTGCCGTATATTGCTCTACTCTTGTTCGTGCGTGCACTCGGCTCGACTCAATATAGTCGCCGTTGCTATCGTAGACTGGAGTTCTGCCCTCATCGGTGTCCAGCCACGCCTCAGGCTCGACAATGATAACTTTCTCGAAATGGTCCGCGCAAATACGAGCTGCCCATAAGCCTGCGATACTGTAGGAAAGGATTTCAGTCGATTGAACTAATGATCACTAGCTCTACGAACCTCCCTCCACATACAACAGCAGTGCCTTCAATTCTATGCGAAGGTGGCCTTGGACGTCCTAAGTTCGGAAGGTCAAGTAAAACGGTCGATCGACGGAGGAAGAATCGATTAAGAATGAATCCTAGTGCACGCCACCCGAGCGAGATAGTTAAGATCGAGAAGGCTACAGCAAAAGAGTTGGTGAACATAAAGAGGCTTTGCAACATCTATACTCTTCGTCGTTTTGTCGCTAGTGGAAGGGAAAGGTAGTTCGTTCGAGCCTTTCATGCTCTGACGCACTTATAAAGGGCTGGAACGGGATACCAAGCGAAATAGAGGCACGTAAAGCGCTCGGAAGACGTCTAAGAGAATTAGGCAACATCACTGCTGTGTAGTATTGCATCCGAAATAAACGGGGCGTCGTGCTGAGCAGTTAACTTGAAGATGGACTCTCCGGGCATTACGGTGTTCAATTTGACGACAAGCGTATTCGGAGAACATCCCACTGCAGTGTACATGTACTGTATGTATGTCAGAGTCATTGAGCTCGCTACCAGTGAGATTTTTCCACTGAGATGTTACAGTAAGCTCGGAGAAGCGATTGTAGTTGTCGGAAACTAATAGAGCTTTCAGAGTAAGTTCATGAGGGTACGAGTTGGCAGAATGTTCAGTCAACTTCAGTGCGAGCTCGAATCGGACCCTAAATCGGAACTTTAAATGTCGCGACCGTGTCCACCCATGACTTAGCACAACGAAGCCTCGCTAATTAGCACTGGCATGGGATAAGGCAGTCTCCTACCCAGACCCTCCCACGGTTCGGAAGAGGCCGAAGCCTCAGGGTCCAGGTAAAGTTGAGGGGGACCCTTTCCTCCCGTCAGGGAGGGTCTGACTTACAACATTTAGCCGAGGCCCCGAACGTCGTCAGGGTCCATTGCCGCCCATTGCAACCCGTGGGAACGGCGGGAGGCGGGAGCTTCGACTTGGGCTCGGAAATTTTGGTAGTTGCTACACAGTTGGACTTACTGGTGCCAGTCAGATATACCATTGCCATTATTTATAATATAAAGCTTTTACAGACACTTCCTATGATTTCTGTGGATTTACAGTTTTGACATAATATGTGTGCAGAATGAACATTCCCACGAAAACAGTGAGCAGGAGGTAAACCCTGACAACGTTCGGGGCCTCGGCTAAATGTTGTAAGTCAGACCCTCCCTGACGGGAGGAAAGGGTCCCCCTCAACTTTACCTGGACCCTGAGGCTTCGGCCTCTTCCGAACCGTGGGAGGGTCTGGGTAGGAGACTGGGGATAAGGGACCCTTATCCCATGCTAATTAGGTATTATATAGCGCTGTCAGAGCCAGCTTGTCCCCGCCACGAATGTCTGAGCAAATCATGGGGAATGCATTGAATGTGGTAAGCAAGATGTTCGTACTTACCGTCAGTCTATGAGCTTGCCAATAGTAGCTTCTGCGTCAAGATTTGAGCATCTCAGCGTATCCACTTCTTCATATGGACACTGCATCGACAGTCAGCGGACCTATGTAATAGGGTGTCGTTGTTCATTGGTTAGGCGACGATGCAGGACTTATTGCCGCGGCCGTGTTCTTGAGTTCAGGGACAGAGCGAACCGGTACAGAGAGCGGTCCACTCCATCCGCTTTTGTAGATAAAGGTCCTACGAAAGGCATACTTAGAGCTGAAACAGCTGACAGAAGTCTCAAGTCGCTATCACCATCTTCAGGCAAAGGCATATTGCAAGGGTCGATGCGGTACTTAATTTTCTCAGCACAGGCCGTCGCAGGCATTGATCTGGTCAGAGAGGCACGATGGTTATCATGACTCGGGTTGACTGGGGTATAGGTTACAGAGCCTACAGTTTTGTTCAAGGCTTTTGGATAATTGGTTTTGGCGGCTCCTCGTCAAGGAACGTCGGCGACGAAACTTCAGTAAGAATAAATACTTCATCGGCCGAGACTTCAGGTAAAGCAATGGCGAGGAATCAACGGAGAGTGTCACATTCGCAGCCACTGGACAGTATAGAAGATCGGCCAAGTTACTAAGAACGAGTGCAAACAGATAATCGTCGATAGGCATGAGGGTTAAGGCTTGTATGAGCCACTGAGCTTGATAGCTTTATGCGCGGTGTGAGTGGCAGATGCGTACACAATGAGAAAGAAGCTTACCTGGTTGCTGGGTAACATCGCCTCCGTGCCGTTCAGTTCAAACTGACGTGATGCTGTGTGTCCTATGTATATGAGAAAGTGTGAAGTGCGATTGATGATGCTTGATATTTGAAGTCGTCTAGCCGTCTTGAAGCTGAAGTCGAGTCTGTTGAAGGGCAATCCGAGGACGAGATTGATCGGTTCTTGTCCTTCAAAGTGAACAGTCGCGGTCGAGAATACAATCCGAGAATCCAGAGTTAGAGAACCGAGTGAAACGGAAGCCAGGTCAGCGTTACATTACACTTGGGCCTCCCTGCCAGTGCACGCTCGCATCAGGTCTACCTCTTGAACCAAGAGCACCAGCTGATCGAGCTTCTTCGCAATGAAACTGCAGATGATGAGGCGCTGTTTCGTGGTATGAAAGTGTCCGAGCGAGAACGGGAAGAGCTTGAGTACAGGAACGGATGCCAGTGGCGGAGGAGCGGATGTATGTTCTCGACTTGCAACGCGATGCGGAGTAACGCGGAGCTCAGGGTAAGGAAAGAAAGAGAAAGAAAAAGAAGGAGAAGCGAAAGCATACTAGTATGCACAAATAGAGCAAGGAAATGAAGAAGATAATAGCAGATAATAGACAACATAGGGGCTTAGGAAATTAAGACCGAGGGGAAAAGTAAATAAACAGCGTAAAAGCCATATGAAAAGCTAAAAAAAGGGAAGCAGAAGAGATACGCACGAGAAAAGTGAGACCCTGAGGCAAAAACGGTTTGAAAAGTGAATTGATCCGAGGATCGGAGAGATGGGATTGGACAATTATTGATTTGTAATGCTTACTTGCTGACAATTCGATTATTTTTTCGCGCCCACACATCCCTCTACTACGCTACGCTTCGTGGCGGGGATCAGGTGGTGGGCATTGTAGGTGAGCTCCGAATCGGGGAAACTACCTTTCCGTCCATTACCGGAGCTTGAAAACAACGCCACCGCGCCACTGGCACTGGCACGCTCTTCCTCCGACGTTCATCTCCGCTGAATACCAGACTTGATAGACGCTCTCCTCTCCATTCTGGGCATATCTATCTTGCATCGTCGGGAGGCCATAGGTCAGATTTGAACACGACTCTCTCAGGATCCGATGCCGTTTGAGAGGGAGGTTTACACGACGCCGATTGTTAACTAATATCTGCTGTCTTAGGGCGGTCTGCATTGCTTCGTCGACACAAACTATTACTATAGTAAACTTGGACATCGCCCACTGGCACGGCCCCAAGACTCGAGCAGGCAACCCGACCCTCGTATCATGAGGGGAAAACTTCCACGAGGCCGATTAATAACTATATCTACTGCCTTACTATACGGCTCGAACATCACATACGGCCTTAGGACTCGAGGCAAATTACGCGTGTAGATGCTATCCCGGACCGCAGTTTCCTCACACGAGCTTACTGCATGGCGAAACACTAGAACGATGGGTATACACTTCTACGCGAACTCTACACATCTTCTGCGTCGAGAAAGAAGATTTGTGTGTTTAGGCATCGCAAAAAGATACACAGAGAAGGTAAAGTGGAACGTAATTTCGAGAACAATGCCCGAAAATTACATGGCGCCCAGGGACAGCCGACATTGTACCGTAGAGCTCCTTCCGAACAATTGGCCTCTGCCAGCCACATTGACACTGCACTGCCGCATGTTAGTTAGAAGTAGAGGGGTCCTGCTCCTTCAACGCTGACAACTAGCCTTTCCCTCTTACTCTCGCCTGCTCCCCTTCAAGATGATTCCAATGGGTACGTGACCGCATTTGCTTAGACGCACAATACTAAGTTTCTGAGAAGGTTTGGACGCTCCTCAACTTCAAGCGCTGAGTGCTTTCTGTGGCGGTATTCAGGATGCCATGAAACAAATGCAGACATCTTTGGACACACTGCACCAGACCGTGAATCTATCGATTAGTAAGCCTTGACTGTCTCGTTTGTACAGATAATAAAGACTGAAGTCTCCACAGAGGCGGCTGAGGAGAGCGCTGTAGTTTCAACACATCACGAAGTCCCAAAAGAGCAAGAAATTCAAGAGATTACGGGCGCTAATCCAGGAAACGTCGTTATCAATGATGAGCCCGAGAGTGAGTCATGATTCCATTTCTGATGATGATGAATCTTATTGCTTCCGTAAGACTGGCCGAGTCCTGAAAAGATAGCACAGTACAAGGAACGATGCACCAAACACAAATGGTACTCTATACGAACTGAGCTGTAAAACCGAGTCTAATTCTGCTTCAGCGAATGCGAGAAGATGCAGGTGGAGGTGCGTATTCGGTACCAACCACACGAAATGATCCGTACTGACAAAATCAGCTTGGATGCTACATTGCGCACTTGCGCATTGTCGGTGGCGACAAGAATGATATTGAATATGCAGAGTCGCTACGAAAGGCAATGCTCGAGCCTGTGCAATGTGTGGAGAAAGCTTTGGATGCGGTTGCCGATGGTGCGTTGTATTCGGGAGTAGAAACTATCACTAATACCTACAGTGATGGTTCAGAACACGGCGAGGTATTCAAGGGCGTGAAAGATGCCTTTGATTCTCTCACCTTTCTTGTCTGGCACTTTTCACCTTCGCCTCCCAGGGAGACAGCACTCAGTGATAAAATGTCGCAATGGAGGAACTGCCTTATTGTGAGTACCGGTTCTTTGATTTACTTCTCGGGCTAATCATTCACGCGAAGAATGGGTACCATAAAAACAGAGGTAGGAATGAAGCCTATCTACCGTAGTTCGATAACTAACAACAATGAGATAGATCGCGTAGAATCTGGGAAATTTGTTGAATGTTTGTCGTACATCCACGATGTCTTTTTCTTCGACCTGGAAACAGCGATGGCCAATGTCGCCCAAGCAATGATGACATTCGAAGAAGCATGTAAGTGGTTGAGTGCATGGTGCGCCGGTAATGTTTTTACTCATTCATGTTGATTGTATCAAAGCTGCGATGAAATGGTTAGCTTCGCAGTCGCAGAAGCCAGAGGACATTGACATCAAGTGTTGGGAATACATAGTTAATGTCTTTCCGATCGAGGACTCGGACTCCACTAGTGTCTTGCTGGATTTAGACACGACTGCACGGCTAAAGGAAAGATGTACAACACACCGCACGTATGGCTTCGTACCCGAATTTTTGTTGTGTGTCTGAATTAATTGTCCCTCTGCAGAGCGTGCAATAGAATGCACGATGAGGTATGTTTGTAGCTTCCACTGTGCAAAATGTATCTTATCAAAGAAGTAGCTGGACCACCTTATCGCACATTATAGCATCGTCGGAGGAGATAAGGAGGTCATTGAATCCGCAAAAGATGTTCAGAGCCACCTTCATAGTCTCGTGGAGCCGCTGATTTATGGCTTGAGAATCGACCCAGATAGTGCGTGACATCTTACAGATAAGAGTGGAAGACTTTAACAAGTGACATAGAAAGACCAAGTGAAATCAAGTATTTGACGTACCCTCTTGCACAACTATCTTTTGCCGTCAGTAAATTCAAGGGTAGCCTATACCACCAAAAGCACGCGTTCTACTTTCGTGAAGTGAAAGGATGGGCGGATTGTTTATGGGTGAGCTACAGTACATTGCTGCAATATATGACCGATGCTTAACACTTTTGTCACGAAGTATGGGGTGCATAAAGCCCACGGTAATAATCAAAGATTAAATGATCGCAGCAGTATTTCTAACAGTACTATCCTAGGCTTCATACATAGAAATGAGCTGGTTGAATGCATGGATTATGTTTGTTATGACCTCTTCACCAAGCTGGAAGAGGCCATGTATGCACCTAAAGAAGCTTCCGAAAGGAACTCCGCGAAAGTCGGTGCAGGCACTGTGGCCGATGAACTCAAAACTTTTGGAGAGAAATGTAAGTGTTTGAGTGCTTGATCCCGACCTGCTTGCGCTAAAGTAGGACAGCTTTACCTACTTTTCTTGCCGAGGAGAAGGAGAGGGATACGACACGATACATCAACATCACGACGATCGCCACCTTCTTCTCCAGCGTGACAGCGACCACACTTCAATTCACGTACGCGCAGCCCAGCTCAGGGACGTCCAGCACTCTTAGAGGAATTGTGAACTTCTTTTGGTTCCTGTCGTTGGTTTTCAGCGTCTCCTCGGGTGTGAGCAGCCTACTGGGCGTGACATGGCGTAGATCCTCAGTGTAGGTGGCTTATATCAGACGGCATTTTGTCCTCGTATTGATGTTGCTTTCAAAGGTATTATTCACCGCGTGCAACACCCATACTGATTCGGTTCTGGCTTGATAAGGCGCCTATGGTCTTCCTAATCGTGGCCGCTGTCTCTTTCGTCGTTGGTCTAAATCTCTTTGCTTATTGGTCCGTGCAGGTTCGTTGCATTGATCACCTTCCCTTCATGAATGATGTCTCTCAGTACGTCTTAGCCGCAGTTTGTCTCGATCGCTACAAATGTCTTCACAGGGTTGCATAGCATGTGCATCCTGTCGGTCACAGCTTGGTTCATCTACCAACTGAAACATGAATCCCGGTGGGCAAGATGGATTTTCAAGAACACAAAATG
This sequence comes from Trichaptum fuscoviolaceum, assembly GCA_910574455.1. Classification (NCBI taxonomy): domain Eukaryota; kingdom Fungi; phylum Basidiomycota; class Agaricomycetes; order Hymenochaetales; family Trichaptaceae; genus Trichaptum; species Trichaptum fuscoviolaceum. The sequence continues at coordinate 3,914,951 of CAJSYZ010000009.1, read as the reverse complement.
GATCAGGGTAGTCACGAAATGGTTCGGGGAAGGCATAAAAATAGTTGCGAAATGGAACTGGACGATCTTGAAATGGATTGGGACAACTATGAAACAACATAATGACAAGTCTAGGGTGTACTGGTTACATCTCCTCCGGAACATATATTGGTATCTCCGCTTTCTTTAGCAATGTCCAAGATCAGCTGACGATGGGTTTTAAGGGCATTCGGGGTGGATAAACGTGTAGCACTGCTTAATTACACCTTGTTGCTTGAGGATCGTGCCTGGTCAGACCCATACCTTCTTTCAAAGCTCATCCGCCATATTGGAGTCTCGACCAAGAAATGCGCTCTGAGGGTGAAGAGGTGCCTTTTGAATTTTAGTCACTTTTTCCTGAGGACTGGTACCCGATCCTCTCAGGAAGGTCAACGACTAGGCGACATCGAGCTAGGAGAAAACAGTACGCCTGAAGCAGCAGAGAAAACTCAGGATGGGTTACCTTTGGAAACTCAAGCTGAGAAAGTAAAGAATCGATATTGCGACTCCCTCCGAAGACGGTTCGGAGAAGGGGACCTTGTGCAAATATTCATGAATGTTACTGACAACTGGAAGAACGGATAGTAAGGATCATACTCTAAAGTGTTTTGTGTATTCTGTATTGATGAATCGCAGCGACAAGGAGGATTTAGAACGACATCTCAAGGAAAACCTCCTCTGGGGTTATCCTAAGCTCTACGAGGAGTTCAATCAGAAGGTGACGCCCGTGTTAAATTTAGTACGTGAAGAGAAAGAGGCGGACAGGGCCGGAGGTCGGGCCGAATGTCGGGCCGAAGCATATCCATCGCCCGAGCGCAACGTTGATGATTCTCCACGTTCGCAATCGAGGAGCGAAAATCGAAACAAACACGGTAGTGTATCCGGATCGCCACACGGGAGTATGGTCAACACATCTGTACCACAAGCCGGGCTTGTAGCTGTGGATACTAGACAGCCAGGCACTGAGCCGGAATTCCGACGGCAACCGATCGATGAAACTTCCCCATCCGACGAACATCCACCACCGGCCGCGATAACAGGAGGACCAGAAGTCGTAGATTCTACACCAAGCGGTTCGAGCCACGAGCCCGAGATCCCTGGAAGAGAAGACGACGCCGTCACACGCAATGATCGACCGGTTGAGGAAGAGATGAACAAGAAATCGCCAGCAGCAGTCGAGGTTGAGAGCAGTGAATGAAGAGAAACTAAGGTATGCCTTCTTTCATTCACCAAGGTTACTTTGCAGAATTAATTCGTGATCCAATAGCAGACGCGCCACTTGCAGATCGTGCACATTAAGCACTAGAATCGATTTTATGATGTTTCCTTTGTCTAATGTAGTATGACGACACCTGAGATGACATTTGTGAATCATATTTTGGGCTTGAGATTCTGCATCCTTTAGGTGACGAAGCAATGTAGTAGATGACTAGCAAGATCGACTTACAGGTAGGATTCAGTGCGATATATTGAAGCGATTGTCAGCGGCAGCGTCGGACTGAAAGGCTTTGAACGAGTCAATCACTGAAAAGCGAGGAGCTAACTTACTTGATTCATTGGCAGCGGGTGATGGTGTTGTTCATCTGAAGTATGATATAACTGGGCCATAATTCCCGGGTTGGCCATCCTACTTCAACCGCGTCGATGCCAATAATATCAATCTAACAAAAGTCTTCGGAGTGGCTCGCTGACCGACTTACTACACATACAAATGGCTGCAGGGCCATATCAGGACCTGAGTGAGACAACGAAGGTAAGCGGATTGATGGACTCAACTTGGTTTGTCTGTTTAGTGCATCTCCAGCGACACCGGTCATAAGTCGGTAGCAAGGAATACAAACCATTTCCCTGCAGAACAAGAGTAGGTCATTCAAGTTAAAAGCACAAAACGCCCCGAAATTCCGTCCCCGCAGCATCATCGCGCTCAACGTAGCGACCCTCAGATTTCGAACCAACGAACCAATATCACCATGCTCCTCAAATGTGAGAGCGGGCTGTTGAAGGGAACATCGCACAAGAAAACGATCGCAGACGGTCGTGCACGTAGTTGCGGAGTCTGAATCAACTTTAAAGCCCGTCTCGGGCGATTGCCGGACTCGGAAGCTCTTCCGCCACCTGTAACGTGAACCGCTCTAGGGATTGTCTTTTGTCATTTCAGTCATTCAGCTACATACCCTCTCTTTGAAGAATATTTACAGAGGAGGTGAAGTGGTGAAGAGCAATGTCGGGTGGATGAAGATAGCAGCGGTGTTCCGGGTCTCACCGGCAACTTGAAGAACTTGAAGTTCCGGAGGTCATGGCACGGTTACCGAATAGCCTCCACGTTCCCACTCTTCAAGTTGTTAATGTTCTGCGTTGCACTTTCTTCCTGGTCACTCAGAGTCTCAAATCCATGTGCTATCAATAGTCCAAAATGCGATACGACCAAATAAATAAATTTCTAAATAAATGTACAGAACATTCAAACTTTCGTGCTTGATGGACGCCAAACGTCGAGCGAGCTGAAGGTAGTACCAGCCTGGAGACTGGCCTACCAAGGGAAGCAGAGCAGCTAGGACGCGCGATGACACTGAGCATGCCCGACGGCTAGGGCATGCGCAACCAATGAATGCGCCATCATTGATTGCATTCACGGAGATCCTGTCTTCTACACCACAAATCCCTAAATGACCCACACCCTCCTCGTCTCCTTCCACCCATCCGCAATTTCACCATTCTCTACGCCAAGTTGCCTCTACTACCTGCACAAATCGGAGACACCCTCGCCAGAGGTTCCGGGCCTTCATGAAGCATGAGAGCAAGTCGGTCAGATTTCGATCTCTGTCATTCTAAGTTTGTTGACCAACCTGAGCAGAACGGACCTCATTCAAGCTTAGTTCATTCGTCTCCGGTGTTGTCGGGCACGATGGCGGCGAGATATGCATGCAGAAGCAACTGGTGCAAGGGACCAGGAGCGGATAGTATAGACAGATCGAGTGCGTGTGGAATGCTGGAACGACAATAACAGGTAAACGCCCCATCCGAGTCTGCGGATGTATCTGAGGTCGTCGCCTAATTGCGTGGCGGAGAAGGAAAGAAGGGCGTTTGGTGCGCTCTACTGCGAACAAAACACCAGCGAATTGTCATTTCCTGCAAATCACGCCGTCAACTATTTCCAGCCCCGAAACCAGGACGCCGAAGTCGAAGTCGAAAGCGAGTCAAGGCCTTCTGAAACATGATAACTTACTAGTAAACGCACAGTAAGATAGACACCAAGCCTCAGCATTCCTTTCGTCGACCTCCGCAGAGCACCCCACGAACCCCATTTCGCTACGTTGCTTGATCACAGAATCCCGCTCAACGACGCTGGCTGTTTTTCATCAGACCTGTTGCACAAGTTTGCCAACAAGGCTGGGGCTGTTCGGCCTGGAAGAGGAATCAGAGAATCTGCTAGTCTATGAGATGAGCCCGGGGACATACATGTGCCAAGCTGCGATCCAAAAGGACCAGCGGAGACAAATGGGTGAACCTTGCTCAACATTACCAACCTCTCGGAATTGTGACGAACATTATCAATGACCTAGAAGTGCATCCGGACGTTATTTTGCCAATCAACCCCAACGCACTCGCTTTGAACTCGATCAGCCACAATGCTGCCACATTGTCCTACCGAGTCTTTGCGTGGTGAGAACGAGCTTCTTTATACAGGCGCAACGGTGTTTTCGAGTCGCCGATTGCCGTCGGAGCTTAAATATTCAAGTTACCGACGCGCCACGCTCTTCCTCCGACGTTCATCTCCGCTAAATACCAGACTTGATTGACGCTCTCCTCTCCATTATGATTTTGAAAAGATGGTCAAATCTAACAAGCGCCCTCCGACAGCCGGCGTTTTACCGGCGGATTCACTTCTTCCAATCCATGTCCTGACTCCTGATTGACGCTGCACTCCCGCGAGTTATTTAGAGGGGACCAGCGCTGACTGACAGCTATCTTTTCCCCTCTCACTCCCGCCTGGTCCCCTCCAAGATGCCTGGTTCGTACAAATCTCTATCGCTTCTGAACTCATTATTAATAATCCAATTTCGCAGACCTTCCAATAGGTATGTGAGCGCACCTGCTGGGAATCACAATGCTAATCTACCAAGAAGACGGTTTGGACGCTCCCCAACTTCAAGCGCTGAGTGCTTTCTGTGGCGGTATTCAGGATGCCATGAAACAAATGCAGACATCCTTGGACACACTGCATCAAACCCTGAATCTATCAATTAGTAAGCCTTGACAATCTCATTTGTACGGACAACAATGACTGAAGTCTTCACAGGGGCGGCTAAAGAAAGTGATGTAGCTTCAATACATCACGAAGTCTCAGAAGAGCAAGAAATTCAAGAGATTACAGACGCAAATCCAGGGAACGTCATTGGCAGTGAGGGCCGCAGTGGCCTAGTGGTACCATTGCACCCTGAGGGGAGTGCAAATAGTTAATTCATATTTTGTGCGAGGCTCGCTCGTTCGAGCCGCACCCTTGGTCCCAAACCCTTGGAGCCCCATTTTTAGACACTCCAAGACTTCAACCACTATGACCATGTGTCATTAACCATCTTAAACCAACCACACTCTCACGCTCTTACCACATCCGGCAATAATCACAATAACCCGAATTAGAAGGAGGGAAAAAAGTAAAGGTTACTGGATTAGGGTTTGGCAGCATTTGTGGGGGTGTCGGTGGCATGCATGTCGTTTCTGGCGGGTCAGGTGGAGAGGGGCACATGGGATTACAAATTAACTTCTATAAAATTGTTTGTAGAGGTTAGACTCCGCCATAGGCCTAAATGGCCTGCAGTGAGGATAATGGAACAAACAAACAAACAAACAAACAAACAAACGTCGTTGGCAATAATGAGCCCGAGAGTGAGTAATGATTTCATATCCGATGGCGATGAATCTTATTGCTTCCCTCAGACTGGCCGAGTCCTGAAAAGATAGCACAGTACAAGGAACGATGCACAAAACACAAACGGTACTCTATACGAACTGAGCTGTAAATCCAAGTCTAATTGTGCTTCAGCGAATGTGAGAATATGCAGCTGGAGGTACGTATCCGGTACCAACCACACGAAATGATCCGTACTGACAAAATCAGCTTGAATGCTACATTGCGCACTTGGGTGTTGTCGGAGGCGATAAGAATGTTATTGAAAAAGTAGAGTTGCTACGAAAAGGAATCCTTGAGCCTGTGCAATATGTGGAGAAAGCTCTGGAAGCTGTTGCCCATGGTGCGTAGTATTTGGGGTAGGAACTATCAATATTAAATAACGTGATGGTTCAGAACGCTTCCAGGCATCCAGGGGCATGGAAAATGCCTTTGATTCTCTTAAAGGTCTTGTCCGTAAACTATACTTCTCGGTACACGAGGAGACAGTACTTAAGGATGATATGTGTCAATGGTGGAACTGCCTTGTAGTGAGTACCAGATCTTTGATTCACTTCTCGGGCTAATCATCGTACGCGAAGAATGGGTATTGCCATCAAATCACAGGTAGGAATGAAGCACTCTCCACCGTAGTTTGATTACTAACAACAATGAGATAGGTCGCATAAATTCTGGGAAATTTGTTGAATGTTTTTCGTACATCCACGATGTCTTTTTCTCCGACTTGGAAACGGCGATGGTCAATGTCGCCGAAGCAATGATGTCAATCGAAGAAGCATGTAAGTGGCTGAGTGCATGGTGCGCCGGTAATGTTTTTACTCATTCATGTTAATTGTATCGAAGCTGCGATGAAATGGCTGGTTTCGCAAAAGCCAGAGGACTATTACGGAAAGAGTTATGACTACATAGAACATGTCTTTCGGACCGAAGGCTCGGACTCCACTATTGTCTTGCTGGATTTAGACACGACTACACGGCTGATGGAAAGATGTAAAACACACCAAAAGTATGGCTTCGTACCCGACTTTTTGTTGTGTGTCTGAATTAATTGTCCCTCTGCAGAGCATGTGATAGAATGCGAGTTGAGGTATGTTTGAGGCTTCCACTGTGCAAAATGTATCTGATCAAAGACGTAGCTGGACCACCTTATCGCACATTATGGCATCGTCGGAGGAGACAAGGAGGTCATTGAATCCGCAAGAGATGCCCAGAGCTCCCTACATCATCCCGTTCAGTCATTGATTGACATTTTGAACTCGGATCCGAATAGTGCGTGACATCTTACAGATAAAAGTGCAAGACTTTAATAGGCGACATTGAAAGACTAAATGAAATCCAGTATTTGACGCACTCTCTTGCACGACTATTTGCCGTCAGTAAATTCAAGGGTAGCCTGTACCACCAAAAGCACGCGTTCTACTTTCGCGAAGTCAAGAAATGGGTGGATTGCTTATGGGTGAGCTCCAGAATTGCGATATATGACAGAGGCTTAACATTTGTCACGAAGAATGGGGTGCATAAAGTCCATGGTAATGATTAAATATTAAATGATCGCAGCAGTATCTCTAAGAGTATCATTCATAGGCTTCATGCATTGCAATGAGCCAACTGAATGCATGGAGTATATCTGCTATAGTCTTTTCGCCGACTTGGAAGAGGCCATGTATGCACCTAAAGAAGTGTCCGAAAGAAACTACGCGAAAGTCGGTGCAGGCACTGTGGCTGATGAACTCAAAACTTTTGGAGAGAAATGTAAGTGTTTGAGTGCTTGATCCCGACCTGCTTGCGCTAAAGCACGACAGCCCTACCTACGTTTCTTGCCGAGGAGAAGGAGAGGGATACGACACGATACATCAACATCACGACGATTGCCACCTTCTTCTCTAGCGTGACAGCAACCACACTTCAATTCACGTATGCGCAACCGAGCTCGGAACCGTCCAGCACTCTTAGAGGAATTGTGAACTTCTTTTGGTTCCTGTCGTTGGTTTGCAGCGTCTCCTCGGGTGTGAGCAGCCTACTTGGCGTGACATGGCGTAGATCCTCAGTGTAGGTGCTTACTTTTGTTGCCATTTTGTCCTCGTATTGATGTCGCTCTCAAAGATATTATTCACCGCGTGTAACACCCACATTGATTCGGTTCTGGCTTGATAAGGCGCCCATGGTCTTCCTAATTGTGGCCGCTGTCGCTTTCGTCGTTGGTTTAAATATCTTTGCTTATTGGTCTGTCCAGGTGTGCTGCAAATCATACTCTCTACCTTAAATAAGTGATCTCAATATGCTGTAGCCGCATTTTGTTTCGCTCGCTACAAACGTCTTCACAGGATTGCATAGTATTTGCATACTTTCTGTCACAGCTTGGATTATCTATCAATTGAAACATGAGTCCCGGTGGGCAAGGTGGATCTTTAGGAATACAAAATGGATTCGAGCAACCGCGGGATGGATTGGGAAAGGCATGAGATGGATTGGGACAACTATGAAAAAACGTCACGAGAAGTCGTGGGCGTACCGGTTACATCTGCTCCGTAACATCTATTGGTATCCACGCTTTCTTTCTCAATGAGCAACCCAATGGATTGAATTGTTTTCAACACCACTTTTAGTGCTAATTGAAGACAATTCATTATTTCGAAGACAATACATTGTTTTGAACACATTACAATATTTTGAACACAATTTGCACAATTACTCAAACGATCCCAATTTGGCAAAATGATCAAAGAAACGAGCAAATTTAATCTACCATCGGCATAACGCCGAATCGAACCCACAACCTAACACTGCTCACCCAAAGCTCTTCCAACTAAGCCATCAGCTCATATAGAAGTTTAAGCGCAAGCTCGTATATATACCGTAACATTAAAGTAAATTAAATCTCACCCGGTTAACTCTTGAAAACAAATAATTTGTTTTCAAAATAAAATCAAACCCGGACTTCGACATTGAGCGCGAGGGAGCAGAAGACTCTTGCTCTGCTGGATGGTGAGGATGCTGTGTCCGTACACACGCTGCCGGTCCGCCGTCGTCGCCGCGATTTCTCGTCCAGCTCGGTCCCGGCTTCAAGGTCGCCCGGTCTCCGCTCGTGCCGCTGACCAGCCCCGTCACCAGCGCCTTTCTCGACGTCTCCGCCACCGCCTTTCCTACTGGGATAGCTTTCCTTCTCCATGTCGTGACTTTCAGCAACGATGTTCAGCCCCGTGCCTCTGTTCGAGCCCAGCCCGCGCAGAAGACCGTCGACACCGCCCATTTCGCGGAGGGCTTCGAGGTTCCTCGGGTCTACGAGGCTTGCGAGCGCGTATGGGCCGTATTGTTTCGCGAACGGACGCGGGTCCGACGACGCAGGATCTGCACTTGGGTCGAGAGCCACGCGACTGCCAGCAGGGTTTTCATCTCCCTCTCCCGCCGCTTTCCTCCCCTTCTCCTGGCCGTTCCCGCCCGCAGCTCTCGAGCGCAGCGTCGATGCGTCCGTCATCGAGTTCGCCGGGACGGACAACGTGCCCTTCTTCAGCGCCGTCGGCTAGTTGGGATAGTTGAACGTGCTCGAGCCCTACCGCGGCGGGGGCGGCGCTGCGATCGTGATGCTGGTGCGCCGTGAAGGCGCGTCGTCACTGGGGCTGCGCGAGCGGTTAGGGTTGAAGTCGTACCCGTGGGCGTCGTTGAGGTCTGCCCCTCGGAGGTTGGAGTCTTTGAAAGAGGTGGCGGAGGTCGAGCGAAGGGTCGTGGTCCCCTGCGACGGTCGCTTCCCCGTCTGTCGAGGCGAAGGTCGCCGCGCTGAGCTTCCGCATGTGGCCACGCTCCTCGCCTGTGCCAGGTAAAAAGTGCGCGTGCAGTGCGGACAGGTTGTTCTGGTCAAGCAGAGAGAGAGAGCCTATTCCTGAGTTCGCGTCTGGGTTGTTTTCACGCAGTGCCATGGAGGTGGGGGAATTGTTCACACTCGACCTGTTTAAGAGAGTCGGCGAGGGCGGGATAGAGATATCAGAGTCGTCTTGCCCGGATGATGGGGAAGGGGAGCGAGAGCGCCGCCCAATGGATGATGGGACATCAAGCGACGACGGGGAGGGGGGGGACGTCACGTGATGACGCCTCGGTTAGGGACTTAGAAAAATTTTACTATCCTGCCATTTATTTTCAAAACAATACTTAGTTTTAGAAACATTACTCAAGTAAGTTTTCAAGATAATCGTCATTTAGATAATTTTTGAGTCTATATACATTCACTAGCTTAAGATCTTGTAAGCGTTGATGGTGTAGTGGTTAAATTAGTTGTTGGGTTGTCTTAGTAGGCAAGCGGTAAGGAGTTCGATCCCGGGTTGAGTAGATACTATTTTATTGATATTTCTAAATTTGGTTATTATTATAAAGCCTTCTGTATTCCATTTCCGGTCATAACTTTGAAGACAATGAATTGTCTTCGAAATAATAGAATTGTCTTCAATAGCACTAATAGTGGTGTTGAAAACAATTCAGATCCATTGTGTGATTGTCTCAATGACCATATACAAGCTAAGATTGAGCCTAGGGCTTTTCGATTAGATACCCTCGTGGCACGTCTGAACCTTAGAATATTTATCTCCGGCGATGAACACTTCCCGAAGCCAGCCTTGTTTTTTCAGGGTATTCGATCCATTACTTGGCCGGTCAAGAGCTTCTGCGTCGGCCTAAAGAAAGCACTTTCTCGTATAGGTCGATCGGTCCAGAGGTTATATCACCAGCCCTCAGATTCTGCCCGAGGACAGGACCTCGAGCCCGGGCATCTCGTAGGCCAAGGGGTGGACCCTTCCCCAAATGAGCAGATCGTCAAGTCGCACGTAGAGGAAGTCAAGCAACACTATCATACCTCTCTACGGACACTATTCGGAAACACCGACTTCGTTCAACAAATTATTCAGAGTATTCAAGACTGTAATGAGAATAGGTAAGGGGTTGAATGCAGTAAGAGTTGCGAGCTCCCACTGATCAATGTCAGACAATTCATGTTCAAAGGCGACAATGTAAGCGTATCACCGGCTGATACAACGGACCTTCATGGAAAACTTGGAGAATGGCTCGAAGAACTACTCTGGGGATATCCTGAACTCCTCAAAGAATTCCAAGACAAGGTAATACCCGCGATTATTGCAGATCGTGAGCAGATTGAAAAGGATATATGCGGAGAGACGACAAGGTGTCCTGATAGGAGATTGCAGCACGACGAAGATATACCACATACGCAATCTCATGAAGGAGATCAAGACGAAAAGGTTGTCTCTCCGGATTTACCTGGGATGAGCAGCGATCCTCCCAATACTGGCTACGCCATGTCTGGATCTCTAGTTTCAGCACAGGAGGGCGGTCAACCTGAAGATCTACCATCTGCTAGTAGTACGGAAACAGGATACTCAGAATCCTCATCTCCGCCACAGACCCGTCCGCAACTCAAGCCAGACGACACCGAGATAGCAGGAGAAGCTGCTACGCGTAGCGATACCGAGAAGAGTCTGCAAATGCCAGAGACTAAGATCGACAAGGGAAAGCGTAAAGCGACGGAAGAGAAGGAAGAGAAGGAGGAATGAAAAGTTAGAGCGGCGGCTCTAGCGTACGTGTTCTCTAGTCTGTCATAATAGCTTGGCTGATAACCTTCCAAATAGTATTCGCAGATACATTACTATTAGCAGTAGGACCCAAGGAGTGCACGCTCATTGACATCCATTGACTTGTGTTAGCTGAAAACCTCTTAGCAAACCGATTCTAGAGGAAGTTGGTGTTGCGAATGTGTAATGATGTACCGCAAGGCTTTGTCTAGGGAGAAAGAGCACTAATGCTGATGTTGAGGCGGAGGGTGTCGTCGCGGACTAAGACGAAACTGTCATTGCTATGTGTGGTCGAAATAAAATATGTCGCCATGATTTGCCCATTGGCGTCAGGCTCATTGGCATAGACACCTATAGGATATAGGTCAGTATTCCACGATATAAATAGGGGCGCGAAGAAACGACCAGTGACTTTCCGAGCGTGAAAGAGCAATCATTCTCGCGACTGGTATCGCACTGCACGCCGCTTTACCACATCCCAAGCCTATCAAACATCGAGAGCCGTACGTCCGAAGCTGAAGAGGTCAAAACCAACGCTCGTGACTATCGAAGAGCGGAGTAAAAAGATCCGAGTCGCCACTGCCAGTGGGGCGAGATTCTGATACTGGAGAAAGGCGTCAACTCGAAGAAACATTTCTACGAATAAATGAGGCTTGGAGACATACAGGTGTATTTCGCTTTAGTGTTCCAATTTTGTTGAGAAGGACAATTGAGGGGAAGCAACATGGACCGTGTGCAAACCAGGGAGTCTGTTGGCATGGTTGATTGGAGAAGTTTGGTCTTGCGCAGACCACTCAGAATCACAGTCGATAAAAAGGGCGGAGAGGGTAAGGCCTAAGACATTGAAGCTAGTACAGCCGCGTCGAGGCAGCCTGATATGCAAGCCACTGTGTAGCCCTTGATGCCACAGTAGACTCAAAGTCGAGCACTTGAAGCGTGCCGGGTTTGAAAAATGGCGATATTCCGGGTCCCTTCGAGTCACCGCGGCAGGCTTCGGGAGGTCCCACGGATTCGGCCGGATAGCTCAAGGCTCCGAGAGTGACTTCAGAAATTGGAGTCTTGTCTCTGCGTTGCACAATTGTCTACATGACACTCAAATTCTCACTTCCATGCGCTATCAATAGTCTGGATGCAATACGGTCAAGTGGATCACTTTTTAAATGTACAGAACATTCAAACTTTCGTGATCGATGGACGCCAAACGTCGGTCGAGCTCTGGCTTAGTACCAGCCTGACGTCCTATCTACCATGAGAAGCAGATAAACTAGGACGCGCAATAGGACCGTGCATGCGCAACTAATGTATGCGCCAACATCGATCGGCATCCACAGAGGTCCTGCTTTCATACCGCAGGTCTCGAAATAACCCACATCCTCCTCATCTCCTTCCGCCCATCCGCCATTTCACCATTTTCCACGCCAACTTGCTTCTGCTACCTGCAGCGTTCGGATGCACCCTTACCATTGACCCCGGACCTCTAGAAAGTGTGAGAGTTTGCCAGTCAGCTTTCGATTTGTGTTATTCGAAGTATGTTGGCCAACCTAAGCAGAACGGACTTCAATGTCGCATTCGTCAGCAAGATGGCGCCGAGATGCGCACACAGAAGGTTGAGGTACAAGGGGCCAGGAGCGAATAGTCTGGCCAGATCGAATGCGTGCCATATGCTGGACCGGCAATAGCAGGTAAAAGCTCCATCTGCGAATGAGTCTGAGGCTGTCACCTAAGCGCGCTGAGAATGAAAGATAGACCTTTGGGGCGTGCTATGCTACAAGCAAAGCACCAGCGGGTTGTCATTTCTTACGAAACGCGCTCTCAAATATCTCCGCTCCGAACTAGAAGGCTGAAGACGAAGCGATCAACACTAAGGGCGAGCCCTTCGCAAAACATGACAACTTACCAGTGAAAGCACAAACAGCAGACACCATGCCTTTCTCGCAGCATCGTCGACCTCCGCATGGCAGCCCATTAAACCCATTTTGCTTCTAAAGTCTGGCTCGATGAGGCGGGCTGAACTTCATCTAACATTCTGCACAAGTTTGCCAATGGGGCTGGGACGGTTCGGTCTACAGCAGATATGTGAGAAAATATGCTAGTCCGTGAGATGATCCCAGGAACATTCTAAACTGCGAGCCAGGGGGACCAGCGAAGAGGAATGGGCGATTCCTTCTGCTCCAGAAATACAAGCCTTGGGAGCTAGCTCTCGGAATAGCGCAACAGCGAACGTGGGCGAAGCGTATTAACGATCTGAAAGTGCTTCCGGAAACACTTTGCCAATCAGCCGCAACGCTTTAAACCGATTAAGACACAGCGGCCTAGGCATTGTGAGGCAGGAATGAATGGTGTGCAAGCTTACTGTACTTTTTGTAACCTTTTCCGCTAACCTCGCAACAAAATTCTCTCCGCACTGACAAACGCCTTTCGCCGTTAACAGAGACTCGTGATGACGCTCAGAAACCGTAGGTTAGAGCGCACACATGGCTGAATGTCGAAACCAAAGGAGGCCTTCCCGCTCTCACGAATACGAGGACATCTGAGAGCCGAGAGCAGTGGATTAAGCATGAGTTGAAGACCAGCAGCCGAGTCTGAGCTATTTGCTCACCATCGATTCCTGTCCCGTCCATTCATCCGCCTTATGCTCTGCCGACGTTGTAGGCACGTACATGACGCTTAAAACCGTCAGAGATCTCACCGATACTGAACGTTTATGCCTCTATGAAGTAGGCAGACCTTGAAACGGGGACCAGAGGAAACGTAGTAGCATTCTAGAGCAGAGTCGTGTCGACCGCAAGACGTGGATCCGGGATACTAGACCGTGTCTTTAGAGAACAAGCCTTTCTACCCCGTGACAGCCTGAGGCGCGGGAGAATGTCGATCGGGATGTGAACTTTTAATCCAAATTGGGGAAATCCTACCTTCGCCGGCCAAACCGAAGCGACGCCACCGCGCGAACTCTTCCTCCGACGTTCATCCTCGTTCATCTCCGCTGAATACCAGTCCTTATCTCAAGGCAGGCGACCCGACCCTCGTATGAAGACTTCCACGAGGCCGATGAATAACTATATCTACTGCCTTAGACGGCCTGCATTACTATAGCAGACTCGAACATCACATACGGCCGTAGGACTCGAGGCAAATTACTCGTATGGAGACTATCCCGGTCCGCATTGTCCACACACGAGGTTACTGCATGGCGAAACACCCAGAACGATGGGTATACACTTCTGCGCGAACTCTAACACATCTTCTACGTCGAGAAAGAAGATTTGTGTGTTTAGGCATTGCAAAAAGATACGCAGAGAAGGTAAAGTGGAATGTAGTTTCGTAGAACAATGCCCAGATATAACATGGCGCCCAGCGACAGCCGACATTGTACCGTATAGCTCCTTCCGAACAATTGGCCTCTGCCAGGCACATTGACGCTGCACTGCCGCATGTTAGTTAGAGGGGTCCAGCTCCTTCAACGCTGACAACTAGCCTTTCCCTCTTACTCTCGTCTGCTCCCCTTCAAGATGATTCCAATAGGTATTTGCGCGCACCGGCTTGGAATCACAATGCTAATCTACCAGGAAGACGGTTTGGACGCTCCCCAACTTCAAGCGCTGAATGCTTTCTGTGGCGGTTTTCAGAATGCCATGAAACAAATGCAGACATCTTTGGACACGCTGCATCAAACCGTGAATCTATCGATCAGTAAGCCTTGACTGTCTCGTTTGTACATACGACAATGACTGAAGTCTCCACAGAGTCGGCTGAGGAGAGCGCTGTAGTTTCAACACATCACGAAGTCCCAAAAGAGCAAGAACTTCAAGAGATTACGGACGCAAATTTAGGAAAAGTCATTATCAATGATGAGCCCGAGAGTGAGTAATGATTCCATTTCCGATGGTGATGAATCTTATTGCTTCCCTCAGACTGGCCGAGTCCTGAAACGATAGCACAGTACAAGGAACGGTGCACCGAACACAAACGGTAGTCTATTCGAAGCAAGCAGTAAAACCGAGTCTAATTCTGCTTCAGCGAATGTGAGAAGATGCAGGTGGAGGTGCGTATCCGGTACCAAACACACGAAATGATCCGTATTGACAAAATCAGCTTGAATACTACATTGCGCACCTGGGCTTTGTCGGAGGCGACAATGAAATCATCGAAAAAGTAGAGTCGCTACGAGTAGGAGTGCTTGAGCCTGTGCAATATGTGGAGAAAGCTCTGGATGCAATTGCCGATGGTGCGTGCTATACGGGAGTTGGAACTATCAATGATACCTAAAGTGATGGCCCAGAACGGCGCAGGGCATTGGTGCACGTCAGACATGCCTTTCATTATCTTTACACTCTTGTCAGGAGGTCTTTACCCTCGCTTCCCGCGGAGACCGCACTCGAGGATAAAATGTCGCAATGGAGGAGCTGTCTTATAGTGAGTACCGGATCTTTGATTTACTTCTGGGGCTAATCATCTTACGCGAAGAATGGGCTAGAGTATGAAATCGAAGGTAGGAATGAAGCCTATCAACCGTAGTTTGATAACTAACAACAGTGAGATAGGTCGCGTAGAATCTGGGAAATTTGTTGAATGTTTGTCGTACATCCACGACGTCTTTTTCTTCGACTTGGAAACGGCGATGGCCAATGTCGCAGAAGCAATGATGACATTCGAAGAAGCATGTAAGTGGTTGAGTGCATGGTGCGCCGGTAGTGTTTACAATCGTTAATATTGATTGTATCGAAGCTGCGATGAAATGGCTGGCGTCGCAAAAGCCAGAGGACTTTAACCGCAAGTGTTGGGAATACATAAGTCATGTCTTTCCGACCGTAGACTCGGACTCCTCTAGCCTTGCCCCGCTGGATTTAGACACAAAGGCACGGCTGAAGGAAAGATGTAAAACACACCAAATGTATGGCTTCGTACCCGATTTTTGTTGTGTGTCTGAATTAATCATCCCTCTGCAGAGCATGTGATAGAATGCGAGTTGAGGTATGTTTGAGGCGTCCACTGTGCAAAACGTATCTTATCAGAGAAGTAGCTGGACCACCTTATTGCACATTATGGCGTCGTCGGAGGGGACAAGGAAGTCACTGAATCTGCAAAATTAGTCCAGTTCTACCTACATAGTCCCGTTCAGTCTCTGATTAACATTTTGAACTCCGATCCAGATGGTGCGTGGCATCTTACACATAAGAGTGCATGACGTTAACAGCCGACACAGAAAGACTGCGTAAAATCAGGACTTTTCTATATTCTCTAGGAAATCTATCCTTTGCCGTCAGTAAATTTAAGGGTAGCCTATACCACCAAAAGCATGCGTTCTACTTTCGCGAAGTCAAGAAATGGGTGGATTGCCTATGGGTGAGTTCTAGAACTGCGATATATGTATGACCGGGGCTTAACATTTGTCACGAAGAATGGGGTGCATAAAGTCCATGGTAATGATTAAATATTAAATGATCGCAGCAGTATCTCTAACAGTATCGTTCGTAGGCTTCATGCATCGCAAGGAGCCAACTGAATGCATGGAGTATATCTGCGAAAGTCTTTTGGCCGAGTTGGAAGAGGCCATGTATGCACCTAAAGAAGCTTCCGAAAGGAACTCCGCGAAAGTCTGTGCAGGCACTGTGGCTGATGAACTCAAAACTTTTGGAGAGAAATGTAAGTGCTTGAGTGCTTGATCCTGACCTACTTGCGCTAAAATAGGACAGCTCTACCTACGTTTCTTGCCGAGGAGAAGGAGAGGGATACGACACGATACATCAACATCACCACGATCGCCACATTCTTCTCCAGCGTGACAGCGACCACACTTCAATTTACGTACGCGCAGCCTAGCTCAGAAACGTCCGGTACTCTAAGAGGAGTAGTAAACTTCTTCTGGTTCCTGTCGCTAGTCTTCAGCGTCTCGTCTGGTATAAGCAGTTTACTGGGCGTGACATGGCGGAGATCTTCAGTGTAAGTGGCTTATTTCAGACGGCATATTGTTCTCGTATTGATGTTGCTTTCACAGGTATTATTCACCTCGCGCAACACCCACACTGATTCGGTTCTGGCTTGATAAGGCGCCTATGGTCTTCCTAATTGTGGCCGCTGTCTCTTTCGTCGTTGGTCTAAATCTCTTTGCTTATTGGTCCATGCAGGTTCGTTGCATTAATCACCTTCCCTTCATGAATGATGTTTCTCAGTATGTCTTAGCCGCAGTTTGTCTCGCTCGCTACAAACATCTTCACAGGGTTCCATAGCATGTGCATCCTGATGGTCACAGCTTGGTTCATCTATGAGCTGAAGCACGAGTCCTTATGGGCGAAGTGGGTTTACAGAAATACAGAATGGATCAGGACAGCCATGCAATGGTTTGGGAAAGGTATGGAATGGTTTGGGAAAGGCATGAAATGGTTCGGGAAAGGCATGAAATGGATTGGGACATCTACCAAAAAATCTTACTATTACTTGAACTCGAATCGGAGGCCGATTGAGTTACATCTACTCCGGAACATCTATTGGTACCTCCACTTTCTCTAGCAATGTCCATATTCGAGCTGACGATGAGCTTCAAGGGCATTGGGGATGGATGAACGTGTAGCACGCCTTAATTATAAGTTACACTGGATCAATCCGAATCGTGCCTGGTCAGACCCGTACCTTCTTTCAAAGCTCATCCGCCATATTGGAGTTTTGACCAAGAAATGCGCTCTGAGGGTGAGGAGGTGCCTTTTGAACTTCGGTCACTTTTTCCTGAGGACTGGTACCCAATCCTCTGAGCAAGGTCAACAACTAGGCGACATCGAGCTAGGAGAAAACATTAGTCGCGAAGCAGCAGAACAAACTCAGGGCGTGCCAGATTTGAAAACGCAAGCGGAGGAAGCAAAGAATCAATATCGCGATTCCCTCCGGAGACGATTCGGAGGAGGTCTTGTGCAGCATATCATGAACGTTGTTGAGGATTGTGAGGATGAAAGGTAAGGGTCATACTAAAGCAACATATGCTTTCTGAGCTGATGAGAAACGTAGTTACGACGATATCCAGTTACAAATTCTCAAGAATGAACTCTGGGGTTATCCTGAGCTCTACGAGGAGTTCAATCTAAAGGTGAGGCCCGTGCTGACTTTAAGACGTGAAGCAGAATGGAGAAGAGCTTGGTCCGAAGAAGAGCTTTCGCCAGAGCGCGACAGCGAATTCTCACGTTCGCAATCGAAGAGCGAAAATCAAAGCGAATATGGTAGTGTATCTGGATCGCCCCGCGGGAGTATGGTCAACACATCTGTATTAGAAGCCGGGTCTGTAGCTGTAGAAACTAGACAGCTAGGCACTGAGCAGGAATTCCGAAGGCAACCCCCGTCCGACGAACATCCACCATCGGTCGCGATAACAGGAGGACCAGAACTCGTAGATTCGACACCAAGCGGCCCGAAACGCGAGCCCGAGATGCCTGGAAGAGAAGACGACGCTATCCAAGTTACACGCAATGATCGACCGGCTGAGGAAAAGACGAACAAGGAATCAACAGCAGCAGTCGAGGACAGGAGTAGTGAATGAAGAGAAACCAAGGTATGCCTTATTTCATTCACCAAGGTTACTATGCAGAATTAATTCATGATCGAATAGCAGATGCGCCACTGGCAGATTGCGCTCATGAAGCACTAGTAGACTCAGCTTTATGATGTTTCCTTTACCTATTTTTCTAAGACGACGCTTGAGATGACAATTGTGAATGATATTTTGAGCTTGAGATTCTGCAACCTTTAGGTGGGTATCGAAGCGATGCAGTATATGACTAGCAAGTTCGACTTACATACAGGTAGGATTCAGTGTGATAAATTTGAGCGATTGCCAGCGGCGGCGTTGGACTGAAAGGCTTTCAACGACAATCACTGAAAAGTGACGAGCTAACTTACCTGACTCATTCGCAGCGGGTGATGATATTGTTCATGCGAAGTATTTGAGCATAACTGGGCACCTATGGTTCCTAGTTCCGCTATCCTACGTCACCCGCGTCGCGAATTCATGTTAAGACATCATAAAGTTGACGCGTCGATGACATGATATCAATCTAATAGAAGCCATCGAAGGGTGTACTGTACAGACAAATGACCGCAGAGATTCATTGCACATCAGGACCCCTACTGTAAGCGAGATAGCGAAGGCTAGCGGATTGACGGACTCAACTTAGTTTGTCTGTTTAGTGCGCCCAGCCCGACACCCTCAGCGACACCAGTCCTAAGACGTTAACAAGGAACGCATGCCATCTCCCTCCAGAACAATTGAAAGCAGAAAACGTCCCGACATTCCATCCCCACAGCATCATCGCACTCAACGTAACGGCCTTCAGCTTTCGAGCTAATATCACCATGCGTCTCAAATATGAGAGCGGGCTGCTCAAGGGAACAAGATGCAGTTCCGGTACAGGAAAATCATCGTGCAAACTTTCAAGATCGAAGGTCGTGTCCAGCGATCTATCACGGTGCCACACGCGGGGTCGCGGGGTCGCACGGTTTCCGGATAGCTCAACGGCTCCTTCAGTCTTTGCTCTGGAGTCTGCGTTGCATACTGACATTCGGAGTTTCAAATTTGTGTGCCAAGTAGAAATGGTCTGGATGAAATACGGAACCTGCTAAATGTACAGAACTTTCAGACTTTCGTACTTGATGGACGCCAAACGTCCGTTGAGATTGAGGTCAACGGTACCACCTGAAGACTGGCCTACCAAGGGAAGCAGAGCAACTGGGATGTTTAATGGCACCGAGCATACCCAGACGGCTTAAGGGCATACGCGAACAATGAATGCGCCATCATCGATCGCCATCCACGCAGATCCTATCTTTTCCACCCCGCACCCCGCAGGTCTCTAACTAACCCACACCCTCCTCATCTGCTTCCGCCCGTCCGCAATCTCACCACTGTCTAAGCCAACACCTGGAGCCTACGGACGCACCTCAGCATAGATCCCGCGCGTCCATAACGCACAAGAGCTAGTCGGTCAGCTTTTGACCTGGTTCATTCCAAGTAGGTTGGCCAACCTATGCAGAACGGACGAAGTTTAGCCTCCGAATTTGTAGTGCAAGATGCAGGCGAAATGTACGCACAGAAGGAGTCTGTGCAAGGACCTAGGAATGAGATAGCCTGGCCAAATTGAATACGAGTCACGGTAATAGCAGGTAAATGCCCCATCTGCGAATGAGCCCGAGGCCATCGCCTAGTCGCGCGGAAAATGATAGAAAGGCCTTTGGTGCGCTGTACTGCGAGCAGAGTGGATTGTCATTTCCCGCGGAGTATTCCACCCCCGTCCAGAACGATGAAGAAGTCGACCCCTTTGCAAAACATGACCGATTATAGTGAAAGCACTGCCAGTGAACACATGCACTATATCTCAGCATTCCTTTCCCGCAGCATCGTTGACCTTTGCATGGCAGACCATCTACCCCATTTCTCCAAGTGAGGGCGGGTTTTTTTGAGGAACATGGCGCAGTTCCAGGTCGCACAGGCGCATGAAACTTTCAAGGACGAGCAATAAGATGAGATGAGGTGACACGAGAAAACACTGGGGAGAGAAAAAAGAGGCAGAGGTCAGATACGGAGACGCCGGCATGACATTGGAGGATGTGGGGTATGTAGTAGGATTGACATTGGAGAGTGGATTGGCAAGCAAGCGGAGGTTGCCAGTGGGTGGTGGCGCTTGCGGAGTCTGAATCGGAGAACTTGAATTTAAGTCCGCCGATTCTGAAGTTGCCGAAAGCTCTTCCCGCTTGAACCGTGATGTTCATAGACGCTTCACCATCAACGAGCTCTCAAAGCAAGCAATTTGTATAACAACACAATCACAGCATTTGTTCAAGACAGGCTGGTTCATTTCCCTCACACAACTACAATCTCACAGAACTCGCTTGTGAGCATCTCTCCGACTCTTGCGATCTAGCTCACCTCCTAGAAGCGCTTGCCTCCTTCTTCCATGAGCGTATTGAGAGGGTCTCACCTGCGTGTGGCAGATACGTGTACATACAACGCCCCAAGGGGAAGTCAGAGGGTGCCGCCCGGTCTGTGGACGACCTCCCCGATGACCTGAGTATCAACACCATCGCGCACGTAACTGGCGAACAACAGAATTGGTAGTCCGAGTGGGTACAAAATACCACTGTAGCTCGGCTTTTAACGAGTGCGAGACAGGTGATCTAGACATGATGCAAAATAGGGTGGACATCAAACTTAAGGAATACAGAGGGTGTCCTTCCGGTGCGTCATCATCACTAATACTTCAATTCTATCGTCTGAAGCTGATCACATCAACGTAGAATCTCTGGAACGATCTAGTTATTTCTCAGTCACTAAAGTCACATCTGGTCTATTCTTGCCTCGGAGTGCAATTGCAAAAAAAGAGGCTCGCTTTAAACGATGTCTGCTTTACAGCCACGCACTCGCAGACGACATGTTCATCAAGACACTACTTGATGTTGGTGTCTTCAATTCAGATGGTGAGATGTGGAAGTATGTGCGCTTCCAAGATGCTTTATGAGTGTGACAACTACCAAGATTTCACTGCTCAATGACGCCCCCTTTCTTCCCAAAGGATAGGATCTCTCATTTCGAGACCTTCGGACACCATGCAGCGAAGCGATTGTGCTCATGAAGAGCGACTTCGCGGAGGGAATGCCATCGACTTCCAAGACCTCGTCTCCCGATTCACTTTCGACTCCGCTACCGAATTTCTCATCGGACACGGCGTGCGCGTTCCGACCGTCGCAGATGGCCTGCCTCCTTCAAATGTTGTCACAACATTGGGTCCGTGAAATGTTCCCGGGGTGATGAGGACTATGCCGCAAACCTCCCAGAGGTATTTGCAGATGCCCGCGAAGCGCGCCCGTTTTGGCTAGCTCTGGTCCTTGTTTGAGTTCTGCAAAGACGGGACAGCCGGCCACATGAACTTTAATAATGCTCTCATTGACTCGTTATTTGCTCTGTGATTGAGGAGAGGAAGGCAAATGCCGGTCGGTCTGAGAAGAAAATACTCTTAGACTACCTTATTAATTACACGAATGGTGAGCGAGAAAAGCAGCTCGCCTATATCTGATGCTGACCTACATCTGTTTCCGCCAGACATCTGAGGGAATGAATTTCGAACATAGTGATCGCTGGGAGGGATACCGAACGTTAAACTGCTTAATCCCTGGCTTCAATTCCGCTCATCCTTGTTCGCGGACTACGGCTTTCGTACTTGTACATTCCGAACACCCCGGTAATACGATCAGATTGTCCTTTTCATTGCTAACAGCTACCAAAACATAACGGATATAGCACACACTTACTGTCTATACCGAAGAGGTTTTGGGTGGTTCAATACGGTTACGGCTGGGCTCCAGAGGCATGCTGCGTGGGGCTGAGCGAGATGAAGCATTGCGGGCGAAGTCATGTGTGACTGTGAGGTTGTTCTTTGATACGCCAATGACTGGACGCACTCTGAAGTTTTTTCATAGCCTTTACTCCCATGATGTCCTTTCTTCCAACGTAGGCGGGACTTCCTGATTGGTGTAATTTCGAGCATTGGGTGTCTCTGCTACTCGTCGTATCCTATGATCCTGCACGTCAAATTGCCGAACTCCACTGGGCTGAATTCGACCTCTAGTCGGGCTGCGACAAAGACCCAGACCAGTGCGTTCGGGGAAGGCAGGCCGCCTGGGCCATACTGCAAGACGCGACATCCGTTCATCTAGATTTTAGAATCCGGATGTGGGTCGTACTCACTTGTCAATGGTCTGTGCCTTCGGGCCTCTGCGCGTAGATTCCTGCACCACCGCTCAATTCTATAGCTATTATGGGATGTGAACTTTCTGTCCAAATCGGGCAAACTACCTTTCCGTCAACTACCGGAGCTTCAAGTTGAAAGAAACGCCACCGCGCCACTGCACTGGCACGCTCTTCCTCCGACGTTCATCTCCGCTGAATACCAGACTTGATTGACGCTCTCTTCTCCATGTTATCTTGCATTGTCGGGAGGCCATAGGTCGGTTCTGAACCCAACTCTCTCATGGCTCGTTGTAGTTTGACGGGAAGGTTTACACGAGGCCGATTGTTAACTATATCTGCTGGCGGTCTGCATTACTTTGTCGACACAAACTTTTACACAAGTAAATTTGGACATCGCCCACCGCCCCAGGACTCGAGGCAAAGTGCTCGACCAGGATATCCCGGGTTTGCAGTCACCTGACACGATTGCTCGACATGAGGCCGCGTTCTTAACGTCAGGCAACTGCCTGGTGATGGCGAAGCACTCAGACAACAATGAGTATACTCTTCTGCACTGGCCGTGATACACCGTGTACCACGAAAAGGCAGGTTTGGGTAAATGAACGTTGCAGAAGACACAAACTTGAAGGGAAGGCAAATGTGGGCGCTACGTTGAAAACAAATAGCCAGATTAAACACGGCGCCCACCGACCGCCGGCGTTCGACCGTGGTGATTCTTCCGCTCAATTGGCTTCTGCAAAGACACATCATGATTAGCGCTGCACTGCCGTGTATTATTTAAAGAGGCCCAGCACCGACAGCTATCCTTTCCCTCTTGCTCCCACCTGCTCCCCCATCAAGATGCCTGGTTTGTCCCAATCTGTATCGCTCTCGAGCTCACTACTGATTTGATTTCGCAGACCATCCAATAGGTATGTGACCGCATCTGCTTGGACTCACGATACTAAACTACCGAGAAGAAGGCTTGGTCGCTCTCCAGCCTGAAGCGCTGAGTGCTTTCTTCGGAGATATTCGAAGCGCTATGACACAAATCCAGAGATCTTTGGACCGACTGGACCCAGGCGGAAGTCGATCGACCAGTAGGCCTTATCTGTCTTGTTTACAGACGGCAACGAATAAATTCTACACAGGTTCGGCTGAAGAAAGTGGCACATCTTCAACACAACATGAGGCCGCGAAAGAGCAAGAAATTCATGAAATTCCGGACGCGACTCCAGGAAACGTTGTTGGCAATGATGAGCCCGAGAGTGAGTGATGATTCCATTTCCGATGGTGATGAATCTTATTGCTTCCTGAAGATTGGCCGAGTCCTGAAAAGATAGCACAGTACAAGAAACGATGCATCAAACACAAACGGTACTCTATTCGAAGTAAGCAGTGAAACCGAGTCTAATTCTGCTTCAGCGAATGTGAGAAGATGCAGGTGGAGGTACGTATCCTGTACCAACCACACGAAATGATCCGTACTGACAAAATCAGCTTGAATGCTACATTGCGCACTTGGGTGTTGTCGGAGGCAACAAGAATGTTATTGAAAATGCAGAGTCGCTACGAAAAGGAATCCTTGAGCCTTTTCAATTTGTGGAGAAAGCTCTGGAAGCGGTTGCCCATGGTGCGTAGTATCTGGGAGTAGAAACTATCAATAATACCTAAAATGATGGTCAGAACGCGACCAGGCATTCAAGGGCGTGAAAGATACCTTTGACTCTCTTCATACTCTTGTCTTCAACCTTTATTTGAAGGTACCCGAGGAGAGCGAACTCAAGGAAAAAATGCGGCAATGGCAGTTTTGCGTTTTGGTGAGTACCGGATCTTTGATTTACTTCTGGGGCTAATCATCTTACGTGAAGAATGGGTATTTCAATGAAATCGGAGGTAGAAATGAAGCCTATCCATCGTATTTTGATAATTAACAACAAAGAGATAGGTCGCGTAAACTCTGGGAAAATTGCTGACTGTATGTCGTATATCCACGATGTCTTCTTCTCCGACTTGGAAATGGTGATGGCCAATGTCGTCGAAGCAATGATGACATTCGAAGAAGCATGTAAGTAGTTGAGTGCATGGTGCGCCGGTAATGTTTTCACCCATTAATGTTGATTGTCTCGAAGCTGCGATGAAATGGCTGGCGTCGCAGAGTCCTGAGTCCTTCAAATCGCGTTGTAAAGAATACATAGAGCTTGTACTCCCTTCCACAGACTCGCCTATGTCCACATGGGCCTGGCCTGAAGAAATAAAGTACACGGAACGGCTCAAGAAGCACAGGACGTAGGTCCGACGACATACGAGACTCTACGTGAAGCTCACTGATTTCGTTCCAGCGTTTGCGATAGTATGCGGGAAGAGGTATGTTCACAATTTTGTTTTGCAAAGCCTCCTTTCACGACTTTAGAAGTTGGAACACCTTATTTCGCACTACTTGTCCGTCGGGGGTGATATAGAAGTCATTAATGCTTCGACATCACTCCGGGAAGCTTTACTTACACTAGCCCAACCTCTTCAAAGTCTTGTATATGCGACACCTGGAGGTGAGTCAGATTCTTTCTAGCATGATTAAGTGATAATAGATATTCTTCCAGGAAGACAAAAGTCAATGTGCGATGTAATGGTCACTTTTCAAGGCCTTTTCCTTTCCATCGATAGATTTCGCAAGAGTCTCTACAACCAGAAACACGCGTTCTACTTTCGTAAAGTAACACAATGGATGACCTGTCTTTCCGTGAGTTTCGAAGTCATATCTGAGAGACATATCTGTAATGTAATTCAAGAATGGACTGATTAGAATCTTTGGTAAGAAATTGAGAGTCTCATTTCCGAAAACTACTGCAAATGCAACAATATAGGCGTACTTCGAGACAAACCATTCATTGGATGTCTAGAATATATGCTCAACGAGCTCTTGCCGAACTTGGAATTGGCAATGATCAACGTTGGAAATAACCCAGGAGAAGCTAAGGCAATGACGGGGAAATCAATTGTTGGCGACGGGCTGAATGTTGCCGAAGAATTGAAGCAGGCACCTCAGTTTATAAGCTGTATCGTATTCTGTCATGACAGTGTATCCGATTCATTTCCTTATTTGGAAGGGTATCCGATTCAATGCCATATTTAGTAGAATCTTCTCATGTCATTTCAGGTGTAAATATATATGTACAGGAGAAGTTGCAAAGTTTGGTACAGACAGGTAAATAAATTTGTGTCGTGAGAGGGAGAGTCAATAAAGCAAGAAATCAAAGATTTGATAGCAAAATTAGAGAGAAATAGGAAACAGAAGGAGAGATATTATTAGCATAATATTATGTTTGAGATGTAACGGATACTTAACTTATTGTTGGATACATGGCTTGTATCGGATACCTGAATTGTAACGGACAGCTAATCTGCATCAGATGCTCAAAGTGACGGAGGGCAAAAAAGGTCAGACAACAACTCTTGGAAGAGGGAAGGGGCAAAACTTACAAATGTAAGAAGAGTTACACAAGACTCGTTCCTGCGCTCCCGCTCACTTGCTTCCGTTGTTGTAATCTGAAAAGAAAAGCTTCCTCGAAGGATGCCATAGTGAAAATTTGGGCTGGCAGGTTCTTGTGGGAGAAGCCACCCTTGAGCTCGCTGAAAAGGCCCTTGCTCTAGAGAGACTCGAGTTGTCTAGGGACCGACAAGTCAAGCCCACAACCGAAGGGGGGCATAGCCTCTGATGAGTTGCCTAGGCAAGCCCACAAGGAAGGCCAAGCCGACCAAAGGTCTCCATATAGTGCCACCCATGTAAATAGACATTGAAGTGCACAACTCACCTACTTCCGTTCCACACCCCGGATGTCGGCAACAGCCAATGGGCTTTGATATAGCAGGTGGCATCTGCTGCTTTTAAAGTGAAACGCGTCTGCAAGGCCTTGAGCAGTAAGTCGGGTGGCATGAATAAGGCCTTGTCCGACACAGGCGTTGCAAGAAGTTTGACGTATCCATGAGGCGCTTGAGCTCACACAAAGAATCAGTTTCCGTCGTACTCGAGAAAAAGACAGACAAACCTTTCCGCAGCAATGTAGAAGGCGAAGGGGAAGAGAAAGCGTAGTTAATTGCCTTCGGGAAGCCTTAAGTGTTACTGAAATCACTATATTTCGGGTAGGCTTTGGCAGGTCATATCATACCATAAATGGAAAAATGGAGCCCGCCCTCATGCAAAGCACATGACTGACGCGTGCTTGTTTGACAGTCACAAGACCGCGTTACTCCCACGGTCAACTGAAGTTGCTCCGAGTTCCGGTTGCACCTCGCGTGTGGCTAGAGAGCACCGGGAGCTCTACAGAGAAGAGCATCCTTTCTTCTTTTGACGACAACTCCCCCTTTGATAGCATTTTTCATAGATTCGCTCAATTTCACGATCGTACAAGGTCTTGCTCCCGGAGGCAACCTGAGGGACGCCACGGACTACTCAAAGACTTTATTCCGGATGCACGAGGTCAAGTTCCTCATGGCACAGCTTGTACGTCCTTCCTTCCTCTGATCGAATTTGTTCTTCCGGCTGACACGCCGTGAACGTCATACAGGATCACAACATCGTCCACCGCGACATCAAGTCCGAGAACATCTTTCTGGACAAACACGGGCAATTAGCCATTGGCAATTTTGGACTAGGGTACGTATTCCAACACATCATGGGCAACGGTTTTGAGGCTATGGGAACCGACGACTTCTGGCGTCATACATCAGGTGAGTGAGGCACTCCTGGGTATATGGCACCAAAGATGCCTTGCGATGAACACTTCTTGTATAAGGTTGTCTGCTTCTCCGTCGGTGTTATCTACCATTGGAGTACTCGATTCTTGGAGGCGAAACTATCGCCGCAACACGAGGAGTTGGAAGGCGGTGCTTGGGCCATTCTCGCGAAGGGCGGGTCGGAGGCGCCAACGAGCGAGATGATGGCGGGCGGGGTATATATGAGGGCGATAGTGAAGGCGTGCGTGCAGGAGAATGCTTGCGTTTTCGATCTCGGAGAGGAGAACGAGAGTCACGGTCCCGAGGCGCCCATCTCCTGTCACTATCTCGAATTGAGGCGTACGAGTCTATGACCGGAGGATCTGGCTTGTAGTGATCGGCTGAAGTCGACATTCATGAATCTCTGGTGCCTCCTCTTCTGTTATGTCCACCACTGCTTCTTTCTCGTCTGCGCCGCGGGTGAGCCTCATCATCTCTTGCCCGTCGTCCATCCTCGTCCAGCCTTTCGTACATTCCCGGAGTCCACCTATCTCATTTATCAGAAGAGATGTAGTCTTTCACTGATAATGGTTGTTTTGTTCTTGAAGGGGAAAGGAACTCTGAATTTCGCATTGGCATTCAAAGGCGGAGAGCGCGTTGTAGGTGAGGCACCCCTTTGGAAGAGTGCGTTTTATTCATATCCTTATGGTCTTCGACACTCACTGATTGACCCTCCAGCATCTGTTCCGTGGCCGTGATCGGAACCATCAACAGGGGACGGCTTCTCGACGACACTCTTTCTCCCAATTAGTTCAGCAAAGACTTCTACCCGGCCTACACGTTGATACTAAGGTTACTTTCCAAGGACCTTGACCGTTGCATCTCGATGAAAGATGCTAAGGATAGCATCTTCTTCAATGATGTGTAAGTGGCTTGTCCTTCGAAGTATGCTTGTTAATGAAATTTACTACAGGAACTGGACTCAGGTTGCAAACAAGGTGAAGCTCCGAAAATCAAGACTGAAGCCTAGCAAGCGTGTTCTCGTCGACAATCCCTATCAGCTTCAGCGCTGGCGCCCCATCCTAGCTGATTCCGCCTTCGTGTCAGCAGTTCGATTTGACAACGAGAAGAAGTTGAAGATCGAACAGCCCCCAGCCCGCGCCCGCCGACTCGGTAGACATGCGTATGGAACGCCTCGCCATCGTAAGTAGTAAATAAGTAGTCTCATGTAATAGTAAATACAGGTTTTGAATATAACGCTATCCCAGCCCAATTTTTTTTACATTTTGCACCACACTTTCCAAATATGGTAAAGTATCGGATACCCTTCCAAATAAGGATTGAATCGGATACACTGTCATGACAGAATACGATGCAGCATATGGTGTGTGGTGATCGATTGAAGACGTTTGGAGAGAAATGTATGTAGTTTTGGTTGGGATGACGATCTTACTTACTCAAAATGGCTTCAGCCCTACCTACTTTCCTTGCGGACGAAAAGGAGAGGGATACAACACGATACATCAACATCACGACGATCGCCACCTTCTTCTCCAGCGTGACAGCGACCACACTTCAATTCACGTACGCGCAGCCTACATCAGAAACGTCCAGTACTCTGAGAGGAATTGTGAACTTCTTTTGGTTTCTGTCGCTGGTCTTCAGCGTTTCCTCGGGTGTGAGCAGCCTACTGGGCGTGACATGGCGTAGATCCTCAGTGTAGGTGGCTTATATCGGACGGCATTTTGTCCTCGTATTGATGTTGCTTTCAAAGGTATTATTCACCGCGTGCAACACCTATATCATCGGGAAAAAGGGAAAAAGCTTATATATGATTCCGGATGATTCCGGGCATTATAACTCAGCTGTCATGCTTATTATAGATTATCCTATGGCATCCGGCTTATACCGTGATTACAAGACGTCATAATGCTTTTGATAGAATATAATCCTCCATAAGGCTTACTCTGACATTATAATCCTGCTATCTTGCTGATAGTCCCCTTGTAAGAATGCTGTCTTAATTATGTCCATCACATATGTAGCCAGAATGTCACATAACCATCTGAAAGGCATATAACAGCATTATAAGAGTGATACAATTCAGGTGTTTGTCTTACGAAGCATTACAGGTAATGCAAGTTTCAAAAGTCATTGTATTATCATTTCTTCATAATATACAGTTGATCTATACTACGCAAGCTACTTCAATTGATAAGTTATTTATACCTAGGTACATAAGTGCAAGCAAAGAGCACCGCCTATTCGTCTTCACCAGCAGGTCAACGCACGCTGTCACCGAGCTGCAGCTGGCTCGCAAACGCGAGGTTGTTCTGGCCCATCTCTTCTGAAATAAGTTGTCAGAGAGATTGACAGTCAGCGAAACAATAAGAATACTCACCGGCCTGCTCAGCGAGTTTCGTGAGACCAGTTGCCCGATGCTAGGAGGAACATGAGTGCGCTCAGATCTCCCGCATTCTCAAAGCATTCCCGTGCGAGGTCGAAGCGCCAGACGGCCAGCGCGCGGTCACCGACAGCCTTCCATTTCGTCTCTGCCTTGATAACGGGTGTTATGCGTGCAATCTCAAGGGCGGCGTCCAGATCGTCAAGTTGAAGCGCGAAGTCGAACTCATGATCAGGGTCTGTTGTAACCTGTAGCGCGAGCTCCGTAGAATCTGTGAAAAGGAAAGCGATTGAGTCACTTTTTCTGTTGAATTCAATGATTCTCAAAGACATACCCCGAGCTTCTGGGAAACGAGCAACTTTACTGCTCTTTTGGTACAATGATGGCCACAAGATTGCCAGACCCAGACCAAGATATCTACATTGATAGTTGAAGAAAACGTATTGAAGCTAAGATGAAAGTGGATAGAGTGCACTTACACTCTTAGCATCTGCGTTGATCCTGCGCACAATGTCACCAGTCGCAGAAGACAACGGAACCGCTTCCACGAGCACCTAGGAGATGGCCACTATGCAATAGAGCATGACACGGGTGCAGGTCATCCGTGGGTACCTGCAGGTACCTGCGCTCAAATACCTGCGGTTCCAGGTGCACCTGTGTGCAGGTACCTGGTTCCCACGGTTACCTGCAGATCCAGGTTTGGATTTTTTGGGCCCAGGTACCTGACCGGGTACCTGCAGGTACCCGGTCAATCACGTGCGCTCACCTCGAGCGCGACGAACGCAACGATGTGCCATTACTTTTTACTCGACATGACCACTTCCGAGCTATCTCGAAGCTCCCTATGGAAGTTATACTTGATTTCTTGACCCCTGCCAACTTCGATGACAACCTCGAGCCCGATAATCGCCTCCCCGCCAAGTGCGCGCTCGCCAACCGGGCGGCGGACTCGACTCTGCGCTCAGAGACCGCCAGCAAGTCGTCCGTCCGCGCGGGCGACCGCAAGACAGAATAGGACCGCGAGCACGGCGAGGCCGGTGCGCGGCGAAGACCAAGTAAGAATCTCGTACTGCAGAGGTTGAATCGGTCTGCTGGTACGTCTTTTTATCGCTTTTTTCATCTCCTTTCCGTGCTGATCTCCCCTTCCATCGACTCCGCTCGTCGCCCTCGACATGCTGCTCGTTCAGCAACCGTGACACTCACGATCGTCCACACTCATGATGCCGCCTCACAAGTGGTATGCGTCGTCAGCCAACTTCCACCACCGCAACCCCTTGGTGCCCGTCGCCGTCGCCCAATGTCGCCCACACAGGGCGCCCGCCTCCTCGCCCTCTCCAAGGCCATCCAGATTCGCCCAAGCGGAGGTCCTTCTTCGCGATCGCGTCGACGGGGAGGGCCATCAAGTCATCTTCACGAGGGCGATGGTGCGACTTATCGTCTTCATGGTGCCTGCAAGGCGGTCTGTCGTCGAAGCTCCTATGATCCCTATCTCTGTCTCGCCGATCATCCTTGCGCGAATCATGTCCCCTTCCCCAAATCCCCTGGCGGCACGGCACTTGACGCGCGAGGTGCCCGCGCTCGTAGCAGCGCAATCAAAAGCAAGCGCAGTCGCCGGAGATTGGTAACGGCAGCATCAGGCGCGGCAGAGGCAGTCCAGCAAAAGACAAGGTGCGCCTTCTCCCATCTTATTCTCCGAGCAGGCTTCGAACGATGGCGCGCCCCCGCCCAAATCCACTCTTGCTACATCACCAAGGTCAGCTCGCATTGGGCTTGCAAACTCGCCCACGGAACGCCTGGCAAAGCGTTGAACTGTGGTCCCATTCCTTTCTTCTCCCGTTATTCGGCAGCACCACCACTGCCTTTCGACTGGTCATGGTCCATGCAAGGCTGTCCTCCTCCAGGATACTTGGTATGTTATTATTTTTTTAAATCCTATTACTACACTACTTACTGTTATTACCTGCGGATCGTATCAGGTACCTGCAATACCTGCAGGTAACGGGTCCAGGTAGACCCGGATCCGTTTCCCACGGTTCCGGGTCGGATCCAGGTATCAGTTTTTTTGCGCAGGTACCTGCGCTTCACGGATCCGGGTACACCTGCAGGTGCACCCGTGTCATGCCCTAAGCGGGATCAACGAGATTAGTGTGAAGAAGGTAAGTAAAAAGAAAAAAAAAAGACATACCAGAAGACCAGTTGAACCTCTGCAGTACGAGATTCTAGCTTGATCTTCGCCGCGATCCCATTCTCACTTGCGGTCGTCCGCGCAAACGGAAGACAAGCGCGCAGTTGGCGAGGAGGCGGCCATTGGGCGCAGCGGGGCCGTCATCGTGGTAGGCGGCTTCGAGTCTTTCGAGTATAGCTTCCATAGTGTGCTTGGAATGATGTGACTGTCTTGCACATGCGCGCTGTGTCAACGGCACCCTCTGTCTGTTGCACAGGCACAATGCGGCCATAGAGCAAGATGTCGAGCTCATAGAGGTTGGGACATATGATGACCGCGCGAGCGAAGGAGTGGTGGGGAACCTGTTCTGGATGGTTGTCATCGAGTGTGCTGCGCAGGCGTGCAACGGCATCAACGAGCTCGCGGCCTCTGTCATGCGGTCGACCGCGCGGGCGAGCGACTTGCAGACGGTCTCTGAGCGCAGAGTCGAAAACCATGAAGGAATAATTAAACATACCCTTCCTTGTCCTGTATCTTGTTCTTTACATTGTCGATGGTGTCCGATGACTCGACCTCGAGGGTAATAGTCTTACCCGTCAAAGTCTTGACAAAAATTTGCATTCCACCATGCAGACGAAGAACAAAATGAAGAGTAGATTCTTTCTGGATGTTGTAGTCGGAGAGCGTGCAACCATCTTCGAGTTGCTTCCCGGCAAAGATGAGATGTTGCTGATCAGGTGGGATACCCTCCTTGTCCTGGATCTTGTTTTTCACGTTGTCGATTGTATCCGAGGACTCCACCTCAAGGG
This sequence comes from Trichaptum fuscoviolaceum, assembly GCA_910574455.1. NCBI lineage: Eukaryota > Fungi > Basidiomycota > Agaricomycetes > Hymenochaetales > Trichaptaceae > Trichaptum > Trichaptum fuscoviolaceum. The sequence goes on along the minus strand of CAJSYZ010000009.1, from coordinate 3,882,660 downwards.
TGATGGTCTTTCCGGTGAGAGTCTTCACGAAGATCTGCATGCCGCCACGCAGACGAAGGACCAGGTGCAAAGTGGACTCCTTCTGGATGTTGTAGTCGGAGAGGGTGCGACCGTCCTCGAGCTGCTTTCCCGCGAAGATGAGGCGCTGTCCGACGCCCAGTTGGCGAGTGCGCAGTTGGCGGGGAGGCGGACATCGAGCTTGAGGTTGTCATCGTAGTCGGCGGGGTCAAGAGGTTGAGTATAACTTCCATAGAGAGCTTCGACATAGCTCGGAAGTGGTCATGTCGAGTAGAATGTGAGTGAAAGTAATGGCACATCGTTGCGTTCGTCGCGCTCAAGGTGGGCGCACGTGATTTACCGGGTACCTGCAGGTACCCGGTCAGGTACCTGGACAAAAAATATGCAAACCTGGACCTGCAGGTAAGCGTGGGAACCAGGTACCTGCGCACAGGTGCGCCTGGAACCGCAGGTATTTGAGCGCAGGTACCTGCAGGTACCCACAGGTGACCTGTACCCGTGTCATGCTCTATACGGAACCGTCCGCTTACCCTTCGCACTCTCCTAGGCCCCAAAGCTCGCATCGGACCAGTCCTACGCTATGCAAAAGACTCAGGCCGTTTCCCTCACCTGTTTCCTCCGGAATTAGTGCCACCTTTGGCGGATACATCGACGGGACCGGTCGGTTAACTCTTGGCTTTCTTTATTCCTCGCTTTCTCTCTCTTATTTCTTACTCATGGACGGCCCACTAGAATGGTCCTCCCCTTTTTTCACGCAAGTTTTATCTCTGCCACCGCAAGCATGTCTATATCGTTACCAACTCTCTCCTGTACCTATACGCGTGTTCCTTACTTCTCTCAGCGTTTCTTCGCCATACTTCATACCATTTCACTTGATACCTCTTTAGATCATACCTCCTTTACCTCTCTTTTCCTTGAAACTTACTTCACTCAGCGTTAAAAGTGTAGCAGCATAGTCCGCATTCGCATCGGTAGAATACTTGTACTTTAAGTGCGCCATAGGCCCTACAGGGCCTGCAGTCACTATAATGGAATAAACAAACAAACAAACAAACAAACAAGACCATATTATAATTACCTCTTTCACGTTAAATGTAGCGTAACACGCACAGACCTGAGAAACATTTTAGTTTTCATTCTGTATTATTTTCAAAATTGTACTTGCAATCTCCTCCCTCTGCCTCTCCAACTACATACACCTCACGCGGGCTAATCACGGTGACCGAAGGCTTGTTTCGCATCCCAAGTTGCCCTGCGCGCCGCCGTGCGAAGCTTGTCGGGAGGGGCAGATTGTCGGCAAGTGCAGAGAGCCCCCGCGTAGCGTGCTGGACCTGTTGTAGCTGAGCTGAAGAGTGAGCTGGGCCCTCTCTATTTGAATGCACCTAGCTAGTACCCGTGAGCTGATGCTGCGAAGGCGGCAACCGGATGTTTCCAGCGCTCGAAGATGTGTTGACAGAAGAAGCAAACCCCGGGTGTGCGCGCATATTGTGGCTAGGAACGACGTGCAGATGAACTTATTGGCCGCCCGCAGCCGACGAAGCAGCGCCGGACCCAATATTGTTCGCAGAAGCCGCCGCAGGAACGTTTGACGCAGGCGCTTTCGCGATGCTCGTCAATATCAGCGGCGACGAGCGCTGGCTATTGTTAGGACTGTGCTGCGTCGTTACATTTGACAGCACAGTCATCGACGGCGGCGACGGCCCTAGAGGTCCGAATGCCGTTGCAGTCGTTGGCGTGGGGTTCACGATGTGCACCGACGGCGTCGGGGTCACCCCTGGATGCATGCCCGCGCCTGCCCTCCAGCAAGCCCACCGTCGAGCACAGCCGCCCGTCGGTGACACCGACGCTCGACACGCTCCCGCGGCGGCTCTCGATGAGCACCTTCTGCTTCTGCTTGACCGACAACATCGCGTGCACCTGCTCGATTGCGCCGGGGTCGTCGCACTGGATGGTGAAGCCCATGACAATGGGCGAGATCGGCGTTGAGGGCCCGGTGTTGATGCCTGCGAGTGGCCAGTGCGTGTGCGTCGGCGTGCGGACCGCGAAACCGTCAGACGAGGGCAGGTTTGCGGTGTAGAGCGCGACGCCACTGATCGTTACTCGTCTTCACTTCGACGGCGGGTTGGGCTTCGCTTGGGCGCAGTGGCGAAGAGGTGTAGGGAGTTGGAGGACGTGAAGGTGCGGTTCGAGGACGACCGTCGACGACGGCGGAGACATATTTCCCACGCCACACCGACGCGTCCATTTCTCTAAGTCATTTGTTTTCAATAAATTACTGATTTGTCTTCAATACTTTACAGTAATGTTTTGGAAAAAAAGACTTTGCAGATGATGGGCAACGCTTGCTAAAAATAAGATGCGTTCTATATAATTTGTTTTACAAAGTAAAGTATATGGTTCGTTCGTATAGTGGTTTACTCTTTTGTTTCCAAATTAGGTTAATGACATAATATTGTCTTGTTGAGGGTTCGAGTCTCGACAAGAACATTATTTCTTTTGTCCGTTCATAGTAGAGACTTATCAATCAGTATTCAAAATAATTTACGCCGAAGAGGATTCAGTTTGAGCTTTATGGCATTTTGTATTGATTCCAACTTTGTATTCAATACTGATGAATAGTGTGATTGAATACAAAAAGATCTATAAGGTGATTGCGCTTTTGTCATTGGTCTAAATCTTTTTGCTTATTGGTCCGTGCAGGTACGTTACATTAATCACCTTCCCTCCATGAATAATGTCTCTCAGTATGTCCTAGCCGCAGTTTGTCTCGCTCGCTACAAATTTCTTCACAGGATTGCATAGCATGTGCATACTTTCTGTCACAGCTTGGTTTATCTATCAACTGAAACACGAGTCCCGGTGGGCAAGGTGGATCTTTAGAAATACAAAATGGATTCGAGCAACCGCGGGATGGATTGGGAAAGGCATGAGATGGATTGGGAAAGGCATAGGATGGATTGGGACAACTATGAAAGAACGTTACGACAAGTCGTGGGCGTACCGGTTACATCTGCTCCGGAACATTTATTGGTATTCTCGCTTTCTTTAGCAATGACCATATACCAGCTAACATTGAGCCTAGGGCTTTTCGATTGGATACCCTCGTGGCGCGTCTGAACCTTAGAATATTTATCGTCGAATATGAACGCCATTTCCCAAAGCCAGCCTTGTTTTTTCAGGGTATTCGATCCATTACTTGGCCGGTCAAGAGCTTCTGCGTCGGCCTAAAGAAATCTCTTTCTTTTATAGGTCGATCGGTCCGGAGGTTATTTCACCGGCCCTCTGATTCTGAAGACATCGAACCTGGGCATCTCATAATCCAAGGAGTAGATCCTCCCCAAAATGAGCCCATCCCCAAATTTCGCGTAGAGGAAGTCAAGCAAGATTATCATACCTCTCTACAGAAAGTGTTCGGAAATAGCGAGTTCGTTCAAGACATTATCGAGAGTATCCAGGCCTGCATGGATTCGGAAGAAGGGTGAGGGATTGAATGTAATAAGAGTTGTGAGCTCTCACTGATTGATGTCAGATCATTTTTATTCGCAGTTGAAGCATCAGTTTCCCCGAGCAATATAATTGGAAGGTACGTGTATGCAGATACGCTTGGAAAATGTCTCGAACAACTGCTCTGGGGATATCCCGAACTCCTCAAAGAATTCATAGAAAAGGTTCAGCCCGCGATGATTGAAGATCGTGAACAGAATGAGAAGGCCATACGCGAACAAGCAAACAAGCGACTGGATGGGACACTGAAGAACGATGAAGATGACCCACGTAACCAATCGCAAAACGGAGATCAAGACGAAAAGGCTTGTCTGGATTTGCCTGGGATGAGCAGCGATCCTCCCAATACTCCATACGCCAGGTCTGGATCTCCAGTTTTAGCACAGGAGGTCGATCAACCCGAAGATCCACCATCTGGTACGAAAACAGTATGCGCAGAACCCTCATCTCCGCCACAGACCCGTCTGCAGCTCAGTCTTGACAGTTCCGACATAGCAGGAGAAGCATCTGCGCGCAGTGATACTAAGAAGAATCTACAAATGTCAGTGACTGAGATTGAAAAGGGAAAACAGAAAGCGACGGAAGAGACGGGGGAGAATGAGTAGCGAAGAGTTAAAGCGGCCCCTCTAAGGTATGTGTTCTCCGGATTGTCATAATAGTACAGCTGAAAAGCTTCCAGATATAATTCGCAGACGCATCTTCACTAGCCAGAGAACGGGATTGTTCCACATAGTATTGTTTGTAGCATTGTCCAGTGTAAAGGCTTCGAATGATGACCCTATAGTTATTGTGATTGTGAGTCTGATGCAGTATGCTGAGAGCACGAGAGGCTTTCATACTCGTATGAGGCTGTCGGAGAGTATAGCAATGCACACGACACTGACTTGCATGGACTTGCTTACCTGTACATATATAAGTCTGGTGCACCCCAATTGCCTGAGTCTCCCTTCATTGCCCATCTCCTTACCAATGACCTCATCCATTTGGTGCCCCTCGTGGGTATCTTCATCACCAGTTCATCCTTGCATGAACCCTCTATCCCCACGACCCTCCGATGGCTACTCCACCAGTCAGCTTGGAGCTCTTCACAGATTTTAGTCGAGGATGAATTACTAATTCCAAAAGCGCCCCAGTAGATTCATAAGGTGCGCACTCCGAGCTAGCAGAGACATTCGTAGGTTCAAGACATGTATAAGTCGGCGAAGAAACATGGATGTGAACGAATTTGTGCATATCTCACATTATACCTGAATTCTGTTCGAGCGCATCCAAGGCATGCACGCTCATTGACATCCGTTTACTCAGACTTGCGTTACCTGAGAACCTCTTAATAAAGAGATTTAAAGACAGTTGGTGTTGCGAATGTATCATGTTGTACCGCAAGACTTTGGTCAGAAAGAGAGCCTGAGAGCACTGATGCTGATGTTGAGGCGGAGGGCGTCGTCGCCGACTAAGACGTAGCTGTCATTGCTGTGTGCGGTCGGAATAAAGTATGTCGCCATGATTTTCCCATTGGCGCAAGGCTCATTGGCATAGACACCTATAGGATATAGGTCAGTATTCCACGATAGAAATAGGGGCGCGAAGAAGCGACCAGTGACTTTCCGAGCGTGAAAGAGCAATCATTCTCGCGACTAGTATTGCACTGCACGCCGCTTTACCACATCCCAAGCCTATCAAACATCGAGATCCGTACGTCCGAAGCTGAAGAGGTCAAAACCAACGCTCGTGACTATCGAAGATCGGAGTAAAAAGATCCGAGTCGCCACTGGGGCGAGATTCTGATCCTGGAGAAAGGCGTCAACTCGAAGAAACATTTCTACGGCGTTTAAATGAGGCTTGGATACATACAGGTGTATTTCGCTTTAGTGTTCCAATTTTGTTGAGAAGGACAATTGAGGGGAAGCAACATGGACCGTGTGCAAACCAGGGAGTCTGTTGGCATGGTTGATTGGGGAAGTTTCGTCTTGCGCAGACCACTCAGAATCACAGTCGATAAAAAGGGCGGAGAGGGTAAGGCCTAAGACATTGAAGCTAGTACAGTCGCGTCGAGGCAGCCTGATATGCAAGCCACTGTGTAGCCCTTGATGCCACAGTAGACTCAAAGTCGAGCACTTGAAGCGTGCCGGGTTTGAAAAATGGCGATATTCCGGGTCCCTTCGAGTCACCGCGGCAGGCTTCGGGAGGTCCCACGGATTCGGCCGGATAGCTCAAGGCTCCAAGAGTGACTTCAGAAATTGGAGTCTTGTCTCTGCGTCGCACAATTGTCTACATGACACTCAAATTCCCACTTCCATGCGCTATCAATAGTCTGGATGCAATATGGTCGAATGTATCACTTTTTAAACGTACAGAACATTCATACTTTCGTGCTCGATGGACGCCAAACGTCGGTCGTACTTCCGGTCAGTACCAGCCTGAAGACTGGTCTATCAATGGAAGCAGAGCAAACAGGACGCGCAATGGGACCATGCATGCGCAGACGGCTTACGTGCATGCGCAACCAACGAATACGCCATCATCGATCGGCATCCACAGAGGTCCTGATTTCATACCGCAGGTCTCTAAATAACCCACATCCTCCTCATCTCCTTCCGCCCATCCGCCATTTCCCCATTTTCCACGCCAACTTGCTTCTACTACCTGCAGCGTTCGGACGCATCCTCACCATAGACCCCGGACCTCTATAAAGCACGAGAGCTTGTCAGTTGGCTTTCGATTTGTGTTATTCGAAGTATGTTGGCTAACCTAAGCAGATCGGACTTCAATGCTTTCTTCGTCAGCAAGATGGCGCCGAGATGCGCACACAGAAGGTTGAGGTACAAGGGGCCAGGAGCGAATAGTCTGGCCAGATGAATGCGTGCCATATGCTGGACCGGCAATAGCAGGTAAAAGCTCCATCTGCGAATGAGTCTGAGGCTGTCACCTAAGCGCACTGAGAATGAAAGATAGACCTTTGGGGCGTGCTATGCTACAAGCAAAGCACCAGCGGGTTGTCATTCCTTACGAAACACACCCTCAAATATCTCCGCTCCGCACTAAAAGGCTGAAGACGAAGCGATCAAAACTAAAGGCGAGCCCTTCGCAAAACATGACAACTTACCAGTGAAAGCACAAAAAGCACACACCATGCCTCAGCACTCCTTTCCCGCAGCATCGTCGACCTCCGCATGGCAGCCCATCAAGCCCATTTCGCTTCTAAAGTCTGGCTTGATGAGGCGGGCTGAACTTCATCTAACATTCTGCACAAGTTTGCCAATGGGGCTGGGACGGTTCGGTCTATAGCAGATAAGTGAGAAAATATGCTAGTCCATGAGATGATCCCGGGAACATACCAAACTGCGAGCCAGGAGGGCCAGCGAAGAGGAATGGGCGGTTCCTTCTGTTCCAGAAATACAAGCCTTGGGAGCTAGCTCTCGGAATTGCGCGGCAGCGAACGTGGGCGAAGCGTATGAAAGTGCTTCCGGAAACACTTTGCCAATCAGCCCCAAAGCTTTAAGCCCAGTTTCTGCATCCGTGATTAAGACACAGCGGCCTGGGCATTGTAAGGCAGGAATAAATAAAAGACAAGCTGTGCAAGCTTACTGTACTTTTTGTAACACTCTACGCTAACCTCGCAACAAAATTCCTCTCCGCACTGACAACCACCTTTCGCCGTTAACAAAAACTCGTGATGACGCTCAGAACTCGTAGGTTAGAGCGCACACGTGGCTGAACGTCGAAAACGAAGGAGGCCTTCCCGCTTTCATGAATACGAGGACATCTGAAAGCCGAGAGCAGTGGATTAAGCATGAGTTGAAGACCAGCAGCCGAGTCTGAGCTACAACCGGTTACAAAAAGTGACCGTGATGTCACGCTGTCACACTTTTTTTTTCGCTCTTTCTTCACGTTGCGGCTCACATTGCTCTGCAAACTGAAAACAAATGAATGCCATTATTATACCAGTATGAAAAGGAGTGTGCTAGGTTCCAAATGAGAAGAAAATGACATAGATTTAAAACCGGGTGTTTCCACCATGTGCAGCAATAACAGATTGGACCCTTTGAGGCATAGACCTCACATACTTGTTAATGTCTTCCAATGAAAGAGAATTCCATACTTCCACCACTGCACATTTGAGCTCCTCAACACTTGTGGGAGTGCGTGGTAGGGCCCTTATCCTCCGCTTAAGTTCCCACCATATGTTTTCCATTGGATTCATGTCGGGTGACGAAGGAGGGTGTGCAAAAGTCTTGATTCCATGTTGATTAAGCCAGTTCATTGTTGATTTGCTTGTGTGGCACCGGGCATTATCTTGTTGAAAGAAGATCAGACCCCGCTCTACTGACTTCTCTGTATAATAGTCCAGAAGCTTTCCATTGAGAACTTGTTCTTGATATCGATCCGAATTCATTCCGCCACCCTTTCCACCAGGAAAATCAAGCACAATTAATGGGCCCTTGCTATCCAACATAGCACATGCCCATACCATGACCTTGACAGACGACTGCTCAAATGTTGGAGCAGAGCATTCCTCGAGATCAGCTTCATCTGGCCTGCGGGAGACATAAATTGATCCAGGGTTGCCACCAATGTGCACATAGCACTCGTCTGACCAGATAATTTTGCTGAATTGCTCCATGGTCCATTGGGCAATTGGCTTAGCCCATGCTGCGCGTTGTTGCTTGTGGGCCCGAGAAAGGTAAGGCACTCGACGCGCTTTGCGCCGATGGAATCCTTCGCTGGCTAACACATTCCGAATGGTTGAGGTTGACAGTTGCGGTGATAACAGCTTCGCAACTTCGCGCAGCGGGAGGCGGCGGTTTTTTTTCACAATGCGCACAAGACGACGGCAAACATGAGGGGTGGCTTTCGGCGGACGGCCAGATCGTGGCGCGTTGTGCGTCGAACCCGTTGCGACAAACTTTTTCCAGATGTCGTTCACCGTCGACCACGGGATTCCAAATTCGGCAGAAACTTCTGATATTTTTGCACCGGCCATAATAGCTCCAACAATGCGGTTTTTTGTTGGAGAGTCATATTGAGATCGTGAAGAATTAGTTCTAGGCATTAAGAGAGTATTATAGAAGACGTAGTAATTGTACAGAACGAAAACATTGAAACACGAAGATTTTTTGCGCTTGATTACATAATACAAATCACGGTTACTTTTTGTAACCGGTTGTATTTGCTCACCATCGATTCCTGTCCCGTCCATTCATCCGCCTTATGCTCTGCCGACGTCACCTGGGGTACCCACCGTGGTGACTCTAATTAGAAAGGGATAAGGGACCCTTGTGCCCTTCTAATTAGAGTCACTAAGCAGGCCTCCCCTATAGTACTGCGGTTAGTACCGCTGGTACCGGGGAGGTCTTCGTCACCTAGACCTGGCTACAGCAAGCCGGGTCTAGACGACGCGTGACTAGCCTCGGCGGTGGCCGATAAACCCTGGCGCGGCCACCACCCAGGGTCACACGGCCTCCGCATCGTCACAGACAGCGAGCTCGACGTTCGCCAACGTCGAGCTCGACTGGCTCACTCATTTCTTATTCGTTTGGGCTCGTTTTTTTTGCTTTATATTCGGTTCTTTGTATAGAAGCCAATGCAATAATAAAGTTATTTTAATTATTCTTCATGTAGAGCTATTTCAATAGATGCATAATACACTTAAATACAGATATTGGTTCGCAAAATTGTGCCGCAGTAATTTCAATACCGGGGCTCTACCCCTGGCAATTTGAAATAAATTAGCTTCATTATATATCTGTAGGTCAATCTTTTTTAATTGAAATATGATGTAGTTGTTAATTTACAATAAAGATTGCGACATTGCGCAATAGTAAGCGCCGGCGCTTACTACGGTTGCACATGCGCGCGTTGCCAGTCCTCGTCCTTTTCTCCCACTTTCACGACAGCGACATCGTTTACCTCATCTCATCTCACTCCTTTTCTTTCATGTCGTTCTACAACTTGCGCGGTATGTGTACCAATGAAAATTTGTTGGCGCAAAGGAGCAGGAAGGCCGCGAAGGAGCAGGAAGGCCGCAAATGTGGCAGGTGCGTTAGACTGATTCCTGCACTTCTTGCCGTGAAAGCTGACTATCACATTAAATATTACCTTTAGGAGCGGCGCAAGGACGCGAACCTGCACCCTCATCTTAATTGCAAGAACCTGAAGCACCGGGACGATCGCAATCACGAGCAAGAGTCAAATGGCTCGGGTTCAAACAGCATACCCCACGGCCTAATCCCCATCCACAGCTCATTCATTGTTGCAGCTTCTCCTTGGCATCTGCTCTACAGTAATAGCGATAACGTGCGCAAGCGGCTGGCTTTGTGCGTCTGATACCGCTTGCCGTACGATATCCTGGTTCAAACCAGTCTCTTGGTGATGACGGGCGCTGGACGATGACCGATGATCTGGCAGTCAACATTGAGTGTGATGATAGACTACAACGAGCAGCCGATCTGCTTGCTGCAGGCCAAGCACCATCCTGGTCGAGCGACTCAAGACTGGGACAACCCCGTGCACGAAGTCGTCGATCAACGCTGCTGTGGCTGCGCGGGAAAGGGAGAAGAAGGTATTTGTGTCTCCCATGAATCCGTTCCACCAAATGCACCTTGACTCATTTTTTGCATCTTCTAGGCTGGTAAACAACCGCATATCTATCAAAGAGAGTTTACACACGGGTAATGCGATGATAGTACTGCGGCATCCTGGAAGAGCCTTTGTGACTGCGCACGATCTTCGTGATCGGCGCTTCACAAAGGCTAAAGCTTGTATGTTTGTTGTTTCTTTTCTTTGCTTTTAAATTATGTATATTACTATTTAAATACAATATTTAATGTGTATACATTTGAAACACAAAACAATTGTGTGAAAAGAGTGAAGATTATGATTTATAGACGTTGTCGAAGGTGTCCTTCGACACGTCCGTGCCTCGAAAGTGTGTCCGGCGATTCCCGGAGCATTTGTCCGAGGCATCGCCGGACATCCTTTTCTCTCAATATTAAAACAAGACCTCAAGCATATCTCAGGCACGCTATACTATGCAAGATAGATAGCTAGTAAGTAAATTATCATATTTATTATAGTAGCATTTATGTACTTTGTTGTTGTGTAAGAAGCAAGACAGTGATAAAAAGTGTTGTTCCAGCACTGTTTATTCAATTGTATATTTTAGAGTGCTCCTGAGACTTCTATTATTTGTGAAAAAGAGCTCCTTTACATTATATAGAAGTCTCAAAAAGAATTGCGCTGGTAGGTAGTGTGGAAGTTGTTGAACTCAAAAGTGGTGTTTTGAATGCATCACTTCGAGTGAAACTTGTACACATGTGTTCGACTCTCAGACTGATTTGTTTACTTCGCAACTGTTTTCTTAGTAACTTCCATTCTAGCACCTGATTTTGTTTCATTAAAGCCTCTTTTATTGCTATGTAACATATCTGTATTTTTTAATCATCATTAATATAGTGAAACTAGCTGCAAATGTTGAATTTTGACTCAAAAGTGCTCAAAATAGCCCATTTTAGAGATTGTTTCATTTTTGTAGCCTTTTGTAAAGCTAAATTAAAGCCCATACTTTTTTGAGAACTTCAATGATATAAATTGAGTAATAAAACAAAGTTCTAAGGCGATCAGAGGAATGTAAGATAAAAGAGAAATCAAAGAATTGTAGGAAATATGCATGAATCATGCATTTCTATTGTAGTCTTACTGTGTACCCTTTACATCGCATTCTGTAGCCTCCGTTTTTTTTGTATACATACATAAGCATGTATTATACCTTACACGTGTTAGTGCCTGAGCTCATTATGCGTATATTAAATTCAAGACGTATGTTATTGATATGTTTGAGGCAGAAAAAAGTCTGAGACATACCATATATAGTAAATTCACGCGGTTCTCAGGGTCGTGGCGCGCTATCTGTACGCATCATGAACGTCGTCTCTCTCTTTCTTCACTGTTCTTCATGCTCTCAGAGCTATGGACGACGGGCAAGAAGGCAATTGCTTTGCGCAAACGCCGTCTTGCTTCTGCTTCCGCAGCTTCTCGCCTCTCGGGCGCGAGCTGTATGCCGCAAGCGCAGCTTTCAAGACCTCAAGTCTTATTCCTACCACCTCCGTAACTCTTTGAACGACGAGAAGCTCAAGGACAAGTTCGAGCCCGAGGACCCGGCCATGCTAGAGGCTACCGTCAACGAGATGATCTCATGTCTCGACTCCTCGCATGCAGCATCGAAGCAGGAGTATGAGGAGAAGCACACAGATCTGGAGAGTGTCGCGAACCCCTTCATGCGGAAGTTCTTCTCCGGTGCGGGTAGTGCATTCCCTGGTGGTGTGTCATTCCATTAGACTTTAGCTCGTCTATGCGACGATGAGTAGCACATCAGATTTGACTGACAGTGGCTCGTTTTTTCTTACAGTTCTGCCACACCCCATTGAGCCGTGCGTGATAGACGCTTTCGAGCTCTCTTACTGTCCCGTGTGCTGCAACCCCCCGCATTCCTTCCGCGCACTTTGTGCGCCTCGTCGCACATGTCCTCGTGGCCACTCGACAGCGATGAAGACCACGGCCTTGGCTGGCGAGCCTCAATTGCCGAGCTACGTGGTCCGCCTATCCTCAAGCAGATCCTCCGCAAGCAGCCCACCTTCCTCGACCTTGCCGCAAACGAAATCGAGCTGCATATCTTTGCTAAGGACGAGGAGGCCGCCGACTTCGAACCAGTCGCCCGCAGAGATAAACAGCGGCAGCGCGTCTGGGAGTGAGAAGCAAAGGCCCGCGCGCCGCACTTCTCCTCACCTGCGGTGCACTCGTATGGCACTGAGAATGAGTGGCCTCGGGCTAGCGCGAAGAAGCACCGCTCTGCCTCAGTTGTCAATTCCTCTGATGAGGAAGAGAATTTGTCTTAACTATGATCTTGTTGTTTGCTTGTAGCTCTTACTGGCTCATTGAGTAGATTCTAATAATGTTGTCTTGATGCAATTTAATAAAGTTTTCAAACTATCTCTCTCATTGAATTTGCTTCTATACAAAGAACCGAATATAAAGCAAAAAAAACGAGCCCAAACGAATAAGAAATGAGTGAGCCAGTTGAGCTCGACGTTGGCGAACGTCGAGCTCGCTGTCTGTGACGACGCGGAGGCCGTGTGACCCTGGGTGGTGGCCGCGCCAGGGTTTATCGGCCACCGCCAAGGCTAGTCACGCGTCTTCTAGACCCGGCTTGCTGTAGCCAGGTCTAGGTGACGAAGACCTCCCCGGTACCAGCGGTACTAACCGCAGTATAGGGGAGGCCTGCTTAGTGACTCTAATTAGAAGGGCACAAGGGTCCCTTATCCCTTTCTAATTAGAGTCACCACGGTGGGTACCCCAGGTGAGTTGTTTGTTTGTTTGTTTGTTATTCCATTATAGTGACTGCAGGCCCTTTAGGGCCTATGGCGCACTTAAAGTACAGAGTAATCTACCATGCAATGAAAGGTCTACGACTAGTGAAATCAAGAGTGAAGTAAGTTTCAAGGAAAAGAGGTAGGTATGATCTATGGAGGTATAAGTGATAGTGGTAAAGTATGGCGATGAATCGCTGAATAAAAAGGGGCACGCATATAGGGATAAAAATACAATACCGGTAACACTAACAAGTGTTGATACAGTGGGTTGAGCATGCGGGCAATTTGAGAGGGAAGGACACATGTCTGTGCCTTCCCTGAGTAATAAATAAAATAATGAAATAAAAGAGAGGGAGAGCCAAAAGCAAAGCGGGGAATAAAGAAAGCCGAGAGGCATCAGTCCGGGTGTTCTAAAACCATGGTCCGAGGGATTGTGGCAATTTAAGAAGAAAGGGAGGAGGAGGAGGAGAAGAAGAAGGAGGAGAAAGGGTGGAATGTGAAGCTGCCTCCTGCAAAGTACGGGCTGGTTGCGGCTTGCGTAGCTTGGGCTCGTAAAGTCTCCACCCATCTAGTTGGGCATCGTGGATCGAAGGAGTCGTGGCCGCCATGGCAGTTGATGCAATGCTTGGTCTCCGGTTGCATGCATTCATTCCTGTGGTGGAGTCCGCCGCAATGAGCGCATGTCTGGTTGTCAGCTTTGCAGCTGTAGCTCAGATGGCCCCATTGCTGGCACTTGCGGCACTGGCGTGGGCCCGAGAAATACCTGCGTGCATTGAGGAGCAGCACTTGGACTCGGACTCCCTGATCGATCAGGTTGTCGGCTGCCTGCTGGTTGTCTAAAAAGACCACCCAGCTCCCGGTCTTGCGGCCGTTCGGGAGTCTGTCCCGTGGCACCAGCCACCGGGCCTCCACAATGGATTCGGGATCCGGGATTAAAGACGGGTTCTGTGCGTGAAGGTCCTGCCGGTAGGTGTCCTTTGTTGGGTCGAAGCACAGGGGAACATCTTGGATGACAACCCCATAGTGAGGAACACTCACTTTTGCTCCAGTGCCGAGCGCATTGGAGCATTGCACCGCATGTTTGGCCACCTGATCAGCAACGTCTGAGCACTTGAAGCGCACCGTTACTTTTGTGCCACTCCGATGAGGCTGTACTCCGGCCACTTCAGCATTGCTTAATCCCTTCACCCCGCTACCCTTCATTGCAGCCTCTACCCATGCCTTCATTGTCTCCCCCGTTCCCTGCGCCTTCTTCTCCGCCTCCGTGATCCTGACGATCTTGATCATCACTTCATCTGTTCGGGTCCGCTTGGGTGGAGCCGTGATTGGCGCGCTGGCTGCCACTTCCGCGTACGTAGGTGTCGTTACCACCGGTGATGCGCTGATCTTCGCATCAATAGCATCGAGGCGCTCGACAATGCCTGATAACGTTGTCGTGGTCGTAATGGAAGCGAGAAGGCGGTCGCAAAGTGTGTCAAGCGCCTTTACGTTTTTCAGGGCCATTTTCGCGCCCCGCGCCAACTTCCTGATTGCCGCTATCAAATGTTCTGCCTCGAGGCCCTGATGCGTGTCGAGAAGGGCATAAATGTCGTCACATGTGTACTGTGTTGAGATGCTGAGTGTATGCTGTGTGCTTTTTTGTTCTGCCACCGCATCCTCTTGACTGGACATGGTGGTTCTTTTTTGCAGAATCGTCCCCAGGTGAGTTACTGATCGGGATGTGAACTTTCAGTCCGAATCGGGAAAGCTTTCTTTCCGTCAACCAACGGAGCTTGAAAGCGACGCCACCGCGCCGTGCTTTTCCTCCGACGTTCATCTCCGCTGAATATGTAGTACCAGACTTGATTGACGCTCTCCTCTCCATTCTGGGCCTATCTAACTTGCTTGTCGAAAGGCCATAGGTCGGTTCTGAACTCAACTCTCTCAGGACTTGTTGTAGTATGAGGGGAAGGTTTCCATGAGGCTGCATCTGCTGTCTTAGGGCGGTTTGCATTACTATGTCGACACAAACTATTACTATAGTAAACTACGACATCGCCCACGGCCCCAAGATTCGAGGCAGAATGCTCGTATAGAATATCCCGGTTTGCAGTCACCTCATACGATCGCTCGACACGAGGCCGAGTTCTTAACGTCAGGCAACTGCCTGGTGATGGCGAAGCATTCGATCGACAATGAGTATACTTTCTTGCACTGGTTGTAATACATCTTGTACCTTTAAAAGGCAGGATTTCATGTTAAGGTGCTGCACAAGACACAGAGAAGGTAATGTGGTCTGCTATATTGAAGAGAAATGGTTAGTTCAGACAAGGCGCCCTCCGACAGCTGACGATTTACCGTCGAGCTCCTTCCGGCCCATTCGCTTCTGCCAAGTCACATCCTCATTATATCTACACTACCGCGTGTGACCTAGAGGTGCAGCCCTTCAACACTGACAGCTATCCTTTCCCTCTTGCTCCCGCCTGCTCCCCACCAAGATGCCTGGTTCGTCCCAATATTTGTCGCTTTTGAGCTCACGACTGATCTGATTTTGCAGACCTTCCAATAGGTATGTGCCTGTATTTGCTTGGACGCACAATGCTAAACTACCGAGAAGAGGGTTTGGATGCTCCCCAACTTCAAGCGCTCAATGCTTTCTGTGGCGGTATTCAGGATGCCATGAAACAAATGCAGACATCTTTGGACACACTGCATCAAACCGTGAATCTATCGATCAGTAAGCCTTGACTGTCTCGTTTGTACAGACAACAATGACTGAAGTCTTCACAGGGGCGGCTGAAGAAAGTGATGTAGCTTCAACACATTATGAAGACGCGCAAGAGCAAGAAATTCATGAAGTTCCGGACGCAAATCCAGGAAACGTCGTTGGCAATGATGAGCCCCAGAGTGAGTAATGATCTCATTTCCGATGGTGATGAATCTTATTGCTTCCCTAAGACTGGCCGAGTCCTGAAAAGATAGCACAGTACAAGGAACGATGCACCAAACACAAACGGTACGCTATTCGAAGTACGCAGTAAAACTGAGTCTAATTTTGCTTTAGCGAATGTGAGAAGATGCAGGTGGAGGTACGTATCCGGCACCAACCACACGAAATGATTTGTACTGACAGAATAAGCTTGGATGCTACATTGCGCACTTGGGTCTTGTCGGAGGCGACAAGAAAATTATTGAAGATGCAGAGTCGTTACGAAAAGGAATGCTTGAGCCTGTGCGATCTGTAGAGAAAGCTTTGGATGCAGTTGCCGATGGTGCGTGTATACGGGAGTTGGAACTATCAATGATACCTAAAGTGATGGCCCAGAACGCCGCATGGCATCGGGGCACGTGCCAGTGAGAGATGCCATTGATTCTCTTCTTCCTCTTTTCTTGAACTTTCATCGCTCGCTACCCGAGGAGAGCGCACTCTATGATAAAATGTGGCAATGGAGGAACTGTCTTCTTGTGAGTACCGGATGTTTGATTACTTCTTGGGCTAATCATCTTACGCGAAGAATGGGCTAGAGTATGAAATCGAAGGTAGGAATGAAGCCTATCAACCGTAGTTTGATAACTAACAACAGTGAGATAGGTCGCGTAGAATCTGGGAAATTTGTTGAATGTTTGTCGTACATCCACGATGTCTTTTTCTCCGACTTGGAAATGGCGATGGCCAATGTTGCAGAAGCAATGATGACATTCGAAGAAGCATGTGAGTAGTTGAGTGCAAGGTGCGCCGTAATGCTTTCACTCATTAATGTTGATTGTATCGAAGCTGCGATGAAATGGCTGGCGTCGCATAAGCCAGAGGACTTTGACCACAAGTGTTGGGGATACATAGTTGATGTCTTTCCGATTGCGGACTCGGACTCCACTAGTGTCCCGCTGGATTTAGACACAAATGCACGGCTGATGGAAAGATGTAAAACACACCAAAAGTATGGCTTCGTACCCGATTTTTTGTTGTGTGTTTGAATTAATTGTCCCTCTGCAGAGCATGTGATAGAATGCGAGTTGAGGTATGTTTGAGGCTTCCACTGTGCAAAATGTATCTGATCAAAGAAGTAGCTGGACCACCTTATCGCACATTATGGCATCGTCGGAGGAGACAAGGAGGCCATTGAATCCGCAAAAAATGTTCAGAGCCACCTACATGAGCCCGTTGAGCTGCTGATTAGAGTTTTGGAATCCGGTCCAGATGGTGCGTGACATCTTACAGATAAGAGTGCCCAGACTTTAACAGGCAACATAGGAAGACTAAATGAAATCGAGTATTTTACGTCCTATGTTGCACGACTATCTTTAGCCGTCAGTAAATTCAAGGATAGCCTGTACCACCAAAAGCACGCGTTCTACTTTCGTGAAGTGAAAAGATGGGCGGATTGTCTATGGGTGAGTTGAATGTTCCAACGATGCAATATATGACCGGTGCTTTATACTCCTGTCACGAAGAACGGGGTGCATAAAGTCCATGGTAATGATTAAATATTAAATGATCTCAGCAGTATCTCTAACAGTATCATTTATAGGCTTCATGCATCGCAATGAGCCAACTGAATGTATGGAGTATATCTGCTATAGTCTTTTCGCCGAGTTGGAAGAGGCCATGTATGCGCCTAAAGAAGCGTCCGAAAGGAACTCCACGAAAGTCTGTGCAGGCACTGTGGCTGATGAACTCAAAACTTTTGGAGAGAAATGTAAGTGCTTGAGTGCTTGATCCCGACCTGCTTGCGCTAAAATAGGACAGCTCTACCTACGTTTCTTGCCGAGGAGAAGGAGAGGGATACGACACGATACATCAACATCACCACGATCGCCACATTCTTCTCCAGCGTGACAGCGACCACACTTCAATTTACGTACGCGCAGCCTAGCTCAGAAACGTCCGGTACTCTAAGAGGAGTAGTAAACTTCTTCTGGTTTCTGTCGCTGGTCTTCAGCGTCTCCTCGGGTGTGAGTAGCCTACTGGGCGTGACATGGCGTAGATCCTCTGTGTTGGTGGCTTATATCAGACGGCATTTTGTCCTCGTATTGATGTTGCTTTCAAAGGTATTATTCACCGCGTGCAACACCCATATTGATTCGGTTCTGGCTTGATAAGGCGCCTATGGTCTTTTTAATCGTGGCCGCTGTCTCTTTCGTCGTTGGTCTAAATCTCTTTGCTTATTGGTCCGTGCAGGTACGTTACATTAATCACCTTCCCTTCATGAATGATGTCTCTCAGTATGTCCTAGCCGCAGTTTGTCTCGCTCGCTACAAATTTCTTCACAGGATTGCATAGCATGTGCATACTTTCTGTCACAGCTTGGTTTATCTATCAATTGAAACACGAGTCCCGGTGGGCAAGGTGGATCTTTAGAAATACAAAATGGATTCGAGCAACCGCGGGATGGATTGGGAAAGGCATGGGATGGATTGGGAAAGGCATGGGATGGATTGGGAAAGGCATGGGATGGATTGGGAAAGGCATGGGATGGATTAGGACAACTATGAAAAAACGTTACGAGAAGTCGTGGGCGTACCGGTTACATCTGCTCCGGAACATTTATTGGTATCTCGCTTTCTCTAGCAATGACCATATACAAGCTAACATTGAGCTAGGGCTTTTCGATTGGATACCCTCGTGGCACGTCTGAACCTTAGAATATTTATCTCCGTTGATGATGAACACTTCCCGAAGCCAGCCTTGTTTTTTCAGGGTATTCGATCCATTACTTGGCCGGTCAAGAGCTTCTGCGTCGGCCTAAAGAAATCTCTTTCTTTCATAGGTCGATCGGTCCGGAGGTTACTTCACCGGCCCTCAGATTCTGGACAAGGAAACGACCTCGAGCCGGGGCATCATGTGGTGCAAGAGGCAGATTCTCCCCCAAAAGAGCAGATACTTAAGTCTCATGTAGCGGAAGTCAAGCAAGATTATCATACCTCTCTACAGAAAGTGTTTGGAAACACCGACTTCGTTCGACAAATTATTCAGGGTATTCAAGACTGTAATGAGAATAGGTAAGGGGTTGAATGCAGTAAGAGATGTGCTCCCACTGATCAATGTCAGACCATTCGAATTCAGAAGTGGCAATGAACGCATAGTACCGGATAGAACGAAGGACCTCTTTGAGGATCTTGGAGAATGCCTCGAATTTCTACTCTGGGGATATCCAGAACTCCTCAAAAAATTTCAAGAAAAGGTTATACCCGCGTTGATTGCAGATCGTGAACAGAATGAAAAGGATATACGGGGAGAAGCGAGAAGGCAACCAGATGGGAAATTGCAGCATGACCAAGATACCATGAATACGCAATCTCAATATGGAGATCAAGACGAAATGGTTGCCTCTCCGGATTTGCCTGGGATGAGCAGCGATCCTCCCAATACTCCATACGCCAGGTCTGGATCTCCAGTTTTAGCACAGGAGGACGGTCAACCTGAAGATCTACCATCTGGTACGAAAACAGGATACGCAGAACCCTCATCTCCGCCAGAGACCCGTCCGCAACTCCATCTTGACGATGCCGAGATAGCAGGAGAAGCATCTGCGCGCAGTGGTACTAAGAAAAGTCTACAAGTTCTAGAGACTAAGATTGACAAGGGAAAACGTAAAGCAACGGAAGAGATGGACGAGACGGAATAGCAAAGAGTTAGAGCAGCCCTCTAAGGTACGTGTTCGTCGGTTTATCAGAATAATACGGCTGAGAAACTTCCAGATATAATTCGCATATGCGTTGCAGTACTACTAGCAGGAGGTTGATGATGATCCACATATTATCGATTCTAGCATTGATCCGTGTAAAGG
Source organism: Trichaptum fuscoviolaceum (assembly GCA_910574455.1). Classification (NCBI taxonomy): domain Eukaryota; kingdom Fungi; phylum Basidiomycota; class Agaricomycetes; order Hymenochaetales; family Trichaptaceae; genus Trichaptum; species Trichaptum fuscoviolaceum. Next base: position 3,863,006 of record CAJSYZ010000009.1, on the reverse strand, counting down.
CTTCGAATGATGACCCTATAATAATTGTGATTGTGAGCCTAGTACAGTATTCTAAGAACGCAAAGTGAGACTCTGAGGTGAACCCTAATTGCCTGAGCCTCCCTTCATCGCCCATCTCCTTAACAATGACCTCATCCATTTGGAGCCCCTCGCACGAATCTTCATCACAAGTTCATCCTTGTATCAACCCTCAACTATCTCTATCACCGTCCGATGGCTACTCCTCCATTCAGCTTGGAGCTCTTTGCAGATTCTACTTAGTCGAGGATGAATCGCCAATTCCAAAAGCGCCCGAGTAGTTTCATAAGGTGCGCACTCCGAGCTAGCAGAGACATGCATAAGTTGGCGAAGAAACATGGATGTGAACGAATCTGTGCATATTTCACATTATACCCGAATTCTGTTCGAGTGCATCCAAGGCGTGCACGCTCATTGACATCCGTTTACTCGGACTTGCGTTACCTGAGAACCTCTTAATAGAGAGATTTAAAGAGAGTTGGTGTTGCGAATGTATCATGTTGTACCGCAAGACTTTGGTCAGAAAGAGAGAGCACTAATGCTGATGTTGAGGCGGAGGGTGTCGTCGCGGACTAAGACGAAACTGTCATTGCTATGTGTGGTCGAAATAAAATATGTCGCCATGATTTGCCCATTGGCGTAAGACTCATTGGCATAGACACCTATAGGATATAGGTCAGTATTCCACGATAGAAATAGGGGCGCGAAGAAGCGACCAGTGACTTTCCGAGCGTGAAAGAGCAATCATTCTCGCGACTAGTATCGCACTGCACGCCGCTTTACCACATCCCAAGCCTATCAAACATCGAGATCCGTACGTCCGAAGCTGAAGAGGTCAAAACCAACGCTCGTGACTATCGAAGATCGGAGTAAAAAGATCTGAGTCGCCACTGCCAGTGGGGCGAGACTCTGATTCTGGAGAAAGGCGTCAACTCGAAGAAACATTTCTACGAATAAATGAGGCTTGGAGACATACAGGTGTATTTCACTTTAGTGTTCCAATTTTGTTGCAAAGGACAATTGAGGGGAAGCGACATGGGCCGAGTGCAAACCAGGGAGTCTGCTGGCATGGTTGATTGGGGAAGTTTCGTCTTGCGCAGACCACTCAGAATCACTGACAATAAAGAGAGCGGAGAGGGTGAGGCCTAAGACATTGAAGCTAGTGCAGTCGCGTCGAGCCAGGATATGCAAGCGACTGCGTAACCCTTGATGCCACAGTAGACTCAAAGAGCACAAGCGTGCCTGGTCCCCCACCGCAGGGACTCCAGGTCGTACGGATTCGGCCGGATAGCTCAAGGCTCCGAGAGTGACTTCAGAAATTGGAGTCTTGTCTCTGCGTCGCACAATTGTCTACATGACACTCAAATTCTCACTTCCATGCGCTATCAATAGTATGGATGCAATACGGTCAAATGGATCACTTTTTAAACGTACAGAACATTCAACCTTTCGTGCTCGATGGACACGAAACGTCGGTCGAGCTCTGGCTTAGTACCAGCCTGACGTCCTATCTACCATGAGAAGCAGATAAACTAGGACGCGCAATAGGACCGTGCATGCGCAACTAATGTATGCGCCAACATCGATCGGCATCCACAGAGGTCCTGCTTTCATACCGCAGGTCTCGAAATAACCCACATCCTCCTCATCTCCTTCCGCCCATCCGCCATTTCACCATTTTCCACGCCAACTTGCTTCTGCTACCTGCAGCGTTCGGATGCACCCTTACCATAGACCCCGGACCTCTAGAAAGTGTGAGAGATTGCCAGTCAGCTTTCGATTTGTGTTATTCGAAGTATGTTGGCTAACCTAAGCAGAACGGACTTCAATGTCGCATTCGTCAGCAAGATGGCGCCGAGATGCGCACACAGAAGGTTGAGGTACAAGGGGCCAGGAGCGAATAGTCTGGCCAGATGAATGCGTGCCATATGCTGGACCGGCAATAGCAGGTAAAAGCTCCATCTGCGAATGAGTCTGAGGCTGTCACCTAAGCGCACTGAGAATGAAAGATAGACCTTTGGGGCGTGCTATGCTACAAGCAAAGCACCAGCGGGTTGTCATTCCTTACGAAACACACCCTCAAATATCTCCGCTCCGCACTAAAAGGCTGAAGACGAAGCGATCAAAACTAAAGGCGAGCCCTTCGCAAAACATGACAACTTACCAGTGAAAGCACAAAAAGCACACACCATGCCTCAGCACTCCTTTCCCGCAGCATCGTCGACCTCCGCATGGCAGCCCATCAAGCCCATTTCGCTTCTAAAGTCTGGCTTGATGAGGCGGGCTGAACTTCATCTAACATTCTGCACAAGTTTGCCAATGGGGCTGGGACGGTTCGGTCTACAGCAGATAAGTGAGAAAATATGCTAGTCCGTGAGATGATCCCAGGAACATTCTAAACTGCGAGCCAGGGGGACCAGCGAAGAGGAATGGGCGGTTCCTTCTGTTCCAGAAATACAAGCCTTGGGAGCTAGCTCTCGGAATTGCGCGGCAGCGAACGTGGGCGAAGCGTATGAAAGTGCTTCCGGAAACACTTTGCCAATCAGCCCCAACGCTTTAAACCCAGTTTCTGCATCGGTGTTTAAGACACAGCGGCCTAGGCATTGTAAGGCAGGGATAAATAAAAGACAAGCTGTGCAAGCTTACTGTACTTTTTGTAACATTCTACGCTAACCTCGTAACAAAGTTCCTCTCCGCACCGACAACCACCTTTCGCCGTTAACAGAGACTCGTGATGACGCTCAGAAACCGTAGGTTAGAGCGCACACGTGGCTGGACGTCGAAAACGAAGGAGGCCTTCCCGCTTTCATGAATACGAGGACATCTGAAAGCCGAGAGCAGTGGATTAAGCGTGAGTTGAAGACCAGCAGCCGAGTCTGAGCTATTTGCTCACCATCGATTCCTGTCCCGTCCATTCATCCGCCTTATGCTCTGCCGACGTTGAGCTGCTCCGTAGGCACGTGCATGACGCTTAAAACCGTCAGAGATCTCACCATTACTGAACGTTTATGCCTCTAAGATGTAGGCAGACCTTGAAACGGGGACCAGAGGAAACGTAGTAGCATTCTAGAGCAGAGTCGTGTCGACCGCAAGACGTGGATCCGGGATACTAGACCGTGTCTTTAGAGAACGAGCCTTTCTACCCCGTGACAGCCTGAGGCGCGGGAGAATGTCGATCGGGATGTGAACTTTTTCATCCAAATTGGGGAAATCCCACCTTTGCCGGCCAAGCCGAAGCGACACCACCGCGCGAACTCTTCCTCCGACGTTCATCCTCGTTCATCTCCGCTGAATACCAGTCCTTACTTATCTCAAGACAGGCGACCCGACCCTCGTATGAAGACTTCCACGAGGCCGATTATTAACTATGTATACTGCCTCTGACGGCCTGCATTACTATAGTAGACTCGAACATCACATACGGCCGTAGGACTCGAGGCAAATTACTCGTATAGAGACTATCCCGGTCCGCATTGTCCACACACGAGGTTACTGCCTGGCAAAACACTAGAACGATGGGTGTACACCTCTGCGCGAACTCTAACGCATATTCTACGTCGAGAAAGAAGATTTGTGTGTTTAGGCATTGCAAGAAAATACACAGATAAGGTAAAGTCATGGAACATAGTTTTGAGAACAATGCCCGAATATAACATGGCGCCCACTGGCAGGGACAGCCGACATTGTACCGTAGAGCTCCTTCCGAACAATTGGCCTCTGCCAGCCACATTGACGCTGCACTGCCGCATGTTAGTTAGAGGGGTCCAGCTCCTTCAACGCTGACAACTAGCCTTTCCCTCTTACTCTCGTCTGCTCCCCTTCAAGATGATTCCAATAGGTATTTGCGCGCACCGGCTTGGAATCACAATGCTAATCTACCAGGAAGACGGTTTGGACGCTCCCCAACTTCAAGCGCTGAATGCTTTCTGTGGCGGTTTTCAGGATGCCATGAAACAAATGCAGACATCTTTGGACACACTGCATCAAACTGTGAAATTATCGATCAGTAAGCCTTGACCGTCTCGTTTGTACAGACGACAATGACTGAAGTCTCCACAGAGGCGACTAAAGAAAGTGACGTAGCTTCAACACATTATGAAGACGCGCAAGAGCAAGAAATTCAAGAGATTACGGACGCAAATCCAGGAAAAGTCGTTATCAATAATGAGCCCGAGAGTGAGTAATGATTTCATTTCCGATGGTGATGAATCTTATTGCTTCCCTCAGACTGGCCGAGTCCTGAAACGATAGCACAGTACAAGGAACGGTGCACCGAACACAAACGGTAGTCTATTCGAAGCAAGCAGTAAAACCGAGTCTAATTCTGCTTCAGCGAATGTGAGAAGATGCAGGTGGAGGTGCGTATCCGGTACCAAACACACGAAATGATCCGTACTGACAAAATCAGCTTGAATACTACATTGCGCACCTGGGCTTTGTCGGAGGCGACAATGAAATCATCGAAAAAGTAGAGTCGCTACGAGTAGGAGTGCTTGAGCCTGTGCAATATGTGGAGAAAGCTCTGGATGCAATTGCCGATGGTGCGTGCTATACGGGAGTTGGAACTATCAATGATACCTAAAGTGATGGCCCAGAACGGCGCATGGCATTGGTGCACGTCAGACATGCCTTTCATTATCTTTACACTCTTGTCAGGAGGTCTTTACCCTCGCTTCCCGCGGAGACCGCACTCGAGGATAAAATGTCGCAATGGAGGAGCTGTCTTATAGTGAGTACCGGATCTTTGATTTACTTCTGGGGCTAATCATCTTACGCGAAGAATGGGCTAGAGTATGAAATCGAAGGTAGGAATGAAGCCTATCAACCGTAGTTTGATAACTAACAACAGTGAGATAGGTCGCGTAGAATCTGGGAAATTTGTTGAATGTTTGTCGTACATCCACGACGTCTTTTTCTTCGACTTGGAAACGGCGATGGCCAATGTCGCAGAAGCAATGATGACATTCGAAGAAGCATGTAAGTGGTTGAGTGCATGGTGCGCCGGTAGTGTTTACAATCGTTAATATTGATTGTATCGAAGCTGCGATGAAATGGCTGGCGTCGCAAAAGCCAGAGGACTTTAACCGCAAGTGTTGGGAATACATAAGTCATGTCTTTCCGGCCGTAGACTCGGACTCCACTAGCCTTGCCCCGCTGGATTTAGACACAAAGGCACGGCTGAAGGAAAGATGTAAAACACACCAAATGTATGGCTTCGTACCCGATTTCTGTTGTGTGTCTGAATTAATCATCCCTCTGCAGAGCATGTGATAGAATGCGAGTTGAGGTATGTTTGAGGCTTCCACTGTGCAAAACGTATCTTATCAGAGAAGTAGCTGGACCACCTTATTGCACATTATGGCGTCGTCGGAGGGGACAAGGAAGTCACTGAATCTGCAAAATTAGTCCAGCTCTACCTACATAGTCCCGTTCAGTCTCTGATTAACATTTTGAACTCCGATCCAGATGGTGCGTGGCATCTTACACATAAGAGTGCATGACGTTAACAGCCGACGCAGAAAGACTGCGTAAAATCAGGACTTTTCTATATTCTCTAGGAAATCTATCTTTTGCCGTCAGTAAATTTAAGGGTAGCCTGTACCACCAAAAGCACGCGTTCTACTTTCGCGAAGTCAAGAAATGGGTGGATTGCCTGTGGGTGAGTTCTAGAACTGCGATATATGTATGACCCGGGCTTAACATTTGTCACGAAGAATGGGGTGCATAAAGTCCATGGTAATGATCGAATATTGTATGATCGCAGCAGTATTTCTAACAATATCGCACATAGTCTTCATGTATCGCAATGAGCTAGCTGAATGCATGGACTATGTCTGTGATGACCTCTTCACCAAGCTGGAAGAGGCCATGGATGCGCCTAGAGAAACAAAACCTTCCGAAAGGAATTCAGCAAAACTTGGTGCAGGCACTGTGGCCGACGAACTCAAAACTTTTGGAGAGAAATGTAAGTGCTTGAGTGCTTGATCTCGACCTGCTTGCGCTAAAATAGGACAGCTCTACCTACGTTTCTTGCCGAGGAGAAGGAGAGGGATACGACACGATACATCAACATAACGACGATTGCCACCTTCTTCTCCAGCGTGACAGCGACCACACTTCAATTTACGTACGCGCAGCCTAGCTCAGAAACGTCCGGTACTCTAAGAGGAGTAGTAAACTTCTTCTGGTTCCTGTCGCTGGTCTTCAGCGTCTCCTCGGGTGTGAGCAGCTTGCTTGGGGTGACATGGCGTAGATCCTTTGTGTCAGTAACTTGTTTTTCACTGTATAATTCCGTCAAGCTAACATAGCTTTCAAAGGTATTATTCACCACGTGCTACACCCATATTGATTCGGTTCTGGCTTGATAAGGCGCCTATGGTCTTCCTAATCGTGGCCGCTGTCTCTTTCGTCGTTGGTCTAAATCTCTTTGCTTATTGGTCCATGCAGGTTCGTTGCATTAATTACCTTCCCTTCATGAATGATGTCTCTCAGTATGTCTTAGCCGCAGTTTGTCTCGCTCGCTACAAACATCTTCACAGGGTTCCATAGCATGTGCATCCTGTCGGTCACAGCTTGGTTCGTCTACCAACTGAAACATGAATCCCGATGGGCAAGATGGATTTTCAAGAACACAAAATGGATCAGGACAGCCATGCAATGGTTTGGGAAAGGTATGGAATGGTTTGGGAAAGGCCTGGAATGGTTCGGGAAAGGCATGAAATGGATTGGGACATCTACCAAAAAATCTTACTATTACTTGAACTCGAATCGGAGGCCGATTGAGTTACATCTACTCCGGAACATCTATTGGTACCTCCACTTTCTCTAGCAATGTCCATATTCGAGCTGACGATGAGCTTCAAGGGCATTGGGGATGGATGAACGTGTAGCACGCCTTAATTATAAGTTACACTGGATCAATCCGAATCGTGCCTGGTCAGACCCGTACCTTCTTTCAAAGCTCATCCGCCATATTGGAGTTTTGACCAAGAAATGCGCTCTGAGGGTGAAGAGGTGCCTTTTGAACTTCGGTCACTTTCTCCTGAGAACTGGTACCCAATCCTCTGAGCAAGGTCAACGACTAGGCGACATCGAGCTAGGAGAAAACATTAGGCGCGATGCAGCAGAACAAACTCAGAGTGTGCCAGATCTGAAAACGCAAGCGGAGGAAGCAAAGAATCAATATCGCGATTCCCTCCGGAGACGATTCGGAGGAGGTCTTGTGCAGCATATCATGAACGTTGTTGAGGATTGTGAGGATGAAAGGTAAGGGTCATACTAAAGCAACATATGCTTTCTGAGCTGATGAGAAACGTAGTTACGACGATATCCAGTTACAAATTCTCAAGAATGAACTCTGGGGTTATTCTGAGCTCTACGAGGAGTTTAATCTGAAGGTGAGGCCCGTACTGGCTTTAAGACGTGAAGAGATTAGGACGGAATGGAGAAGACGATTGGCCGAAGAAGAGCGTTCGCCAGAGCGCAACGTCGATACTCCACGTTCGCAATCGAGGAGAGAAAATGGAGACGAACACAGTAGTGTATCTGGATCGCCCCACGGGAGTATGGTCAACACATCTGTATTAGAAGCCGGGTCTGTAGCTGTGGAAACTAGACAGCCAGGCACTGAGCAGGAATTCCGAAGGCAACCCCCGTCCGACGAACATCCACCATCGGTCGCGATAACAGGAGGACCAGAACTCGTAGATTCGACACCAAGCGGCCCGAAACGCGAGCCCGAGATGCCTGGAAGAGAAGACGACGCTATCCAAGTTACACGCAATGATCGACCGGCTGAGGAAAAGACGAACAAGGAATCAACAGCAGCAGTCGAGGGCAGGAGTAGTGAATGAAGAGAAACCAAGGTATGCCTTATTTCATTCACCAAGGTTAGTATGCAGAATTAATTCATGATCGAATAGCAGATGCGCCACTAGCAGATTGCGCTCATGAAGCACTAGTAGACTCAGCTTTATGATGTTTCCTTTACCTATTTTTCTAAGACGACGCTTGAGATGACAATTGTGAGTGATACTTTGAGCTTGAGATTCTGCAACCTTTAGGTGGGTAACAAAGCGATGCAGTAGATGACTGGCAAGTTCGACTTACAGGTAGGATTCAGTGTGATAAATTTGAGCGATTGCCAGCGGCGGCGTTGGACTGAAAGGCTTTCAACGACAATCACTGAAAAGTGACGAGCTAACTTACCTGACTCATTCGCAGCGGGTGATGATATTGTTCATGCGAAGTATTTGAGCATAACTGGGCACCTATGGTTCCCAGTTCCGCTATCCTACGTCACCCGCGTCGCGGGTTCATGTTAAGACATCATAAAGTTGACGCGTCGATGACATGATATCAATCTAATAGAAGCCATCAAAGGGTGTACTGTACAGACAAATGACCGCAGAGATTCATTGCACATCAGGACCCCTACTGTAAGCGAGATAGCGAAGGCTAGCGGATTGACGGACTCAACTTAGTTTGTCTGTTTAGTGCGCCCAGCCCGACACCCTCAGCGACACCAGTCCTAAGACGTTAACAAGGAACGCATGCCATCTCCCTCCAGAACAATTGAAAGCAGAAAACGTCCCGACATTCCATCCCCGCAGCATCATCGCGCTCAACGTAACGACCTTCAGCTTTCGAGCTATTATCACCATGCGTCTCAAATATGAGAGCGGGCTGCTCAAGGGAACAAGATGCAGTTCCGGTACAGGAAAATCATCGTGCAAACTTTCAAGATCGACGGTCGTGTCCAGCGATCTATCACGGTGCCACACGCGGGGTCGCGGGGTCGCACGGTTTCCGGATAGCTCAACGGCTCCTTCAGTCTTTGCTCTGGAGTCTGCGTCGCATACTGACATTCGGAGTTTCAATTTTGTGTGCCAAGTAGAAATGGTCTGGATGAAATACGGAACCTGCTAAATGTACAGAACTTTCAGACTTTCGTACTCGATGGACGCCAAACGTCCGTTGAAATTCAGGTCAACGGTACCAGCCTGAAGACTGGCCTACCTAGGGAAGCAGAGCAACCGGGACACTTTATGGCACTGAGCATGCCCAGACGGCTTAAGGGCATAGGCAAACAATGAACGCACCATCATCGATCGCCATCCACGCAGATCCTATCTTTTCCACCCCGCACCCCGCAGGTCTCTAACTAACCCACACCCTCCTCGTCTCCTTCCGCCCGTCCGCAATCTCACCACTGTCTAAGCCAACACCTAGAGCTTACGGACGCACCTCAGCATAGATCCCGGACCTCCAGAGAGCTGGTCAGTCAGCTTTCGACCTGGTTCATTCCAAGTAGGTTGGCCAACCTATGCAGAACGGACGAAGTTTAGCCTCCGAATTTGTAGTGCAAGATGGAGGCGAAATGTACGCACAGAAGGAGTCTGTGCAAGGACCTAGGAATGAGATAGCCTGGCCAAATTGAATACGAGTCACGGTAATAGCAGGTAAATGCCCCATCTGCGAATGAGCCCGAGGCCATCGCCTAGTCGCGCGGAAAATGATAGAAAGGCCTTTGGTGCGCTGTACTGCGAGCAGAGTGGATTGTCATTTCCCGCGGAGTATTCCACCCCCGTCCAGAACGATGAAGAAGTCGACCCCTTTGCAAAACATGACCGATTATAGTGAAAGCACTGCCAGTGAACACATGCACTATATCTCAGCATTCCTTTCCCGCAGCATCGTTGACCTTTGCATGGCAGACCATCTACCTCATTTCTCCATGTGAGGGCGGGTTTTTTTAGAGGAACATGGCGCAGTTCCGGGTCGCACAGGCGCATGAAAAACTTTCAAGGACGCGCAATAAGATGAGATGAGGTGACACGAGAAAACACTGGGGAGAGAAAAAAGAGGCAGAGGTCAGATACGGACACGCCGGCATGACATTGGAGGATGTGGGGTATGTAGTAGGATTGACATTGGAGGAGTGGATTGGCAAGCAAGCGGAGGTTGGGTGATGCACCCTGGTGGCGCTTGCGGAGTCTGAATCGGAGAACTTGAATTCGAATCCGCCGATTCAACTTGAAGTTGCCGAAAGCTCTTCCCGCTTGAACCGTGACGTTCATAGACGCTTCACCATCAACGAGCTCTCAAAGCAAGCAATTTGTATAACAACACAATCACAGCATTTGTTCAAGACAGGCCGGTTTCATTACCCTCACACAACTGCAATCTCACAGAATTTGCTTGTAAGCATCTCCGCGACTCTTGCAATCTAGCTCACCTCCTTGAAGCGCTTGCCTCCTTCTTCCATGAGCGTATTGAGACGGTCTCACCTGCCAGTGGCAGATACGTGTACATACAACGCCCCAAGGGGAAGTCAGAGGGTGCCGCCCGGTCTGTGGACGACCTCCCCGATGACCTGAGTATCAACACCATCGCACACGTAACTGGCGAACAGCAGAATTGGTAGTCCGAGTGGGTACAAAATACCACTGTAGCTCGGCTTTTAACGAGTGCGAGACAGGTGATCTAGACATGATGCAAAATAGCGTGGACATCAAACTTAAGGAATACAGAGGGTGTCCTTCCGGTGCGTCATCATCACTAATACTTCAATTCTATCGTCTGAAGCTGATCACATCAACGTAGAATCTCTGGAACGATCTATTTATTTCTCAGTCACTAAAGTCACATCTGGTCTATTCTTGCCTCGGAGTGCAACTGCTAAAAAAGAGGCTCGCTTTAAACAATGTCTGCTTTACAGCCACACACTCGCAGACGACATGTTCATCAAAACACTACTTGATGTTGGTGTCTTCAATTCAGATGGTGAGATGTGGAAGTATGTGCGCTCCCAAGATGCTTCATGGGTGTGACAACTACCAAGATTTCACTGCTCAATGACGCCGCCTTTCTTCCCAAAGGATAGGATCTCTCATTTCGAGACCTTCGGACGCCATGCAGCGAAGCGATTGTGCTCATGAAGAGCAACTTCGCGGAGGGAATGCTATCGACTTCCAAGACCTCGTCTCCCGATTCACTTTCGACTCCGCTACCGAATTTCTCATCGGACACGGCGTGCGCGTTCCGACCGTCGCAGATGGCCTGCCTCCTTCAAATGTTGTCGCAACATTGGGTCCGTGAAATGTTCCCTGGGTGATGAGGACTATGCCGCAAACCTCCCAGAGGTATTTGCAGATGCCCGCGAAGCGCGCCCGTTTTGGCTAGCTCTGGTCCTTGTTTTAGTTCTGCAAAGACGGGGCAGCCGGCCACATGAACTTCAATAATGCCCTCATTGACTCGTTATTTGCTCTGTGATTGAGAAGAGGAAGGCAAATGCCGGTCGGTCTGAGAAGGAAATACTCTTAGACCACCTTATTAATTACACGAATGGTAAGCGAGAAAAGCAGCTCGCCTATATCTGATGCTGACCTACATCTGTTTCCGCCAGACATCTGAGGGAATGAATTTCGAACATAGTGATCGCTGGGAGGGATACCGAACGTTAAACTGCTTAATCCCTGGCTTCAATTCCGCTCATCCTTGTTCGCGGACTACGGCTTTCGTACTTGTACATTCCGAACACCCCGGTAATACGATCAGATTGTCCTTTTCATTGCTAACAGCTACCAAAACATAACGGATATAGCACACACTTACTGTCTATACCGAAGAGGTTTTGGGTGGTTCAATACGGTTACGGCTGGGCTCCAGAGGCATGCTGCGTGGGGCTGAGCGAGATGAAGCATTGCGGGCGAAGTCATGTGTGACTGTGAGGTTGTTCTTTGATACGCCAATGACTGGACGCACTCTGAAGTTTTTTCATAGCCTTTACTCCCATGATGTCCTTTCTTCCAACGTAGGCGGGACTTCCTGATTGGTGTAATTTCGAGCATTGGGTGTCTCTGCTACTCGTCGTATCCTATGATCCTGCACGTCAAATTTCCGACCTGCACTGGGTGGTTGATAGGGCTGAAATCGACCCCTAGTCGGGCCTGTGGCGGAGCGCCGCCTGGGCCATACTGATAGACGCGACACCTGTTCATCTAGATCTTAGAATCCGGGTGTGGGTCGTACTCACTTGTCAATGTATGTGCCGTAGATTCCTGCATCACCGCTCAATTCTACTGGCAATATGCACGGGATGTGAACTTGCAGTCTAAATCGGGCAAACTACCTTTCCGTCAACTACCGGAGCCTGAGCTTGAAAGAAACGCCACCGCGCCACGCTCTTCCTCCGGCGACGTTCATCTCCGCTGAATACCAGACTTGATTGACGCTCTCCCCTCCATGTTACCTTGCATTGTCGGGAGTCCATAGGTCGGTTCTGAACTCAACTCTCTCATGACTCGTTGTAGTTTGAGGGGAAGGTTTACACGAGGCCCATTGTTAACTATATCTGCTGTCTACGGGCGGTCTGCATTACTTTGTCGACACAAACTTTTACACAAGTAAATTTGGACATCGCCCACCGCCCCAGGACTCGAGGCAAAATGCTCGACCAGGATATCCCGGGTTTGCTGTCACCTGACACGATTGCTCGACATGAGGCCGCGTTCTTAACGTCAGGCAACTGCCTGGTGATGGCGAAGCACTCAGACAACAATGAGTAAACTCTTCTGCACTGGCTGTGATACATCGGGTACCACGAAAAGGCAGGTTTGGGTGAATAAACGTTGCAGAAGACACAAACTTGAAGGGAAGGCAAATGTGGGCGCTGTGTTGAAGAGAAATGGCCAGATTAAACACGGCGCCCACCGACCGCCGGCATTCGACCATGGTGATTCTTCCGCTCAATTGGCTCCTGCAAAGACACATCATGATTAGCGCTGCACTGCCGTGTATTATTTAGAGGGGCCCAGCACCGATAGCTATCCTTTCCCTCTTGCTCCCACCTGCTCCCCCATCAAGATGCCTGGTTCGTCCCAATCTTTATCGCTCTTGAGCTCACTACTGACGCGATTTCGCAGACCATCCAATAGGTGTGTGACCTCATTTTTTTGGACGCACAACGCTAAATTACCGAGAAGAAGGTTTGGATGCTCCCCAACTACAAGCGCTCAGTGCTTTCTGTGGCGGTTTTCAGGATGCCATGAAACGAATGCAGACATCTTTGGACACACTGCACCAAACCGTGAATCTATCGATCAGTAGGCCTTATCTGTCTCGTTTACAGACGGCAACGAATAAATTCTACACAGGTTCGGCTGAAGAAAGTTGCACAGTTTCAACACAACATGAAGACACGCAAGAGCGAGAAATCAATGAAATTCCGGACGCGACTCCAGGAAACGTCGTTGGCAATGATGAGCCCGAGAGTGAGTGATGATTTCATTCCCGATGGTGATGAATCTTATTGCCTCCAAAGACTGGCCGAGTCCTGAAAAGATAGCAGAGTACAGGAAACGATGCATCTTACACAAACGGTACTCTATTCGAAGTAAGCAGTGAAACCGAGTCTAATTCTGCTTCAGCGAATGTGAGAAGATGCAGGTGGAGGTACGTATCCTGTACCAACCACACGAAATGATCCGTACTGACAAAATCAGCTTGAATGCTACATTGCGCACTTGGGTGTTGTCGGAGGCAACAAGAATGTTATTGAAAATGCAGAGTCGCTACGAAAAGGAATCCTTGAGCCTTTTCAATTTGTGGAGAAAGCTCTGGAAGCGGTTGCCCATGGTGCGTAGTATCTGGGAGTAGAAACTATCAATAATACCTAAAATGATGGTCAGAACGCGACCAGGCATTCAAGGGCGTGAAAGATACCTTTGACTCTCTTCATACTCTTGTCTTCAACCTTTATTTGAAGGTACCCGAGGAGAGCGAACTCAAGGAAAAAATGCGGCAATGGCAGTTTTGCGTTTTGGTGAGTACCGGATCTTTGATTTACTTCTGGGGCTAATCATCTTACGTGAAGAATGGGTATTTCAATGAAATCGGAGGTAGAAATGAAGCCTATCCATCGTATTTTGATAATTAACAACAAAGAGATAGGTCGCGTAAACTCTGGGAAATTTGCTGACTGTATGTCGTATATCCACGATGTCTTCTTCTCCGACTTGGAAATGGTGATGGCCAATGTCGTCGAAGCAATGATGACATTCGAAGAAGCATGTAAGTAGTTGAGTGCATGGTGCGCCGGTAATGTTTTCACCCATTAATGTTGAATGTCTCGAAGCTGCGATGAAATGGCTGGCGTCGCAGAACCCAGAGGACTTCGAAACGCGTTGTAAAGAATACATAGAGCTTGTACTCCCTTCCACAGACTCGCCTATGTCCACATGGGCCTGGCCTGAAGAAATAAAGTACACGGAACGGCTCAAGAAGCACAGGACGTAGGTCCGACGATATACGCGGCTGTACGAAAAGGCCGCCTACAAGTGCCGCCGCTGCCGCATGCAGTAGGCGGCACTTTCTATACAGGACCGCATGCAGTACTACTAGTAGTAGGCGTAGGCGGTCATTGTACAAAGTGCCGCCTACGGTCTCGTAAGTGACCGGGGGCAAGAGCCCCGATAGTAATATCTCAGATCTATCGAAGACCAAATAAATGTCACGAGACTATGGTCTGGGTCACTCTTTAGTAAATATATTCTCATACAATTTACTTAAGTCAATATTGGGTGTATTAAGTTAGTTGAAAGTATTATATTAAGTGTTGTTAAGTTAAAATCAGGACAAATATACTGTGTGACTTGGTGTCCGAGAACAGCCTGAGGGGACAAGCGGACAACTTGAAGGATTACCGAAAACCAGGTAACGGGCATTGACAAGTTTTACAAAGACTTCTCATCGACTTCATACTATACATGTGCCATTTTGGTCTCTATTTCTCATAGTTAATTATCATTTATTTTATATCTTATTAGTACATTACAATAGACAGTACTGTGATTGTTTTATATCTAAACTACTTCTGCTATGCAAGTAATCCTATTGTCGTATGCAAGATCTACAATTTGATGAGTGGCTGTGGGAAACTGAATGCATGGCTGTGTTTGTACCTGAGTCTAGTACGCTTTGGGAAGGTTCGGGACCCCGTTGCAACTCTGCATGCGGCTTGACTGCAGTCTTCAAGCCTGTATGCGGTAGTGTATGCGGCACTTCAGTGGCTGTGCCAGGGTTTGCATGCGGCATTTTTGACAGGTAGGCGGCAGTTTTGACAGGTAGGCGGCACTGCATGCGGCAGTTTGGACAGCTGTGGCACATGCAATGACTTCATTTATTTCTACAGTATTTTATCTTATTTATCATTGGTTCCGTGTCTGCAGTCATGCATGCGGCAGCGGCGATACTTGTAGGCGGCTGCATGCGGCAGCGGCGGCACTTGTAGGCGGCCTTTTCGTCAGGCCGCGATATACGAGACTCTACGTGAAGCTCACTGATTTCGTTCCAGCGTTTGCGATAGTATGCGGGAAGAGGTATGTTCACAATTTTGTTTTGCAAAGCCTCCTTTCACGACTTTAGAAGTTGGAACACCTTATTTCGCACTACTTGTCCGTCGGGGGTGATATAGTAGTCATTAATGCTTCGACATCACTCCGGGAAGCTTTACTTACACTAGCCCAACCTCTTCAAAGTCTGGTATATGCGACACCTGGAGGTGAGTCAGATTCTTTCTAGCATGATTAAGTGGTAATAGATATTCTTCCAGGTAGACGAAAGTCAATGCTTGATGTAATGGTCACTTTCCGAGGCCTTTTCCTTTCCATCGACAGATTTCGCAAGAGTCTCTACAACCAGAAACACGCGTTCTACTTTCGTAAAGTAACACAATGGATGACCTATCTTTCCGTGAGTTTCAAAATCGTATCTGAGAGCCATATCTATAATGTAATTCAAGAATGGACTGACTAGAATCTTTGGTAAGAAATTGATAGCCTCATTTCTGAGGACTACTAAGAATGCAACAATATAGGCGTACTTCGAGACAAACCATTCATTGGATGTCTAGAATATATGCTCAACGAGCTCTTGCCGAACTTGGAATTGGCAATGATCAACGTTGGAGATAACCCAGGAGAAGCTAAGGCAATGACGCGGCCTGACGAAAAGGCCGCCTACAAGTGCCGCCGCTGCCGCATGCAGCCGCCTACAAGTATCGCCGCTGCCGCATGCAAGACTGCAGACACGGAACCAATGATAAATAAGATAAAATACTGTAGAAATTAATGAAGTCATTGCATGTGCCACAGCTGTCAAAACTGCCGCATGCAGTGCCGCCTACCTGTCAAAACTACCGCATGCAGTGCCGCCTACCTGTCAAACTACCGCATGCAGTGCCGCCTACCTGTCAAAACTGCCGCATACACTGCCGCATACAGGTGAAGACTGCAGTCAAGCCGCATGCAGAGTTGCAACGGGGTCCCAAACCTTCCCAAAGCGTACTAGACTCAGGTACAAACACAGCCATGCATTCAGTTTCCCACAGCCACTCATCAAATTGTAGATCTTGCATATGACAATATGATTACTTGCATAGCAGAAGTGGTTTAGATATAAAACAATCACAGTACTGTCTATTGTAATGTACTAATAAGATATAAAATAAATGATAATTAACTACGAGAAATAGAGACCAAAATGGCACATGTCTTCGTAAAACTTGTCAATGCCCGTTACCCGGTTTTCGGTAATCCTTCAAGTTGTCCGCTTGTCCCCTCAGGCTGTTCTCGGACACCAAGTCACACAGTATATTTGTCCTGATTTTAACTTAACAACACTTAATATCATACTTTCAACTAACTTAATACACCCAATATTGACTTAAGCAAATTGTATGAGAATATATTTACTAAAGAGTGACCCTGACCATAATCTCGTGACATTTATTTGGTCTTCGATAGATCTGAGATATTATCGGGGCTCTTGCCCCCGGTCACTTACGAGACCGTAGGCGGCACTTTGTACAATGACCGCCTACGCCTACTAGTACTGCATGCGGTCCTGTATAGAAAGTGCCGCCTACTGCATGCGGCAGCGGCGGCACTTGTAGGCGGCCTTTTCGTACAGCCGGGCAATGACGGGGAGATGCATTGTTGGCGATGGGCTGAATGTTGCCGAAGAACTGAAGACTTTTGGAGAGAAATGTACGTATTTCGGTCTGGATGAGGACCTTACTTACTCAAATGGCTTCAGCCCTACCTACTTTCCTTGCCGACGAAAAGGAGAGGGATACGACACGATACATCAATATCACGACGATCGCCACCTTCTTCTCCAGTGTGACAGCGACCACACTACAATTCACGTATGCGCAGCCCAGCTCAGAAACGTCCAGTACTCTGAGAGGAGTTGTGAACTTCTTTTGGTTTCTGTCGCTGGTTTTCAGCGTCTCCTCGGGTGTGAGCAGCCTCTTGGGCGTGACGTGGCGTAGATCCTCTGTGTAGGTGGCTTATTTCCGTCGCCATTTCGCCCTCGAATTGATGTTGCTCTCAAAGGTATTATTCACCTCGCGCAACACCCATATTGATTCGGTTCTGGCTTGATAAGGCGCCTATGGTTTTCCTAATCGTGGCCGCTGTCGCCTTCGTCATTGGTCTAAATCTCTTTGCCTATTGGTCTGTTCAGGTACGTTGCATATCCTATTCCACTTTAAACAAGTGATCTCAATATACTGTAGCCGCATTTTGTTTCGCTCGCTACAAACGTCTTCACAGGATTGCATAGTATTTGCATACTGTCTGTCACAGCTTGGTTCATCTATCAATTGAAACACGAGTCCCGGTGGGCAAGGTGGATCTTTAGAAATACAAAATGGATTCGAAAGACCGTGGGATGGATTGGGAAAGGCATGGGATGGATTGGGAAAGGCATGGGATGGATTGGGGCAACCATTAAAGAATTTCACGACAACTTGAAGACGAAGAAGGGCCGGTTACATCTGCTCCGGAACATCTATTGGTATCTCGCTTTCTCTAGCAATGCCCATGTTCGAGCTGACGTTGTGTTTTTAAGGGCACTCGGGATGGATAAACGTGTAGGACAGCTGAATTACGAGCTATACTGGAATTCTCATGCCTGGACAGACCGGTACCTTCTTTCAAAGCTCATCCGTCATATTGGAGTTTCGATCAAGAAATGTGTTCTGAGGGTGAAGAAGTGCCTTTTGAATTTTAGCCACTCTTTCTTGAGGATAGGTACCCAATCCTCTCAGCAAAATCAACGACCAGCAGACATCGAGCTAGGAGAAAACAATAGGTGTGAAGCAGTAGAACAAACTCAGGTTGTGCCAGATCTAGAAACACAAGCCGAGGAAGCAAAGAATCGATATCGTGACTCCCTTCGGAGGCGGTTCGGAGAAGGAAACTATGTGCAGCGACTTATGAGCGATGTTCGCGACTGGGAGAACGGATTGTAAGGGCCATATTTAGAGCAATATATACATTCTAAGTTGATGACAAACGTAGTGACGACGATAACGATTTAGAACGATATCTCAAGTTTGGACTCTGGGGTTATCCTGAGCTCTACGAGGAGTTCAATGAGAAGGCGAGGCCCGTACTGGCTTTAAGACGTGTAGAGATTAGGAGAAGCCGTTCGGCCGAAGAAGAGCATTCGCCAGAGCGCAACGTCCCTCTACGTTCGCAACCGAGAAGCGAAAATCGAAACGAACACGGTAGCGTATCTGGATCGCGCTACGGGAGTATGGTTAACACTTCTGTACCAGAAGGCGGATCTGTGGCTGTGGAAGCTGGCCAGCCAGTCACTGAGCCGGAACTCCGACGGCAGCCAGATGATGAAGCTTCTCCATCCGACGAACATTCACCATTGGCCGCGATAACAGGACGACCAGAACTCGTAGATTCTACACCAAGCGATCCGAACCACGAGCCCGAGGTGTTTGGAAGAGAAGACGACGCTGATACACGCAATGATCGACCGGCTGAGGAAGAGAAGAACAAGGAATCGCCAGCAGCAATCGAGGGCCGGAGCAGTGAATGAAGAGAAACCTAGGTATGCCTCCTTTCATTCACCAAGGTTACTTTACAGAACTAATTCAGGATTGAATAGCAGACGCGCCGCTAGCAGATCGTGCACATGAAGCACTACATAGACTCAATTTTATGGTGTTGACTATTTTTTTTTGTATGACGACTCCTGAGACGACGTTTGTGAATGATAATGTGGGCTTGAGATTCTGCAACCTTTAGGTGACGAAGCGATGCAGTAGATGAACAGCGAGATTGACTTACAGGTACGTTCAGTGTGATATATTTGAGCGATTGTCAGCAGCAGCGTCGGAGTGAGGTGAATCATATTGATTCGAACGAGTCAATTACTGAAGAGGAAAAAGCTAACTTACCTTATTCATTCGCACCGGTTGATGATGTTATTCATCTGAAGTATGATAAAACTGGGTACCCATGCTTCCCAGCTCCGCCATTTTACTTCTTTCGCGTCGCAGGCTCAAGGCATCACAAAGTCGGCGCGTCGATGACAGCAATATCAATATAATAAAAAGCTTTCAAAGCGGCTCGCTGGCGGATGTACTGTACATACAAATGGCCGCAGAGTTTCTCGTGCACATTTGAACCCAAGTGAGACGGCGAAGGCTAGCAGATTGACGGAATCGAATTAGTTTGTCTGTGTAGTGCACCCCCAGCGACACTGGTCCTAAGACGTTAGCAAGCAATACAAACCATCGCACCAGACCAGGAGTAAGCCATTGAAAGCACATAACGCCCCGACATGATTCCGTCCCCGCCGCATCATCGCGCCCAACGTAATGGCCCTCAGCTGTTCCACCCAATATCACTATGCGAGCGGGCTGTTGAAGGGAACATGTTGCAGTTCCGGGTCGCAATGGTCGTGCAAAACTTCAAGGACGTCGTGTCCAGAGAACTGTCACGGACCCACGGTGTCGTACGCGGGGTCGCGGAGTCTGAATCGGAGTTCAAGTCCGGGATTTCACCGATTGCCGGAAGCTCCGAGTCTTCCTTGAAGTTCAAGTTCCCGCCACTTGTACCCGCCCAACGGCTTGTTTTCCGTCACTCCAGCGATCACTCTCTCGTTGCAGAAGATATACGGAGGAGGCGAAGCGGCGAAGAGCGATGTCCAAGTTTAACAAGCCCAGACCAGGCATGTCCTCGACATCCAAGACCTCATCTCTCGATTCATTCTCGCTACCAACTCCTCCGAGTCTTCGGAGTGGCGTCCACATTCTGGCCGTCCCAGATGACCTGCCTGGTTCACCTCTTTCCACCGCACTAGACCCTACAAGACGTTTACAGGGCGATGAGGACCACGCAGTGAAGTTCCCGGAGGCGTTCGCAGATGCCCAGCAAGGTGCGTCTAGCCCTCGTTCGACTTTGGGAAAGACGAAATAGCCGGCCATATGAACGTCATCAGCGGCCTCATTCTCCGAATTAATCGCGATGTGATTGAGAAGAAGGAAATTGAGGAAGGAGACATGTTATAAGTTCGCCTCATTAATTACACGGATGGTAAGAGAGAAAAGCAGCTGGAATATATTTAATGCTGATGGCCAGACATGTCAATTACAAGGGATGAAATCTGATCGCTGGGAGAGATGCTGTACAATGATCATGCCTTGTGCGACTCGGAGGCAAACGGAACCCACCTGTGCTACAACAATGACCGGATGCACTCTAAAGCTTTTGACAGCCTTTATTCCGATGATGTCATCTCTATCGTGAGGTGTCGCTATGAGCATTGGGTGCCTGTGCTACTTCCACTGAACCAGACCGTGCGCGCGTTGTATGATCTTGCATGTTAGATTTTCTTACCTCAACTACTGGCGGCTGTCGCTCATCGGACGAGGGAGGTTCGAGAATGGGGCTGAATTTGACCTTTAGTCGTTTCATCGATAGGGAAGGCAGGTGGTCTGGGTCTTCAAGAGACGAAGCCCGTTCATCTAGATCCTCGAATCCGGGAAACGTACGTGACGGATCGTAGTCGTTTGTCGATGTTTTGTGCCTTCGGGTCCCTCTCTTCTCCGAGACCCTCTCTCTGTCAATGTGCCTTATTTTACTGGATATGTATGCGGATGCCTGTAGATGCTTGCTCCGACATTCCTTCCCGCGGCATCGTCGACGTAAAGATGGTGACCCTCAACTCACCAACACGCATCTGCATCCTGCTGTCTGGACCGACCGAGTGGCCGCTTGGAGATCCTGCGCAACTTTTCGAAGCTCCGGGCGATTTTGGGCCGCAGCAGAAGTTCGACTAAAGGGATGATCTCCGGAACATACCAAGAGATTGGGGCCTGTGCATAGTCGCCACCCATGCGATCACTTTGTGCATTATGAGAACACAAGGGCAGGGATAAGGAGACTGGCGCGAAGTGACGTAGAATGCCGTTAGACCTTGCTTTGGCAACCAGGTAATTGGTGGTTATAGCCATTTCGGAATTTAAGATTGAATCAATGAACCCAGTCGAGTGTTAAGGGTGGGCGGAGAGGCGAGAACCATCTTTTCTGCATAGGTCCCAACTTGAAGTCACTAATTCGGATTTACGTTTTCCGCCGACTTTGCCAGAGCTTCAAGTTTAAACCGACGCCACCGTGCTCTTCAAGTTCATCCAACGTTCATCTCCGCAACTGGATTGAAGCTCTCCTCTCCATGCTGTTCTTTGGCTTATCTATCTTGCACTGTATAGGTCGGTAGCAAGTCCTTCACTCAAGGCAGGTGACCCGGCACTCGTTGTAGCATGAGGGGAAGGTTTGTACGAGGCTGATTGTTAAGTATGCCATTTGCTACCTTAGGATAGCCTGCATTACTATGGTTGACTCGGAGATCACCCTTGTCCCCAGGGACTCGAGGCAATACGCTTTTAGAGTATATTCCGGCTGCGTTTACCTCACGCGATTGTTCGACACGAGGCCAAATTTGCAACGTCAGGCTACTGCCTGATGATGGCGAAGCACGTAGACGACAATGAGTATACTCTTCTGGCATCGCTGGAACGCACCGGATTTCGCGAGCCTGACGCTTGCATTGTTTGGGTCTTGGAAGGATGGGACAGCTGGCTACATGAATGTCATCCATGCCGTTATTGACCCGAGTCTTCGCAATGTGATTGAGAGGAAAGTTGAAGATGACACTCTCTTAGATCAACTCATTAATTACTCGAATGGTCAGTAAGAAAGCTCGAATGTATCTGATACTGACCGTCATCTGTTTACGCCAGACATGGCAAATGTAAGGGATGAGCTTTCAACATATCGACCGCTGGGATGGAGTCGGATATCGAACGTTAGACTGCGTAATCCCTGGCTCCAATTCCGCTTATCCTTGTTCGAAGATTACAGCTTTCGTACTTGTAAGTTGTGCATTTCGAACATCCCGGTAGAACGATCAGATTGTCCTTTTCAAACAGCTACCAAAACATAACGGATATAGCACACACTTGCTGTCTACGCCGGAGAGGTTTTGGGTGGTCCAATACGGTCACAGCTGGGCTCCGGAGGCATACTGCCAGTGTGTGGGGCTGAGCGAAATGAAGCATTGCGGGCGAAGTCATGTGTGCCTGTACGGCTATACATAGTAAGTCGTTGTTCTTTGATACGGAATCAATGACTGGACGCACTCTGAAGCTTTTCATAGCCTTTACTCCCGTGATGTCCTTTCTTCCAACGTGGGCGGGGTGTCACTTCGAGCATTGGGTGCCTCTGCTACTCGTCGTATCCTATGATCCTGCACGTCAAATTTCCGACCTGCACTGGGTGGTTGATAGGGCTGAAATCGACCCCTAGTCAGGCCTGTGGCGGAGCGCCGCCTGGGCCATACTGATAGACGCGACACCTGTTCATCTAGATCTTAGAATCCGGGTGTGGGTTGTACTCACTTGTCAATGTATGTGCCGTAGATTTCTGCATCACCGGCTCAATTCTGCTGGCTATATGCACGGGATGTGAACTTTCAGTCCGAATTGGGCAAACTACCTTTCCGTTAACTACCGGAGCTTGAAAACAACGCCATCGCGCCACGCTCTTCCTCCGACGTTCATCTCCGCTGAATACCAGACTTGATTGACGCTCTCTTCTCCATGTCATCTTGCATTGTCGGGAGGCCATAGGTCGGATTTGTACTCAATTCTCTCAGGACTCGTTGTTGTATGAGGGGACGGTTTACACGAGGCCGAATGTTAACTATATCTGCTGGCGGTCTGCATTACTTTGTCGACACAAACTTTTACACAAGTAAATTTGGACATCGCCCACCGCCCCACTGGCAGGACTCGAGGCAAAATGCTCGACCAGGACATCCCGGGTTTGCTGTCACCTGACACGATTGCTCGACATGAGGCCGCGTTCTTAACGTCAGGCAACTGCCTGGTGATGGCAAAACACTCAGACGACAACTAGTATACTCTTCTGCACTGGCTGTGATACATCGTGTGCCACGAAAAGGCAGGTTTGCATGAATAAACGTTGCAGAAAACACAAAATTAAGGGAAGGCAAATGTGGGCGCTATGTTGAAGAGAAACCGCCAGATTAAACACGGCGCCCACCGACCGCCGGCGTTCGACCGTGGTGATTCTTCCGCTCAATTGGCTCCTGCAAAGACACATCATGATTAGCGCTGCACTGCCGTGTACTATTTAGAGGGGCCCAGCACCGATAGCTATCCTTTCCCTCTTGCTCCCACCTGCTCCCCCATCAAGATGCCTGGTTCGTCCCAATCTTTATCGCTCTCGAGCTCACTACTGATTCGATTTCGCAGACCATCCAATAGGTATGTGACCGCATCTGCTTGGACTCACGATACTAAATCACCGAGAAGAAGGCTTGGTCGCTCTCCAGCCTGAAGCGCTGAGTGCTTTCTTCGGAGATATTCGAAGTGCTATGACTCAAATCCAGAGATCTTTGGACCGACTGGACCCAGGCGGAAGTCGATCGACCAGTAGGCTTTATCAGTTTCGTTTACAGACGGCAACGAATAAATTCTACACAGGTTCGGCTGAAGAAAGTGGCACATCTTCAACACAACATGAGGCCGCGAAAGAGCAAGAAATTCATGAAATTCCCGACGCGATTCCAGGAAACGTCGTTGGCAATGATGAGCCCGAGAGTGAGTAATGATTCCTTTTCCGATGGTGATAAATCTAATTGCTTCCCTAAGACTGGCCGAGTCCTGAAACGATAGAACAGTACAAGGAACGATGCACCGAACACAAACGGTACTCTATTCGAAGTGAGCTGTAAAACCGAGTCTAATTCTGCTTCAGCGAATGTGAGAAGATGCAGGTGGAGGTACGTACTAGTATCCGGTACCAAGCACGAAATGATCCGGACTGACTCGGACAAAATCAGCTTGAATGCTACATTGCGCACTTGCGCATTGTCGGAGGCGATGAAAATGTTATTGAAGAAACTGAGTCGCTACGGAAAGGAATACTTGAACCTGTGAAATGGATGGTTGACGCTCTGGAAGCGGTTGGATGGTGCGTGGTATTCGGGAGATGAATCTATCAATAATACCTAAAATGATGGTCAGAACGCGACCAGGCATTCAAGGGCGTGAAAGATACCTTTGACTCTCTTGATACTCTTGTCTTCAACCTTTATTTGAAGGTACCCGAGGAGAGCGAACTCAAGGAAAAAATGCGGCAATGGCAGTTTTGTGTTTTTGTGAGTACCGGATCTTTGATTTACTTCTGGGGCTAATCATCTTACGTGAAGAATGGGTGTTTCAATGAAATCGGAGGTAGGAATGAAGCCTATCTACCGTAGTTTGATAACTAACAACAATGAGATAGAGCGCGTAAACTCTGGGAAATTTGCTGACTGTATGTCGTACATTCACGATGTCTTCTTCTCCGACTTGGAAATGGTGATGGCCAATGTCGTCGAAGCAATGATGACATTCGAAGAAGTATGTAAGTAGTTGAGTGCATGGTGCGCCGGCAATGTTTTCACCCATTAATGTTGATTGTTTCGAAGCTGCGATGAAATGGCTGGCGTCGCAAAAGCAAGAGGAGTTTGACTACAAATGTGTGGAATACATAGAGCATGTCTTTCCATCCGCAAGCTCGGGCCCCACCAGCGTCTCGCTGGATCTGGACATGAATGCACGGTGGAAGAAAAGATGTATAGCACACCAGACGTATGGCTTCGTTCCCGATTTTTTGTTGTGTGTCTGAATTAATTATCCCTCTTCAGAGCGTGTAAGAGAATGCAAAATGAGGTACGTTTGAGGCTTCCACTGTGCAAAATGTATCTTACCAAAGAAGTAGCTAGACCATCTTATCGCACATTATGGCATCGTCGGAGGGGACAAGGAGGTCATTAATGCTGCAAAATTAGTCCAGAGTCACCTACATCGTCCCGTTGAGCTGCTGATAGGTGTTTTGGACTCCGATCCAGTTAGTGCGTGTCATCTTACAGATAAAAGTGCAATACGTTAACAAGCGACATAGAAAGACCAAGTGAAATCAAGCATTTGACGTACTCTCTTGCACGACAATCTTTTGCCGTCAGTAAATTCAAGGTTAGCCTATACCATCAAAAGCACGCGTTCTACTTTCGCGAAGTGAAAAGATGGGTGGATTGTCTATGGGTAAGTTCCAGAATTGCAGTGATTCTTTGGCTTACCTTCTTTTGTCACGAAGAATGGGGTGCATACAATCCATGGTATGTCCAAATATTAACTTTCCGCCAGAGTACTTCTAACAATATCAATCCTAGGCTTCATGCATCGCAATGAACTGATTGAATGCATGGATTATGTCTGTGATGACCTCTTCACTAAGCTGGAAGAGGTTATGGATGCGCCTAAAGAAACAAAACCTTCCGAAAGGAATCCAGCGATAGTTGGTGCAGGCACTGTGACCGACGAACTGAAGACTTTTGGGGAGAAATGTAAGTACTTTAGTCCTTAATACTGACCTACTTGCGCTAAACTACGATAGCCCTACCTACGTTTCTTGCCGAGGAGAAGGAGAGGGATACGACACGATACATCAACATCACGACGATCGCCACCTTCTTCTCCAGCGTGACAGCGACCACACTTCAATTCACGTACGCGCAGCCTAGCTCAGAAACGTCCGGAACTCTAAGAGGAGTAGTGAACTTTTTTTGGTTTCTGTCGCTGGTCTTCAGCGTCTCCTCAGGTGTGAGCAGCTTACTGGGGGTGACATGGCGTAGATCCTCAGTGTAGGTGGCTTATTTCAGACGGCATATTGTTCTCGTATTGATGTTGCTTTCACAGGTATTATTCACCTCGCGCAACACCCATACTGATTCGGTTCTGGCTTGATAAGGCGCCTATGGTCTTCCTAATCGTGGCCGCTGTCTCTTTCGTCGTTGGTCTAAATCTCTTTGCTTATTGGTCCATGCAGGTTCGTTGCATTAATCACCTTCCCTTCATGAATGATGTCTCTCAGTATGTCTTAGCCGCAGTTTGTCTCGCTCGCTACAAACATCTTCACAGGGTTGCATAGCATGTGCATCCTGTCGGTCACATCTTGGTTCATCTACCAACTGAAACATGAATCCCGGTGGGCAAGATGGATCTTCAAAAACACAAAATGGATAAGGTCAGTCATGAAATGGTTCGGGAAAGGCATTGAATGGTTCGGGAAAGGCATGGAATGGTTCGGGAAAGGCATGGAATGGATTGGGTCAACTACGAAAGAATCTTACGATTACTTGAAGTCGAAGCCGATTGTGTTACATCTGCTCCGGAACATGTATTGGTATCTCGCTTTCTTCAGCAATGCCCATGTTCGAGCTGACGATGAGCTGTAAGGGCATTGGGGATGGATAAACGTGTAGGACAGCTTAATTACAAGCTATACTGGGGTGATCGTACCTGGTCAGACCCGTACCTTCTTTCAAAGCTCATCCGCCACATTGGAGTTTCGACCAAGAAATATGTTCTGAGGGTGAAGAGGCGCCTTTTGAATTTCGGTCACTTTTTCCTGAGGACTGGTACCCAATCCTCTTACCAAGGTCAACAACCAAGCGACATCGAGCTAGGAGAGGACATTAGGCGCGAAGCAGCTGAACAAACTCAGGATGTGCCAGAAATGAAAATGAAAGCCGAGGAAGCAAAGAATCGATATCGCGCCTCCCTCCGGAGCCGGTTCGGAGAAGGCGACCTTGTGCGGCAAATTATGGACTTAGTAAAAGCCTGGGAGGATAGAAGGTAAGGGTTATATTTAAAGTAATACATGCATTCTAAGTTGATTAGAAACGTAGAGACGATGATAACGGCTTAGAACGATACCTCAAGAGACCACTCTGGGGTTATCCTGAGCTCTACGAAGAGTTCAATCTGATAGTGAGCCCCGTGCTGGCGTTAATACGTGCAGAGAATGCGGAAAGGGCGAGATGGATAGGCGAAGCATTTTATAATGCGACGGCCGCTTGGCTCGAGCCCCTGAGCGCATCGACGATATCGAGATCGTCTCACACGAGTGTGGTCAACGTATCTGCTCAAGAATCCGGGTCTGTATCTGGGGAAACTGAACAGCCAGGCACTGACCCGGAAATCCGAATGCTAGCGGACGGTGAAACATCCCCATCCGACGAACATCCACCATCAACCGCGATTACAGGAGGATCAGAACTAGTAGATTGTGCACCAAGCAGTCCGGACCGCGAGCCCGAGATCGCAAAAGCAATAGACGGCGCTCTTACGCGCAATGATCGACCGGCTGAGAACAAGGAATCGCCAGTAGCAGTCGAGGATGAGGGGCCGGGGCAGTGAATGAAGAGAAACCAAAGTATACCCCTTTAATGTACCAAGGTTGCTTTACTGGATTAGTTCAGGATACGTGCCACTGGTAGATCGTGCATAGAATTGATTTTATAGTGTTTCCCTCATTATTCTTGCTTGACAACGCCTGAGATGACATCCGCAATTGATATAGTGGGCTTGAGATAATGTAACCTTTAGGAGACGAAGCAACGAGTAGACAACTAGCAACATTGACTTACAGGTCGGGACTCAATGTAACACCTTTAGAATTATAGTCAGTCGCAGCGTCAGACTTGGGAGAAAGAAGCAGAAAATTTAACGACGTCCGATAAGCATTCATCACGAAAATCTCCAATCTATGTTGGTATCTATAATGGGAATACAGTATGCTCTTAGCTTATCATTGGTTTATATTAGATATACAATATTCCTAAAATCTGTCATATTTTGGGGGGGCTTACAATTACCATACAATATTTTCTAGCTTGATAATAGAATGATAATCTTTGCACCATATTGTGCTGGGTCTGATAATGCGACTGCAATGGGTCACAATATGATGTCATATTACCGGGTACATACCGGTCACTCATACTAAAATGGTGGAGAGACATTTCAAGTTGAGGAACGGAACAAAGACAACGGATCGGGATAGTTTGTTTGGCCGGAGTAGCCGGTTCACACGCGGTATTCACTTGTGTTAGCCGCGTCTTGTACACCGTGAGAAAATTGACTTACCTTTCCCCAACCACGACATGCGAGAGCGAGAACAAGGACGAGTCTGACGTCTGCGCTGTGTGCGCGTTCTGTAGGACTTGTCTCTTCCGGTTTCTTTCTGTTTCTTGTCTTCGGGCTTCAACTACGGCGGCGCACGATTCTTACGGGCAGGGTGCGACCTTTATGGACGTGCAAGAGTCCTGTTTGTTTCTTGTCTTCGGACTTCTCGCGAGCGACGATTGCGTGGCACATGCAGAAGACATACTACAGATGGTTGACTGGAGTCTGCGCATAGGCGCGTTCATCTAGTTGTCTTGTTTCTTTGATCTAGGTTTCTCTCGTGTTTTGAACACGAGAGGCGACACATCTATGGCAGCGGCACATCGCTCGCGTTGCCTAGGCAACAAGCGTCGCCGTCTTCAGTTTGCCGCCCCGCGTGCATGTTCAGAGGGCAAACGATGACCATTGAGGCGTACCAGCCAATCCAGTATTACCAAGTCCAGTAACTACTGCAAAGACGTGGGGTAAATCAGAGCAGTAATTATTCCACGTAGAAATAATACCCAAGTAATACAAAGTGGTAATACCAAATAGCGTGGTAACAAATACAAAATATAAGTGAACGACACTAACGTGACTCGAACTTGCGACTCTATAAAAGCCTAAACCGGAAACAAACTACGACATATTAACCACTACACTAAGGGGGATTATATATATCCTCAACACTAAGCCTAACAACCCTAACTACCTATCTACCCTAACCCTTACCCAAACCCTAACTCCTAACTATGGGGGGCAGAGCCCCCCAAACCCCCCACTAACCCTTAAATAACCCTAACAATAACCCTAACAATAACCCTAACTCCTTGCGGGGCTGCGCCCCGTTGGGACAGTATATAATTACTAAGTGAGGCAAGGTAATATAAGCCTCAGTAGTCTAGTTGACTTGAGCGCGGCTTCTCTTTATGGTAATTTATATTCAGACGCGGGTCGTGTGTTCGAATCTCGTTGTCGCTCACTTTTAATAATTTATTATTGCTTCTCTAAGTTATTTCACGGAATATTTGCTGCGTAAAATTACTCCACGTATTTGCAGTAGTTAGTGGCTCTGGTAAAACTGGAGCTGCTGGTACTGGTGGACCATTACTTGATGAGACAATGAACACTAGGTCTGAAGGCTATGGGGCTAATACTCTCTTGCTCTCGCTGAGGTGTCTGCTTTCTGGATTCTTTGAGCTCGTAGTCTATGCTTTTACAACTTGGCTGTCTGAATATCTGGTTTCTCTTTTGCGTGCCATCACAGCTTGGACTTATCAAGACAAACTGCAGCCATCTAGAGTGCTAACCTGAGTTGCTTCCTTGAGCTGTGCCTAATGCTCTTGCCATTTTCCTTGTGTGCTAAGTCTGGTCTTTGCATGGTGAACCTAGCTTTCGCACATATGGTTTGTCAGTTCCCTTCTTTGTATGTAGTAGATATATCTGCATAATTGCGAACGCTGTGGGTGCACAGCAGAGCCCGCTACCCAGGTTTCGCTTATTTCATTAGATTGAGAATGTATTAAATTTTATTTATGATATATATATATATATAATAATGATTAAAATTTATGGTAGCTATTTAATAATTGAAAGAAAGGCATTCCATAGTTGCTGCTGACACTGTCCACAGGAATTGCCATGATGAACGCAAAGAAGTAGACTAAGTCATAGACGTATGCATCCGTCCGGGCCGTCTGCACCCGTGTCAAGAGCATCCTCACCACACTCTTCATTAATGGCTTCAACATCACACTCATATATACCTCACGACGCTCTGCAGTAGCTCGAAACCCCACGCATGGAAATGAGTTTCTGCTGCACAACGGCCAGGATGGCCATAAACTGGTCAGTCTGTGCCATTTGCACGGCGTCTTGAGTGAGGAAGGCGCAAGAGGCGGACGAGGATGGTCATGAGCCTTTTTGTGCCCAGGAAGCGGGCTGGAGGAGGAAGGGGAGGTTGGAGCGGTAATCCGGAGGAACATCATTGTCGTGGAGCTCGAGCATCTGCGAGAGCATTTGGAAGATGCACACACAGCAAACATCGGAGGCTGTCTCAAAGTGTGACGGGGTCTATAAAGCGGTGTCCCTTCTTTCAAGGGCTGTCAATTGTTGAGACAAAACGCTTGAGACAGCCTTCCTCAGCCAATCACCGACCAGAAACATAAGAATTGTCTGAAAGAAAGACAGACCTTTGAAGAAGTGACAATACTTTACGACCCCTGTCTTGATTTCAGACAGCCTCTTGTGTTTCCCGTGACAGAATAAATTCTGCACAAAAGACGAATTAGTTTCTGTAGGTGTCTGAAAGGAAGGTTGCTTACAATCAATGTCCTGTTGTAAAATGATTGTGAATGGACCAAATAGAGCCTGTTCAAATGTTGCCAATGTTTGACGCGATGAGCCAACTGTAAACCAATGTATAAGTCAACGATCAGAGGCTGTTGCATGTTCTTCAGTTTCAGATACCTCACCAAATTGAAGCAGATATACTCTCGAAGATATATTGATCGAAGTTCGGATTGCTTGGGTTCTTGCAAATCACAGCAAGAATAGCAACGAGACAATGAAGCAGTCGTTTATGGTCTGAGGCTATTGCTGACTGTGCAGTCAGAATAACACGCATGACACCTACGATTGCTACAGTAATCGTTAATGAGAGAATAAGCTCGAGATAATTGTAAACTTACATTTCATGAGTCATTTTCTGCAATTTTTTCCGGTGTCCCACCCGCCTCAATTGTGTTGATGATTTCAGGTGCAAGCTCCCAAATGTCTTCCTGGTTGAAGCTGCTGAAATTATCAGATAATATTCGGCGTAAGCAAGCGATTTACAAACAGTAAGGATGAGCCGCGCTTGATGAATGATATCCGCTCAATGGTCGTCGCTGTATACGTATAGCAGACATAGTTGGGTGAGCGCAGATGACAAACGGAAAGAGGAAGGACGGAGAGGAGATTTTCGTTTGTGAACTGTATAGTTGATTAGCGCTTGACTTGCATGAAAGGTTGTTTACACACTTGATTTCGGACTGCATAGAAAAAGCGAATTGTGTCAACCTGGAAAATTAGATGCACAGAGTTTTCATCGATTGTACGTCCTCGTATATGTGCTGTGAGAAGAACTGGACGACATCTACAAGAGCATTCGAGTTTGTGACACCTTGCTATTGATTGCCAATGTTATTCACCATTCCTTCTGAATGAACAGCTTCACTCACCTGCGATATTGCACCAACCGTTGCCACCGCTGTGAGCAGGTACACACTTTCACCCTTCCTCTTCCAGCTCTCTTCAACTCCCTTCTTCCTGTTGTATTCCTCCAGTCCGTTACCTATCAACGTCACGACAACTTCGGTCATCTCAGCCTCGAAAGCTGAGGCAACGAGCGCACGAAGGACATCGGCTGCAGCTTGACGCCGCGTGGTTCCCTCCGCAGTCAGGCCGCTGATGGACGAGGAGGAGGCCGCAAAAGAAAGGTCGACTCGGACATACTACAGAGGATCGTGCTCAAATTGCTCCACTTCGTACTCTGCGGGTCAAAACAGTATCAGTAAAGATGAGCGTTAAGAAAGAAAAAGCTTGCGCACCTCGTAATGTGACACTGGGTAAGACTACGCCTTTGATCACAACCTTAATTGTCTCCCTCTCCGCAAACGTCGCCTTATAGTTTCCTGACCGGATGTCCGTGCTGAGGAAGCGTAGTCACTGGCTGACCAGTCCGTCATACACCATTGCACTCTCTGACCTCCATCAAGAAGTCTCCACAGCGCTGTGACAGATGCCGGTACGGTATTCGAAGACAAGAGAATATTCATGCGCACCGTCGCCAGCGCTTTCAGGGCCTACAAAACACATAAGACCAACCA
Organism: Trichaptum fuscoviolaceum; assembly: GCA_910574455.1. NCBI lineage: Eukaryota > Fungi > Basidiomycota > Agaricomycetes > Hymenochaetales > Trichaptaceae > Trichaptum > Trichaptum fuscoviolaceum. Next base: position 3,830,732 of record CAJSYZ010000009.1, on the reverse strand, counting down.
TCATCATATCATAGATAGCCCGTACCTTCGCCAGCTCATTGTTTGGGTACTTCTTTAACACTTTACTGAGCCTCCGCCATCGCTTCAGCTCCCGTTCCATTCAGCAGATTGGTGGCGGTGAGTTCGAAGATTTGGAAGAAAGTGCCCGAGAAGCGGCTCAAAACGAAGTTGATCATCATATAGAGCGAATCCGAGCGTAGTGCAGGACGCCATGGCGCGAAGATCGAGTGAGCAGTTTTGAGAACAGAGACGATTGTCGGATAATTTGCAGCGTCGGGCAAGAGTGAAGAAACGGGCTGATCGATGAGATCTAGCCACTGCTCGGTGAAACCATACTTTGCGACAATGGACACGGCCTCTGCAACCTGTGCTTGTAATGTCTTGTATATTGAACCTCGAAAGTGTGATCATTGCAGGGACCAGCTTACCCTTCAGTTGCATCTTCTCTGCCTCAGCCAAAGGCGAGTCTTCACCCTCCCATCGCCGTTTGATCGTGTTCTTGAGATAGACACTGACTGCAAGTCGCACCAAACAGTCATGGCAACCATTGAGTATGAATGGAAGGGAGTGCTGGACGAGGCAGAATGCAAGAGCGACGAAGAAGAATTCTCGGGGACATCCAAGACATAATTCGGTTCCGAGGAGAAGAATTGACTCACATACTGGATTTTTAGATTACCCAAGGACCGGTCCAGACCTTAAGTCACATGATAAACAAGCAGTTAGTGGCTGAGAGTTAACTCACAGCAGAGCCCGCTACCCGGAGATTGGTAGGAAGTGAGTGCCATGGAAGGAAAAAGAAAGAAAAAAACATCTATTTTTTACACATATACAAAAGTCTAAAGTTACTATCAATAAGTTCATTCTGTAGTCTGCAACAACCTCTTGCTCTCGGAATATTACATATCTCTCCTCGTAACCAAAATATATCTGATACATCAACTTGATGGTACTCTCACTGACACCCAACACTTGACTGATCTCCTTTGCAGACGACAGTTGCACGAGAAGGTGGCATGAAAGGCGGGGCTACGTCCATCACCAATGCACTGGTCATGTGCAAACCTGTTCACATCACCACAGATGGCACGGATATTGGGAGGTAGACCAAAGTCGTTACAGTAGCGGACCAACAGGTCTTCGGCGCCTGTGGCTAGCGACGGGCCGGCAGCTGAGATTTTATCATACGCTCTCGTGCCAGGTCGAAAGCCCGTTTGAGTGCCTTGTAGGACTGCCTGAAAGTCTGCTTTGAGACGTGGGTCAGGTTGCAGATCTCGTGGATCGTCCGACCTAACGACACACGATGAAGATGCAAACCGCAATGACTGCATCGAGGTCCTTCTCCCTCCGTGGCTTTTCTTCGGCCAAACACTTGTACAGCTTTTTCGTGATGTCGCTGATCGTCTTCGGGGGCGAGAACTAACAGAGCAGAGCGCAAGTTGCGCGGGGACGGGGTGGTTGTGACTTGCGGTCAGCTGCTGCAGCCTTCATTGCGTTCAAGGGCTACAGTTGGATCGGGCGCTAAACGCAGGCGGCAACTTCTGAGGGCACACGCGCGGGCACTGTGCGGTAAGTTGCGCTCTGCATACCTTAGGACGAAGTGTCATGCGCCCTGTAGTTGAGGCTGCTTGCAGAAAACCTGGCCGCTGATGCTGTACAACTAGATATGAGAGGCCGTTCGTCCGTGAATTCGACGCTTGCGTACCCTGTACACCGTAGAATACAAGAATATTATATTAGAATATTGGAAAAGAATTGAAATGGTGAATCTTACTCACTGGGCTCACTCATTGCTTCATTATTAGAACAAGATGCACTTTGGAGGTGGTCCTCACCGTGCTGGGGGCGCATGCTCTATGGGCACAGTATTTTATGCTATATACGAAGTATTTTAGTGAAGCATCAAGTAAAGTATTTGAGATCACTCACCAGCTTGCAGTAAAGCACACACAATGCAATTCAGCTCGTCGTTCAAGCCGCGGCGCCAAAGACGGGTATGCATTGCGCCACAATTGCTGCACTCGGCCTTCACACTGCCAGGGGAGGCTGACTGTGCTTGAGCAGTCCGTCCCGTGTTTCCAGCAGCTACAATGAGCCCTGCATCTGACACAGTCGCGCTTGGTGTCCGCTTGTTACCAGTATTGGATGTCCTCGCAGACAAAGTCCACTTTGCACCACCGCGGGGTGTAGACACAGAGATGATGGGGCTGCTGTTGCTCATGGCAGTGGAACTGGAGGGCAGTACGCCAATGACCTGTGAAAGGTGGATCGTCGAAGGGAGAGCCTCGTGCGCGGCTTGCGCCGTCGAACTGTTGCGTCTTTGTCAGCAACAGCGGTTCTGAGCTGCCAGAAACATACGAGTCAATCGCCTTGAAGTCTTCTCGACAGGCCATAGCTCTGCCTCAAAGCCTCCCTCAGATGGGCCTCTGTGCTGTCGTAAGGAAATGGATACTCCTTTTCATCGTCCACTTTGGTCTTGTCCAAGGAATGCGTTGAGGAGCGACTCGACAATTTGTTGTTATTGTCGTGATTGTTGAGGATGACGAGGGAGCCTTGCCCAGAAGCGTGAGAATGACATGCCTTGAAAGGCAGTTTCGGTACCAAAAGGTCAAGTCACGAGACCGGATGAGTTTTGGCAGAGAATCCGGACAGTTGCGTTTTCCTAAGGTACCCAAGCGAACCCTACGGTTCGCGGGAATAAGGTTTTGCTTTTGAAAGGTGCAAGTCAGGACGCTATTAGAACCCGCTAGGGAGTAGCGGGAACAAGCAGTTAAAGGCTGTGAGCTAACTCACAGCAAAGCCCGCTACCCGGGAATGCGGTTAGAGTGAGAGTGAGAGGAAGAAAATATTATACAAGCAGTTAGAGGCTGTGAGTTAACTCACAGCAGAGCCCGCTACCCAGAGATGGGTATGAAGGAAGTGTTACAGAAAGAAGAAAAAAAGAACATTTATTTTCATATACATACAAAAGTCTACTATCATTAAGTTTGTTCTGTAGTATCTGTAGTCCGCGACAACCTCGGGATACTGTCTTCTTTGAGACGTGGGTCAGGTTACAGATGTCATGGGACGTCCGAGGGACAAGTGCCTGACGACAAGCGATGAAAATGCAAGCCGCGATGACTGCGTCAAGGTCCTTCTCCCTCCGCAGCTCTTCTTCATCCGAACGCTTGTACAGCTGTTTTGCGATGTCGCTGATCGTCTTTGGGAGGGAGAACTAAGTTCAACTAACGCACCAGCTCAAGATGCGCGGGGACGGGGTGAATGCGACTTGCGGACAGCTGCTGCAGCCTTCGTCGCGTTCAAGAGCTATAGTACGGTCGAGCGCCGGGCGCTAAGCGCAGGTGAGCAACTTTTGAGGGCACGCGCAAGCATGCGGTGCGTTACGCTCTGCGTGCATAGGTAGAGCGTCATGTGCCCTGTAATTAGGGCTTCTTCTCGCAGAATACCAGGCCGCTTATGCTGTGCGACGAGATATGAAAGGCCGTTCGTTCGTGCATACGGCACTTGTGTACCCTGTATATTGTAGAATACGTGAATATTCAATTAGAATATTGAACAGAATCGAAATGGTGGAACTTATTTACCAGGCTCACCCATCGCTTCGTTGTTGTCAGAGCGAGGTGCGCTTTGGTGGCGGACCTCGCCGTGTTTGCTGCGCATGCTCTTGGGGCGCGGTATTTTATGCTATATAGGGCATGACACGGGTGCACCTGTAAAGACCCGTGACAAAAACGGGTAAGCTATTGACGCATCAATACCGTGGGAAACGGCCCCCGGAACAGCAGAACAACTTATTTACCGGTAAACTACAAAACCCGGAGCAACCGGAGTCGTTTCCCACGGTATTGATGCGTCCACAAAATGTCACGGGTCTTCACGGGTGCACCCGTGTCATGCCCTAACATTGCTATACATGAAGAATTTCAGTGAAGCATCAAGTAAAGTACCTGAGATCACTCACCAGCTTGCAGTAAAGCACACAATGCAATTCAGCTCGTCGTTCAAGCCGCAGCGCCAAAGATGGGTATGCATCGCGCCGCTATTGCTGCACTTGGCCTTCATACCGCCAGGGGTGGCTGACTCTGCTTGAGCGGTCCGCCCCGTATTTCCAGCAGCTACAATGCTGCCTGCACCTAGCGCAGTCGCGCAAGTGGAATGCTGGGATGGTTTCACACCTTGCAACAGGCGCATGCGGATGCATAGGTAGCGTATTGAGGTTGCTCGATTTGGTCTCAACCATGACGAGAGCAAGAAGAGACACTCAAATGCGATCTGCTGACCAGCCACCTCTTGAGCAATATGCATGGGCAACCCCAGCACGTCTTCGACTCAGTCCATCTTGACCAGCATCCACCATCACTGACACTCGATTCTTGATAACAACCACTGTGGCCCGCCATATTGTGGCGTGTCTTCCCCTGGGCCTCTACTACAAATGGCTCGCAGTCCACAGTCCAAGACGGCAATGACCCCTCATGCCCTCGCCACCCTTAGGGGTGGAATTGTGCCGCTACACCTTACTCTCTGAGACTCACGTCCTAGTATGGCTGGGATGCGGATGTAATTTGCAGTGGGAGCATCAGTCAGTCATCGTGGTCGGCAGGACAGTGAGTGCCGCCGCTTGGTGGGCCATGCCTGTTCCGTCATACTCACATAACATCTTCGGCCCATGACAGTGCAGGTACGTGCTGCGCTTGCTCCGGTCATTCAAACGCTCCTCTGCGCCACGGCGGGGCGGTAAGGCCGACAACTTGTACTGAGCTAACCGTCCATTACATACTTGGGTCCCAGCTGCTTTGAAAGGAGACGTGTGCCTCAAGATTATGACTGTGCACAGCAGCAGAATAGGAACATGATAGTGAGTTTAAGACAGTTTGTAGATGAATGTGAGGTATCGAAGTTCTGTGTGGACAAGAACACGGCCAAAAATCGCGTGAGAACAACCTGCTTCGAAAGGTAGTTTCGGTACCGAAATTGCAGGTCACGAGACCGGATGAGACAAGCAGTTAGAGGCTGTGAGTAAACTCACAGCAGAGCCCGCGACCCATGGATCAACATGGAGGAAGTGCTATCCTTTTTACAAGCAGTTATCTCACAGGCCGGAGATGGGTATGAAGTGTTATGGAAAGAAAGCAAAAATCATTTTTACATAAAGAAGTCTATTACTATCTATACATTTGAATCTGTGGACCTTGACTGCCCAAGAAGGTGGCATGTAAAGTAGAGGTTGCCCCCAGCAACCAAAACAGTGCCACAACTGTCACCAGTGCACTGGTCACAGGCAAGCCTGATCACATCACTGCAGATGGCCTCGAGAATGGGAGGTAGATTCAAGTAGTGGCAACTGCGGGCCAACAGGTCCTCAGTACCTGTACTGCCCTACCCGCCTGAGCAGCCCAAGGTCCACTTCCCGCCCACGCACTCGCTCACCCAGACATACCCAACCCACTCCGGCACGCAGTACAACCAAGCACCTATTGTCTTCCTGCCCAACGATTGAGCCCTCCCCAAGTGTGGCTACTCGGGCCGAACCTACAACGACTATGAGGCACGTTGTAAGACAAGCCCAGCAGCAGTGGGAAGAGCATCCAACCCCGCGCTGTTCAGAACAGCCATGCGAGCCGTACCAACTAATTTTCTTATGAAATCGACGATAGTTATCGTGAGGCCGTTCAGAAACTATCGTCGATAACTGTTTTATACCTTTTTGGCCTGCACGGCAGCTCAATGCCGTGCTGCCGCCTTCCGGCACCACGCGGCAGCCTTCCCGCGTCAGGGACCAGGCCAAATTCGGTAATAGAGCTTGGCTCTGATCCCAGGCGCGTTTGCGCTATAATAATTTCATTACCGGGGCCCTGCCCCTGGTAATTTCATATAAAATAGCTGCTATATAGAACAGTAGGTTAATCTTTTTTATTTCAAATATGACGTAGTTTCTAATTTGCAATAAAGATTGCGACGATGTGCGAAAGTAAGCGCCGGCGCTTACTATGGTGGTGCGCGCCGCGCATCGTCCTTGTCCTTTTCTCCCACTTTCACGACCATTGCGTCGTCTCTCTCTTCTTTTGTCTCATCTCTCTCCTTCTATAAACTATGCTAGAAGGATGACAACGCAATCTAGCTTGCGTAGGAGGAGCAGGAAGGCCGTAAATGCGGCAGGTGCGTCAGACCGAATCCCCTGCACTTCTTGCCGTTTCAAACTGACCATTACTTTTGACGTAGCCTACAGGTGCAGCGCAAGCGCGCGACGCGAACCTTCACCCTCACTTTCATTGCGCGGGCGACAACAATGGCACAGGACGCATTCCATTCCCGTCGCTCCGCCGCTCTCCCAAATCTGAGGACAACAATCGCAACAATCGCAGTGCCGACAGTGAGTCACCACTGCTCCTTCAGCGGCTCTGTCGCAATTTATTGCAAGAGATTTCTTCCCTTCTCTGGTCCACCTTGACGCAACCAACAACTACCTTGATGCTCCGTGGTCGGGGAACCCTAACCTCATCAATACATCTGTTGGGCCATTGCAATCGATTGCAACACCAGCTACTGTGAGATACCAGTCACAGTGGACACCCTCACTGACACCTTAGGCTACAGGTCCTTCAGATACACCTCCTCACCCCACTGCACTCCATCGCTGGTCCTAGCAGCGAGAGGCCCCAAAAGCGCGCATGGTATGACGCGAACATCAACCTTGATGTGTTCCAAGTAAGGTGCACGTCGGACGACAATGCAAGCTTCACGCAAACATTACGTGACGAGAACAAGCGGCGGCGCGAGAAGTACGGCTGGATACGGGATGCACAGAGGCACATTGAGGCACAGCGAGACAGGATGATTCAGGCGAGGATGATCCTTAGCGTCTGTGCGCGATCTTCGTGGTTGCACACAGACGCGAAGGCTCATCCTAGCATGCTTGTTCTCTTTTTTTTTGTATTAGGATTATATATTTTATTACTTAAATACAATCGCGAATATATATACATTTGAAACATGAGAAAATTGAGTGCAAGGAGTGAATCAAACAATTTAAAGACGTTGTCGAAGGTGGCCTTTGACACATCTTCGTCCTCAAAGTGTGTCCGGCGATTCCCGGAGCATTCATCCGAGGCATCACCGGACACACTTTTCTCTCAAAATCAAAACCATCTTTTGAGTGAGCTTCAGGCACAATATCTCACACACAACGGATAGTATAATAGTAAATTATAATATTTATTTTAATAGCATTCATGTACTCTGTTGTTGAGAAAGTAGCATAACAATGCTAAAAAGTGCTGTTCAAGCAGTATTTATTCATTTCTACTTTTTTGAGTGGCTCTGAGACTTTCAATTTTTGTCAAATAGTAGTCCTAAGCAATTGAATGAAGTTTAAAAAAGAATTTTGGTGATAGGTGTAGTGGAAGTGGTTAAACTCGAAAGTGGTGCTTTGAATGCATCACTTTGAGTGAAAGTTGTACAAATGTGTTTGACACTCGGATACATTTGTGTACTTCACAAGTGTTTTTCTTATAACTTTCATTCTAACGCCTGATTATGTCTCATTAGCATGTCTAGTAATGCTATCTAGCACATTTGTAATTTTTAAGCGTCACTAATACAGTGTAATTAGCTGCGAATGTTGAAATTTGACCCAAAAGTGCTCAAAATGGCCTAATTTTGAGGCTATTTAATTTTTATAGCCTCTTAGAACACATCTTGAAATCTCACAATTTTATTAGAGCTTTATAACGGTACATAGAATGCGACAGTAAATTATGGAAGTAATGAGAGCAGTGTAAAGTATAATAGAAATCAAGGAATTGGAACAAATATGCATGAATCTTGCATTTCTAGTGTAGTCTTCAAATTATACAAGATTCAGCACACCCTGTAACCTCCATTTTTTTTGTGCACATACATTAGCATATACTTAAGATAATACAGTATTGTGCCTGAGATCAAAGTGCCTATCTAAAATTCAAAGTGTATGTTGTTCATATGTTTGAAGCAAGGAAAATGTTTGAGACATACCATATATAGCAATTTCACGCGATTCTCAGGGTCGTGGCGCGCTATCTGCACGCACAAACGTCGTCGTTGTCTTTCTTACTTTCTGCTTTGTTCTTCAAGCTCTTGCTTTGGACGACGGGCAAGAAGGCGTTTGCTTCGCGCAAATGCCGTCTTGCTTCGCTTCCACAGCCTCTTCGCCTTTCGGGCGTGAGCTGTAGCCTCGCAAGCGCAGTTTTCGAGACCTCGAGTCTTACTGTCGAGATCCCGGGCTCCTTTTCCTATTTCCCGCACGTTCCCGCCAAGGATCCCGACATGAGCAGGCAATCCCGCGGGGAGAATCCCGCCATTAGATTCCCAACGCGAAACCCTTTTCCCGACTCGCACGATCCCCCGCAAGATCCACCGCTCACGTGACCTATCCCGCACACCGTCCCGACCACCATGCACGCATACACACATTCATTTACGACGACCCGCCAAGGCACACGTACATTCACTTACCAACATATGCTCATTAATCCGCTAGTACCTCAAGGTGACGACCTGCAACCGCCTGGCATACCTAGTCTGGCTAGTCGCGGCCACGGACCGGACGCTGACGTCCACGGACAGGCCGTAGCCATCTGGAGAGACGGGATGGACATGCCTAGCATTGCGGTCGCAGCATGTATCGTTTGTAGTAGATAGGTGCGCATTGTGCAAGGACACTTAGCGTAGATTAACTATACAGTCTTTACGAAGTAGATAAATAGCTGTAGGCATCGTAAGGAGCACCCCACTTTTGACCTCTTGTGGAGTGCTTCCTTAGGTGCGATCTCTCTCTTTTCTCCTGTGTAGTTAGTTGCGCAATACTTACTTGTGGAGTGCTTCCTTAGGGATCCGCTTACTTGACGTTCAAAGCAGTGAAGAGTCCTAGCTGGCCTTGAGAATCCCGCGACGCGCCTGGATAGAATCCCGCGCGTTTCCCCGCCTGAATTCCCACGCTCGTTCCCAGTCGCGAATCCAGATTCCCGAACGCGGGTTCTTGTTGCGAATTCCAGTTTCCCGAAACTGTTTCCCGCTACAATATCCGACGGTCGTAACACTTACTCCTAGTCTCCTACGACCTCCGTACCTCTCTGAACGACGAGAAGCTCAAGCGAGCGCAAGAGCAGCTTTCAAGACCTCGAGCCTTACTCCTAACACCCTCGTACCTCCTTGAACGACGAGAGGCTCAAGGACAAGCGAGCGCAATTGCAGCTTTCGAGACCTCGAGCTTACTCTCGACCTCCGCAACTCTTTGAACGATGAGAAGCTCAAGGACAAGCGCAACCCCGAGGGCAAGGCAAAGGTAGAGACTGGCATCAACGAGACGATCTTATGGCTCGACGCCTCGCAGGAAGCATCAAAGCAGGAGTTCGAGGAGAAGCAGAAGAAGCTCGAGAGCGCCACAAACACCAACTCTCTAGACGACAAGAAGCTCAAGGACAAGTTTGAGCCCAATGGCAAGTTCAAGCTAGACTGTCGTCAACGAGACAATCTCACGGCTCAATGCATCGGAGGAATCATCAATTCAGGAGTACGAGGAGAAGCAGAAGGAGCTGGATAGGGTCGCAAACTGCAGGAGCTCCATCCAGGTGCGGGCGCCGCCGGGCGGTGTATTCCCTGGCGGCGCTGCGACATCCACTTCAGGACATGCAGCTGGTGGGGGGGTTGGGAAGTTAGCTTGGCTGAGCTGCATTCGAGTGAACCAGGAGCGGCATTGGCATGCTCGCTGGTGGTCGCAATCCAGGTACGTCTTCATTTTATTTATGTTCCATTTGCAAAAAAAATTGACTGATAATGGCTCGCTTTCTTGCAGTGCGCCGCGAGGCCGTAGTCGCACCCGCGGGCCTGGTCTAGCGACGCGGATGGCGCGCGCTGGTATCCGCCATGCGCGCGCGCGCGCGCGCAACGCCCGCCGCGTACCGTACCGCCCAGCGCGCGCGTGTGCTATTTTAATTTAGATATTTTAGCTTTTATTCCAAATTTTAATTAGGCCTGGACCGTAGTCCAGGCTTTGCAATTAATATAATTATTATTTCAAATGAAAAGAAAGTGCTGCCGTGCTGCCGGGCAAAGCCCTGAGAAGGCAGCATCGGCACGCGCGGCCCAGGCAGAGCTGAAAGGCAGAACAAGCTGCCGAAAGCCTGCCGAAGTTATCGACGATAGTTTCTGAACGGCCTCACGATAACTATCGTTGATTTCATAAGATTATTAGTTGGTACTGGTGGCCATGCCGCGTGGGGTATGGCCGTAGGTCCGTCGTCATCCACCATGCCTGATTATGGACTGACGAGTCCTCGTCCAAGTTGAACGAGAGCGACGGCGTCGTGTCGCCGCCTCCCAAGTTCAGCGGTGCTGTGCCTAGCGTATTGAGACTGCCTTACCCGTACGGCCCATTCACGATGTCGACCCAGGAACAGTCGGTGACAGCAGTTCTGAGCTGCCAGAAACAAACGAGTCGATCGACATAAAGCGCTCCCCGCCGCTGCAAACAGGCAATGGCTTCCTTGGCCTCTTCCCGACAGGCCTTAACACTGCCTCCACTCTTTTGTCTTCTCATCCTCCCTCAGATGGGCCTCTGTACTGTCGTAAGGAAATGGTGCAACCTTTAGCCTGTGCGTCCGTAAGGATGTGGTCAGAAACACGCTGAGAGGAGATTGCCCCAGGTCCTGTGGATTGCGAGTCGTTCATCTAATTGGCCTTCACGAAATACGCACAGCCCCTAAATGACTCACCATAGTTGTCAAATTCTGCATAGAACTCAGCTCCGGCGTGTACAAGGTATTTGACTGCAGCTAAATGGCCATTCAATGCAGCTTTATGCAAAGCTGTCTAAAAGCAGGGAGAAAGGGTCAGAGGACGATAAATATTAAGTGAAGCTACGTACCTCGCCCTCCTTGTCTTCTAGTTCAGGAATGGCACCGCATTCCTCCTGCATGCACCGTCCGAGCCATTGAGTAGCCCGATGAGCAGCACAGCAGTAGTAGTAGTAAGTAGTTGGATACATGTAAGTCTGGCCATTTGGCGACGAAGAAAAACAACGTGAGAACAACTTGCTTTGAAAGGCAGTTTCGGTACCGAAAGTGTGAGTCACGAGACCGGATGAGTTTTGGCAGAGAATCCGGACAGTTGCGTTTTTCTAAGGTACCCTAGCGACCCCTAGGTCGCGGGAACAAGCAGTTAAAGGCTGTGAGCTAACTCACAGCAAAGCCCGCTCCCGGGAATGTGGTTAGAGCAAGAGTGAGAGGAAGAAAAATTATATTTTTAAGCACTCATATACTGTAGTACAGAAGTACTGTTATACACCATACTCTTACTGCCGCAGTTGCATCTGTCATAAGAACAGTTCCGTTGTGAGTAGCTGCCCAATTTTCAGCAGCTGCAGCTGTATCAAATGTTGGTGCCGGTAAAGGTACAGTGTCCTCAGGATTTCCCCACTACATCCTTTCTTCACCATTTGTGCCTATGCCTTTGTCATCCTTGCCCGTCCTCAATGCAAAACCCGTATTGATCCAGCGTCAAGCCAAGACCAGCATGAGCACCGAGCTTTGCCGCATGTGTAGTATGCAGGAGGTAAGTAAGGAGAAAGCACATGAATCTGAAGAAAATAGAAATGTGCATGTTCCAAGCAAATGAGAAGAGCATGCCTGTTGCAAGACCATCAATCGGGAGCTTGCCTGGAAAGCCTCATTCCCGGAGATGAGGACAAATGCACATGGACTGTCGTCTCGCAGTACGGCGGGACAGCATCCGCCTGAACAGCAGCATACGATGGTTGTGCATCCTTCTGTGTGTCCTCCGACATAACATGGACGCCGTCTTCTAAAGAAGCAATCAGTTAATGCAGTAAAATAGGCGCACCTTCCACTAGCAACATTTGCAAAGACACCATTATTCCCAGTCTTGCCGCCAACGACCCGCCTTCGTTCCATGCACTGACTTCCAGTTAAGCAATCTGAAATTCGGCCAGGGAGGACGCGGTGTGCGCACTCAAAGCCCGGGCCACGTACCCATGTGCCACGATTCAACCTTGGACGTGCAGCAGGACCAGCTGTGCTTGAGTAGTTTGCCCCGTGTTTCCGGCAGCTACAATGCTCACTGCACCCGACACATTTGCGCTTGGTGTCCGCTCGTTGCCAGTGTTGGATGTCCTCACAGACAAAGTCGGCTTTGCACTGAGGGTGTAGACACGGAGACGCTGGGGCTGCTGTTGTTGCTGGCTCGGATGGCGTCAAAAACGCGTGGAAACAACCTTCCGTCAAAGGTAGCCATCACATTACTAAATCTCCTGCCTAAAAGGGTTAATTACCCATTTAGGAAACTCACGTGACCGGATCAGTTTTCGCAGAGAATCGACACAGTTGCGTTTTCCTAAGGTACCCAAGCGACCTCTACAGGTCGCGGGAATTTGGCAGGCGCCGGACACAGTTGCATACGCCATAGGATACCCAGCTACCTTAAGGGTAGCGGGAATTTTTAAGCACACATACAGTACAGAAGTATTATACACATGCTCTTGCTGCCGTAGAAGCATCTGCCACAGGAACAGTCCCATTGTGAGTAGCTGCCCAACTTTCAGCAGCCGCAGCTGTATCAAACGTCGGCGCTGGTAAAGGTACAGTGTCCTCAGGATTTCCCCAGCCGCCCCACATGCTCTCTTCACCACAGGCATTTGTGCCTATGCCTTTGTCATCCTTGTCCATCCTCAACGCAAACCCATATTGCAGCAGCGGCAAGCCAAGACCAGCACAAGCACAAAGCTTCGCCGCATGTGTAGTATGCAGGACATAGGTAAGCGGAAAGCCCACGAATTGGATGCGAATAGAAACAAGCATGTTCCAAGCAAATGAGAAGAGTGTGCCCGTTGCGAGACCATCAATCGGGAGCTCGCCTGGAAAGCCTCATTCCCGGAGATAAGGACAAAAGCGCATGGACTGTTGTCTCGCAGTACGGCGGGACAGCATCCACCTGAACATCGGCATACGATGGTCGTGCATCCTTCTGTGTGTCCTCCGACATGACATGGACGCCGTCTTCTAAAGAAGCAATCAGTTAATGCAGCAAAATAGGCGCACCTTCCACTATGGGCCCAGGGGGACTCAATTTTGCAGTGACATTCGCAAGGACACCATCATTCCCAATACCACCGCCAACGACCCGCCTTCGTTCCTTGCGCCAACTTCCAATTAAGCAAACTGCAATATGGCCAGGGAGGACGTGGCGTGCCCGCTTGAAGCCTGTGACATGCACCCATGTGCCGTGATTCGACCTTGGACAACCAGTTGGGATTGACCGTGCTTGAGCAGTTTGCCCCGTATTTCCGGCAGCTACGAGCCGTACCAACTAATAATCTAATAGATTTGCGGTAATTATCGCAACCCGATTGTATAGTTATCGCGGTAAGGGAAGCATAGCTTTTTTGCGCTGCGCGGCAGATTAATGCCGGGGTGCCGCCTTCCGGCGCCTCGCGGCAGCTTCCCCGCGTCAGGGACCAGGCTGAATTCGGTAATACAGCCTGGTTTCAATCTCTGGCGCATTTGCAATGCGATAATTCCGTAACCGGGGCCTGGCCCCTCGTAATTTGATATAAAATAGCTTCGAGCTAGTTCTATAGGTAAATCTTTTTAATTTGCAAAATGACGTCGCCGTTAATTTACAATTAATGTTGCGACACTGCGCAAAGGTAAGCGCCGGCGCTTACAACGGTGTCGTGCGCGCGCGTCGACCTTGTCCTTTTCTCCCACTTTCACGACGACTACGTCGTTTGCCTCTTCTCAACTCTTGCTTCTCTCAAATGTCGTTCTACAACTTGTGTGCTGGATGGATTCAAACGCAAATTTGGTGGTGCGAAGGAGCAGGAAGGCCGTAAATGTGGCAGGTGCGTCAGACTGGATCCTGCACTTCTTGCCGTTAAATCTAACCATCACACGTAGCTACAGTGTGAGTGACTGTATGGTGCGATCCTCACCCTCATCTTCATTGCAAGGCCCTCAAATATATCACAGGACACACCTCATGCCCGTCGTTCCTCCGCTCTCCCAAATCCAAGTACAACAGGTGCAGCATCGGTCAACTTCCTCCCGGAAGTCGCTGCAAACACAACAATCGCAACAACTGAAGCACCGACAGCGACAATCGCCTCCGTCACCGCGCAATCCATTGGAAATATGTGTTCATCAGTCGTCCCAGGACGATCGCGATCTCCAGCACCAGTTGAGCGGCTCGGATTCCAAACAGCGGGCGCTGGACGATGATCGGCAATCTGGCTGCCAATATTGAGCGTGCTGATAGAGTAAAGCGGGCAGGGGCCGATCTGCTTGATGCTTGATGCAGGTCAAGCACGGCCCTGGTCGAACGACTCAAGACTGGGACAACCCCGCGCAAGAAGTCGTCGATCAACGCTGCTGTGGCTGCGCAGGAAAGGGAGAAGAAAGTATGTGCATCTCCCATGAATCCGTTCTACCAAATGCACCTTGACTCATTGTTTTCCATTTTATAGACTGTAAAACGAACAGATATCTATCAGAAGGGGTTTAAATGCCCTGGTAATGCGATGATAGTACTGCGGCATTCAGAAAGAGCCTTCGCGACTGCGCACGATCTTCGTGATCGGCGCTTCGCAAAGGCTAAAGCTAGTATGTCTGTTCTCTCTTTCGTTATGTTCTAAATTATGTATATTATTATCTAAATACAATATCTAATGTATATACATTTGAAACACAAAAAAGCTGCGCGAAAAGAGTGAGAATTATGATTTATAGACGTTGTCGAAGGTGTCCTTCGACAGGTCTGTGTCCTCGAAGTCGTGTCCGGCGGTTCCCGGAGCATTAGTCCGAGGCATCGCCGGACACACTTTTCTCTCAAAATTAAAACACTCTTTCATACATGCTCCAGGCACATTATGCTAAGCCAACGTGCCAATCTGACAGTAAATTATCATATTTATTATTGTAGCATTTATGTACTCTGATGTTGTGTAATTAGCACAATAATGCTAAAAAGTGCTGATCTAACAGTATTTATTCATTTGTATATTTTTGAGTGCATATGAGACTTCCATATTTTGTACAACAAATCTAGTCTACATTATGTAGAAGTCTAAAAAAGAATTGAGTGAATAGGTGGTGTGGAAGTGGTTGAACTCGAAAGTGGTGCTTCGAATGCATCACTTCGAGTGAAACTTGTGAACATGTGTTCGACTCTCGGACTGATTTGTTTACCTCACAACTGTTTCCTTAGTAACTTCCATTCTAACACCTGATTTTGCTTCATTATAGCTTCGTTTATTGCTATGTAGCATATCTGTATTTTTTAATCATCATTAATATAGTGAAACTAGCTGTAAATGTTGAATTTTGACTCAAAAGTGCTCAAAATGGCCAATTTTAGAGATTGTTTCATTTTTGTTGCCTTTTGTAAAGATAAATAGGAGCCCCTAATTTTTCTAGAGCTTCTCTAATGTACATAGAGTTGTATTTAAAATATGTAAAGCGATCAAGGGAACTTAAGATAAAAGAGAAATCGGAGAATGTGAGCATATGTGCATGAATCATGCATTTCTATTGTAGTCTTGCCCTTTTACCCCTTGTAACAAGTACTTTAGCCTCCCATTTTTTTGTGTACATACATTGGAGTATAATAAATCTAATTATATACTGTGCCTGAGATCAGTATGTCTACATTAAATTCAAAGCGTATGTTATTGATATGTTTGAGGCGGAAAAAAAGTCTGAGATATACCATATATAGTAATTTCTCGCGATTCTCAGGGTCGTGGCGCGCTATCCGCACGCATCACGAACGTCGTCTTTCTCTCTTTCTTCACTCTTCCCTCTTCTTCACCCTCTCAGAGCTATGGACGACGGGCAAGAAGGCGTTTGCTTCGCGCAAACGCCGTCTTGCTTCTGCTTCCGCAGCCTCTCGCCTCTCGGGCGCGAGCTGTATGCTCACAAGCGCAGCTTTCTAGGCCTCGGACGACGAGTCCTACTCCTACAACCTCCTTATCTCTCTGGACGACGAGAAGCTCAAGGACAAGTTTGAGCCCGATGGCAAGTTCATGCTAGACTTCCGTTAACGAGGCGATCTCATGGCTCGATGGCTCGCAGGAATCATCGAAGCAGGAGTACAAGGAGAAGCAGAAGGAGATGGACAGTGTTGCAAACTCCATCATGCAGAAGCTCTACTCCGGTACGTCTTCTCTACTATTGATATCTAACAGCAAAGCCCGCTATCCGTCAATGGGCGGGAAGTTATTGTAAGAGGAAGAGAAGAAAATCATTTTTACATACAGAAGTCTATTACTGTCTATACATCTAAATCCTTTATGGACTTTGACTGCCCGAGAAGGTGGCATGTAAAGTAGATGTCACCCTCAGCAACCAACACAGGTATACAACTGTCAGTCACAAGCAAGCCAAGATCACATCACCACAGATGAGCTTGAAATTGGGAGGTAGATCCAAGTGGTTGCAGTCTTGAGTTCACCCACTGCTGCAACAGTCACCACTTGTGCAACCTTTCCGGTTCTTCATTATGAACCCCTCCTTGTGGTTACGAGGCCACTTCCGAGAGGTAGTCCAACCACCAAGTCTCACCGCCAGTCTCAACCACCACTTTCGAGATATGCCACAACTGTTCCTGGGTACTTCAGCCTCCGGCCACGTCAGGCCCAATGCCGCCCTCTGCTCTCAGGCTGTGGAAAGTATGACGGAAGACGGCCGTCGGTTCCCTGCATAAGCAGGGTAGCAGTAGCTTACGCAAACAGCAACCATCCCGTTACTTCCAAGCCGCATCTGCATGCCCGGGTAATTCAGAGTTGGAGAAAGCGGTCTCTGTGGCGGGAAACATTAGATTGGTCTTCAGACAGTTGTTGGGACGGAGAGTTCGGCAGCAACCTTGTATGGCCAGGCCATGTTTGCATGCCCGGCTATGTGGTGAAGCTTGGCTGCCTTGTGCGACTAGGTATGAGCGGCTGTTCATTCGTGAAAATTTATGTTTATGTACCCTTTATACTGTTCTGGCTTTGGCTTTGAGAAAGCGCCTATGATTGGCCATTTGATCACATTAGCAAGAACATAACTAGTTGTTGAAGAGGTGTTTGCTGCGCAGCACCTTTGAATGCTTGATGTATGTTGGTGACGACGGAGAATACTGTCAAATTCGCGTGGAAACAACCTGCTGTTGTAGGTAAACCATCACATGACTGGAGCTCCTACCATAAAGAGTTAATTACCCATAAAGGCAATTTCACGTGACCGGATCAGTTTTCGCAGAGAATCGACACAGTTACGTTTTTCTAAGGTACCCAAGCGAACCCTACGGTTCGCGGGAATAATGAACCAAGTGTGCTATGATTACTAGTGACCCTAATATGGATAGATTGTTGTACCGCAATAGGAACATGTCAGAGCCCTTATCATGTTATTACCTGTTATAGCAATATGGTAGTACATTGCAAGGGCCTGTCAATATTGCGGCACATTGCAAGGGCTTGCAATATGGCGGTCCATTACCACCCATTATGGTCACTACAATACCGGGATAAAGTACCACCTACGTCTTATATATGTGTACATATTAAGGTTTCTCATTACCATGCATTATGGCTCTACAATGTACATACAAGGGCCTTATCTGAAATTAGAGATTTTCGTGATGTTATCATCAATTGATCTGCCACGCTCCAGCGGAACCCGATCAACCAAACACGTATATCTGTTCAAACCGATAATCCAATAGCTTGCTTGAGCTTGAGAAGCAAGACTTTCGCAAGAATGGATGGCTGCAAAAGTGCGGTCGGAGGTGCGAGGAAGCTGCGAACATGCCAAAGTGCCGAATCGACATGAATGTCCTGAGAGTAGTCCTGCAGTTAGTGATCATGATATTTAGACACAACAGCACACGCACCGTCTTCGCCAGTTGCATGATTGCATTCGCAAACCCGGCGGCGAGCCACTCGTCGGAGAGCTTCTCGTCTTTCACTGGTCTAGTCGTATCCCATTGATAATCTGCAGGTAGGTGTTCACATTTATTATACATAGCAAGGTGAGTGAAATCATTAGGAGAGGTGTGCTCACCTGTGGGCTTTGTCCCCTCCCTAAATACAGACGACACAGGATTAAGTTAGTGGAGAGAATTGTTTTGATATAATCGAGAGCTGACTCACCAAGCGCTAACAATCTTTTCTGCGTGTAGTTTGAAGAATCTACGACCAAAGCCATTTGGTATGCTCGTCGAGTTTGACATGTTTCGAGAATGCAGGAGGCTGTCCAGTGTGATCGCACCTATACATGCCTTCGTACAGCCTTGTCTATTCATTCATTTATCAGAAGATTTCATTTTTAAAATTCCGGAGGGAGCATACCCAAACGTCGGGTTTACTACCATGACAGAATCACCCGAAGCTACAAAATTTGATGGCAGAGACTGTGCGTTCTCATACTGTATCCAGGAATTATCCGCTCGACCGACAGAAATCGAATGTCAGTGCGCGTTACTTGCAGATGAAGAGGAATTGCTCACGGAACCTCAATCCTTCAATACTTGCTTGATCTTTGTATTCGACGAGGATATCAATCATCTCAATCAACCAATGTGGAACGGGCTCGCATCCGCCGAAGTTCTCAAAGTAAGGCTTGATCTCCGAGAAGTCCTGCGGGAGTGGTGGGTCGCCCCAGCCCCCGAACCCGAATTCAACTACAGAATGAGAACCAGGTCCAGCTTTTTTTCCAGCAAGTCAAAAACATGAAAGGAGCCGACGTACCGCGATGCCCGTCAATCTTATCGACCACGAAGTACTTCCGCTCCACGCCTGGTATAGGCATGGAGCAGTAGAACCACGGGCTGCAGTGATCATAGCCTCCCGGAATGGGCAACCGTGCACGCGCTTCGTGTGGTACTGTGAACCGGTAGGTGCAATATCGTTGAACAGTGTTATAGTCGAGCCTCAGATCATCAAAGGTGTCGGGAGAGATGCGGTTCAGCCATTTGAGCCCGGACTGACTTCTACCAGTGCAATCTGGTTCGAGACAATCGACGGGGGTTGATGAGTTCCCAGTATGAAGCTTATTGATTAGATCTCACCGATTATCAAACTCCCGTAAATATCCTGTTCCTCCCCGCCTGGAGTTCGAACCGTCGCCGATTCTATCCTGCCTTCATCGTTGTGAGTCGCACCCTTCGCCACATTGAGCCCACTGACTGTTCCCGTTAGCCAGTGGACCCGATTTGAGTAATCCCGAACTAGCCCACGCAACAAACGCTCGTACGCTTCTCGGCTCATGAAGAAACCGTCTGTAACACCGCCATTCGGATAGAAGGCTACCGGGAGCTTCATTATGTGTCCACCGAAGGCGTGTAGATTGAATTCAGCGGGTGCAATGCTAATCAGGGTAGCGAATGTGAATCTTTCTTAGCTGCAATAGAAAGGGAGGTGTTTGCGTACCGTCCATCAAATTCTCTAACTTTTTGTTCGAAAACAGTGAAGAGTCTATTCAGAGCTTGCAATGCTAAGGGCTGGAAAACTGAAGGGCATCTAAGTATCTTTTTCTTAAGCCGGATAGTTTATGAAGAGGCATACTGTGTGCTGCCGTATATTGCTCTACTCTTGTTCGTGCGTGCACTCGGCTCGACTCAATATAGTCGCCATTGCTATCGTAGACTGGAGTTCTGCCCTCATTGGTGTCCAGCCACGCCTCAGGCTCGACAATGATAACTTTCTCGAAATGGTCCGCGCAAATACGAGCTGCTGTCGGGATCCCCCAGGACCCCAACATGTCTAAGGCAATCCCGAACAGAACCCGGTATACTGAAACCCGAAATCACGACCTTGGCTAAGATCCCGAAAGGATCCCCCGCTCTCTGATCCCGGAAGAACCTCTGCTTCGCCATGCATTCTCCTGCTAAGAGTTCCGCCCCGCTACGACCTCCTCGCCCCTGCTTGTCCTCGCCCACGTCTCCTCGTCAGTCCCCCGCCTCGTCCCCGTGTCTCGATCCATCCCTAGCCCGCCTCGTTGTTCCCCCGACTCTAGGATGATCCCCCGCTCGCTCCCCGCTCCCGTCATGCTCGGTTCCCCGCCCCAGCGAACCCCGTACCTCGCCATAGTCCCGAAGTCACTCACCATAGCCACAGCCATAGCCATAGCCTGCCACAGCCATAGCCATAGCCATAGCTATCCAGAGACCTCGTAGGTTCTCGACTATGCCCGGATACCAGATCCCGGCCTCGCGTCCACAGTCATGAAGTGCAGTTAGGAGATTGATCCACTGCGTCCCAAGCCGACCTCTGTCTGGCCTTGAGTAAGCCAACACGACAGCGGTCAAGGATTGCTGTCCCGCAATCCTGCCCGGTCACGAACCCTGCCCTGCGCTCGTCCTGCCGCGGTGCCCTAGCTAACCCCTTCGACATCCCGTGCCTCTCGACCTGCCCTCGTTCGTCCCTAGCCTGCCCCGCCAGGAATCCCGCCTCGCCGCGAACGCTGTCAAGCGTCCCCTCTGACAATCCCGCAACCCACGCTCGTTCACGGTTGGAGTCCTGTCAAGACTCCCCCACTCGTCCCGGTTGGAGTCCCGCCAAACTCCCCCCGCTCTGTTACGACCGTCGGGAATTGTAGCGGGAAACAGTTTCGGGAAACTGGAATTCGCGACAAGAACCCGCGTTCGGGAATCTGGATTCGCGACTGGGAACGAGCGTGGGAATTCAGGCGGGAAACGCGCGGGATTCTATCCAGGCGCGTCGCGGGATTCTCAAGGCCAGCTAGGACTCTTCACTGCTTTGAACGTCAAGTAAGCGGATCCCTAAGGAAGCACTCCACAAGTAAGTATTGCGCAACTAACTACACAGGAGAAAAGAGAGAGATCGCACCTAAGGAAGCACTCCACAAGAGGTCAAAAGTGGGGTGCTCCTTACGATGCCTACAGCTATTTATCTACTTCGTAAAGACTGTATAGTTAATCTACGCTAAGTGTCCTTGCGCAATGCGCACCTATCTACTACAAACGATACATGCTATGACCGCACTGCTTGGCATGTCTATCCCGTCTCTCCAGATGGCTACGGCCTGTCCGTGGACGTCAGCGTCCGGTCCGGGGCCGCGACTAGCCAGACTAGGTATGCCAGACTGTTGCAGGTCGTCACCTTGAGGTACTAGCGGATTAATGAGCGTATGTTGATAAGTGAATGTACGTGTGCCGTGGCGGGTCGTCGTAAATGAGTGTGTGTATGCGTGCATGGTTGCCGGGACGGTGGTGCGGGATAAGTCACGTGAGCATGGGATTGTGCGATTCGGGAATGAGGTTTCGCGCGGGGAATCCAATGGCGGGATTCTCCCCGCGGGTTTGTCTGCTCATGTCGGGATCCTTGGCGGGAAAGTGCGGAAAATGAGAAAAGGGGCCTGGGATCTCGACACGCTCGTTTCCCGACTAGAGTCCCGCCAGACTCCCCCGCTCATTCCCGGTAGAAACCCCGCTCGCTTCCCGGTTGGAATCCCGCTCCTTTCCCCCGCATGATCCCAGTCGAAATCCCGCTCGTTTCCTGCCTCGCGTCCCGTCTCGAATCCCTGCGCAAATCCCCCGCAGGATTCCCGCCTTCGATCCCGTCGCGATTCCCATCGCAACCCCAGCTAAGTCCCCGCTCTGATTCCCGAAAGAATCCCGCTCAGATTCCCGAAAGAATCCCGCCACGATTCCCGATCGAACCCTGTCTCGATTCCCCGCTCGAATCCCGTCGCGAATCTTGCTGGTTTCCCGTCGCCTACGGGAAACCCCTTAGCTTCCCTGCTCCTCGATGCTAACTCCGTCCTGAGATAGCCCTAGGTGATTGGCCTGGCCACGCACGTGCCAGCCAACTAGTCTCGCTAGTAGCGTCCCGTCCCGGCCCGCAGACCACATTCCCGCCACCCCGTGTGCGGGATTGATCTCATTGTCCGCAAGGACTCGAACCCCGTCCTTAGTCGCCCTGCCCCGCGCGTGCCTCGCGATTAGGCTTCGTTACGACATCGAAGCACTGGCCTCTTCGAGGTTGGTCCCTGTCGATCCCCAGCGACCCTGATCCACGCCAGAAGTTGCCTGCAACTTATCCCGAGACGATGTATGCATTACATCCGCCCCCCACGCTCGTTACCCCGCTGCCTGTGCGCCAGCTTGATACCTCGCGCACAATTACATTCCTTTAGTTCTCTTTGTTTCACTTGACCATGCTTCACGCTCGTTCCCTTAGATCTTGCCCAGATGTCCCCCACCGAATCCCGAATCCCGGATTCACGTCACTGTATGCGCGGCCTTCGCCCGCAAGATTGTGTAACTAGTTAGTTGCGCGTTTGTGCATGCCTGTTCCCTGTAGATTCTGCCCAGTAGATAAATACCTGTCGCCACCGTAAGGAGCACTCACTTTTGTCCTCTTGTCGAGTGCTTCCTTAGGTGTGTTTCTGTCTTGTCTCTAGTGTAGTTTTACAATGCTGACTTGTCGAGTGCTTCCTTAGGGAACCTCCTCCTGATACAGAAGTGTTGCCTTGAGATCCCGGTTATCCTGAGCTCTCTGCTCCCGTCCTGAGCATGCCTGCTCTCTGGCTCTCTTGTCTCTGTCTTGCCCCGGATCCCGCTCTGCGAATCCCGCCTTGAGTCCTGCTCAGAATCCCGCTCTAAGATTCCCGCCAGAATCCCGCTCTGAGATTCCCGCCAGAATCCCGCTCTGAGATTCCCGCCAGAATCCCGCTCTGAGATTCCCGAACGAATCCCGAACGAACCCCGCTCTGCGATTCCCGCACGAATCCCGGTCTGAGATTCCCGAACGAATCCCGCCCAGAGATTCCCGCACGAATCCCGCTCTGCGATCCCCGGTCTGCGCGTTTCCCCGCGCCTCGACTCTGTCTCCCCGCGCCTCGACTCTGCCTTCCCCGCCTCGACTCTGACTCTGCCCCGTCCTCGCCTCGAGCCCCCTTGCGTCTCGCCCTCGTAGCCCCGCTTCCCGCGCGACTCCGTTGGCACTGTAGCGTCCTTAACGGTTCCCTTCGCCTTCTCCGCTGCTGCGTGCTCTCCCAGGCCTTGCCCCGGAAGCCGCTAAACGTGCCCCGGCCCCCAGGTTCCCCCCAGGTCGTAACAGCTGCCCATAAGCCTGCGATACTGTAGGAAAAGATTTTAGTCGATTGAACCAATGATCACTAGCTCTACGAACCTCCCTCCACATACAACAGCAGTGCCTTCAATTCTCTGCGAAGGTGGCCTTGGACGTCCTAAGTTCGGAACGTCAAGTAAAACGGTCGATTGACGGAGGAAGAATTGATTAAGAATGAATCCTAGTGCACGCCACCCGAGCGAGATAGTTAAGATCGAGAAGGCTACAGCAAAAGAGTTGGTGAACATAAAGAGGCTTTGCAACATCTTAACTCTTCGTCGTATTGTCGCTAGTGGAAGGGAAGGGTAGTTCGTTTGCGCCTTTCATGCTCTGACGCACTTATAAAGGGCTGGAAACGGGATACCAAGCGAAATAGAGGCACGTAAAGCGCTCGGAAGACGTCTAAGAGCATTAGGCAACATCACTACTAGTAGCTGTGGATTGCATCCGAAATAAACGGGGCGTCATGCTGAGCAGTTAAGATGGACTCTCCGGGCATTAACGGTGTTCAATTTGATGACAAGCGTATTTGGTGAACATCCCACTGCAGTGTACATGTATGTATGTCAGAGTCATTGAGCTCGCTACCAGTGAGATTTTCCCACTGAGATGTGTTACTGTAAGCTCGGAGAAGCGATTGTAGTTGTCAAAAACTGATAGAGCCTTCAGAGTAAGTTCATGAGGTTACGAGTTGTGTTCAGTCAACTTCAGTGCCAGCTCGAATCGGACCCTAAATCGGAACTTTAAATGTCGCGACCGTGTCCACCCATGACTTAGCACAACGAAGCCTCGCTAATTAGCATGGGATAAGGGACCCTTATCCCATGCTAATTAGGTATCAGGTGGTGGGCATTATAGGTGAGCTCCGAATCGGGGAAACTACCTTTCCGTCCATTACCGGAGCTTGAAAACAACGCCACCGCGCCACTGGCACTGGCACGCTCTTCCTCCGACGATCATCTCCGCTGAATTCCAGACTTGATAGACGCTCTCCTCTCCATTCTGGGCATATCTATCTTGCATCGTCGAGAGGCCATAGGTCAGATATGAACACAACTCTCTCAGGATCCGATGCCGTTTGAGAGGGAGGTTTACACGAGGCCGATTGTTAACTAATATCTGCTGTCTTAGGGCGGTCTGCATTGCTTCGTCGACACAAACTATTACTATAGTAAACTTGGACATCGCCCACTGGCACGGCTCCAAGACTCGAGCAGGCGACCCGACCCTCGTATCATGAGGGGAAAACTTCCACGAGGCCGATTAATAACTATATCTACTGCCTTATACGGCTCGAACATCACATACGGCCTTAGGACTCGAGGCAAATTACGCGTGTAGATGCTATCCCGAACCGCAGTTTCCTCACACGAGCTTACTGCATGGCGAAACACTAGAACGATGGGTATACACTTCTACGCGAACTCTACACATCTTCTGCGTCGAGAAAGAAGATTTGTGTGTTTAGGCATTGCAAAAAGATACACAGAGAAGGTAAAGTGGAACGTAATTTCGAGAACAATGCCCGAAAATTACATGGCGCCCAGGGACAGCCGACATTGTACCGTAGAGCTCCTTCCGAACAATTGGCCTCTGCCAGCCACATTGACACTGCACTGCCGCATGTTAGTTAGAAGTAGAGGGGTCCTGCTCCTTCAACGCTGACAACTAGCCTTTCCCTCTTACTCTCGCCTGCTCCCCTTCAAGATGATTCCAATGGGTACGTGACCGCATTTGCTTAGACGCACAATACTAAATTTCTGAGAAGGTTTGGACGCTCCTCAACTACAAGCGCTGAGTGTTTTCTGTGACGGGTTCCAGGATGCCATGAAACAAATGCAGACGACTTTGGATACATTGCATCAAACCGTGAATCTATCGACCAGTAAGCCTTGACTATCTCGTTTGTACAGACAACAATGAATGAAGTCTCCACAGGGGCGGCTAAAGAAAGTGATGTAGCTTCAACACATCATGAAGACGCTCAAGAGCAGGAAATTCAAGAGATTACGGGCGCTAATCCAGGAAACGTCGTTATCAATGATGAGCCCGAGAGTGAGTCATGATTCCATTTCTGATGATGATGAATCTTATTGCTTCCGTAAGACTGGCCGAGTCCTGAAAAGATAGCACAGTACAAGGAACGATGCACCAAACACAAATGGTACTCTATACGAACTGAGCTGTAAAACCGAGTCTAATTCTGCTTCAGCGAATGCGAGAAGATGCAGGTGGAGGTGCGTATTCGGTACCAACCACACGAAATGATCCGTACTGACAAAATCAGCTTGGATGCTACATTGCGCACTTGCGCATTGTCGGTGGCGACAAGAATGATATTGAATATGCAGAGTCGCTACGAAAGGCAATGCTCGAGCCTGTGCAATGTGTGGAGAAAGCTTTGGATGCGGTTGCCGATGGTGCGTTGTATTCGGGAGTAGAAACTATCACTAATACCTACAGTGATGGTTCAGAACACGGCGAGGTATTCAAGGGCGTGAAAGATGCCTTTGATTCTCTCACCTTTCTTGTCTGGCACTTTTCACCTTCGCCTCCCAGGGAGACAGCACTCAGTGATAAAATGTCGCAATGGAGGAACTGCCTTATTGTGAGTACCGGTTCTTTGATTTACTTCTCGGGCTAATCATCTCACGCGAAGAATGGGTACCATAAAGCCAGAGGTAGGAATGAAGCCTATCTACCGTAGTTCGATAACTAACAATAATGAGATAGATCGCGTAGAATCTGGGAAATTTGTTGATTGTTTGTCGTACATCCACGATGTCTTTTTCTTCGACCTGGAAACAGCGATGGCCAATGTCGCCCAAGCAATGATGACATTCGAAGAAGCATGTAAGTGGTTGAGTGCATGGTGCGCCGGTAATGTTTTTACTCATTCATGTTGATTGTATCGAAGCTGCGATGAAATGGTTAGCGTCGCAGTCGCAGAAGCCAGAGGACATTGACATCAAGTGTTGGGAATACATAGTTAATGTCTTTCCGATCGAGGACTCGGACTCCACTAGTGTCTTGCTGGATTTAGACACGACTGCACGGCTAAAGGAAAGATGTACAACACACCGCACGTATGGCTTCGTACCCGAATTTTTGTTGTGTGTCTGAATTAATTGTCCCTCTGCAGAGCGTGCAATAGAATGCACGATGAGGTATGTTTGTAGCTTCCACTGAGCAAAATGTATCTTATCAAAGAAGTAGCTGGACCACCTTATCGCACATTATGACATCGTCGGAGGAGATAAGGAGGTCATTGAATCCGCAAAAGATGTTCAGAGCCACCTTCATAGTCTCGTGGAGCCGCTGATTTATGGTTTGAGAATCGACCCAGATAGTGCGTGACATCTTACAGATAAGAGTGGAAGACTTTAACAAGTGACATAGAAAGACCAAGTGAAATCAAGTATTTGACGTACCCTCTTGCACAACTATCTTTTGCCGTCAGTAAATTCAAGGCTAGCCTATACCACCAAAAGCACGCGTTCTACTTTCGTGAAGTGAAAAGATGGGCGGATTGTTTATGGGTGAGCTACAGTACATTGCTGCAATATATGACCGATGCTTAACACTTTTGTCACGAAGTATGGGGTGCATAAAGCCCATGGTAATAATCAAAGATTAAATGATCGCAGCAGTATTTCTAACAGTACTATCCTAGGCTTCATACATAGAAATGAGCTGGTTGAATGCATGGATTATGTTTGTTATGACCTCTTCACCAAGCTGGAAGAGGCCATGTATGCACCTAAAGAAGCTTCCGAACGGAACTCCGTGAAAGTCGGTGCAGGCACTGTGGCCGATGAACTCAAAACGTTTGGAGAGAAATGTAAGTGCTTGAGTGCTTGATCCTGACCTACTTGCGCTAAAGTAGGACAGCTCTACCTACTTTCCTTGCCGAGGAGAAGGAGAGGGATACGACACGATACATCAACATCACGACGATCGCCACCTTCTTCTCCAGCGTGACAGCAACCACACTTCAATTCACGTACGCGCAGCCCAGCTCAGGAACGTCCAGCACTCTTAGAGGAATTGTGAATTTCTTTTGGTTTCTGTCGCTGGTCTTCAGCGTCTCCTCGGGTGTGAGCAGCCTACTGGGCGTCACATGGCGTAGATCCTCTGTGTCAATAACAACAGCTCTTACATTATAATATAGACGACTTTCAGCGTAGTTTCATTTTTTTGCATTTAAATATATGAATAAACTTTTGCTTATCAAAAATGAAACTAACGTAACCGAGATTCGAACTCACAACTCGAGTTCGAACCTCACATTAGCGACACTCATAGCCATTACACCATAATGTCTTATTTAATTTGTAACCTATTGCATTCAAGAGGCTTCGATTGCTCACACATCAGTAAGAGTTTGCGAGATTCAAGAAAGACAAGACTGCAAATTTTAGAGTGAATCAGATGGACTTGCTCAATGAAAGGACATATTTGGTGCAGTCAGTCTCAATAAGGGCTAATCAGTTTGCTGTTTCATAATGTTTGAGATAGATTTGTATTAAATTTTATATACAAGATATAGGACTAAGAAGGGCTACTCGTTCTTGCGCTCCCGCACGCTATCGTCTGTTGACGAGGAACTAGAAAGAATGCTGGGAGCCGGAAGAGAAAAGCGTGGGTGCGTTACAAGATTTCGCTGTCTTCATTGTGTGCTGACACTGTCGTGAGGCTCGATGTCGTTCTTGATACGGTGGTCGATGATGAAGAGACATGACGCGCATTGACGTGTGACGATCGCGCTCTCCTGCTTGTCACGAGTCGTGGTACTCATTCAGAGTCCTGCCAATGTCTGCGATCGTCAGATCGGACAAAAGATTAAAAGTGACTACTCACCAGAGTTTGCGTGGGCACATACACCCGGTCTTGAGTATATCCTCCTCACCTCGCCCTCGAACCTGCGCAAATCATCGCCGGGCACATTGAGCTGCGACTCAAGGGACTCGCACATCTCGCGCTCCATCTGGTCGATCTCGCGGGGGCGAACATGCCCTGGCCGGGGACGGCCCAGGACTTCTTGCTGTACGTGTCGTCGCACACGACCTTGCTCGCGATCATGAAGGCGGGGAGTAAGAGGCGGTGGCCCGAGGACCCCCGCGCGGCGGGGAAGCGCGACTTGAGCCGGTGCAGCAGAGCGGGCGCGGTGAAAGTGACGGAGGGGTGGGTAAGATACAAAGTGGTCGAGGGTGAGCGGGATGTTCGGATGCGAGGTCATCAAGGCTGCGGCTGCCGAACTTGCTGGTTGTACCTTGCTATAGATCCCCAATATCAGTCTTTGAGCCTTCTGAATGATTAGTATTACTCACCTATACACTTTCATCCTTCCTCTTCCAGCTCTCTTCGCATCCCTTGTTCCGGTTGTAATCTACCTCGTAGACGACCGAGGTTGTCCCGTTTGCACGTAGGCCACCGATGGACGACACGGACGAGGCGGAAGAGAGATCGTCCTCAAATTGCTCCACTTCGTGAATTGAGGGCCTAGATAATTTCAGTAAAGTTGAGCGTAATGAAATAAAAAGTTTACGCAGCTCGAATTTGGTACCACCATCCCCTTGATCAGAACGTTGATCGTCTCCTTCTCTGCGAACATCGCGTGTCGTCTCCCGACCGGATGAGCTTGCTGAGGAGGCGTACCTGTCCATGATATAAATTCCAAGCGCGATGTCTGGTGTCGCAGCCACTGGGCGCTGTGCTCATCCAGCTTGTCTGCTGGAACCGGTCAAAGACGCAGACGAGTCGGCGGGATACTTGGCTGCGCTCTATCAGACATGTCAACAATGTCTTGGAAGAGGAACAAAGAAACGTACCATTTGAGGTCCGAAAAAGAGCCCAAGAGGAAAAAAGAGTGATGAAAAGAAGAAAACAACGTTGTCGGTGTGAAAGTGGGAGAAGACAAGCATCGCGCCCACCCGCAAACGCCGGCGCTTTCTGAGTCCCCGGGGAAATACCGAGAGGCGCCAGACGCGGCACCCCGGCATATTGGGCCCAAAAAGAGAATGAGTGATACGGTAACTTGAAGCTGTGCACGGTCTGAGTCTAGACTATTAGTAGTCTCGTAAGCAACCGCCACTCCTTTTAAGGCAAGTGGACTTAAAGAGAGTAGCTGGCCACGAGGCTGGGTCTAGACTTTACCTGACATGTCTAATATGGACATCTAAATGGATTTTGAGAGGATGAGTCGAAAAGTTGAGACTGTGGACTACTCACTTCTCGAAGACGATGAAGTCATCGCTGGTTCGGTTTGTCTGAAAAGCACTGCATCCCAGTTCCTTATCCGAGTTTGCGAATCCGTGGATTGACTTCAGTAATTTCTCCACGGCGCCGCCTTTGCGTGGTTGGGCTAAAAGCTGATAGCTCAGACTATGTTATGTATATAATATGAGTCGCTGGACGTACATACAGTAGCATGCTCAGCTGTTGTCGCCGTCGTCGGTGTATATGCGAAAGCCAGTAAGAGTTGAGGTCCGTACGCTCCTGAATAAAGCTACGTACCTAAAGTGAGAGATATTAGTGTTATGTCTCGCGTAATAATATATGGAAAGCAAACCTCCTAGTTGCATGCATAGCGCGTATCGCTTTAACGTACCTGCCGATGCTGTACGTCGAAATCACTGCAATCCATTTGATACATTGCGTGAAGCACTGCGGCAACATGTACACCGCCTCATTATATGGAGGCGTCATTGCTTCAGGCTTTGGGTCCGCGGACTTCTGCGCCAGTGCATACTATGGCTGTGATAGCCCCTTCTGCTGTATTCGTGTCAACGGTGACACTTCTGATATTTGAGAGAAGATGATCTGCGTTGTTGCAAAAAAGGGATTCGGCGGAGGATCGGAAATTAATATTGAGCGCCGGAAGAGACCAAGGCAAAGTCCCGGTCGCCTTTTGTCTTGTAAAAGATTATGATCTATAGAATGGGGGAGGGGAAATGAATGCGAAGCCTATGAGCGCCGACATACTCACCCATCCATTCATTCCGGTACGTCCTCCGGACTTCGTGCATCCCACGCACCCTTCTTCCCCTTGTTCGAAGCTCGTACAATAAGGTTTATGGCACGGTGAAAGAGAGTCATCAGACCCGGACTCTGCAAGTAATGTAGCATACATCTTACCTGTGTCGAAGAACAGGAACCGTTGCGGCGCCGGTCGCTGATAGAAGGTTTCGGGCGATGTTTCTTCCAGTAATACAATACAACGAAGACCTCCGGCGGCCATCTACACGATAGAGTGATGGAAGATAGATATGAGCGGTGAAGTTATCGTGATGGTAAGTATATTGCGATGCGCGTTCCCGTTTCCTAATCTGGAAGATATGCTAAATATAAGTCTGCTGTGTCGGAGTATGTACGTAACTTACGGATGCCCTGATTTCATTTCCGTTGTCACCGACTATGACAAATAAGCCATGCTGCTTAAATGACTCAATGCCGAACATCGGCATCTCTAAATAGCTCAGGACATCAGCTTCGAGATACGGTCACCAGACATGAGTTTAGGGCCCTGGATCCAATGCATAATGTTCGTAGGTTGTTGGTAAAGCGAGTTGTAGACATTTACAGACGTACTGTGACCTTAGTACATCTGAACTATCGCTTAGAATTTATTTGAAAATGACTTCGAATATCTAGGCGGATCTAAACACGTGTATTTTAAGATTTAAGCTTTACAGGCGACCAGATGCAACAATTTACAGCCGCGTCGACTGCAAAGTTCCACAATATTGCGTCCTACGTCGAATTTACTCGCGTTGTGTAGAGCGTACGTATTATATCACTCATCGCCTCGAATATAAGCTTTTCCGATACATATATTAATCCGCAACTCGCATATACTGACTTTTTCAGCTATTATGGCTTAAATGAGCGAAAACAGAGCCCATCAGATGTTTGTTTACTTACCTGTATTTGTCCCAAGAAGCTGTCCGGTTCTTTCATACTAAGATCAAAACAATGCGCGATGCTTCCGCAGCCGTGCGTGACTGTGAGTGTGAGTGTGAGTGTGACCTGTAGTGCTTATGTGCGACGACTCATCCTCCTTGTCTTTTCTACATAATCTGTCCTCCCTCACTGTCTCTTCAACTCAATCTACCTCACAACTTTCTTATCGGATACCTTCCAGCACACGATGTCCTCAACGCCGGTACTGGTAGCCCCTCATCGCAGTCGTCGTTCACGCGATGTCCGACAAATCTTCGAGTTCCTGGCCTTCATTGCGTTGGAGGTCCTAGGCACGATCCCCATGGGCAAGGCCATCGCCAAACCGGTCAAGTTTGGGATGAAATGGAGAGAGGTACGTGGTCACTTACCTCGCTTATGCTTCGCTGTTCTTAATAGCATTTGTATTCATAGTCCTCCGAGTCTCTGAAAGAGAAAATCGCCATCATCAAGACGTCCGTGAACGACACCCTCTTCCAGTACCTCCTCCACATGAGCTATCCCGATTCCGACCTCAAGTACGAGCTCGATGCTCTATTATGGTGTGTTAGCCAAGTTCTATATCTATGCTGTCACTGCTCACCATTGGAGTTAGGGATGTGGCGGATTTGATGAAGGAGATTGAGGAGGTGGAGAAGTGGGGTGGGGCGGCGAGGCTTGTTCGCGTGCGGGACATGAAGAAGTTCGCGAAGTCAGCCAAGGCAACTGCGGATGACCTTCGGAATAGGCTTCACGTACGTACCTCATATGATCCCTTCTTTCTTTCAGGCTGACCCTTTTAACTCAGAATCTTCAGCATGGTATCGAAGTCGAGTTACAAGCGAGAACCTTGGAGTGTCAAGAGCGTATGGCGAGAGATCAGGCAGAGATGCGGGAGGAAATGCGCGAGGGTTTCGCGCGTATGGCGGACTACTTTATTCATAAGGACTAATATCAAGTATATCATAGTGCTAATTGGACACACTCTTTTTATACCTGCTTCCATTCTATATTATTATCCCTGACGTTTCTGCACATTGACATGCTCGAACATCTGCTTTAAATATTCTCAACGTCTACTAGACTCTATCATATGTAATATATTAGTCCATACACTGACAGCATCAGTTATTGTACATTGCTTATACCTTACGATGCCCAGATTGAGTACGGTTTCCGCTAGATTAACGTGTACATGTCTAGTCTCTACGTCACCAACCACGACTTACGCTACCGTCTGAATCGATCATCAGTGCGTGTCCCTCCTAAAATAGGGCGTTAATAAGACGGTATATAAGGCATTATCTATGATTGAAACAACGATGCCTGTTCACCCGTACACAAAACATGTCAATCATGCACTTGGATTATCGTGTGCGTACACTTCATACAGTGAAGTGAACAACGTCCAAGTTGACTGCCTTATTTCAGCCACGGCTTGCATTGCTACAGTACATCAATGTGCTAAGTTGGTACATGCCCTGGTGTGTTTGTACTGCTAGATTTTCTACCAAGAAGACAGAGCTCTCTAAGGTACACCACATAACAATAAGTACCAAAATGAAGGCAAAGTCCACCTAGACACCTCAGTCAGCGCAAGCATTCCATGTGATCCTGTTTCGGCAGGCGAGCTGCCTAATGCAGTAACTCTATTTAAAACGACTTACACATGTCACGCGTAGCAATATATAGAATGACGCGTACCTTAGTCCGTCGTTATCAATCCTGCGGATCTATGTCAAAACATTTGAAATAGTTTGTGACGTCAGTATGCAACGTCTAATAGCTAATTGAGATATGCGCTTGGCGTTCCTGATCGAGATTGCAGGTAGCTGATAATCGAGTGGCCCTGATCGACAATGTATTATCAGTAATGGTATTTACTAGATCAGATTCCATCCCGATCATACCATCACCCTATGTGTCGATTACCTTTACCTGATTTTCGAGGAGATTTCTACCTTTCATCTGTATTGTGATCCTGAACCTGGCTCTTCCAGACTTGTCAGAAGCGGTATGTAGCTGACAGTACGAGTCGCTTACCATCGGCAATCACACCGAGACCAAGTCTCTGATCTTTTGGGAAGGAAAGTGGCGATCAACATCAACACAAACATTGCACAAGATCGATTTCACTCACCGTAGTTCCCTCCGGGATCTCATCCGCAATGTAGGAAAGTCCTTGATTTGTTTGTCCGCAATACCAATGCCCCCGGGAACTCCAATACGATTGATTGCGAGCTAGTACACTCCATATCGGCTCTGCATGCTCCTCGTCGTCAGATTCTTTCATGGATTTCACCCTCTCATTTTACGCATATGTCGGAAAGTGGGTCTCACTGCTATTTACTTTTGTCTGGTTCTAACATACGCAAGCCTTTTACAAATCGCTAATATACAATGCAAACGCTCATTATATCACAAGGAGAACATGTTCACGTATTCAGCCAACCTAACTATCTTGCCTCGTACGCCCACAGTGGTGTCGTCTATGTTGAACAACTGTTACACGATGAGCACGAGCTTTTAAGCCCCTAAAACACGCCAAACATACCTCAAGATTGTCGTTATAAACAAGGTGAGCCGTCCCCTGAAAGACATACCTCCGTCGTCCGTCTCGCCCATACACCTGTCAGTACAGCTGCAGGGTGATGTGGTCCCTTGCATCGAGTTCATTACGGTGTATGCCCCCGCTTCATCCAACTAATCAGCCCATATCGTACATCAAACAGCTCAAAGATACATACCAGATCTTCACATATTCTACCCCCGTCGCAACCAGCTCATTCATGAGCGCCGACACGCCGATCTCGCAAATGTCCCTCTCGAACGGCGCACTCTTGTACGTTCTCTCGTCGTCCCAGCAAAAGCGCCCGCAACTCGGGATAAGAGCAACTCGGTAGGCCTCCCAATCCATGGCGCGGAACAGCTTCAGAACGACTTGGGGTAGGTAGCCAGAGTCCATGGTCGTCGAATACAGTAGGGCGATGTAAGAGGAGTGAGCTGGTGAGGCAAGGGCGAAGGAGAGAGGGAATTGATGTGGGCGAAGGCGTAAGAGGCAAGCGTGTCAGGGTGGCTGAAAGCAAGACGAGTCAGCAATGTGAGGCGATGCTGATGGCGCAGCCGTGTTCAAGCGCTCGATGAAAGCGCCCTCGGGCGTTAAGGCGCGAAGACATATACGTTGCTAAATTTATCTAACTACTTATCCGTCGAGTTTCCCACATATCACACCTCTGCTCTTGCGATCACTCCATCCCCGTCTAGCTTCCAGGATGGTGAGCTGTTAGTGTTATCTTGTGGTGTCGATAGTCGGATGGCTAGTAGCGACAATTGTATATGTTGTGTCGCATTCTGTGTCGCATTCAAGGCCTATGTTATCGAAGATCTCGCGTGGAGATAAGATAAGATATGAAGATTATCTGCGATCTCGGCCAATTATGCTCAGCCTTGCGGGGTTTCACTCTATGTGATCCGCTCGGCCAATTAAGCATTGTCGTCCAAGAAAATATTCATCCGCTATCTCGGCCAATTAAGCTTTATCGTGCGGGGTTTTATTCCGTGAGATCCGCTCGGCCATTTAAGCTTTGCGGGGTTTCAGCTGCGTAACGGCGCGCCGGCTTGGAGTTTCAGCCAAGGCGTGTTCCTGATCATTTGAAACTCCGCTACGGTCAACATACGATTAACATACAACATTCATGTACTTACTGGTGTTCCATACAGTGAATGGACGATAAACATTCCTTATCGTCCGTGGCACCCCGCCTCCACTCGTGAATAGAACTGCTATTGATAGAAGGTTTCGGGCGATGTTGTGAACGCGACGCCGATTGAAGGAGACTTCACGGAGAATGCAACCTAACATGTAAGGTCACAACCACCCTTAAGTTTGGCTTGTCCAATTAGGAACCCAATGAGCTTCAAATAATCATGTGTTTTGCTAGATGGACTTTGGAATGACAGGCGGCACCATATGCATATATGATGTATTCCGAAGCATTTCCAATTATCCAAAGCCCCCAGGTCAACGTTGATAAATCTGGAACGCACTCATTAACGGATTGGAGATACAATTCTAGTTCTGCATACCAATGAACATTATTATGCCCTTCTCGCTTGCTTGACAAAGTGCTTTCAGTTCCAGTTCTGGGTGATAGAGGCTTCCCTACTATCACATTTTCATTCAACTCCGTGCGACGATCGCCCATATCTTGCAATGTCACTATGTTACCTCAACATTCCCGGACTGATGTTTATTGACATGTGGTCTGGCGGAGGATGAATCTGGCAATGGTATTATCTTGCTCTCTACATCCGTAGGCCTTGAATGGAAATACATGGCCGGGATGAGTAGTATAGGACAAGACACGCGCATTTAGGCGATGGTCAATGTGTCAAATCTTTGTCGATACCGATTGTCTGGCCACTTCGCTTTCTTCATGCAAGAATCGCCCGTGGCGAGCCATTCATGCATATCTATTTGTGGAGGTTCGCGAATGAGTTTATGAGTCTGGCTCCAATATACAATGATTGTAGGTTGTTGGTAAAGCGAGTTGTTGACGCAGTAGACGAAGTGCTGCCATAATAAATCTGCACCATCGTTAGAAGGATGACTTCGAATACCTAGGCATGATTTGAAGTCCATCTCTCTATAGCATGCAACGGCTTGGTAAGTGAGTTGCGACACTGTGCGGTAAATTCACTGTACAACCCATACATCGATAGATCTGCGGTTTGTTAGACCCACAATAACCGCGCTTTGCAGTCATGCTGAAGATTCTAAATGGAGATGGTAGGATAAGTCCTCCTCCAGGTTATGGCAGGGATGTGGGGGTTATGGCAGGGATGGTGAGCCGTTTCCTATAGGATAATAGACTCCGGACAGACGGTATCCATGTATTACAACCCTCAGGCAACTGTTGAAGTTCTTTGTCCAAGGATCTTCTCATCCACTTCTTCGCCTCTGACTCTTACGGTACCAGCATGGAACCAGAGTACTCGGGAATCACTCCAAGATGAGCTCTGGTTTCTCAGTTGCGACGTGAGAGGTCGAAGGTCTATGCATGTGACGATAGCGAAGCATAAGTGAGGTAAGTGCTGAACACCTCACGCCATCTCATCCCACATTTGACCGGTTGCGTGATGCGTAGCCAGCAGGGTTCATGCCTAGGACATT
The DNA here is from genome assembly GCA_910574455.1 of Trichaptum fuscoviolaceum. Classification (NCBI taxonomy): domain Eukaryota; kingdom Fungi; phylum Basidiomycota; class Agaricomycetes; order Hymenochaetales; family Trichaptaceae; genus Trichaptum; species Trichaptum fuscoviolaceum. Next base: position 3,794,493 of record CAJSYZ010000009.1, on the reverse strand, counting down.
CATGGCGATCAATACCATGAACTCTAATATGTGTCGGATATCGCGCGAATGACAATTGCGATGAGGGAGTACCAGTACCAGCATTGAACACATTGTATGCTCGAATGTATACGAGACAGACGTGAGGTAGATTGAGTTGAAGAGACAGTGAGGGAGGAGATATTCTGTAGAACAGACGAGGAGGTGGACGATTTTCCACTACCAGGGTGAGGTTGATCTTCGTCTGCCAGACTCTTCTCCGGCCGTTTCTCACTATGAATAGTCCGCCATACCCGCGAAAGCCTTCCTTATTTCCTCCAGCGTCTGTGCCTGATCTCTCGCCATACGCTCTTGACTCGTTCTCGCTTGTAACTCGATTTTCATATCATGCTGAAGATTCCGAGTTACGATGCGTTTCCGGTATGCGCTCGGCCAGGGAAGAAGATGTGGGCCAGAATATATCCTTTTTAATGAGCCGCTTTCGATAGGGCAAATTAATCCGGACCGAACATCTCGCATTCGGATTTTTCTTTTGCTTCTGACATCCATCGAATTTCTATTTCCGAAGAGTTCAGCTTCTTCGCACTATCCATGTCTTGCAGCACCAGCGTGGATCCAGTGTACTCGGGCTCTATCTTAGGTGAAGGGAGGTTTGAGCATGTCCCGTTTCGTTAGGACCCGGAATCGATTGTCCCCTGTTCATGAAGCTGACCTGCCATTGGATATAGCAGACGACCCACGCGTCCCGTTCCGAACTTGCTTTTTCCTTTATTGCTGGCTAAGAGTGAGCTCGTACACTGCTATATTGAGGCATCCATCTGATACGTCCATTGTCATATGGATTGCAGCGGAACCAATCCTTATAGTCATTCCAGGGACGAGCGCACGGTTCTGATTCCTCCAGGTGTCAATAGACTGCTCACGGTCGTCCTCGGTAGGAAGGGTGGCGTTATCAAGAGCTGCGCCTTTCTTTATTTGGTATCTATGCGTCATCGATGAGCGCGTGATTGATTAGAGCGGCTATGACGACTTACTGCTTTCGTTTAATATTCAATGCTGCTTCCAGCACTACCGCTATCTTTCCTTTCAACCCCGTATCCGAACGTCCACTAGCATGTACAGTCAAGCTCCTCAGGCTTGCCTCCTTGTCTGCCACTGTCGAGAGTACGGCTTGCAAGTCAGTTTTGAACGGTACGGACTCTCCCATTGCTTCGTCTTGGTATTGAATGATGGCGATATAGACATCCTACTCGATTCCTCCATGATTTCCTGGCTAACATTTCGCATGCATTTCTATCTTTTAGTAACTCAGTTCTACTTATATGTCATAATTGAAGTTAAATGTGAAAAGCTCACCATTCATACACATCGGATCTAATGATTGCCAGCAACAGTCATTCAACTCTATTCCTCTCTAAGTATCAATACTTCTATGTTATCTACTTTTTTGGGGCTGCAGCCGCCTCCATTGCCTTTGCCTCTGCCTTTGCCTTTGCCTCTGCTTTTGCCTTCTTTGCCTTCGCATGTGCCTCTTTCCTTGCTTCCTCCTTTGCCTTCGCTATCGCGTCCGCATCGAAGTAATTATTCCATTTCTCGACGGGCGCTTTGATTGTCCGCTTCGGCCGTCCCGTCCCGTCGCTGGTTGTAATATCGCCGTTTGAACTGACTTCGGCTACCTTCTTGGCACGAGTACGTGACTGTATGCGTGCGTCGGGCTGATCACCTAGATAATCACGTGCCGGTGCGCGTTGCACGCCCCTTCCTCGCGGGCGTCCGCGCGGGCGTCCACGCGTCACCCTTTTCGCATCTGGAAAGGACAGGACTGTGAGACTTTGATCAATTTCAATACGATGGAAGACCTACTGCTGCTGTTATTGGCCGAAGAAATCGGCTGCGCGACTGTCTCTTCCAGCATTGCGGCATCTCCTTCGGGTTCAAATATAGACCCTACTATCGGTTTGAACTGCGGGCGTTTCTTTTCTATATTAGGAGAATGCGGTACCGTAAGACTTTGATCTATTTCATAGTATGCGTCGGGTGACCTACTGCTGTTATTAGACGACTCGGAAGCAATCGGTTGTGCGACTGACTCCTTGAGCATCGCGGTAACCCCTCCCCGCGCATTCATAGACCTCACAAATGATTTCGCTAGAGCCTCAAGACCCTGCAGTTGCATCGAGTCGATCATATGGAGGTCAGCGAGTGTCTCGTCATCAATAACCGCAAGTGGGCGATCAACTGGCTCTGCGGTATCGTTAGCCATGCCCATCCGAAAAGATAAGCGACTCACCAGATGTTTCGTGCTTGTCGTTGCCTCCGCCCTTGCCTTCCACCATATTGGCATGGCTAGCTGCAGTGCCAATGCTTGTCAGGTCTATCTCATCTGTGGGATGACCAATATCACTCTCTATACTTAAGCGTCAGTCGCGGAGTAAACATGCACAGCAAGACTTTACCAAGTTGGGTACCATGTGCCATATCCATCATCTCTATATCTTCTTCTACAACTTCTGTAGTTGCTTGAGTAGGTGCAGCCTCCACTGCCTCATCCTGGTGAATGTTGGACAAATCTACATTCGTAGTCAGCAAAAGTGCATCAGATATATTGACTGACTCACCATGCATCGTGTGTGAGGCTACGACGTTCTCTCCTGACTCTTGAGTGTCATCAGGTGCGACTCCTCCATCTTCGTATAGACCGCTTGATAACGCATCCTCTCGTTCATCGTCTTCCACTATCGCTTGAGGCAGAGTGGCGAGATTCCGCGCATCACTGTTCTCTACGGAAGCGCATCAGATACTGTCTGCACTGAAGTTGCGTCTGACCTACCGTAGACACCCTTGGACTCATGATATTCGCCCGCAAACTGGTCCCATTTTTCCCTGAAGCCACTCTTCTGGTAGCTCTCTGTGAGCGCAAACTCAGGTGCATTGCCGATTTGGATACTAAATCATGATTGTTAGGCTTCGTCGCTGACAGCCAAAAGTTGCCCCATACCTTCCGTTTATAGGGTGTTCCGGGCCTGGCAGGGAATACGCGAGGAAGAAAACTGCATCCCCTACGCCACCACGACCTCTACCATGGTAGGCACTAAGCAGGCTTTTGGCTGAATACTGAAATTGCCGCTGGTTCCTGCAGAACGTAGGATTAGAAGCCATTATTCAATATAAAGATGAATTGCCATGACGTACTCATATAATTCGTCCATGTCCAAAGGTCGCTGCAGTTCCTTCTTGTTGTCTTCCTTAATCTGTCTGGCCTGCTCCTCGTAAGCCTCAACCTCGTCAGGAGAAAGACCCTCGTATTGGACCGTGCCCAACCTTTGTAATATGGCGGAGGTTGCTTGGGGAGAGTACCCCTTAGATCCAACGATATTCCGAGCGGTTGCAAGCAGAGAAGCATAGTGTTCATTCATGAAAAGGAGACGCCCAGACACATGAGGAGTCGAAGCAAGACCCAGTGAAGCAGCTACAGTATGCTCGAGTTTCGAAGGACCGGCGCTGGTGACATTGCCTTCTGCCGTGCCGAGTACTGCGCCACCCGAAGTCGCCAACCGACTTCCGTCAGCTACGCCTTTAACCTTGATCTTGTCGGAGTGCTTCCTGGATGCGAAGAAGTCTTCCACCCACTCGAGAAAGCCATTAACAAAAACAGGTATCGCAATAGTCAATATTGCTCAACTCACTTTACGTAGCTGTCCATCAGTAGAGTCCGGGAAGTCGGATTTGAACGCCAGGACAAACTCCTTGCTTGCTTGCTTCTTGAACGCCACCGTCTCAGCGTTCTTTCGTCGTTGGTCCTTCATAAGAAATATGTCGTTCAGCGTCTTCAAGAACAGTTCGTGCTTTGTATATTTATAGAAAGGTTTCCGCCCCTTCACACCTTTCCTATCTATTGGAATGGGAGCCATTTTGGATATCTCCCGTAAACTCGCCATAGGAAGGAGGTCTTGGTCTCCTCCGCTTTCACCCCCTTCGTTGGTGGTCGGCTGTACTACGTCCTCTTGCATCGAGGAATGTCCAGAGAAATGAGCTTTGACAGAGGACAGGTGCGTAAGTCAATGAGGAGCAGCAGTGTAGGTAAAGCCGATGGACCGAGTATGTAATGTCGTGCGATATTCACCGAATCTGTCATTCCTATAATGAATGACCTGAGGGTAATTCCCAGATGTAGAGAACGGACCTTTCGAATTAATTAACGCCTAAACTGACTTTGAGTTTATCGTTACATTTTGAATTGAAACGAGCTTACCCGAGCGTAAAATCCACTTCGTATGTCATTCTACAGAAAGACCCGTCTTACCACAGTCGGCTGCGATAACATTTCTTCATAAAAAGCATTCGTATTGATGAGCATTTCCGGTCATATTTCATTCTCGATGTCACTCACCGTGCGTCTCTAGTTGGCGACCTCAGTCCGTAGCTACGCAGAAAAGCGATTAACGGAACCAAAGCCCTGGAAGGCCTATTGAATGTGATCGGATCCAACGTTAGGTCATAAAATACGCAGCTGTTGATTTTACATGAGCATTTGCAGTCATATTTGGGCGAACAGGGACATAAAATTACCGAACACCTTTCCTCGGAGAATCCAGCTTCCGCATTCATGCAAAGTCGTGATTGAATGCACCAACTTCTGGAAGACCTGCCGCACTCAGATCTGAGCTGATCCTTCGGTCGAAGGAGCCCTGTTAGTTTGTGTGGTTGCATTTCCGATCCAGACCAGCCGTCAATGTCAACCTTTGTCTGCCCTCATGACTGCTCCCGTCTCACGTCTACGTCCAAACAGACGAGTTGAATGAGCACAGCGCCAAGTGGCCGCCAGTCCAGAGATCGCGCTTGCGAATGCATATCATAATTTGGCATGCCTCCTCAGCAAGCTCTTTCGGCCGGGAGACTACAGCGCAATGTTCACAGAGAAGGCGACGATCAACGTTCTGATCGAAGGCATAATAATTTGCGCAGCTGTTGTGTTCCGGTGAGCATTTCCGGTCATATGAAGGCGGCCAGCGATATCACTTACCGTATGCCTTCTTTTGAGAATTCTTCTTCCGTATCCACGCAAGGATGGAATTGACTGCACCAATTTCCTGGAAGATTTATCGTAGTCAGATCTGAGCTAATACCTTCCATCAATAACTAGGTACCTCACTTGTTCTAGAAGTACCACCATCTTATTCAAATAACGACAAGTCCCATTTCAATTTCAGATCTGACTTGCTGTCAATCTCAAATTTTGTCTGACCGACTGCTTCCGATACACGGGTTCGTTCTATGAAGGAGATTGAGGAGGTGGAGAAATGGGCTGGGGCTGCGAGGCTTGTTTGCGTGCGGGACCTGTAATCACACCCATTTGGGCTGAGGATTCCAATGTGACGTTCGCAGAGAAGATATAACCAATATTCTGATTAAGGGTCATGGTACTTTGCGCAGCTGTTGTGTTGCGATGAGTATTTCTTGTTATAGTTAGGCCAACAGGGACGTTACCGTCCGCCTTTCATCGGAGAATTTAGCTTCCACATCCACGCAAGGATGTGATTGACGGCACCAATTTTCTGGAAGATCTGTTGTAGTCAGATATGAGCTAATACCTTTCATTGACGAAAAGGTGCCTCACTTGTTCCAGAAGTCCTGTCAATTCTTGCGATGGAATTTTCGGATCCAGACTTGCTGCCAGTCTAAACTCATGACTTCTCCTGTCACCCGGCTTATAGCATTATCCATTGAGTCCAACCTTGCGCCCTAACACTATACATTCTTAAAACAATAATTTGAGAATTGATCGATAGGGCGGTGCTGGAAAACTTACCGTCTTATACGGTGCTCCGACGATCGATAACGAGAATGCGGCCCAGCCGACAGAAAGCGCCGCATAGCGCATGCTGCACCTTTCGCCACGCCACGAGGCATCCCTCACTACAAGGACGACATCGGTCTATCTCGGAGTATTATTAAGAAGCATTGGCCATTGAATACACTAATTTTTGGGTAGACATTTGGAAATAAGGAGTGTGAGAGTGCGCGACGTCCATGCAAAAGATTGAAGGATAGACTGGGAAAATCAAGAACAGAAAATTTTGAAGTCATGGAAGAGGAATGAACATGGTATGACGAAACAAAGGAGCGTGGGATCACGATAGGACCACATGCTAGTTCGAAAGATGAAAAGCGCAAGTGACATCATACATTATGAGACATTGGTCATTGCGTACAATAGCAAGTGAGTGGTGATTCTTTCTGGTGTGGTATAGTAAAGGAGTGGATGCGATTGATTTCGCGACAGGTGTTCAAAAAAGTTAATGAAAGGCATGGGGAAGGAGAGACTGTGGTACGCTGCGTTATCAATTGTTCGCATGCCGCTTACATAAGTAATCACCGACGCTTCTTAACTATCTTCTTATCGTCCCCCTCCTCGTCCGAGGTCGAGATGAGTTCTATTACACTCCGTCCGTCTTCGTGCGTAATGCGGTATGAGACTTGACGGTAGGAGTAAAGGTTAGGGTATTCTGAGTCCCAAACAACTTCAGGACCATCGTCATCGGTGACAGTCAGTTCCTTTTCACTTTCTTCAGATGTTGGCACAACCTCCTGCAGCTCGTCTGTCTCTGTACGGGGGCGCTTATACGGAGGGCTAGAAGACCATTGCAGGGCAGCCTCCATGGCGGATAAGGAACGGGTCGCCTCCTCGAAAGTAAAAAGTCTACGTTTGGGTGGTTTACCACCTGTGGACATGCGCGCCGTAGTCTTCTGAGATCGACGCGAGGAAGCCGGACTTGGCGTTGGAGTTGCCAGACGCCCACGCGTACGACGCAATGGGCCCACCTGCAATGACGATGAGCTAGTATCCGCAGACACGTGAGAGGATGGCCCGGGTACCGAGGCTTGCCCGTATGGGCCGTTCTGCGATGTCGACGAGCTAGTCTCCGCAGACACGTGAGAGGATGGCCCGGGTACCGAGGCTTGCCCGTACGCCTCATCTTTGTTCGAAGCATTCACATCATTTGCGTTGCCGGATAAACTACCAATGAAGGCCCCCATGGCCCCTAAGACATCTCTACCACGCCCAACAATCACAAACTGACCATCGTCCTGCATTCTATCACGCGCTGGAGTCAGGGGCGTGGGTGCAGCGGGGGAAGGTACAGCGGGCGGTGCAGCGGGCGCCAATGTCAAGCCGGGCTCGCGATCTTGTACTAGAGCATCATAAATGTATCTCGGTTCTGCGGGCCTCTGATAGGGAACTCTACGTTCCGGCGACCTGAACGAGATTCCAAGGTTGGCCGAACGATGAGCTTCCAACGCATCGAAGTCCACATGCAACTGATCAGACTGCGGCAATAAGAAGTGGGGAGATGTCGAAGCGTTAGCTTTGCCTTTGCCTTTGCCTTTGCCTTTGCCTTTTCCCTCGTCACTCGGCGGAGGGGATGAGCTCGGCGGAGGGGATGAGCTCGGCGGAGACGACTGGACTGGAGAGGACGGCGGAAATGAAGGGGGTGGATGGGATGCTGGAGGCGGCTGGAGAGCAGATGAACCGGTAGTACGTGGATCAGCAATAGATCGGCCGGCGAAGTACGAGTCACCAAAGTAACCCGGTGAGCTCTGCGTGAGCGTGAAATACTCTGAAGAGGAACTAGAAGAGTACTCCGGCGAGACACTACGGGTCCGCCTGTAAACAGCAAGGACATTGCTAGGGTGGAACCCATGGGAGCGGAAACCACGTTTACGATTTTTGCGGATACGAGGGTTGCGGGTCTCAACGGGAGGCTTGCGGGTCAGAGCGGGTGGATGACGAAAGCGGGGGTTACGTTCGCTGCGACTCCGAGGGCAGTTACGATGAGTGCGGGGAGTATGAGGGATCAACCTGCGCCTATATCGCGAAACCGCGGGTTCGTTGAAACCATAATCTTCCGAACGATCAAGTACCATGTTCAGGTAATAGGTGACAAGTTGATAGAATTTCGATTGTGAGCGGAAGAAGTAGTATGAAGCCCAGTCTGTCGCGTCGCGCATGCGGAGTAAGAAAGCCACCAAGTGATCCTTCGCAATCTGATACTGGAACAGCGAATCAAGACGGTGTAGCGCACACTGCAAACATTATGAGCGATTAACGACCATCAATTAAAATGTGAAAGTGCTTACGCGGAAATATATCAGTCCGAAGCCTGGTCCTTCATCTTGCAGAAAGACGCGGTGGAGCCCTGGACATAGCGACTCCTCGTCAGTACCAGGACACTGTAAATGGTGTTCATCAAAGGCCTTCCAGTACTGCTCGGCCGTCAACTGGATATATTCATCGAAGAGCCTATGATAGAATGCCTGCAGGAATCGCCAGTGCCTGTTCCTTTTACGTGGACCAGTGTAAATCAAGGATACGATTAAACCGAGGACAACGATAGCGAGCATTGCGGTGAGAACAGTACCGCAAAAGCAGGGAAGCCAGATATCACTGGCGAGGAGAAGTTTCGTAACCAGCGACTGCTGCCCCCTAACTGAAGGGAATCGAGGGGAGGGGGCTGGAAGGGGAGGAGGGAGGAGGCTTGGAAGACACTTGTCTTCGCTGTCGACCTTTTGCTATCGACACTTTACTCATGTTTGCATGAAAATTGAGGAAGGGTCTACACAAAAAAAGCATAAAAAATATGATTAATTACGGACGTGACGCTGGTGGAAGACTTCCGAACCGAACATTGTGTCCTATTTCGTCTGTCGCCAGAGAAAGGAAACACCCTATGAATGCACATTGCGTCAATGATATTTCCTGAGTTAATTAAGGACATACTTGGTCTTTCGCATCGCGGTATATTATATGGAAATGAGATTTGTGCAAAAAGTCGAATCGAGATTTGATGTCGAATTCTGAAGAACGTATGAGCATACCTAAAAGCGATTATGGTTAACTGTTTTCCTACCTGCGTTCCATAGAGGCCTTCCAGAGATAACCACAGGCATAATCGAGATTCTCGTAGCACGGCCAGCGAGCACTGTTACCAGTTTGGTTTGCAATACGCAAGGTCTGTATACTAGATAAATCAGCACGCGACCCACCATCAAAGCAATGCTTACTTACAGAGAGTATGAGCGAGCTTCAGGATTCCCGCTCATGTTCATTGTCCGACTTTCTGTACCTGGTTAAACTTTTTATTATTATCAATAAAATATACATGTTATAGTTTCGCAAACCAGAGCGAAACTACTGCACGCGGTCAGCCTACTTTCTCCAAGTAGGGCATTGCTTCCATCAGAACAGTAATATTCTACGTCGGCCGAGCTGAACATCAATTGTGGTACAGATAACGATCTCGATTCAGGGAGGAGGCGGAGAGAGCGACAGCATATTTAGAGAATAGCTGAATGGAGACACTTATAAGACAGGTTCCGCTTATGGAAATGAATGTGGCAATTGGAGGAACTCACAATGAAGAAGACATCGGCATTATCAAGGCTTTTCCAATGTGGATCATGCGGTCGTGCCACGAGAGTCCAGCCCAATAGTGTCCAAATGTGACGTGTGTCACACTCAATCTTGCTGAGGACGGCGGTGTCCGAATGAGATCCTCGGTAGCGCCCGGAACCACATTCCGTGATGCCCATGGCGCTGGCCGCAACGTCAGAGAGAACGGGACGACGACAAGACTGACGAAAGTCTTTAAGTATTAAGTGTTGTCACTCGTGATGCTGTTTAGCCATTTTTCTCATCGCCGCGGCTGTGGTGGTCGATGTCAACAAGACAAAAATCGGCTGAAGTAAGGACTAATCTTACACACATAATTTTGATGACACAAGGCAATAGATAACACAGTACATTAGTACGCATTTCCCCATAACAGCCGCAGAGATGTATCTAGAGAGTAGTAGGGGTGAGAGGAGAACAGTACGAAGATGGGGGTGAGAGGGTGAGAGGGTGGGACGAGCCACTTGATCCTTTAAGTCGACAGCGTGTTGGACGGCAACCTATTTGCTTCCGCTGAAACGAGGATAAGCCCTGAATGCAATGTCAGTATGGTCGTCGGAAGCAAACTTAACCGCGGCCGCTGGGTCATCTGTCTGATATGATGTAAGTACGTGTGAAGTCACTCAGCACAGATAGGGAGGAAGTAATACCTATCACAGTGCTCTCCCCACAGGAATGTAGGGAATGGATGGAAGCGGTAGCCATTGCCCTGCCTGTGTGTCCAAGCATTGAATTGCCAGCAGGGATGAACTGATGATCAAGTAACAGCCTTGTGTTTGGATCCGGGCACGTCGGCATTCGGCTGATGCCGAATTATAAATCACGGAAGCAATCATCGCTGATTTTGTTTCGTAACTCAACCTCTTCCTTTCACCTCACCCCGCACCTCCATGCACGCCTCATCGCCTTATCGCCGGTCCCCTCACGGTCATCGCTTTGCGCACATCAAAGTCCATAATGGATAACTTGAACCGTAAGTAGATGAATTGCATGTTCATGAGATGTAGCTAACCAACCCTTTCTTGTCAGTTCTCGTGCGACCTCGCCAGCTGACGATTTGGCAACGCATGGTGCGCTACGTCCGGGAACGCCGAGGGCCAGGGCACGACATGCTATTATTGTATAGCAAGGGTACGTGCATAGTTGTTTTACGAAAGGCCTTCTCCATAATGACACTGATATAGTTGACCGAATCAACGACCCCGGCGAACTTGCGGAGATGATGACTCTCATGGCGGACATGGCCCAGCGCCTGATGAATAGGTACGAGGTGGTCATGGTTCGCGAGGGAAGCAGGCCCGACATATTTCATGATATGTGGCGTTCGTATGCGACGGTGCGCAGGAAGGCGAAAATTTTGAGTGCAACGATGTTGGGTTTTGTAGCTGTGATGGGGTACGCGGCGAAGTAAAAGTGGTTTTTTCTTTGTTTTGTTTCTGAAAATGTTCGGCAAAATGCCTAGTCTTTCCTTATGATGTAAATAAATGTCTAATCCATTCGGAAACATAACTGAGTGCTGGTCATCTCCGCCATCTTTATGATGAAAAATGAGTAAAAGTCACTGTACTGCAAGACTAACAAACATACAGATAAGTCGAACCGCCTTACTGATTACCAGTCCGGACGGCAAGTCGGTAACTAGTAAGCAAAAACTACCATCAAAATCAGCTGATGTATCTCAATTGAAATGAAAACGTACAAATCGGGCCGACAAGGTAAGATAACAAGAATATACTCAGGGACGCAGAGTTATCGTATCCATCATCCGCTTTTGTACCGAAGCATGCAGTGCGCAGTCCACCACTTGAAGTCGCAATACGCTGGGAACGTGGATAGTTACATCAGGCCTGAGGCCAGCATATCGTAAGACTGCTCAGCCATTGCAAAGGTCTGCAGTACAAAATGCAAACAAATTACATTAATATACTATGACAGAGAGGCATATGCAGTACATCACCGTTATCAGGTAGCGATCAACAGCAATGCATTCACCCACTAGGCAATATCGTCCCGCACCTTCGTGGGTGTCGACCCGTATTGCAAATTCAAATGGAACAGGGCCGTAATTTACATTTTAGTGAAATAAACTTGCGGCCTCATGGAGCGGACCCAAAAGCCGCATCGACCGACTATGGTGTCCAATGAAGACACAAACGAATAACTCGTACGAACATGAAGGGAACGGCGAAAGGGAGAAGGGGGACAAACGATGTCTGATTTTGACCGGATATCACGGGTGAGAAATCATACTAGGGGCGACCTGTCATCAAAAAGTAGCTATTGTTTCCCACACGTTATACGCCGGGTAAATAGCAACGAGGAACCAAGTGCTTCTGTTTCCGCTACATTCGTTGGCCCATTGCTGGCACGGATGGAACGGTAGAGGCTTTATTCGAGCAATTCTATGTCAATAGCTTTCACAAGCATGCGAGAAATGCTGGAACAAGTAGCAAGATGTAAGAAATCGTATGTCCGAAGCCATCGAATGCCGCTGAGATGTCAAGAGGAGATGACGGACAAGAGGAAACGAGCGCGCGTCGAACAGGCACGTTCATCATCAAAACAAGGAGGATGAGCCTATGTTACAAAAAGGTGAGATTCAGTGAATAGATCTTGCGCTGGTGTTAACTCGTCCAAAACCGGCAGTTCATCAAGCAAACTGAAGAAATCGCATTTGCTATCGGATCCAAGATTGAAAGCAAATTGGCAGGTTGAAGACACTCAAAACCTTTGCATCTGCAAATGTAACTGTATTGGATCGCATGTAAGGCGTATCCCTCGTAGCATGGAGGAACCTGGCCCGCTATCTGATGACTGGCCCTAAAGTCAGACTCGATCCGGTCAATACCGGTCAAGTTGCCAGCTGCTTCATTTTTCTTCTTTCCGCTACAATTCTTAGGAGGACATTAATTTAGAGTAAATATTTCCGTATAGCATACATTAATCTGTACTAGAAGATGAATGCAGAGACGAATGGTACACCTGAAAAGAAAACAGTGAGGTTAAACATACGGTGAAGCAAATTAAAAACTCAACTAGTTTCGAACAGGACGGCGGACGGATGGCGAGCGACGACATATTCCGCGTCTCGTCAAGGCCAAGAACGACGGGCTCCTTCAGACTTGGGTCGCCGAAGAAGCCTCGACTTCCAGCGGCTCCTTTAGTCCGGACATATTCCGACCCACATCTCTTTCCCAGTCCAAGCGCAAGCCCGAGTAAGGCTTCGCCTGCCCCTTCCGTCAACAGCCCAACCCGTCTGGACAGGCTATCCGCAAAGACGAGTACGCCGGTGACAGGCAATGCAAATGCACCGAGCAACACTGGACCGACGCCCTTCAGCCCAAGTCAATCGACCGAGAAACGGCCGGAGAAGAGACCAGCAGACAAAGATCACCCTATCCCTAGTAATGAAAAGCATCCCCGCATCCAAGTAAGTGTTGCCTCCTCGTTGGCAAGCGATATTCGCACTAATTCTGACATTAAAATTAGACACAGGAGGAGCTACTTTCCGACTTCATTTCGATCCAACCGCAGATCCAAGCCGAGATCATGAGGCGACAGTACTACAGCGCGACAGCCGGACAGCTCTGTGATTGTGGGTCTAACAAACCGAAAATCTATCGCTGTATGGACTGTACAGTGAATGTACCATGGTGCGAAGCGTGCATTGTCGCAAAACATTATTATGAGCCGCTGCATGCTATAGAGAGATGGACCGAAAGACATTTTGGTCGAGACAGCCTTTACAGACTTGGGCTGATTTACCATCTGGGACATGGTGGCTCACGTTGCACAGAGCTTGGAAAGAATGCGACACCGTCCAACGTGAGCGTGACAGACATAAACGGAATACACAAGGTCCGGATTATGTACTGCCAATGTTCCAGCGCGAAGTCGCATTTTTTACAACTCCTCGAAGGCGGTATCTTCGCATCCTCCGTGAAGTCTCCTTCCGCTGGATTCACGACACGCTGCTTGCAGGACTTTCATATGATTGCACTCGCGTCGAAAAAATCCGCGTTCGACTACGCGAAAGTGCTGTGTCAGAAGACGTCAGAGCTACCGTTTGAAGTCGAGGTTAGTTTCACAATTTCTGTTGATCAGTTTTTGTTAGAACTGACCTGTATCAGGACCCCACAAATAGATTCACGCGAATAGCTCGCTACTGGCGATTCTTGTATGCTGAACGTGAAAGCGGCCAGACAATCGGTATCGACAAACACTTGACACTTCGCCCCTCCGGGTCCTTCGCAGACGTGTGTTTGGCTTGCCCTATCCCGGACGTCAATACACCGCCGGAATCAAGCTCTACGAACGAAGAAGAGTGTTCAGCTTGTCCTGTCCTAGCTATTAATGAAACACCGAAACCAGACTCTACGGATGAAGAGAGCAAGATCTTGCCATTGTAAGCTTTGTCCTCTGTTCGATGTCACGGACACTGACGGAGAATTACGTCCCAGGCACCTACGTACAAAGTTCCTGAGCGTAGACGGGAACTTTAAGCTCATAAATTTGTTGAAGAATAATAATCAACATGATCGATCACTCTGCAATGGAAGAGGGTACATGCAGAGTAATGACTTGGTATTGGAACACATCGAGAAGCACAAGTCGCTACCGGTTGAGGTAACACAGTCATTTTCCAATCTATTGGGCAACGTACTCAAGAATTCAACAGAAAGGCGATTGCAGGGACTTCTCTGTCACCGAGAACTGGAACCGAAAGCGCTTTGTCAAGCAAACGAGCACGGGAGTAGTGGCTCTCATTTGTAGACACGATCTAATACCCCCTAAGGGTGTCGTTAATCTTCAACGAGGAGAGAAGTACGCACAGTCAATTGGTTTCTGTTCAGTTGCTAACAACTCTGTCCTAGATTTATCAACGTTGACCTCGCTCTGAAGGGAGCTTTGGAAACCTGTAAATGCGTAGAACGCATTGTCTGTGCCTATGATGTCTCCTGTCAGTACGAAGTCAATCTAGCGGAGCGCATGAAGAAAGAATTTCCTGGGCTTGATGTATCGCTCATTGAGTTCCTAATCGGAAAAATGCATTGCTGCTGCCACGTCGAAAAGTGCCAATGGTGCTATAATTTTCACTTCCGCGAAAATGTGGGCCGCATGGACGGAGAGGCAGCTGAGCGTCTCTGGTCAGAGATGAATCAAGCTGCGGGCAGCACAAAACAGATGAGCCCTGGTCATCGAGACGAGACTCTTGACGATATTTTTGGACACTGGAATCGTGTCAAGCTGTACAAAATGGGTGAGTACTCTATGTGTCGCTCGAATACAATCTTCTGACTCAAGATTATCTGTTAGCGGATGAGATCTCAAAGAAGATTCCTAAAGTCTTTAAGGAGTATATTGATGCGCGGAAGGCATTCAATGAAAGCGATACAACGGCTCACTGCTACCAGCAGAAATGAAGCTCACTATATGAACAATTACTCAAGTCAAATACGACATGGGTGATCATCAGCAGTGAGTGAAAGTCAAAAGTGAGCTTGAAGCGGTGCTCACCTCTGAAGCTCACTTTGCCCCCTCCTATAGAGGGTAGTATACAGCTGTAGTTATACTATAATATAACAAATGTCTATTTAATAATTGAGCATACCCACCGCTTTTTTGAGCTAATTATAGTACTCAGACACTGCTGATTGACAGTATGCTGTAATAATTTAGAATTTCATAAATTCCATCCATTTTGAGATATGAGGCACATCAGGGTCCAGGACCCTGAGGTCTGGCAGGTTCCAGGTCACTTGGTGCCTGCTGCCGCTTTAGGGGGTTGTGGGAATAAATTCAAATTAGCCTTTGCAGGCCCTACAGGCCTTTAAAAATAGCGCAAAAATAGCCAAAAAATCAGAAAAATATTCCTGGACACTGCCGCTTCGCCCTAGCGTGGGAACTACGCTTCTGGGCGACCATATTAGGCTACCAGGGTGCTCTGGGCCTTCCTGGGCCCTTCCAAAAGCGGTAAAAATCATCATAAAATAGATAATTATATTCATTTGCCCCTGCATATATGCAGGCTTCCCCTGGGCCTACCAGCAGCAAATAAAATGCACTAAAATCAGAATATATTGGGAGAAGTATATCTAAGTTGAACTAGATGGCTATATATAGAAATACTAGCTGGGAACATGTGTAGAATAGCAGAACATGTTCTATTTTTAATACATAGCAAATGGGGCTCATTGCACCACATTGGGGTACCTCCGGAATGCAAATTCTGATGGGAATCCAATGGTGCATACTAGACGAGCTGAAACGGGCTTTTACGGCGCCAAAATACGCATTTTTCATTTTGTTACAGATTATTCTTTTATTTAAATGTTATTTTTGTTACAGCACTTTTACTGCACGTAATGGCACGTATAGATAGCCGAAATGGTAGAGAATGAAGAGGGGAACAATAATATGAGCTTAGAATAACTATCGGTGGCTATATATAGCTGTAGCACACCAACTTGTTTTGGAGTGTATGCAATTATTGTATCTCTCTCATATACATATACACACAGTATTTACGTGTGCTAATAGGTTTGAATAGCTCTTTATATATGCCTTTTATGCTGTACAAAGTTTTACGGCAATTGGAGCTCATTCTGAATTGATATAAGGCATGTAATTTTCGGAAAGAATGGTTAATTTTAATTTATCGGGAGAGTTATAGGTCAGGCACAGAGTGTCAAACATTCACTATAAGTATCCTTAACATAATCCAATTGCATGTTTGGGATGTCATTGGAATGGGGAAGTCATATCCAACATTGTAGGGTAATATGCTATGTGTGAGATCAGAATATACATGTTATGTGAGAAACACATATAACTTACAGTTTCCACCTGCATCCCAAACATGCTATTGGATTATGTTAAGGATACTTATAGTGAATGTTTGGCACTCTGTGCCTGACCTATAACTCTCCCGATAAATTAAAATTAACCATTCTTTCCGAAAATTACATGCCTTATATCAATTCAGAATGAGCTCCAATTGCCGTGAAACTTTGTACAGCATAAAAGGCATATATAAAGAGCTATTCAAACCTATTAGCACACGTAAATACTGTGTGTATATGTATATGAGAGAGATACAATAATTGCATACACTCCAAAACAAGTTGGTGTGCTACAGCTATATATAGCCACCGCATAGTTATTCTAAGCTCATATTATTGTTCCCCTCTTCATTCTCTACCATTTCGGCTATCTATACGTGCCATTACGTGCAGTAAAAGTGCTGTAACAAAAATAACATTTAAATAAAAGAATAATCTGTAACAAAATGAAAAATGCGTATTTTGGCGCCGTAAAAGCCCGTTTCAGCTCGTCTAGTATGCACCATTGGATTCCCATCAGAATTTGCATTCCGGAGGTACCCCAATGTGGTGCAATGAGCCCCATTTGCTATGTATTAAAAATAGAACATGTTCTGCTATTCTACACATGTTCCCAGCTAGTATTTCTATATATAGCCATCTAGTTCAACTTAGATATACTTCTCCCAATATATTCTGATTTTAGTGCATTTTATTTGCTGCTGGTAGGCCCAGGGGAAGCCTGCATATATGCAGGGGCAAATGAATATAATTATCTATTTTATGATGATTTTTACCGCTTTTGGAAGGGCCCAGGAAGGCCCAGAGCACCCTGGTAGCCTAATATGGTCGCCCAGAAGCGTAGTTCCCACGCTAGGGCGAAGCGGCAGTGTCCAGGAATATTTTTCTGATTTTTTGGCTATTTTTGCGCTATTTTTAAAGGCCTGTAGGGCCTGCAAAGGCTAATTTGAATTTATTCCCACGACCCCCTAAAGCGGCAGCAGGCACCAAGTGACCTGGAACCTGCCAGACCTCAGGGTCCTGGACCCTGATGTGCCTCATATCTCAAAATGGATGGAATTTATGAAATTCTAAATTATTACAGCATACTGTCAATCAGCAGTGTCTGAGTACTATAATTAGCTCAAAAAAGCGGTGGGTATGCTCAATTATTAAATAGACATTTGTTATATTATAGTATAACTACAGCTGTATACTACCCTCTATAGGAGGGGGCAAAGTGAGCTTCAGAGGTGAGCACCGCTTCAAGCTCACTTTTGACTTTCACTCACTGCTGATGATCACCCATGTCGTATTTGACTTGAGTAATTGTTCATATAGTGAACATCACTCTGTAGTACAGCCAGTGAGCATTGCTCACACTTGAAGCTTCATTTTAGCTGGCAGGACTGAACGGCTCGGGACAAATTTGGTCAAGAAATCGTGGATGAATGGAGTAAGATGTCTATATCGCCATCATTCAATACCAAGACAAAGCAATGGGAGAGTCCGTACCGTTCAAAACTAACTTGTAAGTCGTGATTCATGCAAGTAAGACATCTGTTAAGACTCTCGACAGTGGCAAACAAGGACGCAAGCCTTAGGAGCTTGACTGTACATGCTAGTGGACGTGCGGATATGGGGTTGAAAGGAAAGATAGCGGTACTGCTGGAATCGGCGTTGAACATTCAACGAAAGCAGTAAGTCGTCATGGCCGCTCTTATCAATCATGCGCTAATCGACGACGCATAGACACCAACTAAAGAAAGGCGTAGCTCTTGAGAATGCTACCCTTCCTACCGAGGACGACCTTGAGCAGTCTATTGACACCTGGAGGAATCAGTACCGTGCGCTTGTCCCCCAAATGAGCGATTTTCTGGATGAGAAAGATCTATCGGGATCCGCGCAGGATGCCATTCTCTATTTACCATCTGACCTCACTATTGAGGAGCGTACTAAATTCGGACTACTCAAGATAGCAAAGTACGAGCTCACTCTCAGAGAGGGAGACGCATGTGATGTGATCCAGGCTAATAAATCTGCGACGCTCAGATATCGGGCAATCAATGCTCAAAATAAACATGTGAAAGAGCGGGTCCGGAACGCGACGCGTGGGTCTTCTGCTTTATCCAATGTTAGGAAGGAACAAGATTTCTGGTTCGATGAATATAATGTTGTGCGCGCGAAGATGCTTGTGCTTGGGTTGTCGTCAGAGGACAAGCGATTCCGGGTCCTTACGAAACAAGACTTGTACAGACCTTCGACCACTCACGTCCCGGCGCTGGGACAAGGCGGACAAGCACTTGGGTGGTTGTGGACAGTCAATACGGGTGGTGCGAACCATGAGCCTGAAGACTGGGCACTAGAAGGTATGCATTAGAAATTGATTATGAAAACCCGAAGCTTATCTTAGACAGACGCCCGAGTACTCTGGTTCCACGCTCGCGCCGTAAGAGACAGGTGGTGTGAAGAAGCTGAGCTCTTAGAGGAAGAGCTTCGACGGCTGATCAGGGGATTCGACTTCCTGAGTGCCGTGTGGACAAGAACAGCGGAAGAAAAATCCGAATGCAAGATGTTCGGTCCGGAGTCTTTTGCCCTATCGAAAGTGGCTCACTACACGGCGCTAGCTACACAGGCCCGAATTAAGTTCAAGAAGCTAAATCTCCCTGTGAAATACACTCCTCTGTCCGGTCGAAGTGAGCGTGAGGTGCGCATTCGTTACCTGCGGGTTCTCCAGAACTTACTAATTGCTAGCAATAGCTGGAACACATTCTTAGCCTTAATAAGCCTAAGAAATCAGTTTAATATCATGTTCTATAAATGTTATTGTTATCTATATCATATTTATTATTGTTATCTATGCACTTCACGCAGTAAAATCCCTCCATGTATGCGTCAAAAGCCGCGGATCCGGATACACCCGTGCTCAGATACATATTTCCCACGATCAATATCGGTACTACTAGCCGCTCAATCACGTGCTCTCACTTGCAACGAACGACGAACGCAACGATGTACCATTCCTTCTGCTCACTACCTACTATCTACCACTCTCTCGAAGCCTCCTATGGAAGTTATACTCGAAACTCTCGAAGCCGCCTACTACGATGATTGCCTTGATTCCTATGGCCGCCACCTCGCCAACTGCGCGCTCGTCAACGGAGCGTCGGACACGAGTCTGCGCTCTGAAACTGTCTGCAAGTCCCTCGCCCGCGCGGTCGACCGCAAGGCTGCATAAGGCTGTGAGTAGAGCGAAAAATGCTGCGCGGCGAAGATTGAGCTGGAATCTCGTACTGCAGAGGTTGAAACGGTCTACTGGTACATATTTTATTTGCTTCTTCATCAGATCGCCGCTGACCCATCTGTCGATTTCATTTATCGCCCTCGACATGCTGCTCGTCCAGCATCCGCAACATTCTCTGTTGTCCGCACTCATGATGCCGTTCCACAAGCAGTACACGTCGTCAGCCAACTTCCACGGGCGCAACCCCTCAGTGCCCGCCGTCGGACACCCGGTCTCCCCGCCCTCTCCTCACCCTCTCTTCCCCCTCTCTTTGCTCGAGGCACCCGCACCCGCTGCTGCAGCACAGACCTGCAGCATGAGCGGTGTCATCGATTCTGCTCTGGGCTCGACATGCCCTGCTTGATGAGGCTGTTGGTTGTCGGGAGATAGCTCAAAGCATGCCAGGCAGCTTGCCTCTCCGGTGACCCAGTTGAATTAGTTGTAGATGTATTAAATAGAAAATTCTTCCGTGAAGGAAGCTGTAATGATAATTGGTTGGGCAAAATTCTGGAGTGATTTGGTTGTCCAATTCTTGTGATGAAATGGAGATTTGTGATGTAAGTTTGGGATATGTAAAACAAATGTATTAAAATGTTATAAGTCTTCGTGGTCTAGCGGTCTTGAGTGTTGTTAAAGTCTGATTTGAGTTCCATGTTCGAATTCCGTTCTGGTCAAATTATTTTATATCTCATTGCATTATAGCATTCACGTGAGCGCATGCATTTAAATGAAGGGCATGCATTTAAATGAAGGGTCTTGAGCATTTACAGTTGTTCATATGTTTATTTGATTAGCTCATCCATTTAAATGCATTTAAATGTAACTACGTTAAAAGTCGCATACATTATAATGTAACTCCTGAGGTTGCTCTCTGTGTAGGTGGCTTATATCAGACGGCATTTTGTCCTCGTATTGATGTTGCTTTCAAAGGTATTATTCACCGCGTGCAACACCTATATTGATTCGGTTCTGGCTTGATAAGGCGCCTATGGTCTTTTTAATCGTGGCCGCTGTCTCTTTCGTCGTTGGTCTAAATCTCTTTGCTTATTGGTCCGTGCAGGTTCGTTGCATTGATCACCTTCCCTTCATGAATGATGTCTCTCAGTACGTCTTAGCCGCAGTTTGTCTCGATCGCTACAAATGTCTTCACAGGGTTGCATAGCATGTGCATCCTGTCGGTCACAGCTTGGTTCATCTACCAACTGAAACATGAATCCCGGTGGGCAAGATGGATTTTCAAGAACACAAAATGGATCAGGGTAGTCACGAAATGGTTCGGGGAAGGCATAAAAATAGTTGCGAAATGGAACTGGACGATCTTGAAATGGATTGGGACAACTATGAAACAACATAATGACAAGTCTAGGGTGTACTGGTTACATCTCCTCCGGAACATATATTGGTATCTCCGCTTTCTTTAGCAATGTCCAAGATCAGCTGACGATGGGTTTTAAGGGCATTCGGGGTGGATAAACGTGTAGCACTGCTTAATTACACCTTGTTGCTTGAGGATCGTGCCTGGTCAGACCCATACCTTCTTTCAAAGCTCATCCGCCATATTGGAGTCTCGACCAAGAAATGCGCTCTGAGGGTGAAGAGGTGCCTTTTGAATTTTAGTCACTTTTTCCTGAGGACTGGTACCCGATCCTCTCAGGAAGGTCAACGACTAGGCGACATCGAGCTAGGAGAAAACAGTACGCCTGAAGCAGCAGAGAAAACTCAGGATGGGTTACCTTTGGAAACTCAAGCTGAGAAAGTAAAGAATCGATATTGCGACTCCCTCCGAAGACGGTTCGGAGAAGGGGACCTTGTGCAAATATTCATGAATGTTACTGACAACTGGAAGAACGGATAGTAAGGATCATACTCTAAAGTGTTTTGTGTATTCTGTATTGATGAATCGCAGCGACAAGGAGGATTTAGAACGACATCTCAAGGAAAACCTCCTCTGGGGTTATCCTAAGCTCTACGAGGAGTTCAATCAGAAGGTGACGCCCGTGTTAAATTTAGTACGTGAAGCGGACAGGGCCGGAGGTCGGGCCGAATGTCGGGCCGAAGCATATCCATCGCCCGAGCGCAACGTTGATGATTCTCCACGTTCGCAATCGAGGAGCGAAAATCGAAACAAACACGGTAGTGTATCCGGATCGCCACACGGGAGTATGGTCAACACATCTGTACCACAAGCCGGGCTTGTAGCTGTGGATACTAGACAGCCAGGCACTGAGCCGGAATTCCGACGGCAACCGATCGATGAAACTTCCCCATCCGACGAACATCCACCACCGGCCGCGATAACAGGAGGACCAGAAGTCGTAGATTCTACACCAAGCGGTTCGAGCCACGAGCCCGAGATCCCTGGAAGAGAAGACGACGCCGTCACACGCAATGATCGACCGGCTGAGGAAGAGATGAACAAGAAATCGCCAGCAGCAGTCGAGGTTGAGAGCAGTGAATGAAGAGAAACTAAGGTATGCCTTCTTTCATTCACCAAGGTTACTTTGCAGAATTAATTCGTGATCCAATAGCAGACGCGCCACTTGCAGATCGTGCACATGAAGCACTAGAATCGATTTTATGATGTTTCCTTTGTCTAATGTAGTATGACGACACCTGAGATGACATTTGTGAATGATATTTTGGGCTTGAGATTCTGCATCCTTTAGGTGACGAAGCAATGTAGTAGATGACTAGCAAGATCGACTTACAGGTAGGATTCAGTGCGATATATTGAAGCGATTGTCAGCGGCAGCGTCGGACTGAAAGGCTTTGAACGAGTCAATCACTGAAAAGTGAGGAGCTAACTTACTTGATTCATTGGCAGCGGGTGATGGTGTTGTTCAACTGAAGTATGATATAACTGGGCCATACTTCCCGGGTTGGCCATCCTACTTCAACCGCGTCGATGCCAATAATATCAATCTAACAAAAGTCTTCGGAGTGGCTCGCTGACCGACATACTACACATACAAATGGCTGCAGGGCCATATCAGGACCTGAGTGAGACAACGAAGGTAAGCGGATTGATGGACTCAACTTGGTTTGTCTGTTTAGTGCATCTCCAGCGACACCGGTCATAAGTCGGTAGCAAGGAATACAAACCATTTCCCTGCAGAACAAGAGTAGGTCATTCAAGTTGAAAGCACAAAACGCCCCGAAATTCCGTCCCCGCAGCATCATCGCGCTCAACGTAGCGACCCTCAGATTTCGAACCAACGAACCAATATCACCATGCTCCTCAAATGTGAGAGCGGGCTGTTGAAGGGAACATCGCACAAGAAAACGATCGCAGACGGTCGTGCACGTAGTTGCGGAGTCTGAATCAACTTTAAAGCCCGTCTCGGGCGATTGCCGGACTCGGAAGCTCTTCCGCCACCTGTAACGTGAACCGCTCTAGGGATTGTCTTTTGTCATTTCAGCCATTCAGCTACATACCCTCTCTTTGAAGAATATTTACAGAGGAGGTGAAGTGGTGAAGAGCAATGTCGGGTGGATGAAGATAGCAGCGGTGTTCCGGGTCTCACCGGCAACTTGAAGAACTTGAAGTTCCGGAGGTCATGGCACGGTTACCGAATAGCCTCCACGTTCCCACTCTTCAAGTTGTTAATAATTGCGAACGCTGTGGGTGCACAGCAGAGCCCGCTACCCAGGTTTGGATTATTTCATTAGATTGAGAATATATTGAAATTTTATATATGATATATATGTGATAATGATTATAATTTGTGGTATTTATTTTATGAATGGAAGGGAGGCATCCTACGGTTGCTGATACCGTCCACTGGGTTTGCCATGATGAATGCAAAAAAGTAAACTAGGTCATAGACATATGCGTCCGTCCGGGCCGTCTGTCAAGTGCAACATCACCACACTCTTCATTAGCGGCTTCAACGTCGCGCTCGATATGTACCTCTCGACACTCTGCAGCAGCTCGAAGCCCCATGCATCGTTGACACGTGTCGGGATGAGTTTCTGTTGCACGACGGCCAGGATGGCCGTGAACTGGCTGGTTTGCGCCAATTGCACGGCATCGAGGCGGGCGAGGGCGGGAATAGAGCCTTTTTGTGCCCAAGAGGCGGGCTGGAGGAGGAAGGGGAGGATGAAGCGGTAATCGGGAGGAACATCGCCGTCGTGGAGCTCGAGCATCTGCGAGTAGTTTCGGAAGATATACGGAATGAATTCTGTGTAGATGAGTGGTCAGTTTTGGTAGGTGGGAAAAGGAAGGCTACTCACGATCGATGTCCTGCTGTAGAATGATTGTAAATGGGCCAAACAGAGCCTGTTCGAATGTTGTCAGTGTTTGACGCGATGAGCCGACCGTAAACCTTGTATAAGTCAACAATCAGAACATGTTGCATTTTTTGATTTGAAGATTTCTCACCTAATCAAAACAGAGATACTCTCGAAGATATATTGATCAAAGTTCGGATTGCTTGGATTTTTGCAGATCGCAGCAAGGATAGCGACGAGACGAATGTAGCAGTCGTTCATGTTCTGAGGCTATCGCCGACCTCACGGTCAGAATAACACGCATGACACCTGAGGGTGGCACAGATAGGATTAAGAACCGAATATTCTCGAGAAAATAGTGAACTTACATTTCATTAGATAATCGTTTTCTGCAACTTTCACCGGCGTCCCACCCGCCTCAATCTTTGCGAGTAAGGTGTTAATGATCTCAGGTGCAAGCTCTCGGATATCTTCCTGGTTGAAGCTATTGATATATGATCAGAGGATATTCATCTGAAGCAATCGCGTTACGCACAGTAAGGATGAGCCGCGCTGGATGAACAATATCCGCTCAATGGTTGTCGCTGCATACGTATAGCAGACATAGTTGGGAGAGCGCAGATGACGAACGAGAAGAGGAGGATGATGAGGAGCTGCTCCTTTGTGAGCCGCATAGTTGATTAGCGCTCGTCTTGTGGGATTGAAAGATAGTTACGCACCTGATTTCGGAAGGAGTACAAAAAGCATCCACCTGGAGAATTGGATGCACGGAGTTTTCATTGGCCTGTAGGTCCTCATACACGTGTTGCGAGAAGAACTGTACGACATCCCAAGGGCGTTTGTGCTTGTAACACCTTGCTATAGATCCTCAAAATTATTGACTGTTCCTCCCGACCGATTTGCATCACTCACCTGAGCAGTTGCACCAATAGTTGCCACCGCCGTGAGCAGGTACACACTCTCATCCTTCCTCTTCCACTCTCTTCATCTCTCTTCTTCCTGTTGTATTCCTCCGGTCCGTTCCATATTGGCGTAAAGACAACTACGGTCGTCTCAGCCTCGAAACCTGAAGCAACGAGTGCACGGAGGACATCAGCCGCAGCTGGGCGCCGCGTGGTTCCCTCCGCAGTCAGCCCACCGATGGACGACGAGTTCAAGACGGCTTGTGGCCACCGACTGACGCGCCTTCATCGTGACCGCGATTGAGTTTGTCAGGGTCGCCTGCCATGGCGCGAGGAAGCGTTTCTGGATTGCATCGTCTTGCACTACACGCGCGTCCGCAATCTAAAATAGTCGAAAGTACTCGCAATCAGAGGCCACGTATACAATGATGGATGACCCGACAACCCGACCTTCTCCCAAGCACCCGCACGCGCCCATCGTCTTAGCGAGCTTGTCATCTTGGCCCCCATCTACGCTTTGTAGAACCTGAGCAGAGGTTGTTGCTGCGCGCCCAAGTGCGTGGGGCAAGGTTTTGTGTTGCTGAGGAGCATTGGCGACGGGTGCAGGTACAGGCAGGTTCGTTCCTTTAAGGTTCTGCGCCGCAAAGTTGGTGATTCCGTGGCCAATGGTCGTCGACAGCTGTGTAATTGACTCCTGGACCTGCGTTGGGTAGTCATAAGTTTCCGAACTGTACACGTTCGTTATCCTGGCATAGCAAACTGAGTATTCCTAAACTTTGGGAGATTGATATGAAACTCACTTCAGCAAAGCGAGGTGTGCCTGCCTGAGCGCGTCTACGCGAGCTTCGAGTTCTTTGTATTCTGCAAAAAGCAAATTCAATTAACCAATATTCAAACTCAAACGAACATTTGTACCAGCGGGAAGTTGAGTGATGTCTTCTGGCGATATTTGACCCAACTTCTCCCTCATTGCCTAAACAGAGTTGATCGTCGTGTAAAGCGAGTCCCAGCATATTTTAGAATTCCAAGGCGCGAAGATTGAGTGAGCAGTTTCGAGGACAGAAACGTTTATCGGATAGTTTACAGCGTC
The DNA here is from genome assembly GCA_910574455.1 of Trichaptum fuscoviolaceum. Classification (NCBI taxonomy): domain Eukaryota; kingdom Fungi; phylum Basidiomycota; class Agaricomycetes; order Hymenochaetales; family Trichaptaceae; genus Trichaptum; species Trichaptum fuscoviolaceum. The sequence goes on along the minus strand of CAJSYZ010000009.1, from coordinate 3,768,737 downwards.
AGGCGAGAGTGAAGAGACAAGCTGATCGATTAAATCTAGTCACTGCTCGGGGAAATCATACTTTGCAACATTGTACATGGCCTCTTAAACCTACACTCGTAATGTCTTGTCTGCTGGACTCGAAAGCGCGATTAGCAGGGACCAGCTGACCCTTCAGCTGCTCCTTCTCCGCCTCAGCGAAAGACGACTCTTCATCCTCCCATCACCGTTTAATCGTGTTCTTCAGATGGACACTGGCTGCAAGTCGCACTGAACAGTCTTGGGATACATTGAGTATGAGATGAAGGAGGACAGCAAGAAATCCGGATTGTGTAGATAAGGGGAGTACTTTTTGTTCTGCTTGTCTGTGGTAGTCGGGGTGTAGGGAATGCTGGACGAAGCAGAATGCAAGAGCGACGAAGAGACGATGAGGATTCTCGGGGACATCCGAGACATTAGTATTCGGGTCCGAGGCAAAGACCTGACTCACTTCAAGTTGCCGGCTCTTATATTTCCCGAGGACCGGTCCAGGCTTAAGTCACATGATAAATAAGGTTTTCCTTTTGAAAGGTGCAAGTCAGTACGCTATTAGAACCCGCTAGGGTGTAGCGGGAATGTTCTGCGTTGCACTTTCTTCCTGGTCACTCAGAGTCTCAAATCCATGTGCTATCAATAGTCCAAAATGCGATACGACCAAATAAATAAATTTCTAAAAAAAGCAGTTAGTGGCTGCGAGTTCCTCACAGCAGAGCCCGCTACCCGTGGATGAGTGTGAGGTTATTGTTAGAGAGAAAAAACATTTTCCCTTCTTTACATCCGTACATACAAAATACTATTATGTTATAATTAAACACCTGATTTCGGAAGGGATACAAAAAGCAAATCACATCAACCTGGAGAATTGGATGCACGGAGTTCTCATCGGCTTGTAGGTCCTCGTACACGTGTTGCAAGAAGAACTGCATGACATCCACGTGAGCATTCATGCTCGTAACACCTAGCTATAAATCCACAAAATTATTCACGGTTCCTCCTAAACGATTTGCATCACTCACCTGAGCTGTTGTGCCAACAGTTGCCACCGCCGTGAGCAGGTATACACTCTCATCCTTCCTCTTCCAACTCTCCTTGTCGCCCTTCTTCCTGTTGTACTCCTCCAGTCTGTTCCCTACTAGCGTTAAGAGGACTTCGGTTGTCTCAGCCTTGAAACCTGAGGCAACGAGTACAGGGAGAACATTGGCCGCAGCTTGTCGCCACGTGGTTCCCTCCGTAGTCAACACGCCAATGGACCAAGAGGACGCCACGAAAGAAAGGTCGACTAGGACGTACTCCAGAGGATCGTCCTCAAATTGTTCCACTACGTGTTCTGCAGGTTAAGGTAATATCAGTAAAAAGATGAGCGCGATAAAAGAAGAAGCTTGCGCACCTCGTAATGTGACATTGGGAACAACTACACCTTTGATCACTAATCGTCTCCCTTTCCGCAAACGTTGCCTTGTAGTTTCCTGATCGGATGACCGTTGTAGTCCCTGACTGACCAGTCCGTCATATGCAATTCCAGATCTCTGGCCTCCACCGAGAAGCCCCCACAGCACTGTGACAAATGCCGGCACAGTATTCGAAGATGAGAGGACCTCCAGGCATCGATGCATATAGAGCTCGGCGAGCTCGAAGATCGAAGTTTTTGATTTGGGTAGGGAAAAAGGGAGTCGAATCGTCGGGATCACCGCGCATGTTCTCGAGGTCCCAAGCAAGGAACTTGGCGAGCACTCCCTGCGCAGCGCCAAAGAAAGCGGAGTGCAAGTCTTCAAAGGCGGGAGGCAGATCCTGGCACGTCAAGTCATAGAAGATTGACAGAAGCACGACCTGAGCCTGCGCCATCGCTTCAGTTCCCAATCCATTCAGAAGATTGGTGGCGGTGTGTTCGAAGATTTGGAGGAAGGTGCCCGAAGAGCGGATCAAAATGAAGTTGATTGTCGTGTAGAGCGAGTCCGAGCATATTTCAGAACGCCAAAGCGCGAAGATCGAGTGGGCAGCTTCCAAAACAGTGACTTTTGTTGGATAATTTGCAGTGTCGGGCGAGAGTGAAGAGACAAGCTGATTGATGAGATCTGGCCATTGCTCGGGGAAATCGTACTTTGCGACAATGGACACGGCCTCCGCAACCTGCGCTCGTAATGTCTTGTCCGCTGGACTCGAAAGCGCGATCATTGCAGGGACCAGCTGACCCTTCAGCTGCGTCTTCTCTGCGTCCGCCAAAGGCGAGTCCTCATCCTCCCATCGCCGTTTGATCGTGTTCTTGAGATAGACACTGGCTGCGAGCCGCACCGAACGGCCTTGGGAGACATTGAGTATGAGCTGAAGGAGGAGAGCAAAGAGCGGAGTTCAAAGGTGGGCGGCAGATCCTGGCAGGTCAAGTCGTAGAAGATCGACAAAAACACAAAATATTAGCAATGTTCATGTAGAATAGATGGAAGTGAAATCAGTATAAACTTACGAGGATGCGTGGTCATTAGGAGTGTCTATTTGTGAGCCCGAAGAAAGAGAAGAAAGACGACACACGTTGAACGTTCAAGTTGGCAACGATAGCGGATTGCGTCTCGCGGTGTCTCGGGTACTACTAATCTTTGTCATCAGCATGTGATCGAAATTGACTTATAAGTCGCTTACCCATAAAGGAAATTTCACGTGACTGGATCAGTTTTCGCAGAGAATCCGGACAGTTGCGTTTTCCTAAGGTACCCCAGCTACCGTTGGTAGCGGGAACAAGCAGTTAGTGGCTGTGAGTTAACTCACAGCAGAGCCCGCTACCCAGAGATGGGGTGGAAGTGAGTTTTATATGGAAGGAAAAAGAAGAAGAAAAAACATTTATTTTTCACAAACATACAGAAGTCTAAAGTTACTATCATTAAGTTTGTTCTGTAGTCTGCAACAACCTCATGCTCTCGGAATATTTTACATACCTCTCCTTGTAGCCAAAATATATCTGATACATCAGCTTGATAGTATGCTCGCTCAGAGTTGCTGACACCCGCCACTTGACTAATCTCCTTTGCGGACTTCAGTTGCACAAGAAGGCAGCATGAAAAGTAGATGGTGGGGCTACGCACTGGTCATGTGCAAACCTGTTCACATCACCACAGATGGCATGGAGATTAGGAGGTAGACCAAACTGGTTGCAGTAGCAGACCAACAGGTCTTTGGAACCTGTGACTAGCGACGGGCAGGCAGCTGAGATTTTATCATACACTCCCGCACCAGGTTGAAAGCCCGCTTGAGTGCTTTGTAGCACTGTCCGAGAGTCTTCTTTGGAAGGTGGGTTAGATTGCAAATCTCGCAGAACATCCGGGTGACACGACAGGCAATGAAAATGCAAGCCGCAATGACTGCGTCGAGTTTCTTTCACCTCCGTAGCTTCTCATCATGCAAACGCGTATACCGTTATTTTGCTATGTCGCCGATCGTCTTCGGGAGCGAGAACTGATCACACCAGCTCAAGATATCATGGAAGGCCTGCGTTAGATTTCGCTCTGAGCGCGACACAGCTTGTCCGCGAGAAACGGCATCCTGTAGCTTCAAGTTCCGGCTAAGCCCGACCCACCATCACGGAAGCTGATGGCAGTGTTGAGTTGTGCAATTCCACCGAAGAGAGGATCTATGGCAGCACCGACACGTGACGGAACGTCTCCTTTGTCAATTGTGAATGTCTAATGAAGGCTGAGAGTCTTCATTCGTTGCGAAAAGGCCACCATATTTCACTTACATGCCATTCACTGCGAGTATCTACAATCCTGTCGCCCAAGGCCAATCACATCCTCCATAGTCAAGGTCACCGCCGCTGAACTCGTCATTCGGGTGCAAATGTTTGCACAATTGTCGGAGATGATGTCGAACCGCTTGCCGTTCTGTTCAAGGGCGGCGCGTCGACAGCAGGGGTGCCAATATGTGAGTCCGACTTCGAGAAAGAAAAGAAAAAGAAGAAAGAGGACACACATTACTCGTTGGCGACAACGGCGAGGACTGAAGCTGCGGGCTGCGCAGTCTCGGGAACACCCGAGACAATACTTTACATAACTTACGCGTCTTTGTCATTGTCATGTGAGCAAAGTAGCCTTATATATCGAAATCTGCCCATATATATCCAAGGACCCCCCAGATAAAGCAATTTCACGTGACCAAATGAGTTTTGGCGGTAAAAACAGACAGTTGCAAACCCTAAGAATACCCAGCTACCCAAGGGGTAGCGGGAATAAATGTACAGAACATTCAAACTTTCGTGCTTGATGGACGCCAAACGTCGAGCGAGCTGAAGGTAGCACCAGCCCGAAGACTGGCCTACCAAAGAAAGCAGAGCAGCTAGGACGCACAATGACACTGAGCATGCCCGACGGCTAGGGCATGCGCAACCAATGAATGCGCCATCATTGATTGCATTCACGGAGATCCTGTCTTCTTCACCACAGATCCCTAAACGACCCACACGCTCCTCGTCTCCTTCCACCCATCCGCAATTTCACCATTCTCTACGCCAAGTTGCCTCTACTACCTGCAGAATTCGGAGACACCCTCGCCAGAGATTCGGGCCTTCATGAAGCATGAGAGCAAGTCGGTCAGATTTTGATCTCTGTCATTCTAAGTTTGTTCACCAACCTAAGCAGAACGGACCTCAGTCAAGCTTAGTTCCTTCGTCTCCGGTGTTGTCAGGCACGATGGCGGCGAGATATGCACGCAGAAGCAACTGGTACAAGGGCCCAGGAGCGGATAGTATAGACAGATCGAGTGCGTATGGAATGCTGGAACGACAATAACAGGTAAACGCCCCATCCGAGTCTGCGGATGTATCTGAGGTCGTCGCCTAATCGCGTGGCGGAGAAGGAAAGAAGGGCGTTTGGTGCGCTCTACTGCGAACAAAACACCAGCGAATTGTCATTTCCTGCAAATCACGCCGTCAACTATTTCCAGCCCCGAAATCAGGACGCCGAAGACGAAGTTGAAAGCGTGCCAAGGCCTTCTGAGACATGATAACTTACTAGTAAACGCACAGTAAGATAGACACCAAGCCTCAGCATTCCTTTCCTGCAGCATCGTCGACCTCCGCAGAGCACCCCACGAACCCCATTTCGCTACGTTGCTTGATCACAGAATCCTGCTCAACGCCGCTGGCTGAGTTTCATCGGACCTGTTGCACAAGTTTGCCATCAAGGCTGGGGCGGTTCAATCTGGAGTAGAGGAATCAGAGAATCTGCTAGTCTAATGAGATGAGCCCGTGGACATACATGTGCCAAGCTGCGATCCAAAAGGGCTAGCGGAGACAAATGGGTGAACCTTGCTCAACATTACCAACCTCTCGGAATTGCGACGAACGTTATCAATGACCTAGAAGTGCATCCGGACGTTATTTTGCCAATCAACCCCAACGCACTCGCTTTGAACTCCGTTTCTGTATCCGTGATCAAGATGATGAGCCACATTGTCCTACCGAGTCTTTGCGTGGCGAGAACGAGCTTCTTTGTACAGGCGCGAGAGAACGGCGCAGGTCTGAGCGCACGTCGGAGCTTAAATATTCAAGTTACCGACGCGCCACGCTCTTCCTCGGACGTCCATCTCCGCTGAATACCAGACTTGATTGAAATTTGAAAAGATGGCCAAATCCAACAAGCGCCCTCCGACAGCCGACGTTTTACCGGCAGATTCACTTCTTCCAATTCATGTCCTGATTGAACGCTGCACTCCCGCGGGCTATTTAGAGGGGTCCAGCGCTGACTGACAGTTATCCTTTCCCCTCTCGCTCCCGCCTGGTCCCCTCCAACTTGAAGATGCCTGTTCGTACAAATCTTTATCGCTTCTAAGCTCACTAAGGTGACGAAGCGATGAAGTAGATGACTGGCGAGATCGACTTACAGGTAAGATTTAGTGTGATGTATTGGAGCGAAAGCCAGCGGCAGCGTTGGACTGAAAGGCTACGAGCCAGTCAATCACTGAACAGCGAGGAGCTTACTCACCTGATTCATTCGCTGTGGGTGATGGTGTTGTTCATGTGAAGTACAAAATAGACACCCATATTTCCCGGTTCAGCCAGCCTACTTCATTCAGCCGCGTCGCAGGTTCATGTCAATACATCACAAAGTCGATCCCCGACACGAAGCGTAGCTGAGGGAGGGCTGTGTGGACGTGAACTCTAAATCATCGTTACAGAAAGTAAGCAAACTCTCACGCTTCAGCCAATCATACATTTTCTTCTTATCTCGTGCCTCTTGTTTCTGTTGTTTAATTCTCCGTGCCTTGCTTTCTCCATTCCTTTGCCTTCCATTAGTGGTACAGTTTTTGTGTTATCTATGTTAAGTTGATTCTTTGTGGTTTTATCCTCAATATCTGATTGTACCTTTCTCGTGCAACCTCTTCCAATGTTGTCTCCTATGACGTTACTGAATTGCGTGCTTAAGTAATGTATATAGTGTTTTATTGCTTATTTTTATTTCTTTCGTGTCCTTATCGTGTTTTTCTTCATGTCTCGTTCCCTTCTTATCTCTTGATGCCCTCTCCGTAGCGGCCCGCTTGGCACACAGGTCACCTTGGACGCACTGGCAGAATGGACCACAGCTGCGCGCTCGTGCGCTGCAGGTGTCAACACAAGAACAACTTCTTCATTACCGCCGGCGAAGTCACCGGCGGCAACACCTTTGGAGCTTTGTATCTTGGCCGTGGACGAACGCCGACAATGTTGCCGCCTCCTGATTTGGCTGCGATCAACAACATGACATCGGACGATAATCAATACTTCCTCCGTTCGAAAGGCATCAACGGTCTTGATGGCGTTGCATTCCACTACTCAACATATCGTTCCCTCACGCGCTTCCTTGGTATGGACGGTAACTTACAGGCCGCTGATGATGTTGGCGTGAACTTCGTCGACGCGTGGAATGAAATGTTCGTGGCAAACAACTTCATTAACGCTCAGTCAGGCAAGACTGACCCGCGTCATCATGATATGTTCAGCACGAGTAACTTCAATGTCCATCACTGGCCGAGCTTGGTAAACGGCTGCAAACTTTGTGTACTTGCAACGTTCGTGACAAGCCTGGTCATACCTGGTGTTTCCATTCTATACTACGGCGAGGAGCAGAGCTTCTACATGCATGATGACGACGCTAGCAATTATCTCTTGGGTCAGTACCTTTTTCATCTTTCATTTCGTAGTGCTGATCTTGGAACAATCGTCAAGCTATGCCCGCCAACCCCGCTTGGCAGCGCCATGGATGCCTACAAGCTTGGCTCAGACCAGTATTTCAACATACCGTTGCGGAAGGCTCTTACACGTTGCTGCGACGATTCGAATTCTCTTGATCACTTTGACCCGACGTCGGCGACGCATGTACACACAGTTCAACTACCTGCGCTCTGTCTACGCTTCCCTCCAGAATGGATCTGACCTTGTGCAGCATGGAAATTGGATGCGCTTCGAGCAGCTACCTGGTTCAAATCAGACGGAACTGGGCGGACTGCCTCGCGTGCGGGGATTTCTATCCCGCAGACCCTTACGGGAAATCACACAGACCAGGTCTCGTTGTACACGAATGAGAACCAGACGCATTCGTATTCGTGAGTCCTGGTTTTCGAGTCCGTATGTGAGCGGGACGGTTGTGAAGAATCTGTTTGCGCCGTTTGAGACGTACACTTTGCAAGACTCGCTGTCACCGTTCTTCAAAGATGGCAACGCGCCGTTCCAGGGGTTGTTTGAATAGTATCACGATGGATCCGTATAGCTTCAAGCTGCTAATTGGGTCACGGTCCCTCCGCAATTGACGAAGTTCAGGCTGGGTCACGATGCTCGCATACGAGCGGAGTCGGGCGATGCGATCCTGTGGGCACTGGGTTGAGCTCGTGGGCGTGTCGGATGGTATAATCGACATCATTTTGAATTACCCGCCTTCGCATGACGACACCTCGTCAATGAACGCACGCGACCATCTCCTCCTGCGCAAGGGCTCCGCCCGCAATCCCATGGTCTTCTCCTCAGCGGACTACGACAACGATGTGTTTGGGTTTGACTCGGGCTCTGGGAAGTACACGTTCACGCACCAGGCGCTGGGTGCGGATATGTCACGTACTCGTGGAATTACGGTCAGAACTGGACGACGTGGGCTGCGTATGAGGATGTGACGAGCATAGATAAGAGCTTGTTTGATAATGATGAAAATTGGTGGGCAGGCGAGCATATTATTGTGTAATGTAAGCGATTTTACTCCTATATGTACTGTATACTTACTGATTCGATTTGCGTTAGACTCGTCTGGTACTGCTGCATCAGCCTATATGTACTGGTGCGCGTGCGAACAGGAATGCTCACCGGCGCCGTGTCCCTCACTTCCTCGCCGTGGTCCGTTCAATACGTGGGGTTTCGACAGAGGAGTGGACTTCCAGATGGACAATACTGCAGACGGACGCTGGAAGCTCGAGATGATGAGCACATGGCCGACGTACCTCCTGCTCAACGTGTTTGGGTTCGATGACTATTTCTATGGCGACATGGACCAACTCCCGCCCAATTCGGCTGCTCGCAACTACTTGAACATCAGTGCCCCGCCGCACCCGCACCTCGCGTGGACACTGGTCGTGGACGACGCGACGATGCGGTGGAGCCTTGAGCCGCGCGGGGAGAGCGTGGTGGGCGCTATTATGTACACACTACTCCTGTCGATCCCGGTAGTCACCGGTACGCTGGCAGTGGCGATCTTCATGTGGAGCTTCTATGGGATCAAGTACTACCAATGGGGTCTCAAGTAGAAGAAGCCGGGCCATTCGCATTATCTCCCCATCATTGGCTCGCTGGGCTCGAAGTCTGCGCAAGACCTGCATGCGGCGCCGATGTCGGAGGAACACTCGAGCTGTTACGACCGTCGGGAATTGTAGCGGGAAACAGTTTCGGGAAACTGGAATTCGCGACAAGAACCCGCGTTCGGGAATCTGGATTCGCGACTGGGAACGAGCGTGGGAATTCAGGCGGGAAACGCGCGGGATTCTATCCAGGCGCGTCGCGGGATTCTCAAGGCCAGCTAGGACTCTTCACTGCTTTGAACGTCAAGTAAGCGGATCCCTAAGGAAGCACTCCACAAGTAAGTATTGCGCAACTAACTACACAGGAGAAAAGAGAGAGATCGCACCTAAGGAAGCACTCCACAAGAGGTCAAAAGTGGGGTGCTCCTTACGATGCCTACAGCTATTTATCTACTTCGTAAAGACTGTATAGTTAATCTACGCTAAGTGTCCTTGCGCAATGCGCACCTATCTACTACAAACGATACATGCTACGACCGCACTGCTTGGCATGTCTATCCCGTCTCTCCAGATGGCTACAGCCTGTCCGTGGACGTCAGCGTCCAGTCCGGGGCCGCGACTAGCCAGACTAGGTATGCCAGACTGTTGCAGGTCGTCACCTTGAGGTACTAACGGATTAATGAGCGTATGTTGATAAGTGAATGTACGTGTGCCGTGGCGGGTCGTCGTAAATGAGTGTGTGTATGCGTGCATGGTTGCCGGGACGGTGGTGCGGGATAAGTCACGTGAGCATGGGATCGTGCGATTCGGGAATGAGGTTTCGCGCGGGGAATCCAATGGCGGGATTCTCCCCGCGGGATTGTCTGCTCATGTCGGGATCCTTGGCGGGAAAGTGCGGGAAATGAGAAAAGGAGCCCGGGATCTCGACATTACCCCCCTCCAAAGGCGCAACTCCGGGGCGCCAAGCTTGAATCTTGCTCAGGTCACAGAGCTCGATAGCGTTGACTTCTCGAGGGGCGTCCGGGTGTTTTCGATAGAAACTGCGAATTTTAGCCTTTGCATTACCCATATCCTTTGCGGGAATCCATGTATCTTCCGCGCTCGAATATCCCTTCCATCGTACCAAATATTCAAACCTCCGTCTAAACCGTCTAGCATCCAGTACCTCTTCCACCTCGTACTCCAGATCTCCTTCTACTTCGACTGGGGGCGGCGGGGGTTGCGTTCGACCGGGAATATCGTCTTCGTGGTATGGCGAGAGCAGCGATACGTGAAATACGGGATGAATCTTCAGCGACGCGGGGGAGTTCGAGTTCGTAGGTGAGGTCACTTAGCTTTGCCTTCACTTTATACGGCCCTAGTCGTTTCGGTAATAATTTGCGCGCTCCTGGTCGCCGAACGTTCGTCGCCTCAAGCCATACTTTATCCCCGACTGCGTACTGCGGGGCCTCGTTCCTGGCCTGATCGTAGTGCTGCTTCATGCGCTCTGCCGCAACCTCCAAAGCCGCTCTTGCCTCTTCCTGTGCCTGCTGAAGCTCCTGTAGTCGTGCGTCCGCGGCGGGGACCGTGGACAGGCCGTCGCTCGGGGCAATCGTGAATTCGGGATTGTAGCCGTAGACAAGCGCGAACGGGGATTGTCGTGTTGCCGCGTGCGCTTTCGTGTTGTGCGCGAATTCTGCCATTGGGAGTAATCCGGCCCAGTTTTCTTGTCGTGTATCTATGAAAGCCCGTAAATATTGTTCCAGCTCTTGGTTTACCCTTTCGGTTTGCCCATCCGTCTGCGGGTGATACGCCGTCGACGTGGTACCCTTGATACCGAGTCGGGAAAAAAGGGCTTTCATGAACTGTGCGACAAACTGTGGTCCTCGGTCGGATATAATCTGGCGGGGGGTTCCGTGCAACTTCCAGACGTGTTGCAGGAAGAGTTCTGCAGTTTCCGGTGCATCGACGTCAGACGTGGTCGGGATAAAATGTGCTTGCTTGGTGAGACGGTCGACCACCACGAAAATTGCGTCGTAATCCTCGGATCGGGGGAGCTGGGTGATGAAATCGCACGAAATCGCCTGCCAGGGGCCCTGCGGGATTTCGTTCGGTTGCAGGAGTCCTACCGGGCGTTGGGATCGGTTCTTCGTGCGTGCGCAAGTATCGCATCCCGAAACGTATCGTTCTACGAAGTTAGACATCCCGGGCCACCAGTAGTTGCGGCTTACCATCTCAAACGTTTTCCAACGTCCAGGATGTCCGGCGGGGAGACTATTGTGGTAGGTCTTCACCACATCCCGGCGAATGGTCTCGTCTTTCGGGACGTAAACCTTACCCTGGTACAGGATGAGGCCTTCTTCGGTGCTCCAGTCCTCAAGTTCCTTGGTCAGGACTCGGGGCGCCTTGGACTTGACCAACTCGATTGCATCCACCAGTTCGTCTTCATACTGATCTGACTTACGAATGCGTCGTAGGAGGGCCTGATCCCCGTGTACCTGTGTCATTCCCCGACGAATTGCCTTTAGTCGAAACATTTCGGGGGTCAAGAGGGTCCGTCCCGTGTTGTCTTCGCCTTCGGGTTGAAGATCGACGCGTCGTGACATGGCGTCGGGTTTGCCCCCGAGTCGCCCTGGGCGATGGCGAATCGTAAAGTCGAAGCGAGTGAGGAACAGACTCCACCGGGCTTGGCGTCGCGTCAGCGTTCGGGATTCAGAGAAATATAGCAGATTCTTGTGGTCAGACACGATATCGAGTTTATGACTCGCACCTTCGAGATAATGTCGCCACTCGTCAAGAGCTCTAATAATCGCGAGTAGCTCCTTGTCATAAATCTCGTAGTTGCGTTCCGCATCGTTGAGGGATTTCGAGAAAAAGGCGACCGGATGTATCAGCCCGTCGTTGCCTTCCTGGGACAAGACCGCGCCGGTCGCGAAATCAGAGGCGTCGCATTCCACGATGAATTGTCGCGACATGTCTGGCATCATCAGGACGGGGGCGGTCGTGAACATGCGCTTGAGATAGTCGAAAGCGAACTGCTGGTTTTCTGTCCAGGCCCAGCGAACGTCCTTCTTCAGCAGCGTCGTGAGCGGTTTGACGATGTGCGAGAAATCCCGAATGAAGCGTCGATAGAAATTCGCGAACCCGAGGAAGGCTTGAATGTCTTTCACCTTTTTCGGGGTAGGCCAGTCGAGGACCGCCTGTACCTTGGCGGGATCCATCGCCACCTTTCCCTGCGAAATAATCATCCCGAGATACTCGACGGAAGTCTGTTTGAATTTGCACTTTTCGGGTTTGCAGAACAAGTCGTTTTCGCGTAGCCGTTTAAGGACTTCCCGTACGTGTTCATCGTGCTGCGATTCATCTTCGGAAAAGATTAGCAGGTCGTCAAGATAGATGATCACGTATACTCCAATGAGGTCTTTGAAGATATCGTTCATCATGTGCTGGAAGGTCGCCGGGGCATTCGTGAGCCCGAATGTCATCACCGTTGGTTCGAAATGTCCTGCCTGAGTCCGAAATGCAGCCTTCCACTCGTCGCCTTGCTTCAGTCGCACATTGTGGTAGCCCCATCGTAAATCTAGAGTCGTGAAAACCTTCGCCTTTTGCAGCGCGTCTACGAGTTCCATCGTGAGGGGAAGCAGGTATCGATTCTTGACCGTGATGTCGTTCAGTCGTCGGTAATCGACTACCATGCGCAAGGTTCCATCCTTTTTCTTGATAAAGAAGACGGGAGCCGCTGCAGGGGATTTCGAAGGTTGTATGTACCCCTTGCGCAGGTTTTCGTCAACGAATTCGCGAAGGGCATCGCGTTCGGCTGGGGCCAAGGGATAGATTTTGCTGTACGGGGGAACCTTCCCGGGTTCTAAATCTATGGCGTGGTCATACGGCTTGCGCAGTGGAAGCCTTTCGGATTCAACTTTCGAGAAAACGTCGGCAAACTCACGGAATTCGGGGGGAACTAGTTCTTCGAAGGTTTTCTCGCCTTCCTTCACCGCAGACTTCTCAGCGATGGCCTGGGAGTGGGTGTACGAGGCGGCAATTTTGTACGCGAAATGGTCGTCCGTCGTGACGAAGTAGGATTCGGCGTCGTGGTACTGGTCCCAATATTTTTCTGAGTACCGAAATCCCGGTGGGACAGCTTCCCATTTGGCCTGGGTCCTGTCGGGCCCCCAGGGGGTCTCGACTTCTTCTGCTATGGCGAGGCGGGGAAGCGGGACCAGGCGTTGCTGGTTGTCACACTGGGGCGGGCAGCGGTTGAGATCGACCACATCGTTGGTCCAGTCAATGGTTGGGTTATGGTGCCGCAACCAGTTGATCCCCATGATAATATCGTCGTCGCCAATATCCGCGACGGCCATGGTCAACTGTTCTAAGTGTCCCTTCATCTCGACGTTGAGGACTACTTCCTTGGTGATGCGTCCAATCGCGTTCGGGGAATTGTCCGCGTTGCGCAAAAGTATCGGGATTACCAAGTCCCGGGTCTGGAGTCCGTGTCGCGAGACGTAGCGGGAATTTATGAAAGTTCCCGACGCACCGCTGTCTAACATTACTGTGGCTAAGGCATCCGTTTTTCCGTCGCTAACCTGTACCGGGAACTTCAAATGTCGTCGAAGATGACGGTCTATTGTAGAGATGGTTAAATACAAGGGACCATTATTAAGAGAGTTCTTCGGCCACAAGGGCGGTTGGGTCGTATAGGGCGCGACTGAGCAATACGACCCTACTGAAAATCCGCTGGGGGCGGGGCTTCGGGATTGTGAACGTTCTTGGCGGCGGGCGTCATGGCGGCGAATGCGTTCTGTAGCACGGACTGCTGCACATTCTGGACGTATTGTTCCGCCATACGTTTGAGCGTTTCTTCGAACGACTGGAGCGCGGGGGGCGATGGGCTCGACGGGGACGTGGATTTCGTAGCCTTTAGGTTTCGGGATGGCGGTCGCGTTGGGCAATCGCTCACCAAATGGTCTTTCTCTCCGCAGTAGTAGCATAGTCCCTTACTCCTGCGCTCCCGGCGCACCCTGTCAATCTCCATTGCGTTGGGATCCTTCGTCGAGCTTGCGCCCGCAGTCGGGATCGTACGCGGAGCTGAACTAGTGGTGCCGGGATTGCTTCGGGGCGTAGCCGCTGGCTTTGATACTGGTCCATAGGCGTGTGCGAGCCTTAGCTTCTCGTCCGTCTCGGAAACCCAGTTGACGTAGGCATCGAATTTCATATCCTTCGCCTCTGTGCTGGCGATGTGCTGGCGAACCTGGTCTTTGAGTCCCTTCCGGAACATGTCGAGGTAGATGACATCCGTCGTTGCGTCCTTGGGCCACCCGGTGAGGGCTTGGAGGGCACGGAATTGCGACGCAAACTCGGCGACCGTTCCTGTCTGGCGTAGGCGCATCAGCTTGTCGGCTGCGGCTTTGTCTGCATCGATTTCCCCGTAAGAGGCGCGAAGGGCGGCGAACAGGGCCTCCAGGCTGGCGGCTTCTGGCGGTGTCGGGATGTCCTGGAGTCGATCTAGAATGGGTCGTGCCCAGTCTTGCGCCGGCCCCCGCAGTAGCATCAGAGCAAATGCGACCTTGCGGGTTTCGTCTAGTCCCGGATGTTGTCCGAACAGGTAGAGCTTAATCTGGTGAATCCAGTTGTCCAGCTTGGCTCGTTCGCCTTCGAAGGTGTCGGGAAGCTTCATCTTGAGCCCTGCTCCGCCCCCAGACGGGGAGGCGGGCTGACTCGCGATTTGGGCTTCTAACGCCCGGTTGGCGTGCTTGAGCTGGGCGACTGTGTTCTGGACCTGATTGTGTTCGTTGACTAGCTTGGAGTAGCGCTTTTCGAGGGTGTCGAGGCGATCAAGGATGGGCTGGAGTTTGTCTTCCTCCATCGAGGAGCTAGGGGACGGGAAAGCGAAGGTGTCTGCGAGTCCTCCCCATTCCTGGTGGGACGACATCGCGGGTCGGCGGTACGGGTGCGGGGGTAGAAGTAAAGAGCGTGAGGGTGTCGAGTCCGAGCGGCGGTGAGCCAGGACTTTTGACCTAATGTTACGACCGTCGGGAATTGTAGCGGGAAACAGTTTTGGGAAACTGGAATTCGCGACAAGAACCCGCGTTCGGGAATCTGGATTCGCGACTGGGAACGAGCGTGGGAATTCAGGCGGGAAACGCGCGGGATTCTATCCAGGCGCGTCGCGGGATTCTCAAGGCCAGCTAGGACTCTTCACTGCTTTGAACGTCAAGTAAGCGGATCCCTAAGGAAGCACTCCACAAGTAAGTATTGCGCAACTAACTACACAGGAGAAAAGAGAGAGATCGCACCTAAGGAAGCACTCCACAAGAGGTCAAAAGTGGGGTGCTCCTTACGATGCCTACAGCTATTTATCTACTTCGTAAAGACTGTATAGTTAATCTACGCTAAGTGTCCTTGCGCAATGCGCACCTATCTACTACAAACGATACATGCTACGACCGCACTGCTTGGCATGTCTATCCCGTCTCTCCAGATGGCTACGGCCTGTCCGTGGACGTCAGCGTCCGGTCCGGGGCCGCGACTAGCCAGACTAGGTATGCCAGACTGTTGCAGGTCGTCACCTTGAGGTACTAACGGATTAATGAGCGTATGTTGATAAGTGAATGTACGTGTGCCGTGGCGGGTCGTCGTAAATGAGTGTGTGTATGCGTGCATGGTTGCCGGGACGGTGGTGCGGGATAAGTCACGTGAGCATGGGATCGTGCGATTCGGGAATGAGGTTTCGCGCGGGGAATCCAATGGCGGGATTCTCCCCGCGGGATTGTCTGCTCATGTCGGGATCCTTGGCGGGAAAGTGCGGGAAATGAGAAAAGGAGCCCGGGATCTCGACACGAGCCATGGACACGTGTATACAGGCCATATCACCGGCTGGCCTGAAGACAAGAATAAGCGGAGGACGGTGCTCATTGCGAGTTTGGAGTACGAGCATATTGATTGGAAGATGAAGGACAAGATCGGAGGTCTTGGTGTGATGAGTTCGTCGATAGGCAAGGCCATGTCGGACGTCGACCTGATCTGGGTTGTGCCAAAGGTGAAGGATATTGAGTACCACCCTGGTGAACTTGCAGAACCTATCGAAGTCATTATCTTCGGTGAGCCTTACCTCATTGAGGCCGAGACGCACGTACTCGACAACATCACTTACATTGTCCTCGACTCGCCGGTCTTCCGTGCGCAAACGAAGGCGGACCCATATTCTGCACGCATGGACGACCTCAGCTTAGCCATCTTTCACTCGACGTGGAACCAGGCTATCGCAGCAACCGTCAGGCGCTACCCGCACGGTCTTGTCACTGTCGATTTCGGCCGTAAAGGTGCTCTTGGTGTGGGTGCTCGTCTTGGTGGTCTTGGTCTCATGCCTGGATGTTACGTTCACGGCTTCGATGGACTTATCACGGAAATGATAAGTGACCAAAGCGTTGTTGGGTGAAGTAGCAAGTACAGTATAGAGGGTCCGCTTTGTGAGGGTCTCTATACCGGAAGTCGTGGGTGAACAGAGTCTTTGGTACGTGATTGTAAAAGACTATAGGAGGATTGACTTAAGTGTCATCCTGGGGCGCTATGTACATGGCCTTATATACTACAGAGAACAATAGAGTGGAGCAAGGAATGAAGCTACATCATCGCGGGTCAGAAGTGGAGTGAGTCCGTCATAGTGGCTCTAATTAATGGAGGATGATGTCAGATCGGAGCATAGGTGGAGTAGAGTGGAGTAGAATGATGTATCATCGGAGTGGAAGGTCCTGGGGCTCTCGGAGTGAAGGTGGAGCAAGTGGAGCCATCGGAGTGTGGAGTCAATGATGAAAGAATGATGCAATGTGTGTACGCACATGCAGGTAGAAAGGGTGAGAGAAAAAGATGAGGGGGAACATAAACAATGTGTAAACAAGGGTAAGCAGCTTTGATGCGTAACAATACCCTGTCACTAAGATTGAAATTCCGTAGTAGCATAAGAATGCGAATGCGAGAATTTCAAAGAAAGGTACAACGCTATAGGATCAAGTTAAGATCAATAAGTAAAAGCGTAAGAGAGAGATAAATATCAGTCGCTATAGGGTCAAGTTAAGACCAATAAAGGTTCAAGCGCTGGGTACATTGGATGAAATCGTCTGCGAAAAATTAAAGTTATTAAGGAAGGTATGATATAAAGAAACAGACTGTGGATTAGTCCAGTCGATGGGGGCATATGTCTCGGGCGAAGTGAAGTCCTCGGGTCGGGGAGTGTTGACCACATAAACTGGCGAAGATGGTTGGATAACGACGTTGGGCGGAGTCATGTGAGGTAGTTCAGGAAGGGGAACGTCCTGGGCTTGCTGATTGATCGCCTGAAGTTCTTCCTCTGTCGGTAAGTGGAGCTGTTGACGAGGGCTGGGCAGTGGCGGAGCAGATTCGAAATTGCTGAGTCGATCGAGGTCGAAGATCGGCACATGCGCTTGCTCCTGGTATGCATTGGGCGCAGCCAGTGGGGGTAGCTCGAGAGGGGAGGGAGTCGTCATAGGCTGTGGTTCCGGGTCGTCTGGTAAGTGTACCTGTCCATCTTTGATTTCCGATGAGAGGAGGCGCTCGAATTCGTACTCGGTGAACTGGTTCTCGAGTTGAGTAATAAGAACTTGATTCATGCGACGTACTAGCTCCTGATACTCATAAGAATCAATCTTCTGCTTCCTGAGTCGGTTGTTCTCCAAGATATCAAGCATCTTGCACAAGTGGCCATACATCTGTTGCGTAGTGTAGACGATGTGCGGGAGTGGACTGATGCTGGTGTTCTTGGTGAGGTCGCGAAGTTTGCCGTTGTGGAGGAGAGCAGCTGCACACTGTCGACGGGTCTGCGAGGTCTGGATGAAGGGGAGTCCGGGGAGGAGTTGGTCGCATAGAGGGGGGAGGAGGAGGCCTTCTCTGTATCTCTGTCGGTTCGGGTGCACTCGTTTCTGTGTCGAAGTGTAATAGAGGCGACCAGAGAGTCCGTGCCGGGTGTTGCGAGTAAAGGGCATGGGGACTAGTTCTAGTGAACCGGGCAGTACCTGCAACACTTGCATATGCAGATCGGATCTTCGTCGTACGCCACAAAGTGTTGCTGCGCTGTTCCTGCGTGGCGGATGCGGCGGCCTATCCAGGGGACGTAAGGGAGCTCGAGGAGGATGTGGAGGGCTTGAAGAATTGGGACAGCGTATTCGGGGGTGAAGAAGGTGCGGCGGAGGACTAGAGTGGTGAGCTGGGGGTGGGGGTTGAGAGTCTTGAGACGGCGGATGTTGACAAGATCAGTGTGGGCCGGGTCGAAGATATACTCTCGGACAAGGTCGAGAGGACTCAAAGGGGGAAGTGTAGGAGAGGGAGGGGGAGAGGGGTATTCGTTCTCGGGGTGGACGGGTGTCAGTTTGCGGGTGCCATATGCCATTGTGCCAGTCGTTTGCGTGATTGCCCCAGCCTGTTACCCAGAGGGGATCAATATCCTCAACTGGTAGTAAGGGTCCGGGGTCAGTGGCGGCGAGGTGCTCCTCGGCGTCAAAGGGAGGGACTTCGAATGTCGGATTGGGGGTGTCGAAGTTGAATGGCATGTCGAGTGGGGATATTCTCTTTGTCAGAATCGGGGTTGTCTGTGGTGTGACTGGTCAGGGATTCCGTGGAGGTGGTCGGGCTATATGCAGGAGAAAAGGGTTCCAAGGGCGGAGGGGATGTGGAACTGTTGGAGCTAGAAGTTCGAGCGGGTGCCGGTTGCCTGTGAATGAATCTAAATCCGTTTGGAAGTTGTACAGATCCTTCGAGGTCGTTTGACTTGACCATTTGAATTAGTATATAGAGTCCTATCGAAAGGTGTGCCTGGTGTAGTGGAGTCGCATGGGTAAGAAGAGTATCGATGAAATTGATGAGGTGATTGAGCGGTGGAGTGTTGGGTTCTTCTTGTTGATGAATGAAATTGAATAGGTGGAAAATGAGTGTGGGTTGACGGTTGGTCGGAGTTTCTGCTGCTAGTGTGCGAAGGTCGTTAAGAATTTGTTCTTTGCTTATTTCTGTGGGAGGGGGAGGGTCATTACGAAGGGGTTGTGGAGATGGTATCGGAGTAGGGCGGCGGTGGTTGGTATTGCGGTGTTGACGTGATAATGAACTGATTGTGCGGCCCATATCGTACTGAAATTTCTGGGGTGTCTCTTTGATATGCGTGTGAGAACACGAAGCGTTGGTTGAAAGGCTGATAGGGTCCTGGGCCTTGGTCAATGCGTTTGAATGCTTCGATAAGGAGTAGTTCCGCAAGATCCTTGACTTCAGGGCGGATGTCAAGTGAGAGGATGTATGCACAAACGTTAGCGAGATCGGCTGGTTTGATCATGGCCTGGTGGGTAGGGGAGCTTCTGGGTTTGATGAAATACTTCTGGTGTTGTCTAGATTCCGGGTGGTAGTTGAGATTACACTCGGAGTTTCGGAGGATTTTGACAGATGGCGTAGTGTACTTGTTCCGGATGGGGTAATTGGACAGATGACCGGAAGGTCATTTGATCCGGTGTGCCTTCTTGTATTCCGATAGAAGTTCCTGAGTATTCTCCAGTGATTGTTCCGATATCCATTGGTTCTCTGATGTCGGGTATCCTAGCCATTTGACGAGATATTCGCGTTTCCTTGGTGGTCCTCGGTGATTGAGTATCGCTTCGACTTCAAATTCTTCTTCTCCTTCAATAAGGTCAGGTGGCGGTCGTGTGTAAGATGGTCCATGTTCGTCCGTTTCCTTGTGTGGAGTGAGAAGAGAAGCATGAAATACTGGATGTATTTTCCAATGCTCTGGAAGATTAAGTCGATAGACATTGTCCCTGAGCTTCTTGATGATCGTAAAGGGTCCTTCTCGTTAGATTGGAATTTCGAGGGTAGTCCGGTGCGTC
This sequence comes from Trichaptum fuscoviolaceum, assembly GCA_910574455.1. Taxonomy (NCBI): domain Eukaryota; kingdom Fungi; phylum Basidiomycota; class Agaricomycetes; order Hymenochaetales; family Trichaptaceae; genus Trichaptum; species Trichaptum fuscoviolaceum. The sequence goes on along the minus strand of CAJSYZ010000009.1, from coordinate 3,749,127 downwards.
TGAGGTTCCTGGCTTCTAACCATACACTTTGTCCTTCTTCCAAGGGCTGGAAGTGTGATTCCTGTGTCTCACGCTGGAATTCTTGTGCGAGAGTTAGAGCTGCTTCGGCTTCGGTTCGGAGTTCCAATATCTTGATTAAGCGAGTTTGGAGTGTGGGGATGTTACTGTCGATCTCGGATTTTTCCGTAGGGAATGATGTTGGGTCGTATCCCATGAGTAATCGGAAAGGGGTCTGCTCTGTGGTGGAATGCTTGCGATTGTTGTGAGTGAATTCCATCATTGGTATGTATCGTGACCAATGTTGGGGGTGGTTTGCTGCGTAAATTCGGAAGTATGCTTCGATCTCCTGGTTCGTTCGTTCGGCTTGTCCATCGGTTTGTGGGTGGTAGGCTGTAGACATTGCCTGCTTGATGTGCAGTAAGCGGCACAGCTGTCTGAATAGTGTTGATGCAAATTGGGGTCCACGATCTGAGATTATTTTCCTGGGTAATCCAAATCGTTTGTAGACATTGTCGATGTAGAGTTGAGCTGTATCGAGTGCGGTGATCGTCTTGTTGCATGGGGTGAGTACTATTGCCTTGGTGCAATCATGGTCCACAATAACACATATGCTGTCATAGCCATTTGATTCCGGTAGGTCGGTAATGAAATCAATATTGACTGTAGCAAAGGGGTATGTGTCTTTGTCTGCGATGATCGGGCTGAGCGGAGGTACAAGTGGATGGTGATTTATCTTCATCTGTTGGCAAATTGCGCATCCTTGCACATATTTCGAAATGAACTGCTGCATGCGGGGCCAGTAGTAGGTGCGTCGAATCTGTTCCATCGTGTTTGCTATTCCTGGGTGATTTCGCGTAGGGAGGTCATGATGAAGTCGTAAGATGTTTCTCATGATTTCCTTGTTCTTCGGAACATAGATCTTGTTCCTAAAGTGTACAAGGTTATCCTTGATTGAGAAGTCGTTCATCTTTGGTTTCGTGAGAGGGAGTTCTTTCTGAATGAGTGTCATTGCTTTCTGAATGTCGCCTGTTTCGAGTCGAATCTTGTCATGAAGTTCGTCAATGTCAATGGTGTTTTGATCATCATCGTCCTGTTCTTCTATTTCGGCTTCGAGTATTTCCATCTCTTGAATGAAAACCTTTTCTGGTAGAAGTGTAACTTCGTTGTTGAGTTCTCCTTCCGTTTTAAATTGGTCGGGTCTCCGGGAAAGGGCATCGGATTGAATCATGTGTTTTCCGGGGACTGCTTGGATTTGGAGGGGGTAACGTGAAAGTTCGTTCTGCCATCGGGCTTGTCGAGGGGTTAATCGTTGTGGTTGTCGCCAATTGGTTAGGTTCTTGTGATCACAATGTACTGTGATAACATGTGGGCTGCCTAATAGATAGTGTCGCCATGTCTGTAATGCGCGGATGATAGCAAATAGTTCCCTGTCGTATATTTGCCAGTTTCGTTGCGTCTGATTAAGTGCTTGGGAGATGTATCCAATTGGTCGTAATTGATTATCCTTGTCAAGCTGTCGTAGTACTGCACCAGTAGCTACGGCTGAAGCGTCGGTTTCGAGGTAGAATGGCTTGTTCGGGTCGGGTTGCATAAGAAGTGGTTGTTTCGAGAATAAGTCCTTGAGTGTTTGAAAAGCATGTTGTTGTCGGTCGGTCCAAGTGAATGGTATGTTTTTGCGTTTTAGTTGATCGAGGGGTCGGCATATGGTGGCATAATGGGGAATGAATCGCCTGTAGAAGTTCGTAAATCCTGTGAATGAACGTATGTCTCGTAGATTCTTTGGAGTCGGCCAGTCAACTATTCCTTGTATCTTCGTCGGGTCAGTCTTGATCTGTGACTCGGAGATAATGTATCCTAGGAATGGGACTTCGGTCTGGTGGAATCGGCATTTGGCGGGTTTGAGATATAGCTTGTGTTTCTTGAGGACGTCAAAAACTTCGAGGGTATTCGAGATAAGTTGTTGCATAGTGGCGGCATGGATCATAATGTCGTCCATGTAAACAATACACTTGTTTTCGCGGATTTGCTTCGCAAGTATATCATTCATGAAACGTTGAAAGGTGGCGGGTGAATTGCATAGGCCAAAGAACATGACTGTTGGTTGAAAGTGTCCTTCTTCGCAGTTGAATGCGGCTTTCCATTGGTCTTCTTCCTTGATTCGAATGTTGTGGTATCCTTGTCGAATATCGAGGGTGGTGAAGTATTTGGATCCTTGGAGTTGATTCAATAGTGTCTGGGTGTTCGGTATCGGAAATCCATCGCGGATTGTATGCTCGTTTAGATATCGATAATCCTGAATCGGTCGGAGGGTTCCATCTTTCTTGCTGATGAAGAATAATGGTGAGGCCATCGGTGATGCGGAGGGTTTAATGAATCCTTTCTTGAGTAGGTCATTAATAAGGTCGCGGAGTATGGGTCTTTGGTGGTACGGAGTATTGTAGGTTTTGAAGATTTTCGGTATGAATGAGGGTTTCGTCTTGATTTTGTGATCATAAGGTCGTGCTGGTGGATATGTTTGGATTTCTTTTTCGGAGAAAATGTTGGCATAGGGCATATATTCCTTTGGGATGTCGAGTTTTTCTGGTGGTGGAAGTTTCTGTTGTTTTTCTTGTTCCATTCGGGTTGAAATCGTAATCTTGTTTATGGTGATTGCATCGTTTCCCCAATCTATCTTTGGTTTAGCTTGTTTAAACCAAGGTAGACCTAGTATGACGTCGTCCTTTGGGATATGAGTGAGGTAGAAATGTGGTGAAAGAGTGTGGGGGTGTGTGATGTGGATTCGAGTTCGTTTGGTGACACTGCCTTCTGTGTTGAGTGTACCATCGGCGTTACTGACTAGTATGGGTTTGTCGATTTTCTGCATTTTTAGTTTGAGTTTGTTTGCTAGTTTTGAGTTGATGAAATTGAGTTGTGCTCCGGTGTCGAGTAGAGCTGAGAGTGTGTGAGGTTGTCCGTTAATGAGTACCGTGATGGGTATGCGAAAAGAGCGAGTGTTTCCGTTGATAGTGATGGTGTTGAGTTGAATCGGATTAACCAACTCGGAGTTGATCAAAAATTTCCATCATCATCATCAAAATCGTTGTTGTCGTCATTGGGATCGGGCATTTCGTCTAGCATGTTGAACAATGCTTCCTGTTCTTGTCCATTGAGGTCTGTCATCATTTCATGGATCTGGATTGCGCGTTCAGCAATCAAATCGTCCGGGTCATCGGGTTCTTCGTCAAGTTCCATCAAGTTGATGTTTCGCTTCTTGAATCGTCCATTGTTTCGTCTGAAGTTGTTCTGGAATTTCCTTGGTGATTTTCCTGAGCTTCGGAACTTCGAGGTGCGTGCGGGACGCGAAGGGAATTTGTTTGCAAAATGTCCTGCCTTCTTGCAGTAGAAACAGAGTCCATCTGCTTGCGCTTTCTTCTTTTCCTCGGGCGTAAGCTTGTTGAAGTACATCGCGTAGAGCTTGAATGATTCTTCCAAATTTTCTGGTTCCTCGGGTTGGTCTGATTCGGGTTCAGAATCTATGTCCATTTCGTTGAGTCGTCGTCTGCGAAATTTGTTGAATCGAGGTCGATTATATGAGGATTGTCCATAACGGTTGCGGAGTCGATTGAACGGGCGGTTGTCCTGATAGATCTCTTCGTATGATTTTCCTATCTTCCTGGCTGCTTCGTAGTATGGTGCCATTATCTTTATTCCATTGTCTGGAACTGGGATATCCTTCTGAAGTAGTGCGGTTCGCGTATGTCGCAGTAATCCATTCTTGAACATGGAAAAGAGCACTGTGAAGTCGGTGATGTTTGCTTCACGTGCGAGTCGCTGGAAGTTATGAATGTAATCATCAATTTTGTCCGTAGGTGCTTGCTTGAGGCTAGAGAGTTCCTTGAATGCGTCGGCGATGTAATCGGTTGAGATGAAATGTGACTTGAATTTGTCCACAAATTGTTGCCAAGTCATAACCCATTGTGCATTGTCCTGTTCGTCTTTAACATTCTTTGCAAAGATTGCAGCGGGTCCTTCAGTGCAAAAGGAGAGTGCAAATCGTATTTTGCGTTGATCGGTTGCATAGTCCAAATCGTTAAGTGCCAAGTAGTTTTCAACAAGGCTAAGCCATCGGCTAGCTTCGCTTCGTTTGCCGGTAAAGTTAAAAGGTTTGTTTGCTCCGGTGCCTCGCGGTTGATGGTCTGCTTGATCGGCCATTTCGACTATCACTGGGGTTCCTGGGGGTGTAGGTGATGGTGGGGGTGGGGGTGGCTGTGGAAGGTTTTCCTGATCGGGGTGTTCGTCGTTTTCCAGAATTTCGGGTACAGGTGAACTTCGGTTACTATTGTTGGCGTTAACCGATGTAGATCCTGCGGCTGAGTGTGTAGATCCTTCGGCGGTGTGTGCCGTGTCTTCGGCTTCTGAGTCTTCTTCTGATTCGTCTGAAGTTTCTGCTTCAGATTCTCGTCTGCGTCTTCTGAGTTCAGCTTCCTCTTTCTCTAGTTGCTCGAGAGTGAGGATAGTTTGTGTCTCCTGTGAAGTGTAGTTCTTGGGAGGTGGAGTCCAAGTGGGTATCCAAGTTGCGCCTTCTTCAAATCTGGTGTCGATGCGAAGTCCTTCAAATTGTCCTACAAGTTCTGGTTCTTCGGATTCGAGTTCAGAAACAGGTGCGGGTGTTTCAGCCTTCGGTTGGGTGAATGTGAGGAGTGGGGAGGTTTGTTCAGCTTTAGGTGCTGCTGCTGCTGCGTAAGATAATGAGGGTAGTGCTGTCGATTCAGCGGGTGGTGCTTCAGTTTTAGCTGGTGGTGCTTCTGGTTGAGTAGTGGTTAATGGCGAGTGTTGTGAAGGAGCGGGTGATGCGAGTTGAGAAGAAACAACTCTGGGTGAGTTAAGTCGACTGCCTGTTCTTGATGTTCTTGCAAGTATCTGGTCGATTTCTTCCTGACTGGGTTCAATTCCTGCGTACCAAGTATTAACCTGTTTGTAGTATGTGGTCGGGTTCTTGATTGTATGCGAGATTGCTCTCCAGGTGTCGTGTCCTGAGTGAAAATGAAGGTAGACTTTTCTTCTGGATTTGTCAAGTCTGTACCAGGCTCGGTTTACTGGGTCAAATTCGGCGTTTTCTGGGCGGGTAACTCCAACGGGTACTTGTGCTGCTATGGGTACGTATTTTCCTGGAACTGGTGGTCTGTCTTTTGGCGCCAGTTTAACGAGTTACTGAAATTTAATTCAGTTGGTGTCTTCGTTTGCTGGGGGAGTTGGGGTAACGGTTCGGCTTCCTTCTTCGGGTTCAACAGGAGGTGGAGTAATGGATCGGATGGATGCTTCGAGAGGTGGGCTGGCAACTCGGGTGGGTGGTTCAGAGTGTAGTAGGTAACAAATACACTTCCGTATTTCGGTTGCAACGTCCTGGGGTTGTCCGGGCCAATAAACAATTGATGTGAGGTTCAAGAGGGTTTCTCTTTCGGAGAAATGATCAATGGCGTTGTCAACTTTGGTGTGGCAGATTCCAATAAGGCCTTTGCGAAGGTAACAATCGGGAATGTATGGCTTTCCTTCGAACCAAAAGATGCCGTGTCGGTAGATCCAATTAATGGGGTCGTGTCGTATAGAGTGTAGACGGAGTTGGAGGTATTGTAGGTCGTATTTGGAGTTCTGTTGGATCGGATGAACTAATGCACTATTGACAAGGTGCTGATAGTTGTCTTCAATTAGTTGGTCGAAGTTGGGGGCGGGAGCGGGAGCTTGATTCGCCAGATTGATTAATCGGTTGTTGTAATGTATTCCTAAGTCGTCTTCCTGTCCTTTGGAAAGTTTGTCTGAGATTTCCTAAAGTTCTGGAAGGTCCTGGAGCGGGTGTGGGGGTTCGTTCGGATGTTCGAAGTTGAGGGAAGGGACGTAGGGCTCGTTCTACGCTTGGGGGTGTAGTGATCGGAGGGTTGGAGTGATTCGGAGTTGCTGGATGTAGTAATCTGTTGTGCTCAGATACTTCGTTCCAATGGTGGTTTGGGTTCTCGAAATCTGTTCCTTCCTCAGCGGAGTATGCGTAGGTTTCCTGAGTAACGGATGGTTCTAATCGAGGGGGTACAAGTTGATCGTAGAGGCTTTCGTTATCTTCTTGTGTTCGATGTTCGTACTCGGAATAGTCCTGTGGGTCTGTCCTGCTTTCGTCAAGTTCGGAGGGGTTATGAGGGGGTGTGTCGGATTGGTATGAAGTGGGTTGTAAGTCGTAGATGGAGACGGGGTTAAGGATGTTGATCCTTAGTACGCCTGCCAACGGTAGTTCCGTGCGATCGGCGAGTAGTATAGTAATCCTCAGGTTGGGCACTTCCTCGGGTTATCAACCCTTTGAGCTACAAGAGTATGCGTGAGTGATATTAACGTCTTCGGATACCTTGTCCTTTCTGTCTTCCTAGGTTCGCTGGATAATCTGTTTCGATGTTCACCGTGTATTGCTGTTGTCAACGAGTGAGGGTATGCTTGTCTTCCGGCTGTGGCAGTTTCTGTGGTGGATGAGACCTTTCCCCTGCTTCCTTCTTCTCTTCAAGTTACGTTGGACGTGGCTAAGCTGCTTGAATGGGTCGTGATCCTCTGCTTCACGCTATCACCAACCAAACGCGTAACAAGGACCGTAAATTCTGTCGTGAACCTGCTTAATTTCTGTGATTACTTGTCTGTTGCTTCCTTCCAAGTATAGCACTGTATGCTTGGTGTATTCGATCGTACTGTCGTTCGTATTCCTTTTGTTCCTAGTTGATAGTTAGTAGACAAGGGCCAGTTGTAATACTTAACCGTCAGTATTCCAGATTGGAATGCGTAGGGTGTACCGATTTATTCTGCTGTAGAATGTGGTAGAGCGTAGAGGGGGGTGTTTCGGAGTTGAGATCGATCTCAGATGAGAAAGAAGTCAATCCTAATTGTTACGTTCACGGCTTCGATGGACTTATCACGGAAATGATAAGTGACCAAAGCGTTGTTGGGTGAAGTAGCAAGTACAGTATAGAGGGTCCGCTTTGTGAGGGTCTCTATACCGGAAGTCGTGGGTGAACAGAGTCTTTGGTACGTGATTGTAAAAGACTATAGGAGGATTGACTTAAGTGTCATCCTGGGGCGCTATGTACATGGCCTTATATACTACAGAGAACAATAGAGTGGAGCAAGGAATGAAGCTACATCATCGCGGGTCAGAAGTGGAGTGAGTCCGTCATAGTGGCTCTAATTAATGGAGGATGATGTCAGATCGGAGCATAGGTGGAGTAGAGTGGAGTAGAATGATGTATCATCGGAGTGGAAGGTCCTGGGGCTCTCGGAGTGAAGGTGGAGCAAGTGGAGCCATCGGAGTGTGGAGTCAATGATGAAAGAATGATGCAATGTGTGTACGCACATGCAGGTAGAAAGGGTGAGAGAAAAAGATGAGGGGGAACATAAACAATGTGTAAACAAGGGTAAGCAGCTTTGATGCGTAACACTGGATGGGTAAGTTTGCATCCACTTTCTGGTGTTTTGCATTCTGACTCCAGTCACAGTGACTCCCTGTCAAATCGAGTTCAACAGCACACATGTTATTGCAAGTTACGAAAACAATTAAAATGGCACTTAATCTTGCATGCTCGTTTGGCTGTCCAGCGTTTCCCGGTGTTGAATGTCATGAGCGCATGGAAGACGTCCACAAGCGCAGTATCAATACTAGCCGATAGATTGCTCTCTTACATGAAGACCTTCGGATGGTGAAGCTGAGCATGTGCCTCGCGTAGCAGTCATGGATACGGAAGATTGGGATCCTGAACATTGGGAAGAACCGATGTAGTCCAACTGGGACACCTGAAGCGCATATGCCAGCCTACACAACTTGATCCCTGGAGCTTGAGCCATTCGACGCGCAAAGGCACCTCTGCTGAAGATAAAGCAAGAAAAGAGAGAGCCCACGCTCTTCCAAAAGAATCTGTAACGACCCATCCAGGTGCAGGTCTCGAAGCTACCCCCACTGCCGCCGCAACCAAAGCAGAAAGTGAGGACAAAGCGCGGGGATGCCACTGGTGAAGCTAGAGCGGAAGTCGGATATCAAGATCGAGAGATCCGGGTTGTCTTTGGCCTCAACGTCCACGGCTGTCAGCGGCAAGGACGCGCCGTACCAGGAGTTCAAGCTGATGAGCTGCGACAGGCATGGGTGGCGATACGACGTGATGAATTTCGACTCGCGAAAACCGGTCGACATCAGTACGTGGGCGCGGCCCGTGAAGCTCAACCACAAGGAGCTGCGCCGTGACCCTACTGATGAGGGTCTGGGCGGAGTCAGCTCGCAAGTGCCCATGAAGCCGATGTTGGAAGCAGATGAGAAGCCCGTCATTGGTGCAGACGGACGTATAGTCATGGTTGATGCAGAGGGCCGGCTGATCCACAATGTTAACGGTGAGGCGACCCCGCAAAAGGGAAAGGATAGCAAAGACAAGGAAAAGGAGAAGCGGAAACGCAAGTTTCAGAAGAAGACCAGGCAGGTGTTCCTGGTGCCCGAGCACATCCGGAAGATGCGTCGAGAGAAACTGTATCCCTGGGTCGCGGACGACGGGACGGGCAGCGAGGTATGGGTGGGAAGGAGGGAGGAGGCTGCGAAGAGCGAGACGCTCGCGCTGTTCATGCCCGCAGCTGACCAGGAGATCAAATGCGTGCCTGCACACCAGTGGTACAAGTTCCAGAAGCGCCGGGAAACAGGAAGCGGAGAAATTGATGGGCATTGCGGCAAATGGCATCTCTGCGCCGATTGCGGGCGGTGCGACGACAGGTGCGAGTCTTGTGTATGACATCGGCGGCAGGTCGCTGGGCCCCGGGGGGAGGAGACTGAAGACTGTGGACTCGGGGATGCGTGGGCTATATCAGGAAGATGATGAAGAGGGTGTTGATAAGCGCCGGAGGCGGGAAAGGGATAGAGGGGGTGAGGGTGACTTAGATGAGATGGAGTATGAGGATGAGTTTGCGGATGATGATGAAAAGATGGACGTTGAGGACACTCGTGATGAAGTGGCCAAGGAGATTCAGGTTTGCTCAGTTCTTTTTTCTCTCTCAATATTCAGTTGATCAACTTTCTTTTCTGCTATCCAGGAACGTCTAAAGCGTGAATATCGTACAGCAAATAAGACACGAGAGGGTTATATAGGCGAATCAGATGAAGACGAGGAAACAGAGCAGCAGTTAACAGGTGCAGGCAAGCAAATGAAGAAACTTGTCCGCAAGATCGAGAAGAATGGCGCGTACGATGGCAATGAAGATGAAAATCCTTATGCCTCCTCGGTATGTTTCTGCGCACTTTCTGACGTTCGTCTGCTGATAGTACTACTCGTAAGGCTGAGGAAGAGGAGGAAGAGGAACCAGAAGTTATGGCTACTGGTGTAGCCCAACAACAAACAACACAGCAGCAGCGGTCTGGCTCTCAAGGTCCGACACCAACAGCAGCACCCACACCAACGCCTGGATCCAAAGCCTCGTCCCGCCCTCCCTCCAGACCGCCCTCACGCACCAGGTTCTCTCGTGCCTACACAAATCAAGACAGAACCGGTATCAACGCCGCCCGTGCCGAGTGTCAGTGTCAGTGGACAGTGTTGTTGAGAAGCGCGCGACCTCCCCCTCCGCGCCCGCCGATGCTGAAGCTGAAAGGCAGTGGGAGCCGGGCGATGAGCCCTCTCGTGGGTGGGCGGCGAGTTCTTAGTTTACTTATTATTGTACTTATTTTGTGCTTATAATATTATCATCTACTTATATTAACTGAATGACTGAACTGCCTGAATGACTGACCTGACTGACTGACTGACTGAAGCACTGATTTAAGTCAACAGCACTGATTTCAGTAAGTCACTCCTGAATAATGGGAGGACATGCATCCCCGACACAAAGCGTAGCTGAGGGAGGGATGTGTCATTGTGAACTTTAATCCAGTTTTACAGAAAGTAAGCCAATTCTCACACTCCAGCCAATCATAAGTTTTCTGTTATCAATTTTATTCCTATCTTTAATTCATCTGCGTTTTATTACTACCTTTTCTAGTTTTTTTTCCCTGTGTAAACTGTTCTTCCTTGGTTATTGTGGGTTTTATCTCATTAATGCATCATTCCTTTCTCACAATTTCAACTCTTTTTACAGTTTTTTATATTACTTCCCTTGTACTCCTATTTGCACATTCGTGTTGGGGACCGCTGTCTCTGACGGCGCTATCTATCTAATAAAATCCTTCGAAGTGGCTCGCTGACGGATGATCTGTACATACAAATGACCCTGGATTTTGTCGGCACATTGAGACGGCGAAGGCCAGCGGATTGACGGACTCAACTTGGTTTGTCTGTTTAGTGCACCCATCCCGGCAGCGACACCTAGGGCTCCGCACCGTACCGTAAACGGTAACGGCCGTATAGTACGTTACCCCATATGGTAACGGGACGTAAATTTACGGCCGTAAATAGACCATTCCAGCCTCTTTTACGGTACGGGACGGCCGTTTTACGGCCGTAAACGGTAATACGGGTTTTAATTACCGAAAAAGCTATCTGTATATATTTTATCTAGTAAAATCTATAGATGACATCCATAAGTAGCTATAGAAATGAACATACACATCATAATAGATTCCATATGCCTAAAAAAGCCTCTGCACAGCCTGTGCTTCGCAAGAGTCACAACATGTTGTCACGGGTAAGCGTGCGAACTTGGGGTAGGTGTGACTTTTCGACATCAATGCAAGTGATTCGTGACGGAAAAAACTATATTTAGATACTATTGTCATGCATATAGCATGTGGTAATATGTTTCCATAGAAAACCGTAGTAGTTTTACATAAAATCATACTATTCTAGGTAACCCCGTACCGTAACCGTATACGGCCGTAATTGGAGACCCATATACGGTTACGGTCCGTAAATTTACGGCCGTAATTTGAGCTTAAAAATTCTCCTTACGGTACGTGTACAGCCCGTACCGTACCGTACCGTAAACCGTATAATACGATACGGTTGCGGAGCCCTAGCGACACCGGTTCTAAGACGTTAGCAAGGAATGCATGCCATCTTCCTCCAGAACAAGAGTAAGCCATTGAAAGCACAAAACGCCCCGACAATCCGTCCCCGCAGCATCATCGCGCTCAACGTAACGACCCTCAGCTTCTCGAACCACTACCACCATGCGTCTCAGATGTGGGAGCGGGGTTTTCAGGGGAATATGATGCAGCTCTGGGTCACACAGGAAAATGATTGTGCAAAACTTTCACGGTCGACGGTCGTGTCTAGCGAACGTATGTAGTACAGTGTCGGAAGGCTAAAACCCGCCTCTCGGAACCCCCCTTCAAAACTTTTTTTTCTCCAGCCACAAAAACTTGCCAATGACCCTGAAACTGTGTAAATAGCATCTAATGCATTATATCTTTCATTCTTATTGATTAGATTTTGTCGGGATCCCCCAGGACCCCAACATGTCTAAGGCAATCCCGAACAGAACCCGGTATACTGAAACCCGAAATCGCGACCTTGGCTAGATCCCGAAAGGATCCCCCGCTCTCTGATCCCAGAAGAACCTCTGCTTCGCCATGCATTCTCCTGCTAAGAGTTCCGCCCCGCTACGACCTCCTCGCCCCTGCTTGTCCTCGCCCACGTCTCCTCGTCAGTCCCCCGCCTCGTCCCTGTGTCTCGATCCATCCCTAGCCCGCCTCGTCGTTCCCCCGACTCTAGGATGATCCCCCGCTCGCTCCCCGCTCCCGTCATGCTCTGTTCCCCGCTCCAGCGAACCCCGTACCTCGCCATAGTCCCGAAGTCACTCACCATAGCCACAGCCACAGCCATAGCCTGCCACAGCCATAGCCATCGCCATAGCTATCCCAGACCTCGTAGGTTCTCGACTATGCCCGGATACCAGATCCCGGCCTCGCGTCCACAGTCATGAAGTGCAGTTAGGAGATTGATCCACTGCGTCCAAAGCCAACCTCTGTCTGGCCTTGAGTAAGCCAACACGACAGCGGTCAAGGATTGCTGTCCCGCAATCCTGCCCGGTCACGAACCCTGCCCTGCGCTCGTCCTGCCACGGTGCCCTAGCTAACCCCTTCGACATCCTGTGCCTCTTGACCTGCCCTTGTTCGTCCACAGCCTGCCCCGCCAGGAATCCCGCCTCGCCGCGAACGCTGTCAAGCGTCCTCTCTGACAATCCCGCAACCCACGCTCGTTCCCGGTTGGAGTCCCGCCAAGACTCCCCCACTCGTCCAGGTTGGAGTCCCGCCAAACTCCCCCCGCTCGTTTCCCGACTAGAGTCTTGCCAGACTCCCCCGCTCCTTTCCCCCGCACGATCTCAGTCGAAATCCCGCTCGTTTCCCGCCTCGCGTCCCGTCTCGAATCCCTGCGCAAATCCCCCGCAGGATTCCCGCCTTCGACCTCGCCGCGATTCCCATCGCAACCCCAGCTAAGTTCCCGCTCTGATTCCCGAAAGATTCCCGCTACGATTCCCGGTCGAACCCTGTCTCGATTCCCGGTCGAAACCCGAACTCGATTCCCGGTCGAAACCCGAACTCGATTCCCAGTCAAAACCCGAACTCAATTCCCGGTCGAAACCCGAACCAGATTCCCTGCATGATCCCGTCGCGAATCGCGCGAGTTTCCCGTTGTCCAAGGGAAACCCCTTAGCTTCCCCGCTCCTCGATGCTAACCTCGTCTTGAGATAGCCCCAGGTGATTGGCCTGGCCACGCACGTGCCAGCCAACTAGTCTCGTTAGTAGCGTCCTGTCCCGGCCCGCAGACCACATTCCCGCCACCCCGTGTGCGGGATTGATCTCATTGTCCGCAAGGACTCGAACCCCGTCCTTAGTCGCCCTGCCCCGCGCGCGCCTCGCGATTAGGCTTCGTTACGACATCGAAGCACCGGCTTCTTCGAAGTTGGCCCCTGTCGATCTCCCGCGACCCTGATCCACGCCAGAAGTTGCCTGCAACTTATCCCGAGACGATGTATGCATTACATCCGCCCCCCACGTTTGTTACCCCGCTGCCTGTGCGCCAGCTGGATACCTCGCGCACAATTACATTCCTTTAGTTCTCTTTGTTTCACTTGACCATGCTTCACGCTCGTTCCCTTAGATCTTGCCCAGATGTTCCCGCACCGAATCCCGAATCCCGGATTCACGTCACTGTATGCGCGGCCTTCGCCCGCAAGATTGTGTAACTAGTTAGTTGCGCGTTTGTGCATGCCCGTTCCCTGTAGATTCTGCCCAGTAGATAAATACCTGTCGCCACCGTAAGGAGCACTCACTTTTGTCCTCTTGTCGAGTGCTTCCTTAGGTGTGTTTCTGTCTTGTCTCTAGTGTAGTTTTACAATGCTGACTTGTCGAGTGCTTCCTTAGGGAACCTCCTCCTGATACAGAAGTGTTGCCTTGAGATCCCGGTTATCCTGAGCTCTCTGCTCCCGTCCTGAGCACGCCTGCTCTCTGGCTCTCTTGTCTCTGTCTTGTCCCGGATCCCGCTCTGCGAATCCCGCTCTGAGTCCTGCCCAGAATCCCGCTCTGAGATTCCCGCCAGAATCCCGCTCTGCGATTCCCGCCAAAGCCCCGAACGATTCCCGCTCTGCAATCCCCGCACGAATCCAGATCCCCGCACGAATCCAGATTCCCGCACGAATCCAGATTCCCGCGCGAATCCAGATTCCCGCCAGAATCCCGCTTTGCATTTCCCCGCGTCTCGACTCTGTCTCCCCTCGCCTCGACTCTGCCTTCCCAGCCTCGACTCTGACTCCGTCCCGTCCTCGCCTTGAGCCCCCTTGCGTCTCGCCCCCGTAGCCCCGCTCCCTGCGCGACTCCGTTGGCGTTGTAGCGTCCTTAACGGTTCCCCTTCGCCTTCTCCGCTGCCGCGCGCTCTCCCAGGCCTTGCCCCGGAAGCCGCTAACGCGCCCCGGCCCCCAGGTTCCCCCCAGGTCGTAACAGATTTGCTTGAATTTAATTCCGAAAAATTTCTCATACCAGGATTTTGAAACATGCTACCTAATTTAGTAATACAGCCCTTTTAAGAGGTTCCCACGGCTTCGGAATATACGGAAACGATGTCTTTTTGCAAGCCGGACTTCCTGGTGGAATAGTTTGGCAAGTTTTGCCAATTCTATCCGGAATTCATCTTTTTCCCGGTCCACCCGGACACTTTCGTCCGGAAGCCTCAAGCATTAAACCCTAATTACAGACTTTCTAGAAAGTCTCGGAAAACAATTCTGTTTGTATTTCCAGTCAATCCAAGGTCAATAGAGACTAAAAATCGACTAAAATTTTTCAATTTCTTCAAAAAATTTGAAACATGTACCGGAAAATTTTTTATTGCAGAAATCAACGTATCTTCATTACTTCTATTACAAAAATTTTGAAATCTCAGTCATTGACGCAAAATTCCGGCCTGCACCCAGAGGCGGGTTTTGACCTTCCGACACTGTAGTACGCGGGGTTGCGGAGTTCGAATCAGCTTGAAAGTCCGAATCGGGGACCTTCAAGTTGCCGCCGGAAGCTGGCTCAGGCTTGTCTCGATGATGTCTGGGCTCGCTACCGAATCCCACCTCGGACCTGCGTACACGTTCTGGCCATCCCAGATGTCCTGCCTTGTTCACCTCCTTGCCACCGCACTAGACCCGGCCCTACAAAACTCTCCCAGGGCGAGGAGAATTACGCTGCAAAGTGCCATTTCCGGAGGTGTTCGCAGATGCCCAGCTGGGTGCGCTCTAGCCCATGTTCGGGCTTTGGATTGACGATACAGCCGGCCATATGAGCGTCATCAAAGGCGACCTTATTGACCCGATGATTCGCGATGTGATTGAGAAGAAGAAGGAAATTGAGAAAGACGACACTTTACGATATCACGTCATTAAGTACACGGATGGTAAGAGAGAAAAGCAGCTCGAGTATATTTGATGCTGACCACCATTCGTTTCCGCTAGACATGACAATTTTAAGGAATAAAATCTTGTACAAGATGATCACTGTGAGGGATGGTGTACGCAACGACCATTCCCCTCACCAGAAACTAAGTGCTAGCGCATCGCTTGCACACAAACGGCGACCACGCACATTTTGCCATGTACTGTCTCGCCATGCACCCTGACGTCATGAAGCACCCTCGAAATCCTGTCCGTGATAGGACCCAACCGCTACCCGACCTATGATGATCTTAGGGAGATGAAGTACCTGAGCTATGATAATGGTACTTTACTGTCCTGCGAAAATCAACAATGTACAAAATGTGACACTGTCACCTCACCGACCACAGAGGTCCTGAGGCTCTATCTCTCATATGGGGAGATGTGCAAATGCTTGTTATCAATGTTTCCCAGTCCTGTTGACTTGAGGCAGCGATCAACTCTTCTACCCTCTCCAGAAAGACGCCTGGCGCAAAACCTTGGTTTGTTCCAGCCCGCACAACGTACATATTCGTATACTCTTCAACACGATCGACTGGAGCTAACTAGACGTACTTACAGATAGGTCTATCTGCTCTCTATTTCTCATGCATCGCTTGATGGATCTGTGGAGACCCGATGGTAAGCTCACACGCAAGTGTGATCCATTAACTGAAAGCCTTAAACAACACGTACTTTTTCCATCTTAGCGGCTGAAATTGATCCCGTCCGCTTCCTCGACGCACGCTGGCAGGTCAAGTGAATGTGAGCCTCGTCCAAATCGGGAAAACTACCACCTTTCCCGCCGCGTCGTCTGCCGGAAACAGACGGCACCGCGCAATGCTCATCATTCGACGTTCATCTCCGCTTAATACCTGGGCAATATCCTCTAGAGGCTATAGGTCGGTCACCAGTCATGAACTCAAGGCCGAAGAGCTCGCTCTGGATGACCCACCCCTCGTTGTCTCATGCAGGCACAGTAAGATTTTGGAGAAGGTTCATATGCGTCCGGTTGTTGATCATATGTTTCTGCCGCCTTTTAGGGCGGTCTACATTACTATAGTAGACTTGGAGATTCGCTCATGGCCCCCTGGACTCGAGGCGGACTGCTCGTAAAGGATATCCCTTTGACAATAGTTCAACGCGAGGCTGCATTCATAACGTCAGGCTATTGCCTGGTGATGGCGGAGCACTCAGACACAAAGGTACCTTCTGCGCTGACTGAAACACGTCATGTACGTGGAAATCGGAAGGATTGTGTACATACGCGTTGCAAGCGACACAGAGAAGGTAAGTAGGATACTGTAATGACGACCATTGCCCAAATTTAACAAGACACTCACCAAAGTTCTTCTGTGCAGCAGCTTCCGGTCCGCTCGCTTATGTCAAGCCATATCCTTATCAACACTGCGTTATTGCGTGTTATTTAGAGGGGCCCAACTCATTCAACGCTGATAGCTATCCTTTCCCTCTTGCTCCCTCCTGCTCCCCATCAAGATGCCCGGTTCGTCCAATTCTTTATCGCTCTTGAGCTCACGACTGATTCGATTTCGCAGACCTTCCGATAGGTATGTGACCGCATCTGCTTGGACTCACGATACTAAATCACCTAGAAGAGGGTTTGGACGCTCCCCAACTTCAAGCGCTGAGTGCTTTCTGTGGCGGTTTTCAGGATGCCATGAAACAAATGCAGACATCTTTGGACACACTGCATAAAACCGTGAGTTTATCAATCAGTAAGCCTTGACTGTCTCGTTATACAGACAGCAATGACTGAAGTATCCACAGAGGCGGCTGAAGAAAGTGACGTGGCTTCAACACATCATGAAGACGCGCAAGAGCAAGAAATTCATGAAGTTCCGGACCCGACTCCAGGAAACTTCGTTCGCAATGATGAGCCCCAGAGTGAGTACTGATTCCATTTCCGATGGTGATGGATCTTATTGCTTCCCTAAGACTGGCCGAGCCCTGAAAAGATAGCACAGTACAAGAAACGATGCACCAAACACAAACGGTACTCTATTCGAAGTAAGCAGTGAAACCGAGTCTGATTCTGCTTCAGCGAATGTGAGAAGATGCAGGTGGAGGTACGTTTCCGGTACCAACCACACGAAATGATCCGTACTGACAAAATCAGCTTGGATGCTACATTTCGCACTTGGATCTTGTCGGAGGCGACAAGGAAATTATCGAAAAAGTTGAGTCGCTACGAAAAGGAATGCTTGAGCCTGTGCGATGTGTACAGAAAGCTTTGGATGTGGTTGCCGATGGTGCGTAGTATTCGGGAGTAGAACTATCAATAATACCTAAAATGATGGTTCAGAACGCGACCAGGCATTCAAGGGCGTGAAAGATACCTTTGACTCTCTTTATACTCTTGTCTTTCATCTTTATTGCTCGGTACCCGAGGAGACAGCACTCAAAGATAAAATGTCGCAATGGAGGGAATGTCTTTTAGTGAGTCCTGGATCTTTGATTTACTTCTGGGGCTAATCACATCATGCGAAGAAAGTACCTTATGAAATCAGAGGTAGGAATGATGCCTATCTACCGTAGTTTGATAACTAACAACAGTGAGATAGATCGCTTAAGATCTGGGAAATTTGTTGATTGTTTGTCGTACATCCACGATGTCTTTTTCTCCGACTTGGAAACGGCGATGGTCAATATCGCCGAAGCAATGATGGCATTCGAAGAAGCATGTAAGTAGTTGAGTGCATGGTGCGCCGGTAATGTTTTTACTCATTCATGTTGATTGTATCGAAGCTGCGATGAAATGGCTGGCGTCGCAGAAGCCAGAGGACTTTGACCGCAAGTGTAGCAGATACATAGAGCATGTCTTTCGGACCGAAGGCTCGAACTCCACTAGTGTCTTGCTGGATTTAGACACGACTGCACGGCTGAAGGAAAGATGTACAACCCACCGCACGTATGGCTTCGTACCGGAATTCTCTTGTTGTGTGTCTGAATTGATTATCTCTCTGCAGAGCGTGCAATGGAATGCATGATGAGGTATGTTTGAGGCTTCCTCTGTGCAAAATGTATCTGATCAAAGAAGTAGCTGGACCACCTTATCGCACATTATGGCATCGATCACCACACACCATACGTTGCATCGTATTCTGTCAGGACAGTGTATCCGATTCAATCCTTATTTGGATTTGTATCCGATACTTTACCATATTCGGAAAGTGTGCCAGTGGCGCAAAATCAGTAAAAAAATTGGGCTGGGATAATGTTGTATTCAAAACCTGTGTTTACTAGTTACATGAGACTATTTATTTACTAGTTACGACGGCGAGGCGTTCCATACGCATGTCTACCGAGTCGGCAGGCGCGGGCATGGGTGGGGGTTGTTCGAACTATAACTCCTTCTTGTTGTCGAATTGAACTGCTGACACGAAGACGTAGTCAGCTAGGATGGGGTGCCAGCGCTGAAGCTGATAGGGATCATCGACGAGAACGCACTTGCTGATGTAGACTTCAGTCTTGATTTTTGGAGTGCAGGGATAGGCTGTGCCTTGTTCGCAACCTGCGTCCAGTTCCTACATACAGTGAAGATCAGTGACGAGCATCTTTCAAAGGACAAGCTACTTACACATCATTGAAGAAGATGCTATCGTTGGCATCTTTCATCGAGATGCGATGGTCGGGGTTCTTGGCAAGTAACCTTCGCATCAATGTGTATGCCGGGTAGAAGTCTTTGCTAAACCACTTGGGAAAAGAGGGTCGTCAAAGAGCACCGTCTCCTGAAGGTGGTTCCGATCACGGCACGGAACGGATGCTGGAGGGTCAAGCAGTGAGTGGCGAAGACCATGCGGATGAAGAAAAAGACTCACTCTTCCGAAGACAAGCTCGTAGAAGATAACTTCGGCGGAGAAGTTGTCGGTCTTGTACGAGTAGTATTCGTTGCGAAGCATCACTGGTGCCATATACCCAGGAGTGCCACGCTCACCTGACGTGCGATGCCAGAAATCATCGGTCCCCATCGCCTCGAGAACAATGCCTATGACGTGTCGGAATACGTGCCCTAGACCAAAATTGCCAACGACTAATCGTCCGTGTTCGTCTAGAAAGATGTTATCGGGCTTGATGTTGCAGTGGGCAATGTTATGATCCTGCATGACGCTCACGGCGTGACACTGTAGAAGGTCAGCTAGAAGAACAAAGTTGATCAAAGAAAGGAAGGACGTACAAGCTGTGCCATGAGAAACTTGACCTCGTGCATCCGGAATAAAGTCTATGAGTAGTACATGGCGTCCCTCAGTCACCTCCGGGAGCAAGGCCTTGTACAATCGTGAGGTTGAGCGGATCTGTGAAGGATTCTATCAAAGGGGTAAAATAAGGTGAGTTAGTCGTCGTCAAATGAGAAGGATACACTTCTCTTAAACACAAGCTCCCGGTGCTCTCCAGCTGTGATTGCGCGAGATGCAAGTGCGGTGAACTCAGCACTGGCAGCAACAGTTGTGAGCCGTGGGAGAAACACGGTGGCGTGACTGTCAAACAAGGACGCGTCAGTCATGTGCTTGAGGTGAGGGCAGGCTTCAAGCATTCCATTTATAGTATGCCGGAACAGCCGAAGCCTGCCCGAAATATGGTGAGTTTAGTAACACTTAAGGCCCCCCAGAGCCATTTTTCGACACTTTCCTTTCTCTCCTGTTCCCCGATGTTGTAGCAAAAAGGTACGTTTATATTATTCTTGAAATTAGCGGATTCTGACCATTTGCGCGAGTTCAAGGTCTTTGTAGACGCCTCCCATGTGCTCTCGGCTTCGGACTAGATTGCTGGTAAGGAATTTATTTCACTGTAACAAATGCATTCACTAATGTCCGGAATGCTGTAGCTTTCAGAGTTTGCTTGAATATTTCTAGACAACATCAATCTACAAGGTAAGTTCTGCATTCACTCTCTTTGAGTTGTCAGCTAACTCTTGTTTGTCTTCTGTCATCTCCGAGAATTCGATGCAATAGTGGAATCTGCTACAACTCAAGTATCCGATGTAGCTCAAGTATCCGCTGCATTAGTGGCATCCGATTCAAGGTAAGTATCCGATACAACAGCTTATATTAATTTCACTTTCTAATTAATCACTGTCCTTTATGGTGTTATAACTCCGGTTTATCTTTAAATTCTTCTTTCTACTGTGTTTCTTATGTTTCAATCATTTGTACTATGCTCATGTACATATCTACCTATCTACACTGCTGAAATAATTATGAGAATATGTTTCCAAATATTGTATTGAATCGGATACAAGTCCAAATAAGGAAATGAATCGGATACACTGTCATGACAGAATACGATGCATCTTATGAGCTGAGGTGCCTGATGGCATCGTCGGAGGAGACAAGGAGGTCATTAAATCTGCAAAATTAGTCCAGAGCTACCTACACCATCCCGTTCAGTTACTGATTGACATTTTGAACTCGGATCCGAATGGTGCGTGAAATCTTACAGATAAGAGTGCAAGACTTTAATAGGCGACATAGGAAGACGACGTAAAATCAAGGATTTGACGTACTCTTTTGCACGACTATCTTTTGCCGTCAGTAAATTCAAGGGTAGCCTATACCATCAAAAGCACGCGTTCTACTTCCGTGAAGTGAAAAGATGGGCGGATTTGCTTCGGGTGAGTTGAATGTTCCAACGATGCAATATATGACCGGTGCTTAATACTTTTGTCACGAAGTATGGGGTGCATAAAGTTCATGGTAATGATCAAATATTAAATGATCGCAGCAGTATTTCTAACAGTACTATCCTAGGCTTCATACATAGAAATGAGCTGGTTGAATGCATGGATTATGTTTGTTATGACCTCTTCACCAAGCTGGAAGAGGCCATGTATGCACCTAAAGAAGTGTCCGAAAGGAACTACGCGAAAGTCGGTGCAGGCACTGTGGCTGATGAACTCAAAACTTTTGGAGAGAAATGTAAGTGCTTGAGTGCTTGACCCCGACCTGCTTGCGCTAAAGTAGGACAGCTTTACCTTCTTTCCTTGCCGAGGAGAAGGAGAGGGATACGACACGATACATCAACATCACGACGATTGCCACCTTCTTCTCTAGCGTGACAGCAACCACACTTCAATTTACATACGCGCAGCCCAGCTCAGAAACGTCCAGTACTCTTCGAGGAGTAGTGAATTTCTTCTGGTTCCTGTCGTTGGTTTTCAGCGTCTCCTCGGGTGTGAGCAGCTTGCTTGGGGTGACATGGCGTAGATCCTCTGTGTAGGTGGCTTTCTTCTGACGGTATATTGCCCTCGGACTGAAGTTGCTTTCAAAGGTATTATTCACCACGTGCAACACCCTTATTGATTCGGTTCTGGCTTGATAAGGCGCCTATGGTTTTTTTAATCGTGGCCGCTGTCGCTTTTGTCGTTGGTCTAAATATCTTTGTTTATTGGTCCGTCCAGGTACGTTACATATCATATTATACCCTAAATAAGTGATTTCAATATACTGTAGCCGCATTTTGTTTCGCTCGCTACAAACGTCTTCACGGGATTGCATAGCATCTGCATACTCTCTGTCACAGCTTGGTTTATCTATCAACTGAAACATGAGTCCTGGTGGGCAAGATGGATTTTCAAGAACACAGGATGGATCAGGATAACCCTGGAATGGCTCGGGAAAGGAATAGAATGGATTGGGATAACTATAACAAAACGTTACAATAAGTCATGGGCGTACCGGTTACATCTACTCCGGAACATTTATTGGTATCTCGCCTTCTCTAGTAATGCCATATTCGAGCTGACGATGAGCTTCAAGGGCATTGGGGATGGATAAACGTGTAGCACGCCTTAATTACAAGTTGCGCTGGGTCAATCCGAATCGTGCCTGGTCAGACCCGTACGTTCTTTCAAAGCTCATCCGCCATATTGGAGTTTCGACCAAGAAATGCGCTCAAGGGGCAAAGAAGTGCCTTTCGAAATTCGGTCACTTTTTCCTGAGGACTGGTACCCAATCCTCTCAGCAAGGTCAACGACTAGGCGACATCGAGTTAGGAGAAAACATTAGGCGCGAAGCAGCTGAACAAACTCAGGATGTACCAGATCTGAAAACGAAAGCCGAGGAAGCAAAGAATCGATATCGTGACTCCCTATTGAGCCGGTTCGGAGAAGGTGAACTTGTGCAAGTAGTCATGATGGACTTTAAAATCTGGGAGGATGTAGGGTAAGGATCATAATTTAGAGTATTTTATGTGTACCGTATTGATGAATGGTAGCAACGACGAGGGTTTAGAAGGATATCTCAAAAGGGGAATCTGGGGTTATCCTGAGCTCTACAAAGAGTTCAATCTGAAGGTGAGGCCCGTACTGGCTTTAAGACGTGAAGAGATTAGGACGGAATGGAGAAGACGATTGGCCGAAGAAGAGCATATGCCCGAGCGCAACGTCGATCCTCCAGGTTCGCAATCGAGGAGCGAAAATCGAAACGAACACGGTAGTGTATCTGGATCGCCCCACGGGAGTTTGGTCAACACATCTGTACCAGAAGGCGGGACTGCAGCTGTGGAAACTGGCCAGCCAGGCACTGAGTCGGAACTCCCACGGCACCCGGACGATGAAGCTTCCCCGTCCGACGAACATTCATCAACGACCGCGATAACAGGTGGACTAGAACTCGTGGTTTCTACACCACTGGCAAGCGGTCCGAGCCGCGAGCCCGAGATGCCTGGAAGAGAAGACGACGCTGTCGCACGCAATGATCAACCGGCTGTGGGAGAGACGATCGAGGAATCGCCAGCAATAGTCGTCGAGGGCCGGAGCAGTGAATGAAGAAAAACCAAGGTATGCCTTCTTTCATTCACCAAGGTTACTTTGCGGAGTTAATTCACGATTGAATAGCAGGCTCCGCGCCATTATCGTGCACATGAAGCACAAGACTCGATTTTATGATGTTTCCTTTATTTATTTTTGTATGACGACACCTAAGATGACATTTGTGAATTATACTTTGGGCTTGTGATTCTGAAACCTTTAGGTGACAAAGCAATGGAGAAGATGGCTAGCGAGATCGACTTACAGGTAAGATTCCGTGTGAGATATTTTGAACGATTGTCAACGGTAGCGTCGAGCTGAAAGTTACTCATATTGCTTCAGACGAGTCAATCACTGAAAAGCGAAAAGCTAACTTACCTGATTCATTGGCACAGGGTGATGTCGATATTAATCTGAAGTACAATATAGCCACCCATGTTTCCCGGTTCCGTCATCCTACTTCACCCGCGTTGCAGGTTCGTGTCATGACATTACAGAGTCGACACGTCGATGACAATAATATCAATCTAATAAAAGCCACCGAAGTGGTTCGCTGACGCGGATGTGCTGAACACTCAAATGGCCGCAGAGTTTCTCGAGCACATCAGGACTGAAGTGAGACGGCGAAGGCTAGCGGATTGACGGACTCAGCTTATTTATCTCACCCAACCTCCCTCAGCGACACCGGTCCTAAGACGTTAGCAAGGAATGCATGCCATCTCCCTTCAGAACAAGAGTACGCCATTCCGTCCCGTACTGCGCAACATCATCGCGCTCAATGTAATGACCCTCAGCTTTTTGAGCCAGTATCATCATGTGTGTCAAAGGTGAGAGCGGGCTGTTGAAGGGATCGTGATGCAGATTCGGGTCGCACGGGAAAGTGATCGTGTAAAACTACGCGGGGCCGGGTCGCGGAGTCCACATGAACTTTATTGTCCGAGTCCGGCGATTCAAGTTGCCGGAAGCTCTTCTTGCCCCGCTCAAGGATTGTCTTCCGTCTTTTTCAGCTACGATTGCCGGAAGCTGACCACGTTCTTCCTCAAAGATAGAGTGGAGAAGAGCAATGTTCAAGTTTAAGAAGCCTAGACCGAACATGTCCTCGACGTCCTCATACCTCGACTCCGCTACCGAACTCCTCTCCGGACTTGCGTACACGTACTGGCCGTCGCAGATGACTTGGCTTGCTCATCTCTTCCCACCGCACTAGACCCTTTAAAACGTTCTCGGGGCGAGGTGAATCACGCTGCAAAGTTCCCGGACGCGTTCGCAGATGCCCAGCTGGTGGGTTTCGTGGTTTGACCAGTCAGCCAACCACACGAACGTAAACAACGCCCTCATTTGCCCTCTCTTCGCGACGTGATTTAGAAGAAGGAGGAAATAAAGGAAGGAGACACGTTATAAGATCACCTCATTAATTACAAGGATGGTAAGAGAGAAAAGCAGCTCGACTGTATTTGGTCCTGACTGCCAGCCATGACAATACTAATGGATAAAATGTTGAGCATAATGATTGCTGACAGGGATACTGTACGCAACTCGTGTGAGGCACACAGCACTAACGCTTAACTCGGTGTTCCCTGGGTACCGCTTATCCTTGTTTGCGGACTACGGCATTGTACTTGTCCATCCTGATTTATCGGTAAAACAATCAAATAGTCCTTTCATTTTTTAAGCTACCAAAGCGAATTGTGTTTACACTCTTACTGTCTATCCTGGTGCGGTTCTGAGTGGGTCAACACGGTCGTGGTTTGACTCCGTAGGTATGCTGGGTGGGGCTGAGGGCAGCCAGGATGAGCTTGAAGACACTGCTTGAAAGCTTATGAGACAATAGGCCTTCTTTCGACTAATGATTCGATTGCATGCGTGCAGAACGACTGTATGTACAGCTTAGGCTATCATATATCGTCGAGCGGGGTGAACCGCCGCGGGCGAAAGAAGTACTGACGCTGTGTCTGTAAGTCGATCGTCTTCGATATATCAATGACAGAACGCACACTGAAGCTTTCACAACCTCTCCTCCGACGTCCTTTCCTCCAACGTGAGCTGGACTTCACGATGGCGTTGTTTTGAGAAATACCTCTGCTACTTCCCCTGAACCAGACTGCGCGCGATCTTGCATGTCAGATTTTTGTAGCTCTACTTCCGACAAGAAGGGTGGTTGGTGGGGCTGATTCGATCTTTAGTTGGGCCAGTAGTCTCATTCAAGGACCAAAACCGTGCATTCGGGGAAGGCGGTCTACAAGAGACGAAACCTGTTCATCAAGATCTTAGATTCCGGGCGGCAAACATGGTGGCCGTACTCACCTGTCAATGGTCTCTGCCTCCGGGCCTCTGCGCGTAGATTCCTGCATCACCACTCAATTCTACTG
This sequence comes from Trichaptum fuscoviolaceum, assembly GCA_910574455.1. Classification (NCBI taxonomy): domain Eukaryota; kingdom Fungi; phylum Basidiomycota; class Agaricomycetes; order Hymenochaetales; family Trichaptaceae; genus Trichaptum; species Trichaptum fuscoviolaceum. The sequence goes on along the minus strand of CAJSYZ010000009.1, from coordinate 3,724,137 downwards.
GCTTCTGCTGGCTATATGCACGGAAGCGCGTAGACCACTGGACCAACATCCCGTACCCGCGGCATCGTCGACCTCAAGATGACAATCATCAACTCGTCAACCCATTTTCACCACGCATCTACAATTTGCAGTCCGGATTGACCAAGTGGCCGCTCAGAACGCCTGCGTGGCCTTTCGAAGGGTCAGGCGATTTTGTCTTCAGCATAATCTATAAGCAACGATTTCCGGAACGTACTAACTGGTTCCTGCGCAAAGCCCACATATGACCACTCTGCGCATTGTGAGGACGGACGAGGACAAGCAACGAAGAGGCTGGCGCGAATAGAACGAAAGACGTTATGCCTTGCTTCGGCAGCTGAGCAAGAGGTTCTGATGCTTATAGTCAATTCAGAATCCAGGAGAGAGGATAGATCTAAGTAGAGTCTTGAGCCTGATCCAACCTCGTTCCCAGGGGCCGTCAGAGCCGGCTTCCATAACTAGCTTATCGTCGGAATATCCTAATTAGTGTTTGTAACAAACAAGACATAACTTAACGAGAATGGAAAGCTGTCTCTGACTCATCCTCCTTCCCAGGGCACCCATTGAGCTCTAATCTCTCACGTTGTACTTAGTATATCTGGCGCCACATATAATTACCAAATTGGTCTAAGAACAAATAAACCAAACTTTAGAAAAACAAAGTACAAAGTGAGAGATAATTCGGGAGGGCCAGCATGGCTGGCAAGGCCTGATACCCCTCCCGAATTTCCCACGACTTTTATCAAGACAAAAAAATTAAAATACTACAGTATAAAATTTGTAAATACAACTTTAAGTTCCCGCTACCCCTAGCGGGTTCTAAAGGCGTACTGATTGTCACTTTTTTCAGTCAAAACCTTATTTATCACGTGAATGTCATGTGCCTTTAGTCTAGGCCGGCCTTTCGGTAAATACAAAGTGCCGAACTTAGGTTCACTTACAAGTTACTTAAATTGCTTACAATGGATGCATTAAGTTAATTAAGTTTACTTAAGTCCAATTGAGCTCAAATAGCACAGTCTCCGTATCCGGGTTCAAGTTGCGCGAGCGAAGCGAGCGCGGCGGACAAGGACTCATGCCACACAGATTCATTTTCACATATAATATCTTGTATAAATTATAATCACTAATTTGGTACTTACAAGTTACTTATATTATTCACAATGTATGGTCTCTGTGCGACTCGGTGTCCGAGAACGGGGGCGCGAGCAAAGCGAGCGCGCCGGACGAGGACGCGGACGGCCTCCTTTCATTTGCATAAAAAAGACTCTTATAACTTATAATCATTGTCACATATGTATATATAAGAAATTTATACATTCTAAAATGTAATAGAACTACCCAACATTGGTAGCGGGCTCTGCTGTGCACCCACAGCGTTCGCAAATAATTGAAGAACAAACAAACGGCCCATCAGGAAGACTACTTTCTGCTGAAAGTGACTTAAGCATCACTTAAAGGTCCTGAGAGACTGAAGTCTTGAATAAGGCAAGCTTCACTTATTCATGCATGTCCTCCCATTATTTAAGAGCGGCTTACTGAATTACATAGCACCGTCAGAGCCAGCTTGTCCCCGCCACAAATGTCTGAGCAAATCATGGGCAATGCATTGAATGTGGTGAGCAAGATGTCCGCACTCACTGTCAGCTTATGAGCTTTGCCAATAGTAGCTTCTGCGTCAAATTTGAGCGTCTCAGCATATCCACTTCTTCAGTCTTCAACGGACGAACAGCTATACTTATGGTCACTGCATTGACAGTCAGCGGTCCTAGGTTTTCGTTGTCCATTGGTAGGCAACGATGCAGGATGTATTGCCGCGGCCGCGTTCTTGAGTTCAGGGACAGAACGAACCGGTACAGAGAGCGGTCCACTCCATCGTCTTCGGTAAATAAAGGCCCTACTAGGAGTTGAAACAGCTGACAAAAGAGTCAAAATGCTATCTCCATCTTCAGGCAAAGGCACATTGCAAGGGTCGACGTGTTACTTTATTTTCTCAGCACAGACCGTCACATGCATAAATCCGATTAGAGGCAAGATGATTGTCATGACTCGGGTTGACAGAGGCTACAGTTTAGTTCAAGGCTTATGGATAGTTGGTTTTGGCGGCTCCTCTTCAAGAAACATTGGCGACAAAACTTCAGTAAAAACAAATACTTCATCGGCAGAGACATCAGGTAAAGCAATAGCGATGAATCAACAGCAAGTGTCACATTCACAGCCACTGGACAGTATAGAACATCGGCCAAGTTACTCTGAACAAGCGCAAACAGATAATCGTTGATAGGTATCAGGGTTACTTGTATGAGCCACTGAGCTTGATAGCTTTGTGCGCGGTGTGAGTCGCAGAAGCGTACACAATGTCAAAGAAGCTTACCTGGTCGCTGGGTAACATCCCCTCCATGCCGTTTGTTTCAAACTAATGTGATGCTGTGTGTCGTATGTATATGAGAATGTCTCAAGTCCCATTGATGATGTTTGATATTTGAAGTCTTCTAGTCGTCTTGACTCTTGAAGCTGAAGTCGAGTCTATTGAGGGGCAGACCGAGGACGAGAATGATCAGTTCTTGTCCTTCAAGGTGAACAGTCATGGTCAAGAATACAATCCGAGAATCCAGAGTAAGATAACTGACGAAAGCGAAGCCAAGTCAGCGTTACATCACACTTGGGTCTCCCTGCCAGTGCACGCTCACGTCAGATCTACCTCTTGAACCGGTGCGCAGGCACGAATTTGAACACCTGGTCCGCTGCAGGCGTGAACATCGCATGCGTCTTGCTCTTCGCGGCCTCCTCCATCCTTCCCACCCACAAGTCACTGCCTGCCCCGTCCTCCGCTACCCAGGGAAGTGTTCCTCTCGACGCATCTTCCGGATGTGCTCGGGCACCAGGAACACCTGCCTGGTCTTCTTCTGAAACTTGCATTTCAGCTTGTCCTTGTCCTTGCCTTTGCAATCCTTTCTCTTTGCGGGGATCGCCTCACCGTAGGCATTATGGATCAGCCGGCCCTCTGCATCAACCATGACTATACGTCCGTCTGCTGCAATGACGGGCTTCCCATCTGCTCCCAACATCGGCATCATGGGCACTTGCGAGCTGACTCCGCCCAGACCCTCAACGGTAGGGTCACGGCGCAGCTCCTTGCGGTTGAGCTTCACGGGCTGCGCCCATGTACTGATGTCAACCGGCTTTCGCGAGTCGAACTTCATCACGTTGTATTGCCACCCATGCCTGTCACAGCCCATCGGATTGAACTCCTGGTATGGCGCGTCCTCGCCGCTGACAGCCGTGGACGTCGAGGCCAAAGACGACCCGGATCTCTCGATCTTTATATCCGACTTCCGCTCCAGCTTCACCAGCAGCTTCCCCTCGCTCTGTCTTCGCTTTCGGCTTTAGTCGTGGCGGCGGTGGGGGTGGCTTCGAGACCTGCACCTGGATGGTTTGTTTCCGCAGAGGTGACTTTGCGCGTCAAGTGGCTCAAGCTCCAGGGATCGAGTTGTGTGGGCTGTCATATGTGCTTCGGGTGTCCCAGTGGACTACATCCGTTCTTCCCGATGTTCACGATCACAATCTTCCGTATCCATGCCTGCTACGCGAGGCGCATGCTCAGCTTCACCATCCGAAGGTCTTCATGTAAGAGAGTGATCTGTCGGCTAGTATTGATACTGCGCTTATGGACGTCTTCCATGCGCTGATGACATTCAACACCGGGGAACGCTGGACAGCCAAACAAGCACGAAAGATAGCACGCTCTTCTTCCGTAGACTTAAGTGTCATTTTAAGTGTTTTCGTAAGCTGCAATAACATGTGTGTTGTTGAACTCGAATCGACAGGGAGTCACTGAACGGAGACTGGAGTCAGAATGCAAAACACCAAAAAGTGGATGCAAACTTACCCATCCAGGCATGAGACCAAGACCACCAAGACGAGCACCCACACCAAGAGCACCTTTACGACCCAATTCGACAGTGACAAGACCGTGCGGGTAGCGCCTGACACCTAATGAACCCAAGGACTGAAGCACAAGTGCCTGGACACCACCGAGAGGTGACCGGGCAGATGTGCTTGGGGTTTGGCTGAGGGTAAGTGTTTTAATACCTGGCCCAATAGCTCGAGACCTTCTATAGATCTCGAGCTATTCGGCCAGGTGACAGCTAGGACCCTGGCAAGGGTCCTTCCGGTCACCGGTGTGTGTACACCGGTGTTCTCTCACTCCAGGGTCTAAGGGTCTCCGGTTGTAGACACAACCGGTGACCCGGTTGCCCCACCCCGACGCGCCACCCGCCCCCACTGCATCTCCCTTCCCCGTAAGCCCGTATCTTTTTAACTACATCTTCAAATATTAAGCCAATAGTATATTCAGAATCGCATTTGTCTGTAGTATCTTTATGTACCATTAGATTTAGAGTTAAATTCAAATGCAAATTTAAATTCACTTATCTCTTTGAAAGTGTGACCATTCCCAGGCAGCGTGCGCGTGTGTCTCTATACCAAGACAAGTTCACACGCGATTATTACATGGTTTCATTGCTTCCTCGACATCTCGGAACCTTTTCCTTCTTCTTCACGAACTATGATGTTGATCTAAGACGATCCGATGAAGGATCGTCTCATACATATAAATTGTACGAACGGATGTGTTTATATACTCCGTATCCTTGTCTCGCATGTATGTTGTAGACACGCATAGAGACAATGCGTCTGAGTAACTGGGAGTTTCCGTCTGGCTATTGATGATTGCACTAATCTAGTATTGGAGTACTTAAGTATACAGTATAATCGCACGGATCTGTACATTAATTAAGCTATAGACCACACGGCCGCAGTGCTTTGTCTACTAATTACTCTGAGTACCTAAACTACGGATTCTGGTACAGATTTGACAGTTGCACGCAGTTAAAGTAATTAAGCGCCATCGGTTAAGCACCATCAGGCGCGTTCTTCACGTGCGATCGACGTCAGAGCGGCATCTATTATTATCTATTATAGCTATTGTGGCCTGGTCGTCTTTTCACTTCCATCTGCACTTCTGTACTGCACGGCTCGTACCTGCTCTCCTATCTCTTTATAATTCTAGCGGACTCTCCTTTACAATGCGAGGCCAACGCCCAGTCAAACGAGGACTCAGCAAGCGAGCTATCGTCAAGACCGGTAGCGGAACGCACGGGATAGCGTCAAGCACTCGCTTGAATCCTCGAGATGCGAAACACCGATTGGAGGAAGGAGCAGCGAAGCGCAGGGAAGAAGTTAAGGCTATGGACACCTCTGATCGAGAGGCGACTCGCCTGATGATAGCGGATCGCTCTCTGCGATCGGACGCAATATTCGAGGGCTCGGAAGAAGACTCATGCAATACGATACCCATGGGCGATGAAGGGTTGTATTCGAGCCACGCAGGTGGGGAGGAATCCTTGCTTCCAGACTTGAGAGAGTCATGGTTTGGTTCAAAATTGTACGTTTGCTTTAGAGCTTATTATTGAAACTTCACATTCGTGTTCTTCGCATTCCTTTACCCGACCTCCACGCATCTTCTTTCCGTTAGGACCGCCTTCTTCTTCTTCATATCGAGTCAAGCGATTCCACGCGTCTACCAATTCTATGCTCGAGGTTTGGTGAAAGAAGATTGACAATTGTATTTCAGGCCCGGAAAGCGACAGTTCAAGTACATGGACAATCGGACATGAAGAGACCGCACACAAAAGAGGAATGATGCTTTTTCAAAGCAGACCCCTTTCCTTGTCGAAGCATTTCTCTGGCATCAACACCGGAAGGATGAAGATTTGGGTCCGGAGATCGCAGACGGCGAGCCATTTGAAATGACTGTGATAGGCTTGGATTGTGAGTTATCAGAGTCGTCTTGTCTTCGGAAACTAATATAGTCTAGGTTTTCAAATCAAAAAATTTAACCGACTGACGCACTCGCAATGCGTGAATGAAGATCTCCTTCGCCAAGGCTTTCTGGGTTCTGCGCCATGGACGCCGGTGTATGCGTACTCAATCCAAGCTTTAGAAGATTTCCGTCAAAGCAACCGTGCGTGTCCCCGCTTCAGTATACAAGCAATGACGAAGAAGTTATGCTTGCAAAATAATGTGAGTCTAGATGACCTTCTCTATAACCTTCTCTAAGACAGCATACAGATTCCATTTGAACGACGTCTCAACCCGCATCTCCGGATCGCATTTGACGTCTATCTTGAAATTCAAAATGTTATCGACAATCGCATAGCGGCAGCCCTACAAAGAGACAGCAAAAATTGGCGCGTCCGAAATATATGCCCCGCGTGTATGTACGAGCTTGAGGGCGAAGCTACACTTCGATATCGTCGGCTTTTTTGTATTGATGGCAACAACTCGCTCAAAAGTGTGGACAACACTCTGAAGAGTGGAGTCCCTCGAGATGACGATCGCGCAGGACGGAGGGATATCTGGGTCACGCAGGCAGAAGTAGACGTATTTGAGAAGGACAGTTGTCTTGAGGAGGAGGTGCGTATTAATTTTTATGATATTAAATGATATAACTAAGTCTAGTATAGCGAAGCGGAGAGAACAAAGAGGAAGACACTGACTGGGATGACACGGATGAGGAGCTCGAATTTGACAATATAGCAAAGTCATCTCAACACGCGCGCAATGCTCAAGCAAAGCGATTGGCGAAACAGGATCAAGACAGTGGTATTATAGAGTGCAAGGAGCGCTGGGCAAATGCGGGGCCTGATGCCCGCAAAAAAATGTTTGGTATGTACGCGGTTTCCGGAATTGTGGCATCTTTCTGTCGCCATGGGTTTTTGCTCCTTTTGTGTGATATGATTCGTTCGGGCGAACGGTGCGTGCCCTTTTTTTTTGTTGGTCAGCTACTAATTTTTTTTTGCCAGACGGAAATACCCTCTGGCAATAACAAAACGACTCATTGAAGAACACGGGGACGATATTGCCGTTGGTTACGACATTGGCTGTACGTTTAACGCGACAGTCAAGCGAAGCAGCCTCGCCGACTTGGCTCTCAAGCACCGTCTTCGATATGTCGTAAATCTCTTCCACGGACATGCGCACAACCGATTGTGCCAGGTAAATCATCTTCCACTTTATATCGAAGGCTTAGGTATAGAAGACTTCGAGGGCTGCGAACGCGCGTTCTCAGCATCAAATGCAGTCGCGGCAAGCTCTCGCTTGTCCACTGCATTTCATCGAACGCAAGCTATCGAGCAGCACTTCATGTCCTGGGACGATGATAAGTATGCCGAGCTAAGTATGTTCTCTTGTTCTTGAGAAAGACATTTTACTGAATATTCTTTAGGTCAATTTATTTACAATAATTATAGACAGGCACTCGAAATCATCAACACGAACCCCGGCTTCATATCTGCCGCGTGCGCGACTCTGGGTGTCCGTGAAGACGATTTCGAGACATTCCTTGAAGAGGAAAAGACGTACTTACAAGACTTACGTCGCGGACCAGCAGCGCCTCATCTTGATATCGAGTACGTAGCAGCATTAGAGGAGCTAGTCAAACGACAGTAAGTGATTTCAAAAATTCTTTATAATTTGCAAAATTAATATGAAATACAGGGTGGCCCGAGATACGGCACGCTCGTTATTTGATATCGAAAATATTGCTTCAAATGGCCAATCGTCAAGTCAGGCCATAATGGGCCGTCGCGCGGCCGCATACACCCTTGCCAGCGGGAAACTCGCAAAGTCCGAGCAACGGGTCCTTCTATCCGAACAGGCACTCGGAATCTTGGAGGTCGACCGCTGGACTGAGAAATCAGAACGTTGGTCAACTACCAAACGTTTTCTGCGGGAACGCGCCTACCGGCGCCAGTTAGATTATTTGGAACGGTTAGTGGTCCAAAGATTAATGGAGCTTACGAAAGTGAACATCAGTGGTACCGCCTACAAAATGAGGGCGCATATTTCTCAAGCCTTGAAGACTCGCTCGGCGACAATCCGAAAGGCAGTCGACCGGTACAATATCCTTGCCGACGCAGTCAAGAAACCTCGAGTTCAGTATGCGAAGGTCGTCCAGTACTCTTTTCTTGGCGAATTTGATTTGCTTCGTGACACCCAACACGATGTACCTTCAAAGACTTGGTCGAAGCCCTTATGCCGTGAGGCAATGGAAGCATATTTCAAGCTCAGATGTGCTCGCAATGAGATCAAGAGGCTCGATATCGAGGCTCGACGCTTGGTGACACATCTGGTTGACGAACGAGAAATCTTCAAGATCGCATACGAAGCCCTCAGAATCTCAAGTCCTATGCTTGCAGCCGAGCTCCTTAGAAGATGGCGCTATCGATCGGCGATGAACGAAGCTCATTTTGAGCGACTGCAGAAGCTAACGGAACTGCCAGGGTGCACAGCAATAATAAAACCGGGTAAGCAAATAAATCGTGTTTCAGCTCGAGACCATGATCTGGTATGCGCGGATCTTCCAGTTGATCCTCATGCAATGATGCGCGGTAGTGGAAAGGAAGGGAACGAAGACGATGGGGAGGAGTTCGGGTTGCAATATGAGGAGGACGATGCAATAGCTTACAGTGACTTTATTGCGAGGGACGACTTGTAACCTCTAGTACTTGTAGATTATCTGTACATAGAATAATATATTCTGTCATATCTACACCTAGAATCGAAAAGTAACCTGACAATAATTAGCTTGGAATGGCCATTTCAATTGACGAAGTTCAAATATGCACCGTGATAATCAAGATCGAAAACAAAGGTAGCTGAGATCCTCACCTTAACTATCAGAACACGGATTCACTAAGATTTTTGTCCCTAGAGATAGAATAAATGTGTTTGAAAGTCAAGCTATCGAATTGGACAAGTTATCTGGGTCCAATGTGCTTGAACTCTGATTAGAGTACTCGATCGACTTGCAAATGTCTTCGAAGACTTTCAAGACTCGATGCTGTACAAAAAGGACACATTATTGAACTCAAGTAATAGATGGACGAGGACAACGAGTAGATTTAAGGAAGAATCATGTAATACTACTCGAGGGTCTTGAATGTAGGGAGAACCTGTTACGACCTGGGGGGAACCTTGGGGGCCGGGGCGCGTTAGCGGCTTCCGGGGCAAGGCCTGGGAGAGCGCGCGGCAGCGGAGAAGGCGCAGGGGAACCGTTAAGGACGCTACAACGCCAACGGAGTCGCGCGGGGAGCGGGGCTACGGGGGCGAGACGCAAGGGGGCTCAAGGCGAGGACGGGGCAGAGTCAGAGTCGAGGCGGGGAAGGCAGAGTCGAGATGCGGGGAGACAGAGTCGAGACGCGGGGAAATGCAAAGCGGGATTCTGGCGGGAATCTGGATTCGTGCGGGAATCTGGAGTTGTGCGGGAATCTGGATTCGTGCGGGAATCGTTCGGGGCTTTGGCGGGAATCGCAGAGCGGGATTCTTGCGGGAATCTCAGTGCGGGATTCTGGCGGGAATCTCAGAGCGGGATTCTGGGCAGGACTCAGGGCGGGATTCGCAGAGCGGGATCCGGGGCAAGACAGAGACAAGAGAGCCAGAGAGCAGGCGTGCTCAGGACGGGAGCAGAGAGCTCAGGATAACCGGGATCTCAAGGCAACACTTCTGTATCAGGAGGAGGTTCCCTAAGGAAGCACTCAACAAGTCAGCATTGTAAAACTACACTAGAGACAAGACAGAAACACACCTAAGGAAGCACTCGACAAGAGGACAAAAGTGAGTGCTCCTTACGGTGGCGACAGGTATTTATCTACTGGGCAGAATCTACAGGGAACGGGCATGCACAAACGCGCAACTAACTAGTTACACAATCTTGCGGGCGAAGGCCGCGCATACAGTGACGTGAATCCGGGATTCGGGATTCGGTGGGGGACATCTGGGCAAGATCTAAGGGAACGAGCGTGAAGCATGGTCAAGTGAAACAAAGAGAACTAAAGGAATGTAATTGTGCGCGAGGTATCAAGCTGGCGCACAGGCAGCGGGGTAACGAGCGTGGGGGGCGGATGTAATGCATACATCGTCTCGGGATAAGTTGCAGGCAACTTCTGGCGTGGATCAGGGTCGCGGGAGATCGACAGGGACTAACTTCGAAGAAGTCGGTGCTTCGATGTCGTAATGAAGCCTAATCGCGAGGCGCGCGCGGGGCAGGGCGACTAAGGACGGGGTTCGAGTCCTTGCGGACAATGAGATCAATCCCGCACACGGGGTGGCGGGAACGAGGTCTGCGGACCGGGACAGGACGCTACTAGCGAGACTAGTTGGTTGGCACGTGCGTGGCCAGGCCAATCACCTGGGGCTATCTCGAGACGAGGTTAGCATCGAGGAGCGGGGAAGCTAAGGGGTTTCCCGTGGACGGCGGGAAACCAGCGAGATTCGCGACTGGCTCATGCAGGGAATCTGATTCGGGTTTCGACCGGGTTTCGAGTTCGGGTTTCGACTGGGAATCGAATTCGGGTTTCGACCGGGAATCGTAGCTGGAATCTTTCGGGAATCAGAGCGGGGACTTAGCTGGGGTTGCGATGGGAATCGCGGCGGGATCGAAGGCGGGAATCCTGCAGGGGATTTGCGCGGGGATTCGAGGCGGGACGCGAGGCGGGAAACGAGCGGGATTTCGACTGGGATCGTGCGGGGGAAAGGAGCGGGATTCCAACCGGGAAGCGAGCGGGGTTTCTACCGGGAATGAGCGGGGGAGTCTGGCGAGACTCTAGTCGGGGAACGAGCGGGGGGAGTTTGGCGGGACTCCAACCGGGACGAGGAGACGAGTGGGGGGAGTCTTGACGGGACTCCAACCGTGAACGAGCGTGGGTTGCGGGATTGTCAGAGAGGACGCTTGACAGCGTTCGCGGCGAGGCGGGATTCCTGGCGGGGCAGGCTGTGGACGAACAAGGGCAGGTCGAGAGGCGCAGGATGTCGAAGGGGTTAGCTAGGGCACCGTGGCCGGACGAGCGCAGGGCAGGGTTCGTGACCGGGCAGGATTGCGGGATAGCAATCCTTGACCTGCTGTCGTGTTGGCTTACTCAAGGCCAGACAGAGGTCGGCTTTGGACGCAGTGGATCAATCTCCTAACTGCACTTCATGACTGTGGACGCGAGGCCGGGATCTGGTATCCGGGCATAGTCGAGGATCTACGAGGTCTGGGGTAGCTATGGCTATGGCTATGGCTGTGGCAGGCTATGGCTATGGCTGTGGCTATGGTGAGTGACTTCGGGACTATGGCGAGGTACGGGGTTCGCTGGGGCGGGGAACAGAGCATGACGGGAGCGGGGAGCGAGCGGGGGATCATCCTAGAGTCGGGGGAACGACGAGGCGGGCTAGGGATGGATCGAGACGCGGGGACGAGGCGGGGGACTGACGAGGGGACGTGGGCGAGGACAAGCAGGGGCGAGGAGGTCGTAGCGGGGCGGAACTCTTAGCAGGAGAATGCATGGCGAAGCAGAGGTTCTTCCGGGATCAGAGAGCGGGGGATCCTTTCGGGATCTAGCCAAGGTCGCGATTCGGGTTTCAGTATACCGGGTTCTGTTCGGGTTTGCCTTAGACATGTTGGGGTCCTGGGGGATCCCGACAGAACCAAGAGACGAACATGCGAGTGTTAGTATGTACACTAATTACATTATGAGACTTGCAGCACAGTAAAGATTGCTACCTATATCATGTTCATGTCAGTTATACTTTCATTCATGTCAAAAGATGACAGACCTTGTAATCAGCTTGTATTAATTGGCTTATCCTTTGAGCTTGAGTCCTATACCAATGTACAATTGTCATACACATCCAACATGCATCTTGCATCTTGCATCTGTTGATGGGTTTTGAATCTTCGTCTTCTACTAGATTGGATTCTGAAGGCTAATCGATTAGATTTGATAGTCTAAGGAGCTCTTATATATCATATAGCTTGCCTGGATATTGTAGATGATCTTGGAGAGTGATCGAGCCTTGCAAGGTAGATATTGTGAACATATTTCTGTTATTCTGGTGCGTATATGCAGTCCCTGAAAATTCCAGAAGTAGTAATTAATTACGTTATCAAACAAGCAATCACAATGTGTGCTTGTCTTTGCTGTCGTCAATCCCAGAGATCACCATCACTGCCATACTAAGAATTCTAACTATGCCGCAGGTAAGCTTTTTAACACTCTTTTTCCATACAAAGACTTCACTAACCTCTTAAACAGTCTGATAAAACCGTCAAAGTCCAAGTTCCCCAGTTCAAGTTGGACTGGGAGTCGATCGAAACTGTCCGCAAAGGCCTTGGGTGTCCTCCGCCATCGACAATCTTCGGGAACTCGCTGGCAAACCTGGCCTTCGAGGATACCGACATGGACACGCGCATGCTTGCAGCATCGCGTGCATTTATCACTTCGGGGATCTCAGAAGGCCCTATGGCTGTTGAAGGGGGAGGTTCAGTGCATGCGATGCCTGACTGGTACGATCCGTACCTTGCAAGAGATATTAGGAAGGACGTGGCGGACGCAGTGAGTTTCTTATTATGATATTTTTTTTTCGAACCTGATTCTGCTTCTAGTGTACTGCTCTTGACCGAGTGTCGGGCGGTATGACGCTTGTCTTCCACTACGACGGAAGAGTTGAGAAAGGATTCCAGTTGTTGGTCTCGAATGCCTTTTTCAATCAGTATATCACTCCGGCAATGTTTCGAGCTCATAAGGCTGAGCTGAAGGGGCCTTCTGAGCTCATGTCCTGGATTTTCATGAACAAGATCATGCCCGTCATAATGGACTCGAAAACGCGCCGTTTACTACAAATCAAGGCTACGTACGACAACACGGGCGGTGGGCTCGAACGTCCCTTACTAAGCCATTCTGCCCCAGTCCTCCCCCGTGGAATCGTCGACAAATATCACAGCAATCTTGTTTCTTCTCGAGCTGTCTTCCCTCCGGCGGAGCTGCAGGACATGATCAACAAGGCGATCTCGTTTTGTGGCACGTCGGCAAATCGTGGTTGTACTAAGCCCGCAAGGCTACCTTATCCGCATAATTCCAGCAGTTCAATAGAAGATGATCACGTCACTCGAAGTCCGTCCAAGATGGCCTCACAAAGCAAAGTCGCGTCGTCTGCGTCTCCGATGAGGTTCTCCCCTGGTCCTTCGCGCCTCGAGTCAAGCAAGACTCGTGTTGCGAAGAGCCCTTCCAAGTTGACCAAGGGTCTCTCATTCAGCAAGTCCACCAGCCATCCATCCATCCATCCTGCAACCCAGACAAACTCGTCCGTCATCTCGAGTGGTAGTCGCATTCACGTCTTACCGGCATTCCCTTCCACAATGCAACCGAGTTGCATGTTTCCATCTCTGCTGTACCCACTCAACTCGAACCCAACCGCGTCGAGAGAAATCATCAAGGAAACAGGCGAAAGCGTTGGCGGTTTCACGGGTCTCTGGGTTGACGCTTTTGGAGCTGTCCTGCCACCCCACATCAATCTCCATATTCGCAAGACACTCAACGGGTCAATAAACGAGAGCAGCTGGGTGCGGCAATTTGAAGCATTCCATATGCTTTTCTCCGACTCAGTCAATGGGTCATCTACATTGATAAGTTCCCTTTTAAATGCTCTCAAGATCGATTACTCAAACTACAAGATAGTTCGCGCGTATGAACAAAGTTTGAACGGTCTGAGTGACGATGAGGCCGAAGATGATGAAAGCGATGGAATTGAGTTGGCATGATTGTGGTAATGGTACGTCGTCTTAGCCCGGGCCTCTTATCCTATGCTAATATCTGCATTGACTTTAGTTTTCCATCAAATCCTCTTCCTCCCTTCTTCCTAGATCGGTGTTTCTATTCAAGGTTTTTCACAGTTGAGTTGGTGAGGTCGGCAATGGAGTACGGAGCTCTGAAAGAGTGGCTATGGGACTTGATGAGTATATTGTCATTCCCTTACTCCCTCTGGGAGGAAGGGCACTGCAGTCCGGAATTGCGTGAGAACGCTCAGGGAAATCTGCCACCCGTGCGAACCTTTCAGCAAATAGGGAGTAAGGGACTTGCCGGCGAAGCTCGGCCCGTTTTCTAGTGTTGAAGCTCGCGTGTATTTTGGATAGATATGATGTAGTTTCAGTCTTTGACTGGCTTGATAACAGAGTTGCTCTGTCGATCAACAGAGACTCCATTGACTGGCGGAAACCGCCATAGAGAGTGTGTATTGCCGTTGTCTACTATGGTTGTCACTTCAGTCTTTCTGTTAAATGCTGTGTGTTGAACAAGAGGACGAAGGGAAGTATAGATGTGTAAGACCGTGTTATGTGTTGTCTTGTCAATTTCTGAATTAGGTGAATATATGCACTTTGTTCCTATCACTTGGTGTGATTGCAATTTCAAGAAAATCGGAAGAAAATATTAGCCGAGTTACAATTCTCTTCTTTCACTGCGACATGGCTCGCTTTCGTCTTCAGCCTAAGGCTCGAAAGCCTCGAGCAAAAATCAGCAAAGAGGAGCGTAAATCAAGGTTATTGGCCCAGCAGCAGACTCGAAGCAACATTACACTGGACATAATCGCTTTTCAACAACAGATTGCAGAGGCATCACATAATATTGCAAGTAAATACGGAAAGACTCCGTTGTCTATTCTGCAGCGTTTGCACGCTGGAAGCCGCAAGACTTTGTTGCATAAAGGGAAGCCAACTTATACAGCATGGCATGCCTTCTGCAGTTATGAGACTAAAGCTTCTAATAATGGTGCGCAGTTTGCCTTTCGATTGGCTCGGTGGCTGATCATCGTCACTTATTTTAGACAATGTCGAGATCCCGGGCTCCTTTTCTCATTTCCCGCACTTTCCCGCCAAGGATCCCGACATGAGCAGACAAACCCGCGGGGAGAATCCCGCCATTGGATTCCCCGCGCGAAACCTCATTCCCGAATCGCACGATCCCATGCTCACGTGACTTATCCCGCACCACCGTCCCGGCAACCATGCACGCATACACACATTCATTTACGACGACCCGCCACGGCACACGTACATTCACTTATCAACATACGCTCATTAATCCGTTAGTACCTCAAGGTGACGACCTGCAACAGTCTGGCATACCTAGTCTGGCTAGTCGCGGCCCCGGACCGGACGCTGACGTCCACGGACAGGCCGTAGCCATCTGGAGAGACGGGATAGACATGCCTAGCAGTGCGGTCGTAGCATGTATCGTTTGTAGTAGATAGGTGCGCATTGCGCAAGGACACTTAGCGTAGATTAACTATACAGTCTTTACGAAGTAGATAAATAGCTGTAGGCATCGTAAGGAGCACCTCACTTTTGACCTCTTGTGGAGTGCTTCCTTAGGTGCGATCTCTCTCTTTTCTCCTGTGTAGTTAGTTGCGCAATACTTACTTGTGGAGTGCTTCCTTAGGGATCCGCTTACTTGACGTTCAAAGCAGTGAAGAGTCCTAGCTGGCCTTGAGAACCCCGCGACGCGCCTGGATAGAATCCCGCGCGTTTCCTGCCTGAATTCCCACGCTCGTTCCCAGTCGCGAATCCAGATTCCCGAACGCGGGTTCTTGTCGCGAATTCCAGTTTCCCAAAACTGTTTCCCGCTACAATTCCCGACGGTCGTAACATTAGGTCAAAAGTCCTGGCTCACCGCCGCTCGGACTCGACACCCTCACGCTCTTTACTTCTACCCCCGCACCCGTACCGCCGACCCGCGATGTCGTCCCACCAGGAATGGGGAGGACTCGCAGACACCTTCGCTTTCCCGTCCCCGAGCTCCTCGATGGAGGAAGACAAACTCCAGCCCATCCTTGATCGCCTCGACACCCTCGAAAAACGCTACTCCAAGTTAGTCAACGAACACAATCAGGTTCAGAACACTGTCGCCCAGCTCAAGCACGCCAACCAGGCGTTAGAAGCCCAAATCGCGAGCCAGCCCGCCTCCCCGTCTGGGGGTGGAGCAGGGCTCAAGATGAAGCTTCCCGACACCTTCGAAGGCGAACGAGCCAAGCTGGAAAACTGGATTCACCAGATTAAGCTCTACCTGTTCGGACAACATCCGGGGCTGGACGAAACCCGCAAGGTCGCATTCGCCCTGATGCTACTGCGGGGACCGGCGCAAGACTGGGCACGACCCATTCTAGATCAACTCCAGGACATCCCGACACCGCCAGAAGCCGCCAGCCTGGAGGCCCTGTTCGCCGCCCTTCGCGCCTCTTACGGAGAAATCGATGCAGACAAAGCCGCAGCCGACAAGCTGATGCGCCTACGCCAGACAGGAACGGTCGCCGAGTTTGCGTCGCAATTCCGTGCCCTCCAAGCCCTCACCGGGTGGCCCAAAGACGCGACGACGGATGTCATCTACCTCGACATGTTCCGGAAGGGACTCAAAGACCAGGTTCGCCAGCACATCGCCAGCACAGAGGCGAAGGATATGAAATTCGATGCCTACGTCAACTGGGTTTCCGAGACGGACGAGAAGCTAAGGCTCGCACACGCCTATGGACCAGTATCGAAGCCAGCGGCTACGCCCCGAAGCAATCCCGGCACCACTAGTTCAGCTCCGCGTACGATCCCGACTGCGGGCGCAAGCTCGACGAAGGATCCCAACGCGATGGAGATTGACAGGGTGCGCCGGGAGCGCAGGAGTAAGGGACTATGCTACTACTGCGGAGAGAAAGACCATCTGGTGAGCGATTGCCCAACGCGACCGCCATCCCGAAACCTAAAGGCTACGAAATCCACGTCCCCGTCGAGCCCATCGCCCCCCGCGCTCCAGTCGTTCGAAGAAACGCTCAAACGTATGGCGGAACAGTACGTCCAGAATGTGCAGCAGTCCGTGCTACAGAACGCATTCGCCGCCATGACGCCCGCCGCCAAGAACGTTCACAATCCCGAAACCCCGCCCCCAGCGGATTTTCAGTAGGGTCGTATTGCTCAGTCGCGCCCTATACGACCCAACCGCCCTTGTGGCCGAAGAACTCTCTTAATAATGGTCCCTTGTATTTAACCATCTCTACAATAGACCGTCGTCTTCGACGACATTTGAAGTTCCCGGTACAGGTTAGCGACGGAAAGACGGATGCCTTAGCCACAGTAATGTTAGACAGCGGTGCGTCGGGAACTTTCATAAATTCCCGCTACGTTTCGCGACACGGACTCCAGACCCGGGACTTGGTAATCCCGATACTTTTGCGAAACGCAGACAATTCCCCGAACGCGATTGGACGCATCACCAAGGAAGTAGTCCTCAACGTCGAGATGAAGGGACACTTAGAACAGTTGACCATGGCCGTCGCGGATATTGGCAACGACGATATTATCATGGGGATCGACTGGTTGCGGCACCATAACCCAACCATTGACTGGACCAACGATGTGGTCGATCTCAACCGCTGCCCGCCTCAGTGTGATAACCAGCAACGCCTGGTCCCGCTTCCCCGCCTCGCCATAGCAGAAGAAGTCGAGACCCCCTGGGGGCCCGACAGGACCCAGGCCGAATGGGAAGCTGTCCCACCGGGATTTCGGTACTCAGAAAAATATTGGAACCAGTACCACGACGCCGAATCCTACTTCGTCACGACGGACGACCATTTCGCGTACAAAATTGCCGCCTCGTACACCCACTCCCAGGCCATCGCTGAGAAATCTGCGGTGAAGGAAGGCGAGAAAACCTTCGAGGAACTAGTTCCCCCCGAATTCCGTGAGTTTGCCGACGTTTTCTCGAAAGTCGAATCCGAAAGGCTTCCATTGCGCAAGCCGTATGACCACGCCATAGATTTAGAACCCGGGAAGGTTCCCCCGTACAGCAAAATCTATCCCTTGGCCCCAGCCGAACGCGATGCCCTTCGCGAATTCGTTGACGAAAACCTGCGCAAGGGGTACATACGACCTTCGAAATCCCCTGCAGCGGCTCCCGTCTTCTTTATCAAGAAAAAGGATGGAACCTTGCGCATGGTAGTCGATTACCGACGACTGAACGACATCACGGTCAAGAATCGATACCCGCTTCCCCTCACGATGGAACTCGTAGACGCGCTGCAAAAGGCGAAGGTTTTCACGACTCTAGATTTACGATGGGGCTACCACAATGTGCGACTGAAGCAAGGCGACGAGTGGAAGGCTGCATTTCGGACTCAGGCAGGACATTTCGAACCAACGGTGATGACATTCGGGCTCACGAATGCCCCAGCGACCTTCCAGCACATGATGAACGATATCTTCAAAGACCTCATTGGAGTATACGTGATCATCTATCTTGACGACTTGCTAATCTTTTCCGAAGATGAATCGCAGCACGATGAACACGTACGGGAAGTCCTTAAACGGCTACGCGAAAACGACTTGTTCTGCAAACCCGAAAAGTGCAAATTCAAACAGACTTCCGTCGAGTATCTCGGGATGATTATTTCGCAGGGAAAGGTGGCGATGGATCCCGCCAAGGTACAGGCGGTCCTCGACTGGCCTACCCCGAAAAAGGTGAAAGACATTCAAGCCTTCCTCGGGTTCGCAAATTTCTATCGACGCTTCATTCGGGATTTCTCGCACATCGTCAAACCGCTCACGACGCTGCTGAAGAAGGACGTTCGCTGGGCCTGGACAGAAAACCAGCAGTTCGCTTTCGACTATCTCAAGCGCATGTTCACGACCGCCCCCGTCCTGATGATGCCAGACATGTCGCGACAATTCATCGTGGAATGCGACGCCTCTGATTTCGCGACCGGCGCGGTCTTGTCCCAGGAAGGCGACGACGGGCTGATACATCCGGTCGCCTTTTTCTCGAAATCCCTCAACGATGCGGAACGCAACTACGAGATTTATGACAAGGAGCTACTCGCGATTATTAGAGCTCTTGACGAGTGGCGACATTATCTCGAAGGTGCGAGTCATAAACTCGATATCGTGTCTGACCACAAGAATCTGCTATATTTCTCTGAATCCCGAACGCTGACGCGACGCCAAGCCCGGTGGAGTCTGTTCCTCACTCGCTTCGACTTTACGATTCGCCATCGCCCAGGGCGACTCGGGGGCAAACCCGACGCCATGTCACGACGCGTCGATCTTCAACCCGAAGGCGAAGACAACACGGGACGGACCCTCTTGACCCCCGAAATGTTTCGACTAAAAGCAATTCGTCGGGGAATGACACAGGTACACGGGGATCAGGCCCTCCTACGACGCATTCGTAAGTCAGATCAGTATGAAGACGAACTGATGGACGCAATCGAGTTGGTCAAGTCCAAGGCGCCTCGAGTCCTGACCAAGGAACTTGAGGACTGGAGCACCGAGGAAGGCCTCATCCTGTACCAGGGTAAGGTTTACGTCCCGAAAGACGAGACCATTCGCCGGGATGTGGTGAAGACTTACCACGACAGTCTCCCTGCCGGGCATCCTGGACGTTGGAAAACGTTTGAGATGGTAAGCCGCAACTACTGGTGGCCCGGGATTGTCTAACTTCGTAGAACGATACGTTTCGGGATGCGATACCTGCGCACGCACGAAGAACCGATCCCAACGCCCGGTAGGACTCCTGCAACCGAACGAAATCCCGCAGGGCCCCTGGCAGGCGATTTCGTGCGATTTCATCACCCAGCTCCCCCGATCTGAGGATTACGACGCAATTTTCGTGGTGGTCGACCGTCTCACCAAGCAAGCGCATTTTATCCCGACCACGTCTGACATTGATGCACCGGAAACTGCGGAACTATTCCTGCAGCACGTCTGGAAGCTGCACGGAACCCCCCGCCAGATCATATCCGACCGAGGACCACAGTTTGTCGCGCAGTTCATGAAAGCCCTTTTTTCCCGACTCGGTATCAAGGGTACCACGTCGACTGCGTATCACCCGCAGACGGATGGGCAAACCGAAAGGGTAAACCAAGAGCTGGAACAATATTTACGGGCTTTCATAGATACACGACAAGAAAACTGGGCCGGATTACTCCCAATGGCAGAATTCGCGCACAACACGAAAGCGCACGCGGCAACACGACAATCCCCGTTCGCGCTTGTCTACGGCTACAATCCCGAATTCACGATTGCCCCGAGCGACGGCCTGTCCACGGTCCCCGCCGCGGACGCACGACTACAGGAGCTTCAGCAGGCACAGGAAGAGGCAAGAGCGGCTTTGGAGGTTGCGGCAGAGCGCATGAAGCAGCACTACGATCAGGCCAGGAACGAGGCCCCGCAGTACGCAGTCGGGGATAAAGTATGGCTTGAGGCGACGAACGTTCGGCGACCAGGAGCGCGCAAATTATTACCGAAACGACTAGGGCCGTATAAAGTGAAGGCAAAGCTAAGTGACCTCACCTACGAACTCGAACTCCCCGCGTCGCTGAAGATTCATCCCGTATTTCACGTATCACTGCTCTCGCCATACCACGAAGACGACATTCCCGGTCGAACGCAACCCCCGCCGCCCCCAGTCGAAGTAGAAGGAGATCTGGAGTACGAGGTGGAAGAGGTTCTGGATGCTAGACGGTTTAGACGGAGATTTGAATATTTGGTACGATGGAAGGGATATTCGAGCGCGGAAGATACATGGATTCCCGCAAAGGATATGGGTAATGCAAAGGCTAAAATTCGCAGTTTCTATCGAAAACACCCGGACGCCCCTCGAGAAGTCAACGCTATCGAGCTCTGTGACCTGAGCAAGATTCAAGCTTGGCGCCCCGGAGTTGCGCCTTTGGAGGGGGGTAATGTTGAGATCCCGGGCTCCTTTTCTCATTTCCCGCACTTTCCCGCCAAGGATCCCGACATGAGCAGACAAACCCGCGGGGAGAATCCCGCCATTGGATTCCCCGCGCGAAACCTCATTCCCGAATCGCACGATCCCATGCTCACGTGACTTATCCCGCACCACCGTCCCGGCAACCATGCACGCATACACACATTCATTTACGACGACCCGCCACGGCACACGTACATTCACTTATCAACATACGCTCATTAATCCGTTAGTACCTCAAGGTGACGACCTGCAACAGTCTGGCATACCTAGTCTGGCTAGTCGCGGCCCCGGACCGGACGCTGACGTCCACGGACAGGCCGTAGCCATCTGGAGAGACGGGATAGACATGCCTAGCAGTGCGGTTGTAGCATGTATCGTTTGTAGTAGATAGGTGCGCATTGCGCAAGGACACTTAGCGTAGATTAACTATACAGTCTTTACGAAGTAGATAAATAGCTGTAGGCATCGTAAGGAGCACCTCACTTTTGACCTCTTGTGGAGTGCTTCCTTAGGTGCGATCTCTCTCTTTTCTCCTGTGTAGTTAGTTGCGCAATACTTACTTGTGGAGTGCTTCCTTAGGGATCCGCTTACTTGACGTTCAAAGCAGTGAAGAGTCCTAGCTGGCCTTGAGAACCCCGCGACGCGCCTGGATAGAATCCCGCGCGTTTCCCGCCTGAATTCCCACGCTCGTTCCCAGTCGCGAATCCAGATTCCCGAACGCGGGTTCTTGTCGCGAATTCCAGTTTCCCGAAACTGTTTCCCGCTACAATTCCCGACGGTCGTAACAGACAAGGCTGTGGGAGAAAAGTCATCAGTCGTCGACTCGCAAGCCTTACGTGCAGGTTACAACCTCCTCTCAAGCAAGGAGAAGGAAGCACTACTCAAGAAGTTCGAAAATGAGAAGGAAACGTTCTCCAAAGCTATTCGAGTTTTGCCGGGCTCAAAGGTGAAGGATGCAAGCAATACAATGAAGCAGGTTGGGTTCATGGTGAGTTCTATCCATCTTGTCTCTATCTACGACATGCTCATTATTGCTTCAGCTCGAAGGCCTGTCCTTGCGATGTAATACTCGCTCTGTTGTTATGACAGTCAGAGGTGACTCGTCATTCAACATGAATCCGTATATTTGGACGTCCGGTCCAGAAACGAGCGATTTCTTTGCGAAGGTCGCAAACATCGACCTCACCCAAGTAGCCATGGAACTCGAAGGATATTCAGTTGGCGGTGGGACGACAACAGGGGTGGCGAAAAGCTATAAGGAAATGGTCAATAATCTTTCAGCTGAGGCGTCGTCCTTGATTCTGAATGGCCTAAGTGCGTATGCAGTTTCTCTTTCCTTCAAATGTATTGCTGACTTTTCTTATAGAATCTATCACCGAAAACTCGTGTAAGCGCATGAACTATGCCAACTATATCGGTGATATAGTTTTGCGGCACTCAGTCATTCTCGATGGATGGCCTTTCCCCACCATGAAAAACCCATCCAAACTGGGTGGAAATTTGGTCGACCTTCGAACACTCCTCGAAGCTCTTTGTTCGGACCCGCCAACCTGCTATTGGCGCAATGTGACCGCTGAGGAGATTGAGATATTCAAGAGCAAGCACGAAGCAGCTCCTCAAAAACAACGGAAGCGACGAACGGACGCAGGCAAGAAGAGAGCCGCAGACGAGGACGCTGAAGACACAGACAAAGAGAACGACGATTGCTCTGTGCAGGCAGGAGAAGTAGCTAAGAAGCCTCGCGCGAAGAAGGCATGCATATCTGTGCAACCTGAAGCTCAGCAAGTAGCGATCAGCGCAACCGGCCCTTCGATCTCGAGTCCGTGCGCAACGCCGTCTGGTTCTACTATCTCCGGTCCGCGCACGACGCCGTCTGGTTCTACCGTCCCAAATCCCGCATCTATCGCATTCGACCCTCTTGGTACATCGAGTCCTGCTGCGACGCACACGACGCCGTCTGGTTCTCTGATCCCATTTGGATCGCTAACGATGCCGGGTTCCCAGCAGAGTTCAGTCTCTCTGCCTTTTCCCTCCGCACCGCCGTCTGGTTCTCCCGCCCTTTTCGACACCCTTTCACTTCCTGGATCTGTCGCAGGCGGATCTTACAACCCATTTGATCCCTTGTCCCTTCCGAGTGGGAGCGACATCTTTAATTCATTTGATGAGAACGATCTCAGGCTTCCAAATTTCCCTTCTCTCTTTCCCGGCCCCGGAGGACCTTCTAACTTAGACTCTTATAATCTAAATCTTGATTTTTAACTTAGACATTTGATTGGATACTTATGATTAATATAATCACCCAATTCTGTTCCGAACCTCTCGATGAATTCGCGACTGGCTTGCGAGTCTACCTCAATACCACGTTAGAGTAAATTGCAAATTATTGTATATAATTATTCTAATTCTATCAATATATACAACTAGTTCTATAAATTACGACCCCATACGTGCAGAAACCATAAGATTTGAATGCGTTGTTGTCGAGATACGGGCTTGCGGCACTGGGAGGGAGGGAGGTGCGGGACTTAGAGGCGCGTGGGGGGCGGGAGAGGTAGCCGGGTCAACCGGTGACCCTTAGACCCTGGAGTGAGGGACCGGCGGTGTACACACACCGGTGACCGGAAGGACCCTTGCCAGGGTCCTAGCTGTCACCTGGCCGAATAGCTCGAGATCTATAGAAGGTCTCGAGCTATTGGGCCAGGTATTAAAACACTTACCCTCAGCCAAACCCCAAGCACATCTGCCCGGTCACCTCTCGGTGGTGTCCAGGCACTTGTGCTTCAGTCCTTGGGTTCATTAGGTGCGCCTGACGGTCGCTGCGATAGCCTGGTTCCACGTTAAGTAAAAGATGGCTAATTGAGGTCGTGCATGCGTGCCGAATACGGGACCGCCTTCGCTTGCGCACGGAAGACCGGCGAGTCGAGGATAATGTAAGTGATGTTGTCGAGTACGTGCATCTCGGCCCCAATGAGGTAAGGCTCACCGAAGATAATGACTTCGATAGGTTCTGCAAGTTCACCAGCGAGGTGCTCAATATTCTTCGCCTTTGGCACAACCCAGATTAGGTCGACGTCCGACATGGCCTTGCCTATCAACGAACTAGTTACACCAAGACCTCCGTGCATGCAGGTCTTGCACAGACGTCGAGCCCAGCAAGCCAATGATGGGGAGATAGTGCGAATGGCCCGGCTTCTTCAACTTGAGACCCCATTGGTAGTACTTGATCCCATAGAAGCTCCACATGAAGATCGCCACTGCCAGCTACCGGGATCGATAGGACTAGTGCGTACATGATAGTGCCCACCACGCGGCTCGAGGCTCCACCGCAGCGTCGCGTCGTCCATGACCAGTGTACACGCGAGGTGCGGGTGCGACGGGGCACTGATGGTCAAGTAGTTGGGAGCAGCCGAATTGGGCGGGAGGCGGTCCATTACGTCGTCGCCGTCCGTGTCGCAGTAGAAATAGTCATGAACCCAAACATGTTGGGCGCTGGAGGTACGTCGGTCATGTACTCATGATCTCGAGCTCCCAGCGTCCGTCGACAGTATTATCCATCAGGAAGTTCACTCCTCTGTCGAATCCCACGTATTAAACGGACCACGGGCGAGTAAATGAGGCACACGGCGCTGGTGAGTATAATTCCTGTCCGCATGCACACCAGTATAGGCTGATGCAACAGTACCAGATAAGTCTAACTCAAATCGAATCAGTAAGTATACAGAAAATATAGGAGTAAAAAGGCTTGGCTTACATTGCACAATAATATGCTCGCATGTCCACCAACTCTCATCACTATCAGACAAACTCTTATCTATGCTCGTCACGTCCTCATACGCAGCCCACGTCGTCCAGTTCTGTCCGTAATTCCACGAGTACCTGAACATATCCGCGCCCAGCCCCTGGTGCGTGACGCGTACTTCCCAGAGCCCGAGACAAACCCGAACGCATCGTTGTCGTAGTCCGTGGAGGGGAAGACCATAAGATTGCGAGCGGCGCAGGAGGAGATGGTCGCGTGCGTTTGTTGACGAGGTGCCGACCTGCGAAGACGGGTTATTAAAAATGATGTCGATGATACTGTCTGCTACGCCCGTCAGCGTCGCGTTCCACGCCCACGAGCTCGTCCCAGCACCCGAAATTGTTGCAGGATCGGGGTTTGCAAACGCTCCGCAGTCCACGACGGTGATCTATGAATTTCCAACCTTGATCGAGCTTGAGTCGTTGAACGAGATGCTCGCCGTCACATGGTCACAGTTCATCGGGACGCTAATTCCAAGCTCATATCAACCGTCGCCGCGTTCGCATCGCCCGACTCCGCTTGTATACGTGTATACGAGCATCGTGACCCGGCCTGAACTCGGCTGCGGCCATGCTATTATAACGTCGTACGTTCTCATCATGCATCTTTCCTAGATCGCTCAGCTGATAGTGTATGAGTGATTATCGTAGGATAGCACGGACCTGTTTTGCCTCCGCTTTCTGATCTGCTCTGTATGCCTTCTTTGAAGCTTCGAAAGCCGCCCTACGACTCCGCGCCTCCTCCCTTGCTTTCTCTCGGTAGCGCTTCGCAGGCCCCTCCCGGAGTGCAGCATCAATAAGGTCATCATCTCTATCAGACGCAGAGGACGATTGTCGATTCGAGGGCGCATGTAGACCAGCGCCATGTAAGTGCTCGCGCTCCCACACGATCGATCTGTGTATAAGCGGGATCATCATCTATGACATGTTAGTTTCTGAGCAAATCTGATCAAGAAGAGCTTACGTACCAATAGGGGAGTCAACCTGAGGTTGTGCGATGATTGCGGGTATTGTTATGGTGCGGACTGGTGGGCGTGGTTGGGGTGGAGGTAGAGTTTGTGCATGGTCAATATGCATGGTACTGGCATGCCCGCGACCTCCTCGAGATGTTGAGGCTTGACGATACTGCGATTGCTCGTGAGCTAAAGTTGATTGAGATACAAAGACTGCGGTTCATCGTGTGTTTCTGTCTCTATACTGATGAGGCATTGCAGCGAAGTATCCAACGGCTGTACATTACCTTCCGACAGTATGTGGCTCGATAACCCATGGTGCGCTTCATGATGGTCCACAAGGACAGGCTGAGTTGCATAGTGGCCATGAATTGTCGCTCCTTTCTGCGGTGGTACACGTCCAATCACGGTATATCCGCTAGTCCCGCTTCGCGTAGGAGTTCGTGCGGGCTCCGTATTAGCATGTTGCGCCAATGTCTTCTGCTTAGTCTTCCCTGGCTTCGAACGGTGTGCACCCCGCTGGGCCGTTGAAACAGACCCATATGTCGCAGATTGTTGCTGTGTGGGTAAAACGCTGTGTTCGTCCTGAGCGTCTGTACGGCCAATCCGTAGTCGTATACAATAGAACCACTTCAACCAAACCACGACAAAGATGGAGGCAGCGAAAGCGAGTAAGATATACTCGACAACAGGCTGAGCGACACCTTCCCATCCCCAACGCCAGGTGCCTCGTGTTGTCGAGGGCGGGACGAACATGATGGAAGGAGGTGAAGAGGTGGTAAGCTCTACATAAGTTGAAGGGTCCAGATGTATATATGTATGGCCCAAAGATAGGCTTCGTCAACTGCGGAGGGACCGCGACCCTCTCCGCCTCAGACACAAGCAGCTTGAAGCTATACCGTGACGGATCCATCGTGATACTATTCAAGCGTCCCTGGTCGCGCGTTGGCGTTGTTAAAGAACGATGACAGCGAGTCTTGCAAAGTGTTTGTCTCAAACGGCGCAAACAGATTCTTCACGACCGTCCCGCTCAGATCCCCGCACGCGACTCAAGGCAGTCCATAAACCCACTGGCAGTTCGTTTTCCGTCTAACAAATGCTGCCAGTGAGAAAGTATCACATGACACACTGCCACTGGCAGTGGCAGTGAGTAGTATGGGGCTTACTGCTCTTTTCATATTTATGCGGAATCGCAAATTTGTGCGAGGCCCCGTGTAACACTATGTGTGACAGCCTGAGGTAGCCTGAGCCAAGGTGCTGGTAGCTCAAAGCCGAAAACCGGCAATCCAAATAAGTATAGGACTAGGGATTAGTTTTGTATGCCCCGATAATTGACAAAAATGAAAAAAGAAAATACATTGCTTGCATCCTCTAAAGCCAGCTCAAGTGCACTATGTCGGACAATGAGAGCACTCATTCTGAAGTCGATACAACAGAAGAGCTCACTGTTGCATTTACTCTCACAATAACTTCGACAGTCACGGCCCCAAATGGCAATGGTACCCGAAAAGCAACGGCAAAAACTCACAAAGAAACAAAGACGAAGGAATCCCCTTACATCTTTGCTGCTACATCAGAAAATTACCTTGAATTCCTTCGTCAATGCCTTGCTAAACACAAACAAGATGAGAAATTCAAGGTGCCGACAGAACAGCAAGCTTTTACATTCAAGTACTACTTTCATCCGGGCCGTCCGTACGTCTCTACTTTGATTATCACACATTGCTTCTCCCGCACTGAAACTTGCTTCTCTTGATTAGCAAAGCAAATGCCCTTGATATCGAAGGAATTGAGGACTATGTGGAGATGGTAAAGGCTCTTTTGGAGGCCCGGCCAAGTCCTTCAAAAGTTACTGTGATGTTTGAACTGGCTGAAGTAGAACAAGCTCATGCACTAGTGAGTCGTACATGTAGCTCTACCATTGCTCTTTATATAACTTACTTTGCCATCATAATAGCTTGCAAACAATACCGTGGGGATTGATGGATCTCACGCAGAAGCAGCTTCGGAAACTACGGTATGTTTACCGATTCTTACATTTAAAGCTACGCTAATGTTTGAATTTTGATTCAATCAGGCTGACTCTGAGGTAGCCCGCCAATTGGCTCGCATTCGCAAGCTCATAGAGACCAAGTATGGCAACGAGAATGATCAAACTATCATTTACACATTCCCAGACGGGTATAAGCTGCGATTGACACCATTAATGACGAAGGAATGGGCCAGACACATTGTAAACTCAGTTTCTGTTTTGTAGTACTGCCATGATCTAATTACACCTTCAGTATGATGCCATTGCAACTATCAATGAGCCTCCAAATACGGAGGCATTTGATCCTACTCGTCGCAGAGCAGCACTTACATCAAGACCAAGTACTCCGACACCAAGCACACCTGCTGCAGGTGATCTTACTCAGGTTGCCAATATTTTTTCGACATTAGAACGTCTTATTTCGGGTGGATCAAAGCATGCAAAGCTTCCTTTGACACCTATACGAGGAGCTGCACGTCGCTTCTCCAATGTGCTTTCAACACCTTCGCGTCGCTTGTCTGCTCCAGTCGAGGATCTTGAACCTCTCACTTATCAGCCTTCAGATATTGCTAACTTTCTTCATTATGCCGAGGAGAAGCTAGGAGTTCAAGATGCAATGACTTATGAGCATGCTTTACACAATGCAGCATTTGGGCCGGACATCTTGTCAAAGGTACCATTGGCACATCTTATGGAGATTGGGATCAAAGCTGGTGATGCAGTGCGACTTCGAGAGCAAGCTGATGCATGGTGGAATAGTCAGGCACGGAGTGCAAGGAAACGTGCCATGCAGGATGAAGAAGACTTCAACCATCAACCAGCAAAACGCGCATGCATCAGTTATCGAACCAGTTATCATGGTGGTGGCGAAAAACGATGGCACGGAGAGCCAGTGGTGAAGACAAAGAAGGACTATGTGCCTAATCCGGACATCAAACTCGTGGAGTATTATAATGAGGCTCTTCATGCATTCTGTCCTGTTCCCGAAGGCTATAGAGCAAAGGAGGACACCGAATTTGACTCCGATGATGAAGACATGTAATTAGAAGCTTTACTCTATGATATAGATTGAAAAGTCGCAATCTTGCAATAACTAATTACATATAACCAGATGCGATAAAGTACTGCTTCGCCATTCTTGAAGTTATGCCATAGCACGCCCGGTCCATCACAGATAATGTGCGGTCGTGGCGATTCCGACAAAAAAATGCCTTCATGTGAGCGAAGGCAAGTTCAATGGGATTATAGTCCGGTGAATAAGGTGGAAGGAAAACTAGTTTGCATACTAAATTGTAATAAGCAGTAATTCCAAAACCCAAGAATCACGCACACTCACATGCTTCATCTTCAACTAAATGACGAATCTCCTCTGCGTGGTGAATACTGCAGTTATCAAGAACAAGGACACTGCGTGGACCTGGATATGGGTTTGTAAGTGGAATCTGGGGCCTCCTTATTAGCAAAGCATGTACACAACAATGAGTCGAACACATACCACCATGTCTCGAAGAAATTGAAGGAAAATTGCAGATGTTACTGAGCCTTCAATTATATCATGTGCAATGATGCCATCAAGCGATAGCACTGGAAGTATTGTGTACCGCCGACCACACACAAAGTAGCTCCTTGTTGCACAGCGTACCCCACGGGGAGACCAGCCAAACCGTCGTGTTGCTGTCCGTTCGTCTTTTGAAGACTCGTCAGTAAACATCAACATATCTGGATCAGGAGCAATATCAGCAATCTCATTCATATATATCGCACATTTAGTGCTATCGCGCTCCATTGCTCGTGGACTGGTTTGCTTGTGGCTAAATTGCAGCCGTTGCATTGTCCGCCAGAGTGTTGTGACACTGATCTTGATACCATATGTTTCTTCCAAACGGTCCTGTATCTCATCGATATAAAGCTCCTTATCCTTGCTGAGGAGCTTCCTGATAAAACTTATATGAGTAGACTTCAGAATGCGAGGACGACGTACTCGTGAAAGGTCTGCATCAGGATTGACAGTTGTGTCAAATCTGCAGTAATATTCCAAGGTCTTGTACACTGTAGTCTTCTGTATTCCAAGAATCTTGCATATCTCTTTGACAGACAATTGAAGCTCAAATCGAAGGACAGGTATACGTGCTTTGAGGTCAGCAGAGATATTGCGACAAGGCATTTGCGACGACGCAGTGGAATTAGCGATTCTGCGTCGGACGCAATGCTGGCGTGGAGCCATCGTGAGAACAGGCCTCTACAAATAGTAATTCTCAGCCACTGTGGCACTTCAATATTATATACAGTACCATACAGCTGGTTCTCTTCGGCAAGGCGGCACAGGCACTACCTGTCACACATAGTGTTACACGGGGCCTCGCACAAATTTGCGATTCCGCATAAATATGAAAAGAGCAGTAAAAGGGAAAAAAGAAGCGCGTAGCCAACACACTAGATAACGGGCCGAGCTTCGCCGGCAGATCCCTTACTCCCCCATTCCGGGTCATTGAGTTTGAAAAAGAGGTAAAAAGGCAAAAGCAATACAGTTTACATAAGAAAATAAAAACGGAGAAACCCCGGTGAAAACTGACACGTTCGAATTTAGGGGATACAGTGCCCTTTACTCCCAGTGGGAGTAAGGGAACGAGAAAGTCACGAGAAAAAAGTGATTACATACACAGAAAGGCATGACTTACACGTGATTTGACGATTTTACTTGTACAATTCTGGGTGGAGAACCCTCAACCTAAACGGTATCGGGAACAAGCAGTTAAAGGCTGTGAGCTAACTCACAGCAAAGCCCGCTACCCGGGAATGCGGTTAGAGTGAGAGTGAGAGGAAGAAAATATTATATTTTTAAGCACACATACAGTACAGAAGTATTATACATACTCTTGCTGCCGCAGAAGCATCTGCCACAGGAACAGTCCCATTGTGAGTAGCTTCCCAACTTTCAGCAGCCGCAGCTGTATCAAACGTCGGCGCCGGTAAAGGTACAATGTCCTCAGGATTTCCCTAGCCGCCCCACATGCTCTCTTCACCACTGGCATTCGTGCCTATGCCTTTGTCATCCTCGTCCGTCCTCAACGCAAACCCATATTGCAGCAGCGGCAAGCCAAGACCAGCACAAGCACAAAGCTTCGCCGCATGTGTAGTATGCAAGAGGTAGGTAAGCGGAAAGCCCACGAATTGGATGCAAATAGAAACGAGCATGTTCCAAGCAAATGAGAAGAGCGTGCCCGTTGCGAGACCATCAATCGGGCGCTCGCCTTGAAGCATCATTCCCGGCGATAAGGACGAAGGCGCATGGGCTGTCGTCTCCCAGTCTGTCGTCTCCCAGTCCGGCGGGACAACATCCACCTGATCGGCGGCATACAATGGTGGTGCATCCTTCTCTGTCTCCTCCAGTATAACATTGACACTGTCTTCTATTGAATATGGGATGCAAAAGTAGCTGAAACAGACCTGTTAGACTACAAAGTAAAGAAGCAATCTGCTAATGCAGTAAATTAGGCTCACCTTCCACTATGTCCTTGGAGAGACTCAGTTTCGCAGTGACATTTGCAAAGACACCATCATTCCCAGTCCCGCCGCCAATGACCTTCGTTCCTGCCGACTTCCAGTTAAGCGACCTGCAATAGTGCCAGGGAGGACGCGGCGTGCCCACTCAAAGCCCGGGCCACGTACCCATTGCCACAATTTGAGCTTGGACGTGCAGCAGGACCAGCTGTGCTTGAGCAGTTCTCCCCGTGTTTCCGGCAGCTACAATGCTCATTCACCTGACACAGTCTTGGTCCGCTTGTTGCCAGTGCTGGATGTCCTCCCAGACTACGGTGGTTTCGCACCGCCGTGGTGTTGTAGACACGGAGATGCTTGGGCTGCTGTTGTTCATTGCGAAGGTACTGCAGGGCAGCACGCCATTGACCCGCGAATGGTGGATCGTCAAGGACTGCAAAAACGCGTGAGAACAACTTACTTTGAAAGGTGGTTTCGGTACCGAAAGTGCAGGTCACGAGACCGGATGAGTTTTGGCAGAGAATCCGGACAGTTGCGTTTTCCTAAGGTACCCAAGCGAACCCTTCGGGGTCGCGGGAATTAGAGCTCAATGGTACCCTGGCAACAAACTCTTTGTCAGCAAGCCCGCTCATCGTCGCGGCGCTCCGCCAGGAACCACCGCCGTATAATGGCGGCCTCGATATAATTGCTCATGCATCAATTTGAAGCTTTGGAACTTGGTGTTATGGTACAATAAGTTATTAAGAGTATTATTATGCATTTGATAGTAGCATCAATACATTGAACTGATAGTGTGGTGCATATTCATGTAATGTGTCTATATATGCATGCAGTTAAGCTTTCAAAGCTCTCTTACAGCTACTGTTCTCACTTATTCTGCAAAAGAAATGCTCTATTAACAAAGATATAATGCCACACATTTTTATTGCTGCGAAAACTGCGCTTGCTCTTGAGAAATCGAGGCCGCCATTGTACGGCGGTGGTTCCCGGCGGAACGCCGCGACGATGAGCGGGCTTGCTGACAAAGAGTTTTCAGCCAGGGTCTCATTGACGTCCAACTTTCAAAGTTTGGTTTATTTGCGCATTTACTAATTTGGTAGTTACATGTGGCGTGGACGTCAATGAGACCCTGGGAAGGAGGATGTCTCTGACTATTCTCGTTAAGTTATGTCTTAACGAGAATGGAAAGCCGTCTCTGACTATTCTCGTTAAGTTATGTCTTAACGAGAATGGAAAGCCGTCTCTGACTACTGTCACGTGCCCTACATCCGCTCACGCCCATGAACCGATCACCAAGCTTCTACAACGCTGTAGGCAAGCTCAATGAGTGATTCTTTTTGTAGGGAGGATGTTTGAGATACTATCAGACAAACTGCCTATTTATAACGGAAGTAGTATCATTAGCTATAGTACAATTATAAGAATACACTCAAAAATTCGATGAAAACAGGCTAAAAAGGGCATTTTGCATATTCTCTCTTTGATTGAAATGCACATTTAAAAAGAACCGTCTTAACAACCAACTTCAAACTTCCTCCATAAAAAAGGCCTATATGATCTCACCTTATATCTCCCTTGTATTTATAAATTTAAATGATCTACAAAATGCTATAAAATAGTTAAGCTGGACTGTGAAAAAGTGCTCAAATTTCAAGCTGATGAAATGTCTGGTCTATACAAATCTTAGCACAATTACTTTTGGTCCTTTTAAGCTTTTATCTTAGTAACTATATACTTGTCTACTACCTGTGAATTTATGAGAGTTTTATGGGCTCAGTGATTGCATGTAATGCGACAGATAACTTACTATGACTGATTTTGTAATGTGTAGGGAAAAGATGCCCTTGACAAAACATTTTTGCCCGTGTAGGGAATAAAGTCAACCTAATAGATAGCCAATAACGACAGCTTTAATGTGAACTTGGTTTCATGGAAAACGGATAACAATTGAGCCTTCTAGTACTTATTCTGTGATGTGTTCATCCACTCACTATATGCAATCACCGTAAAAGGCTTTGCAAGTATACCATAAAAGGCATTTCTCACGCTGATCGGATGCAGGGCATTCTCGAGACCCAGCGTGAAATTTGACTTCCTCAGCAAAAATAATCATAGCTACATCATAGCGCATATATAAAATCTAAGACTTTTCAAACAGGCAGCCAATATGAAATACTACTACTCTGTAAACTTTTTACAGCTTCACGGCTTTCTGTAATAATGTAAATAAAGGAAACATTGCTGGTGATCGGAATATGGTCATGTGACAGTATTCTCGTTAAGTTATGTCTTGTTTGTTACAAACACTAATTAGGATATTCCGACGGTAAGCTAGTTATGGAAGCCGGCTCTGACGGCCCCTGGGAACGAGGTTGAGCCTGATCGGGATGTAAAATTTTAGTTCGAATCGGGAAAGCTTTCTTTCCGTCAATCACCGGAGCTTGAAAGCGACGCCACCGCGCCGTGCCTTTCCTCTGACGGACGTTCATCTCCGCTGAATACCACTGGACTTGATTGACGCTCTCTTCTCCATTCTGGGCGTATCAATAAGATCATAGGTCGGTTTTGTGCTCAACTCTCTCAGGACTGGTTGTAGTTTGAAAGGAAGGTTTACACGAGGCCGATCGATGACTGCTTGGCCTTAGACATCACCCACGACCCCAGAACTCAGGGCAAAAGACTTCAAGTTGAAAAGAACCCGGTCCACAATGACCTCACATGATTTTCAGGCTACTACCGGGTGATGGCGATGCGCCTAGTCGACATAAAGTATACTCTTCTGCACTGGCTGTAATGCATCTTGTACCTCGCGTTGCACAACTTGAAGACATACAGAGAAGGTAAAGTAGGCCGCTATTTTAAAGTCTAATGCTCAGATTTAATAAGGCGCCCACCGACAGCCGATGTTCGACCGTGGTTTTTCTTCCGCTCAATTCGCTTTTGAAAAGGTACGTCACGGTTTTGATTAGCGCTGCACTGTCGTGTAGGGGCCTAGCACCGACAGCTATTCTTTCCCTCTTGCTCCCACCTGCTCCCCACCAAGATGCCTGGTTCGTCCCAATATTTGTCGCTTTTGAGCTCACGACTGATCTGATTTCGCAGACCTTCCAATAGGTATGTGCCTGTATTTGCTTGGACGCACAATGCTAAACTACCGAGAAGAGGGTTTGGACGCTCCCCAACTTCAAGCGCTCAATGCTTTCTGTGGCGGTATTCAGGATGCCATGAAACAAATGCAGATATCTTTGGACACACTGCATCAAACCGTGACTCTATCGATCAGTGAGCCTTGGCTGTCGCGTTATGCGGATAGCAACGACTGAAGTCTACACAGAGGCGGGAGAAAAGAGTGGCGAAATTTCAACACAGCATGAAGCCGCGAAAGAGCATGAAATTCATGAAATTCCGGACGCGACTCCAGGAAACGTCGTTGGCAATGATGAGCCCCAGAGTGAGTAATGATTTCAATCTCGATGGTAATGAATCTTATTGCATTTTTAAGACTGGCCGAGTCCTGAAAAGATAGCACAGTACAAGAAACGATGCACCAAATACAAACGGTACTTCATGCAAAGCAAGCAGTAAAACCGAGTCTAATTATGCTTTAGCGAATGTGAGAAGATGCAGGTGGAGGTACATATCCGGTACTA
Source organism: Trichaptum fuscoviolaceum (assembly GCA_910574455.1). Classification (NCBI taxonomy): domain Eukaryota; kingdom Fungi; phylum Basidiomycota; class Agaricomycetes; order Hymenochaetales; family Trichaptaceae; genus Trichaptum; species Trichaptum fuscoviolaceum. The sequence continues at coordinate 3,689,564 of CAJSYZ010000009.1, read as the reverse complement.
TCAACCACACGAAATGATCCGTACTGACAAAATCAGCTTCAATACTACATTGCGCACTTGGGCATTGTCGGAGGTGACGAGGGAAAAGCAGAGTCGCTACGAAAAGGAATGCTTGAGCATGTGCGATGTGTAGAGAAAGCTTTGGATGCGGTTGCCGATGGTGCGTAGTATTCGGGAGTAGAAACTATCAATAATACCTACCGTGATGGTTCAGAACGCGAACAGGCATTCGAAGGTGTGAGAAACTCCTTTGGTTCACTTGACAGGCTCGTCAGTCCCCTTTCGCCCTCGCTTCCCGAGGACACAGCATTCAAGAATAAAATATTGCAATGGTGCAGCTGTCTTATTGTGAGTACCGGATCTTTGATCGACTTCTCGGGCTAATATCTTACGCGAAGATTGGGGATTACTATGAAATAAGAGGTAGGAATGAAGCCTATCTACGGTAAATTGATAACTAACAACAATGAGATAGATCGCGTAAGATCTGGTAAATTTGTTGAATGTTTGTCGTACATCCACGATGTCTTCTTCTCCGAATTGGAAACGGCGATGGCCAATGCCGCCGAAGCAATGATGGCATTCGAAGAAGCATGTAAGTAGTTGAGTGCAATTACGGTGCGCGGGTAATGTTTTCGCTGAGTCATGTTGATTGTATCGAAGCTGCAATGAAATGGCTGGCGTTGCAAAAGCCAGAGGAGTTTGACGACAAGCGTCGGGAATACATAAGACGCGTCTTTCGGACCGAAAACTCGGACTCCACTAGTGTCTTGCTGGATCTAGACACGAATGCACGGTTGAAGGAAAGATGTAAAACACACCAAATGTATGGCTTCGTACCCGATTTTTGTTGTGTGTCTGAATTAATCATCCCTCTGCAGAGCATGTGATAGAATGCGAGTTGAGGTATGTTTGAGGCTTCCACTGTGCAAAATGTATCTGATCAAAGAAGTAGCTGGACCACCTTATCGCACATTATGGCATCGTCGGAGGAGACAAGGAGGTCATTGAATCCGCAAAAGAAGTCCAGTTCTACCTACATGATCCCGTTCAGTTACTGATTAACATTTTGAACTCGGATCCAAATAGTGCGTGACATCTCATACATCAGATTGCCAGACTTTGACAAGCGACATAGAAAGACTAAATGAAATTGAGTATTTCACGTACTCTCTTGCACAACTATCTTTTGCCGTCAGTAAATTCAAGGGTAGCCTGTACCACCAAAAGCACGCGTTCTACTTTCGTGAAGTGAAAAGATGGGCGGATTGTCTATGGGTGAGCTACATTGCTGCAATATATAACCGATGCCTAACACTTTTGTCACGAAGAACGGGATGCATACAATCCATGGTATGACCAAATATCAACTGAACCAACAGAATTTCTAACGGTACCGATGCTAGGCTTCATGCATCGCAATGAGCCAACTGAATGCATGGAGTATATCTGCTATAGTCTTTTCGCCGAGTTGGAAGAAGTCATGGTTGCGCCTAAAGAAGCTTTTGAAAGGAACTCCGCGAAAGTCGGTGCAGGCACTGTGGCCGACGAGCTGAAGACCTTTGGAGAGAAATGTAAGTTCTCAGTCCTTAGTATCTGCCTATATGCGCTAAACTACGACAGCCCTACCTACTTTTCTTGCCGAGGAGAAGGAGAGGGATACGACACGATACATCAACATCACAACGATCGCCACCTTCTTCTCCAGCGTGACAGCAACCACACTTCAATTCACGTACGCGCAACCCGACGGAGAGGCGTCCAGCTTTCTGAGAGGAGTAGTTAACTTCTTTTGGTTTCTATCGCTGGTCTTCAGCGTCTCCTCGGGTGTGAGCAGCCTACTTGGCGTGACATGGCGTAGATCCTCAGTGTAGGTGGCTTATATCAGACGGCATTTTGTTCTCGTATTGATGTTGCTTTCACAGGTATTATTCACCGCGTGGAACACCTATATTGATTCGGTTCTGGCTTGATAAGGCGCCTATGGTTTTCCTAATCGTGGCCGCTGTCGCTTTCGTCGTTGGCCTAAATCTCTTTGCATATTGGTCTGTCCAGGTGCGTTACAAAACAGATTTTACGTCGAATAAATTATCTCAATATACCATAGCCACGTTTTGTTTCTCTCGCCACAAACGTCTTCACAGGGTTGCATAGCATGTGCATCCTGTCGGTCACAGCCTGGTTCATCTACCAACTGAAACATGAATCCCAGTGGGCAAGATGGATTTTCAAGAACACAAAGTGGATAAGGACAGCCATGGAATGGTTTGGGAAAGGCGTAGGATTCGAGAAAGGCATGAAAAGAATTTTGAAGTGGAGCCGGACGATTTTGAAACGCATTGGGACATTTATGAAAGAATGTTACGACAAGTCGTGGGCGTACCGGTTACATCTGCTCCGGAACATCTATTGGTATCTCCGTTTTCTCTAGCAATGCCATATTCGAGCTGACATTGAGTTTTAAGGGCATTCGGGATGGATAAACGTGTAGGACAGGTTAATTACAAACTATGCCGGAGATCTCGTGCCTGGTCAGACCCATACCTTCTTTCAAAGTTCATCCGCCGTATTGGAGTTTCGACCAAGAAATGCGCTCAAGGGGCAAAAAGGTTCCTTTCGAAATTCTGTTGCCTTTTCCTGAGGACTAGTACCCAATCCTCTCAGCAAGGTCAACGACTAGGCGACATCGAACTAGGAGAAAACAATAGGCCTGAAGGAGCAGAACAAACTCAGGATGAGCCAGATCTGAAAACTCATGCCGAAGCGGCAAAGAATCGATATCGCGCCTCCCTTCTGAGCCGGTTCGGAGAAGGAAACCTTGAAAAGCGAGTTATAATTGATATTGGCTTCTGGGAGGATGGAGGGTGAGGATCATATTCCAATGCAAGAAATGTGTTCTGTATTGACGAATAGTAGGATCGGCGTTAACACTTTAGAACGATATCTCAAGAATGGACTCTGGGGTTATCCTGAGCTCTACGAAGTGTTTAATTTGAGCGTGAGGCCCGTGCTGGCTCCAAGACGTGAAGAGATTATGGCAGAATGGAGTGAAAGTTGGACCGAGGAAGAGCATTCGCCCGAGCGCAACCGTGAATCTTCACGTTCGCAATCAAGGAGCGAAAATCAAAACGACCATGGTAGTGTATCTGGATCGCCCCACGGGAGTATAGTCAGCGCGTCTGTACCACAACCCGGGTTTGTAGCTGTGGAAACTAGACAGACAGGCACTGAGCAGGAATTGCGACGGCAACCCGATGATGAAGCTTACCCATCCGACGAACATTCACCGTTGGCCGCGATTACAGGAGGACCAGAAGTCGTAGACTCTACACCAAGCGGTCCGAACCGCGAGCCCGAGATCGCTGAAACAGAAGACGACGCTGTCACACGCAATGATCAACCGGCTGAGGAAGTTAAGAGCAAGGAATCGCCAGTAGCAGTCGAGGATGAGGGGCCGGGGCAGTGAATGAAGAGAAACCAAAGTATACCTTCTTTAATGTACCAAGGTTGCTTTACTGGACTAGTTTAGGATACGTGCCACTGGTAGATCGTGCATAGAATTGATTTTATAGTGTTTCCCTCATTATTCTTACTCGACAACGCCTGAGATGACATCCGCAATTGATATCGTGGGCTTGAGATAATGTAATATCTTTAGAATCATAGTCAGTCGCAGCGTCAGGCTCGGGAGAAAGAAGTTGAGGATTTGACAGCGTCCGATAAGCATTATCATCAAATGATCTGCCACGCTCTAGCGGCACCCGATCAACCAAACACGTATATATGTTCAAGCCGATAATCCAATAGCTTGCTTGATCTTGAAAAGCAAGACTTTCGCAAGAATGGTTGGCTGCAAAAGTGCGGTCGGAGGTGCGAGGAAGCTGCGAACATGCCAAAGCGCCGAATCGACATGAATGTCCTGAGAGTAGTCCTGCAGTTAGTGATCGTGATATTTAGACACAACTGCACGCGCACCGTCTTCGCCAGTTGCATGATTGCATTCGCAAACCCGGCGGCGAGCCACTCGTCGGAGAGCTTCTCGCCTTTCACTGGCCTAGTCGTATCCCATTGATAATCTGCAGGTAGGTGTTCACATTTATTATACATAGCAAGGTGAGTGAAATCATTAGGAGAGGCATGCTCACCTGTGGGCTTTGTCCCCTCCCTAAATACAGACGACACAGGATTAAGTTAGTGGAGAGAATTGTTTTGATACAATACAGAGCTGACTCACCAAGCGCTAACAATCTTTTCTGCGTGTAGTTTGAAGAATTTACGACCAAAGCCGTTTGGTATGCTCGTCGAGTTTGACATGTTTCGAGAACGCAGGAGGCTGTCCAGTGTGATCGCACCTATACATGCCTTCGTACAGCCTTGTCTATTCATTCATTTATCAGAAGATTTCATTTTTAAAATTCCGGAGGGAGCATACCCAAACGTCGGGTTTACTACCATGACAGAATCACCCGATGCTACAAGATTTGATGGCAGAGACTGTGCGTTCTCATACCGTATCCAAGAATTATCCGCTGTACCGACAGAAATCGAATGTCAGTGCACGTTACTTGCAGATGAAGAGGAATTGCTCACGGAACCTCGATCCTTCAATACTTGCTTGATCTTTGTATTCGACGAGGATATCAATCATCTCAATCAACCAATGTGGAACGGGCTCGCATCCGCCGAAGTTCTCAAAGTAGGGCTTGATCTCCGAGAAGTCCTCCGGGAGTGGCGGGTCGCCCCAGCCCCCGAACCCGAATTCAACTACAGAATGAGAACCAGGTCCAGCTTTTTTTCCAGCAAGCCAAAGACATGAAAGGAACCGACGTACCGCGATGCCCGTCAATCTTATCGACCACGAAGTACTTCCGCTCCATGCCTGGTATAGGCATGGAGCAGTAGAACCACGGGCTGCAGTGATCATAGCCTCCCGGAATGGGCAACCGTGCACGCGCTTCGTGTGGTACTGTGAACCGGTAGGTGCGATATCGTTGAACAGTGTTATAGTCGAGCCTCAGATCATCAAAGGCGTCCGGAGAGATGCGGTGCAGCCATTTGAGTCCGGACTGACTTCTACCAGTGCAATCTGGTTCGAGACAATCGACGGGGGTTGATGAGTTCCCAGTATGAAGCTTATTGATGAGATCTCACCGATTATCAAACTCCCGAAAATATCCTGTTCCTCCCCGCCTGGAGTTCGAACCGTCGCCGATTCTATCCTGCCTTCATCGTTGTGAGTCGCGCCCTTCGCCACATTGAGCCCAGTGACTGTTCCCGTTAGCCAGTGGACCCGATTTGAGTAATCCCGAACTAGCCCACGCAACAAACGCTCGTACGCTTCTCGGCTCATGAAGAAACCGTCTGTAACACCGCCATTCGGATAGAAGGCTACCGGGAGCTTCATTATGTGTCCACCGAAGGCGTGTAGATTGAATTCAGCGGGTGCGATGCTAATCAGGGTAGCGAATGTGAATCTTTCTTAGCTGCAATCGAAAGGGAGGTGTTTGCGTACCGTCCATCAAATTCTCTAACTTTTTGTTCGAAAACAGGGAAGAGTCTATTCAGAGCTTGCAATGCTAAGGGCTGGAAAACTGAAGGGCATCTAAGTATCTCTTTCTTAAGCCGGATAGTTTATGAAGAGGCATACTGTGTGCTGCCGTATATTGCTCTACTCTTGTTCGTGCGTGCACTCGGCTCGACTCAATATAGTCGCCATTGCTATCGTAGACTGGAGTTCTGCCCTCATCGGTGTCCAGCCACGCCTCAGGCTCGACAATGATAACTTTCTCGAAATGGTCCGCGCAAATACGAGCTGCCCATAAGCCTGCGATACTGTAGGAAAAGATTTTAGTCGATTGAACCAATGATCACTAGCTCTACGAACCTCCCTCCACATACAACAGCAGTGCCTTCAATTCTCAGCGAAGGTGGCCTTGGACGTCCTAAGTTCGGAACGTCAAGTAAAACGGTCGATCGACGGAGGAAGAATCGATTAAGAATGAATCCTAGTGCGCGCCACCCGAGCGAGATAGTTAAGATCAAGAAGGCTACAGCAAAAGAGTTGGTGAACATAAAGAGGCTTTGCAACATCTTAACTCTTCGTCGTTTTGTCGCTAGTGGAAGGGAAGGGTAGTTCGTTCGCGCCTTTCATGCTCTGACGCACTTATAAAGGGCTGGAACGGGATACCAAGCGAAATAGAGGCACGTAAAGCGCTCGGAAGACGTCTGAGAGAATTAGGCAACATCACTGCTGTGTAGTATTGCATCCGAAATAAACGGGGCGTCGTGCTGAGCAGTTAACTTGAAGATGGACTCTCCGGGCATTACGGTGTTCAATTTGATGACAAGCGTATTCGGAGAACATCCCACTGCAGTGTACATGTATGTATGTCAGAGTCATTGAGCTCGCTACCAGTAAGATTTTTCCACTGAGATGTGTTACTGTAAAGCTCGGAGAAGCGATTGTAGTTGTCAAAAACTGATAGAGCCTTCAGAGTAAGTGCATGAGGTTACGAGTTGTGTTCAGTCAACTTCAGTGCCAGCTCGAATCGGACCCTAAATCGGAACTTTAAATGTCGCGACCGTGTCCATCTTGACACCTATGATTCTACTCATTGACTTAGCACAACGAAGCCATTGCGGCCTTCTTCATATACCCATAAATCCAACTATTATTCAAAAATATTAGCTGCTGGATATCGTATAAATTCAAGTCAAAATTGGAGTTCAGTCCGGGAATCCGATCTGGGCTTGGAAACCCAGGTAAGCGAGGCTTGATCTCAGATCTAGTAAGATAACATCTCTGCCAGTGGTATCTACATTTGCTTTATAGAAATCCTTTTGCATTGTGTTATTATCCCTTTAGAGTCGTATCTTCTCTGCTCGAACTCCCTAGGCTGTGTCATGTTCAGTTAGGTGTACAGATACCCTCCTACTACGGAATTCTTACAACGGCGACTATGCCCGAGACTTGCTCTGGATTTGTATGGGGCATAAGAGATCGTTATCGAGGTCGCTAAGATCGCCAGGGCATACAATTCACTAACTCACTTCCGGGTCAGGGCCGGCGGAAAGAAAATGCCTCCAACGTTGAACGATCAACAAAACGACGAGTTGAACCTCAAGACCTCCCGCCGGAAACGCTGCCTGCACCATATACAGCTTGTAATTGAAGTAGACAAGAGGATCGCAGTCCTAGGACATCGCCACTCTTTCTCGGTCCGCTATCGAACTTCAGCCGAAGAGCAAGCAAGGACTGCGGAACTGCTATCTAGACGACCGTGCCAGGTCCTCATACAGTGTTTTTCTTCCTCTTCTCTATCAACTTGACGCGCAGTCCTACAGTAGTGGGCATCTGAGCGCGGTCTAAACACCCCCAAACGCCCATACACGTCAAATACACCTGCTAGTACACGAGGCATCAAACCAATTCAACACTGACTGTGCCCTTTCACGGACTTTGGATGCGGTGCGGCACCCTACTATACCAGTCCTTGCATTGTTGGGCGCGCAGGGTTCCTCGCTTCTCTCTGAAGCTACCTTGTCTGTGAAAAGACGAGTGGCCGACGAGCGTGCTTGAGCAAGCATGCCAACCCTCTCGCAAAGGCTGCTCAGATCGCAAGGCGTCCCGCGATCGCTCGAATGGAACATATACAAGTCCGAGCACGAGCTCGCGGCGAGCCTTGACCGCGAGCTGCGTCGCGTGCCTGCTCCAGCCCTCGGCTTAGCGATCCTCGTCTCGAACGAGGGCGTCCTCGAAGCCCTTGCGCTCGCTACGTCGCGACGTGTCTTCGTCTTCTATCCGCGCGGGGATGCTGTCAAAAGGTCGAGCAGGGAGATGGCGGAGCGAGTGGGTACGGATGCGTTTGCTGCGTTGCTCGGTGGGCAGAAGCGGCCGGTTGTAGGGTTCGGGATGGCACGTATGGCGATGCACGTCCGGAATGGTGTCAGTGCGCATGTTCGTGGGGTCGACCTGAGCTGTATGTCGTCGAAGAGCAGCCCGGGAGAGTTCGTCAAGTCCCTGTTGGATCAATCCTCTGATACGTTTGCCGTTGATACCTTGTGGGATGCCGTTCCGCCCGAGTTGTATAATGACCCTCGGCGGCTTGAGAACTTGTGTTTACGTGCTTGGATATCTGCAAGGTACCGTCACTGCTCTCTTTGCTGAAATAAACAATGACCTAGAGGTATTCCCTAGAGTAGCCGAGCATCCCAAAGTCGTCGAGACCACGAAGCACAGTCTCGCCTTGGACACTTCCCGATTGTCGAGCAAGGTTCGTATTGAACCTCATTCTATTTCCAGACCATAAAACTGACGAATTCATCTCCAGTACTTCAAGCCGATGTACCAGATGCTCATCGAAGTTGAGCTCTTGGAGGCAGCCAAGCCTCGTGTACTACGGACCGACTTCGAGTCCATCATGCGCGACCAGCACGGTAACATGATTATCGACAACGAGCGCTTCCAGAACCGCATCCGACCCAGCAACAGGACACGGATCGCGCTGGTGGATGAAAACGACAAAGCCCACCTCGGCATCGCGACCGTGGCGGAAGGAAGGCATACGACGATCTCCCTCGAAGCTTCAGGTGCCGGCCCGCGAATCGTCAAACAGGTGTACGTCCTGGGCAAAGACGGCTTCTCCCACTACGAACGCGCGCGCGAGGAGCTTCTGCTTTCGCTGCTTCAGGGGAAGTGCTCCTTGGACGATCCGGAGTTCGCGCTCGTCCGGATTCTGTATTTCTCTGGGAAGGACTACGAGCCGCGGAAGAAGGTGAAGCGGTCGGTGATACGGTCGCTTTCGGTCGGGAAGGGGAAGAAGCGGAAGATGAATGACGCGCAGGCGGATGCTGTGGAGGCGATGGTCAAGTCGGACATGGAATTCGTAGTGGTGCATGGTAAGCCCGGAATTCGACTGTTCTTAATTCATTTGAGGCCTAAGACTGAGCTTTGAAGGCCCGCCTGGCACGGGCAAGACCGCGACGATTTCGTTTGCGACGCAAGAGTGGATCAAACAAAAGTCGACTGTCTGGATCGTTACGCAGTCGAACGTAGGCGTCAAAAATGTTGCGGAGCGGCTGTGTAGAGACGGCGTGAACTTTCGGTTGCTAGTAGCAAAAGAATTCTACGTTGAGTGGTACGTACGAAGTCATCATGACTTTCAGTTTCAGCACTTTGTGACTATAAGAAATTCTTATAGGCACGAGCACATCTACGAGCCGAAAGTCGAGGAACTCCTGATCCGCACAGACCAGCTGCCGGCTGATGTCAAAGACGTCGCGTACAAGCTGCTCGGTGTGAAAGTGATGCTATGCACGCTGAGCACGCTGAACAACCCCAGCCTAGTCACCAAGCGGATTTTCGACTTCGTGCCGCTGACGAACCTTGTTGTTGACGAGGCGTCGCAGATTGGGATCCTCAATTACATGGTACGTGTTTGGGGAAATCTGCATCTCACTTGCCGTTTTCTAAGGAGTAACGGTTTGTAGCACGTCCTTGCGAACTTTCCATGTCTGAAAAAAGTATGTTTCTTCGGCGATCCGAGGCAATGTAAGTACTATATCTCTCTTAATAATGAGTTGGAAACTGAAGATTGTTCTCTGTCCTCAATTTCTACGTTAGTGCCTCCCTTTGGACAAGAAGAGGCGCCAACACTGAAAACAGTATTTGATGTGGAGCACCTCAAGGCGCAGACATACTTCCTGGATACGCAATGTCAGCGGTTTCGTCTATCTATCCAGCATCAAACTTTACTGACGGGATGCCCAGACCGCATGCCCGTTCCTTTAGGGTCGTTCATTTCAACAGAGATCTACGATGCGAAGCTCCAATCAAGTCATGCCATCAAGTCTTATTCCTGCGTATCCTTCATCGATGTGACTTCTGGGCAAGAGATCCAACAAGGGACTAGCTGGGTCGTACGTGTCCTCTATTCCACTTGATCATACATGCCCTGATTTTTCTCCTAATAACGCAGAATCACCGCGAGATTCAGACTATCGTTGACTTGGCACGACATTATTACGACAAAAAAAATTATTGTATCTTGACTCCGTATGATGCGCAGCGCAATGAGTTGCAGAAAAAATTGAAATCCGAAGGCCTTCGATGGGATAATGTCTATAATGTAGACAGCTATCAAGGTAGCCGTACGGAGAAGCCTGCGAGGGTTCTATGTGATGCTGAATCTTATTCTAAATATAGGTGAAGAAGCGGATTTCATTATCGTCTCCGTTGTCCGCACATCCGGGCCTGGATTCTTGGTATCCCGCAACAGGGTGAACGTCATGCTCACACGTTGTAAAGCTGGCCTGATCATCGTGACGAGCCGTGCCTTCATAAAGCTCAGGCCCGTTGAAGACACGCTTCTTGGCCGGCTGTGCGCGCATTGGGAGCGGATGTGTGGTCGTGACGGGACGTGGACGGACTGGAGAGATGTCGCTGATGTTGTGGCCGATCTCCCTGGTGTCACGGGTGGGGCGAGGTCGAATCCGAATTCAGCGGTGTCGTATCATCAGCCCGTGCAGAAGGCTATTGCGGTCGCTCGCGAGGCTTCTTCCCACCGCCGCAATGCATCGACCCTCAACACACCTATAGTTGCAAAACCCCTTCCCCAGCGGCCTAGAAGACAGTCCGAGAGTATTACCCGTAAGGTCGCGGAAAAGACTAGAAGTGGCCTCTATACCCAGACTCGGACCTCTTCGAAACACACGGATGAGATGAGAGAAACATTGCTTCCTCATGAATCGAAACCTAGTTACTCATCGAACGCTAAAGCATTGCCACGCAAAGACTATTATTATTAAGGATAATCATCTCATGAACCTAGATCTGTTATCGGAAGCATGTATATGTAGATTAGTATGTTGTGGAAAGGATTTTACCTCACGTCGATGGATCGCGGGCGTTTGTACTGTACAAACAAGGCACAACTCCGGTACACTGGCACACATCCCGCGAGTCTTTTCTCGACTTAATAAAGTTGCGTCATCAGCTAGTTCACATTCACGAAGAAGGAATCGCCATCAACGTTTGTTCACTACAAAGAGAAGGTTAGAGGTATTGCAATAAGCCAGCTGGCACGACTTCCGGCATGAGACTTGCTTCACTTTCATTTCCGCGACGACGGCGGCGGTGATAAGGTGAATGGGCTGCAGACGAGGTTTTTTATGGACAACATATCGCTTCATTGTCACAGCTTCTCCATCGCTATCAGAAGCCGGGCCACTGTGGTCATTGATGCGTGGCTTGGTGGCGGTCATGAGCTACCTGGCTCCTCCGCGTCTTCAAAGCCATTCCACTTTGGAGTCCTTCCTCTCACCCGCATCTCGGTCAACATGGCATTCACTCAAACTCTCATCAAGGGCTCCGACTTTCCGTCGAAACTAGAGTGGTATTCGTTTGAAGACATTCACGACTTCAGTCTCTCTTTACGTACAGCAATAGGCGACATCCCTGAGTCCTCTGCCTCTTCGCCATCGCCAGTCGGATTGGCCGTACTTTTGCCGAAGAATGGGAAGTTTGAAGGCCTCGCTATGTGCATAGGACACACAATCTATGTTCTACGCTCGAAATCTGGTAAACTGAAGAAGTCCCAATCGGCTACGGACGTTGAAAAGGTTTTCTCGTCTTCGGGCTCTCGTCTCGTCGGAATCGGCATGGCCCGCTTAGCTCTTCACATAAAACATGCGTTAGGCTGCCATGTGAAGGGCTATGAATACTACGAAACAATGCCGCCCCCGCAAACACCGATGGACAAGATCGAGTCTCCGGGGCAAGCCGTGGTCACATATATCAGTAGCGAATCTAATAGCTTCTCTGTTGACCAGCTGTGGGATGTGATTCCCGCCGATGCCAGCACTAAGGCTATTGAGAATCTTTGTTTACGTGCATGGATAACCAGCCTGTAAGTGGACCGTCGATATCCTCATCCGTTTGCCAGATCTCAGCGTTATATACTCTCGTAGCTTAGCCAAGCACCCCCCATGCTTGGAACGATTATCAAAATGCTTACCTGCCGATACATCCAACATTTTGGGTCCTGTAAGTGATATATTTTATCAAAAGCAGCCCAAGACTGACTGGCACAACGCAGCACTCGTCTTGCATCTACCAGATGATTAAGGAAGAACACAAGATGGAGGCAGCGAGACCAAGAACGAAGGAGAACGACTTCTCGCAAATTTTAGTTCACGACGATGGACGACTAACAATTCGAAATGATAGGTTCAAGACTCGAGTGCGTAAAAGCGCCAAGGTACAATAGCTCTGATCAGTAAAAGCAAGCTTATCGAATATTACTTTTTACAGACGAAAGTAGAACTCACGCTTGAAACCGGTGGACTCTTGTACGGGAGACCTCATGGTGTTATCGGAAAATCAACGTCTGTTAGCACTTCAAGGAAGACACTGTCGGTCTCCGATGGGAAGATAAAGAGAGTACGAGTTATCGGACGGGAGGAACTCACGAATGCTGAGAGGGCCAGGGATGATTTTTTCCTGCACCTTCTGCAAGGCAAAGAAACTTTGGTCTCGCCAAGGACACCCTTCATCTCGCTCGTATGGTTCCCTCGGAAAGGCAACACGAAGTCGTTGAAGGTGACCGATGCGGCACTACGCGTAGGTCAAGCGATGCGTCACCTGAACCAGTCCCAGTCGAATGTTGTGGAAGCAATGGTAAGCTCGAAGGATCCTGTCGTTCTAGTGCACGGACCCCCAGGGACCGGGAAAACCTCAACGATTTCCGTAGCCATTCGTGAGTGGCAAACGCAACATCAAACAGTCTGGGCAGTCGCACAGTCAAACGTGGGAGTAAAGAACATAGCTGAAAGCCTTGCTAAACACGAAGTGTCATTCAAGCTGATTGTATCGAAAGAATTCTACTATGAATGGTATGTACGTGTATGACTATGCTTACACCCGATAAGTGCGCTTATTGTCTTGCTCCAATGAAGGCATGAGCAGATATACGATGTTGTTCGGTCCCAACTCATCTGTACGGATACGTTCACTCAGAAAGATGTGGACTTAGCATCCCTTTTCCGGAGCACGCGAGTCATTCTTTGCACCCTTGGAACGTTGTCGAATCCACTTTTATTACAAAAGGGAGTATTCGGCTGTGTACCGGTGACAAATTTAGTTGTAGACGAAGCATCGCAGGTTGGCATTCTGGATTATCTTGTGAGTCCAGCATTGGTTGTTATGTGGGATCCCATTAACAGAAACTGTCCCTATAGCACCTTTTCGGAAAGTTTCGTGATTTGAAGAAAGTTTGCTTCTTCGGAGATCCAAAGCAGTGTGGGTTTATTTATTTTTTGCTGCGGCTTACGTAGCTTCGAGGTCTGAGCAAGTTTGTAGTGCCTCCATACGGACAAGACGCGGCCCCAACATTACAGAGTATCTTCGATTTGAAACACTTACAGGCTCAAGCATTTTTTCTCGACACTCAGTGTATGATTTGTGCTAAATATTAAAAACCATATATACTCATAAGCTTTGCAGATCGTATGCCCATGGAACTTGGATCATTCATCTCGAAATCAGTATATGCATCGGCCCTGAAGTCAGAACACAACATAACTTCCAGTTCATGTGTGAGATTAGTTGATGTCTGTAATGGGTATGAAGAGAATCAATGTCTGAGTTGGAAGGTCAGTCTCTCACTGGACAATATTTTATTTATCATATCTAAACAATCCGGACAAAGAACTCCAGGGAAGTGCAGACGATCGTCAGACTTGTCCGCAAGTACTTCAAGAAGAAGGACTATTGCATAATAACGCCTTATGATGCGCAAAGGAATGCTATTGCAAAAGCGCTGAAGGATGCGCATTTACGATTTGACAACGTCTTCAATGTTGATAGCTTTCAAGGTACGCCGCAGGTGCTTGCACTGAATTATTGCTTTACATACCCAAAGCAGCCAGTCTAATGTTGTGCACCAGGAAACGAAGCGGACTACGTGATCGTCTCCGTTGTCCGAACAAGTTCTCCGGGGTTTCTCAAGTCCAAGAACCGAGTCAATGTCATGCTGACTCGCTGTAAGAAGGGGATGGTTGTCGTGACGAAGCGGTCCTTTGCTAAGGGGCAGGCGCGGAAAACCCTTCTCGGCGAGCTTGTGGCACGATGGGAATCTACTAACGGAAATGTGGATGTATGGACGGACTGGAAGGATGTGTCTGATGGCAAGGCGGTTATGATTGGGCCCGACCCGGCTCTTGTGACTAATATGGCATCTTTGTCTATTTCTTCGGCCTGAAGTCATAAAGAGACCATTCTGCTTGGTGTGGTATGTCAGCCTTTTGTGAATTGCTTGGACTGATCATGCGAACATACTACTAGCAAGACATATCCCCCCTCTGGGTCAGATGAGGCACGTCCAATCGATTTTAGATTATGTACTTACTGAGACTTGAACACTATGTGTAGATTAAATGAGCTTACTCGATGATCTGACTTCGGAGTTGACAATGAGTAAAGGTTCAGACGAAATTTGAACATGGATTAAGAATACGGACGTGACATGTATGTAATGATATTAGCTCCAAGGTCCTGTGTTGAGTTCTTGTTTAAAGATCTAATAAACTAGTTGGAAAGCTTTATGCAGCAAAACAGTGCAGCTATTGTGCTACATTGGTAACTTGAAGTCGTTGTTTATTTCCGCTAGACGGTTCATTTCAAGTTCACTGGCAGATCCAATACTAGTATTTCAAGTTCCGCGCCGTATCTCAGAATGTAATTCAGCCGCTAGTCTTGCGTAGACGAAGCATTAACGACTGGCTTGCGAGAGTACTTGCACACTGGCAACATATAAATCTGTAGATCCTACAGCAAAATAACTATGGGCTCTGGCACACGCAGCGATGTTCTCCGAGTCTGAATATACCACACAAACTCGAACGCCACGTTAGCCCCGAAGAGTCGCTGAACATAACATAGCCTAGCGAGTTCAACTATCCAGAGAGGGTAAGACTCCGAAGGGAAAATAGCACAATGCAAAAAGCTCTTATAGAGCACATGTAGATACCAGAGGTCGAAGCTTCAACTTGAGCTTGAATTCAATCCATACTGCATTTATACTTCAAGATCATATATATGTTGCTACATTCGAAAGTCAGATTCATCATTCTTCCATTGCTCCACTACGAGTGAGTTGGCGATTCGGAACAATATTTTTTATTCCGAGTCGATAGCTGCATCGATCTCCGAAGTGACCAGGATGTTGTTGGTGCGATTCTGCTTTTCGAGAGGGAAGGGATCGGTCAAAGATGGTCGGCTCTCTGTAAGTTCTGTAGTGCGTGACTTCACAGTATCAGCCTGTTATTAAAGAGTCATAAAAAGCTCGATCATGATTGTAACCAATGTGCAGTACTGACAATATTCATGGTAAGGTCCCCCAACTCATATGTCCGAGGACGAGGTCCCGTGTCCTCCCTCGTAGTCTTTCCAGAGCTTGTTGGATCGCTTGTTTGAGAGCTACTAGTGCGGTGCACAGTAAACACGCTCAGCTTGGAACGGAGAAATGCTCGAGAGTTCAACCTGTGGACAAAGGCTCGGGTTATAG
Organism: Trichaptum fuscoviolaceum; assembly: GCA_910574455.1. Classification (NCBI taxonomy): domain Eukaryota; kingdom Fungi; phylum Basidiomycota; class Agaricomycetes; order Hymenochaetales; family Trichaptaceae; genus Trichaptum; species Trichaptum fuscoviolaceum. The sequence goes on along the minus strand of CAJSYZ010000009.1, from coordinate 3,674,001 downwards.
GTAGAAAACTAACATGATAACTGTGCGTACATGGCGACTGGAACGAAAGACAAACATAGTAAAAGTCAGAGAGATGTATCACTAAACAGTGGATGCCGTACGGAGAGTATTTATGTGAAGCTTGCTGACGCTGAGGTGGAAAGGCATCCTAAAGACAAACATTCGGGTGGTTTCAACTTACGCGGTGAAAAACGTACCAGTAGCTTTTAGTGGGAGCCGCCATATATGTTGCAAAGTAAGCTATCTGTGTCAAAGCAACAAAGACTCCTCGGTTGACAGCAAAGAACAGCAAATAGTTGACAACCGATTTTGTTCTGTTGATGAATTGCTTACTTCAGTAACATGGTTCTTAAGGAAGAATGTTAGGTTGTAAGTCAGTCTACTCACCGTCTATACGGCGTCTGTACTGTCAAAAGAAATGTGCACATAGCAGTAGTTGCAATAATGTCACATAATCCTGTCATACTGTTGTATAAATCTCCTATAACCTTTAAGAAGAGAGATGGTAAAAATGAGGTATTAAACTAGAGGTGCGTAAACTTACCTTGAGCCTTCCATCGTACAGACTTGCAATGGTGAGTCCCTCTTCTAACATTCCGATAAACAATGCTAGTGTAGTAAATGTCAGGAAACGAAGAATATAAAAGGATGGATCGAACCTAAGCCAAATCCTGAAGTATACATTGCATCAGTGCTTTGAAAGGATGATAAAGATTCCTTTCCCTTACCCAGCCCAGCAACCGAGAACAGAATCTAATAGTTCAGGAGTAACTAAGTCTACATTCTCAGCAGATATGATGGTCGAGAACGTACAACAACGACGGATACCCATTTATACTTGCTATTGTTTGTTGCTATTTTAGTAGTTTAGAAACAAAGCTGAGATTGTGACCGCTGAGTATCTAACCCTTATAAATCTGATTAGAGTAGAAGAGCTGGGATCTATTTCGTTCTCAGTTACTAAACTTTCACGTCGATGTAGGTGACTCACTCGAAAGCTATAACAGCACTGATAAGGAACTCCACGGCATATGGGCTATTGATCGCCATGCATTCTCAGCATAGCCCTCGTCTATTATCAATCATACAGACTAACGCTGGTATGAAGAGAAGTGCCGATGGATTTCCAAAGTTTTGTATCTGGAAAACAGGCGAGAAACAGTTAGTGTACTTCATATTATTCATGAATTGTATGTACGAACCAGATAAACGTGAAGTGAGTGAGCGACAAGTATTGTTGATGCTAAATCTAAAATCCTACGCGAGGGTCCCTCAGCTTTGAAAATCATAGGCGGACTATAAAATCCTCACAACAAATTGGTAACCTGCAACCGATAACAGAGCATTAATAACGAAATATTTATGTCAATTTGAATACTCACGAAAAGCCTTAAGGGCCATCCGTCATTGTTATCAAAGAAATAGAGGTAGCCCTGCACAATTGATACACCAAGAAGTCTGCCCGTGTCTGAAGTTCAATTGCAAATACATGAAATAATTCGAGATTGTAACTTACGCTGTTGCAATCGCAAAAGCTTTCGTTGAGACACATTGGTTGTCAGATGATGTATGTCAGATGCAGAGGTATAAAGTGTAAGCTCCAGACGTACCCCAAAAGATAATCCCGAAGTTCTGCGACAAGTCAACTGAGATACAGCTGGTAAGGGCCATTACTGCGGGGTCTCCGAATCTGATTGTAGGTACGAATAATGACTTGCTTTATATCATACACAATGTAAGCTTCGCATGTCCACTTTAGCAGGCGAAGATGATCCCCAATGCTTGCGATTACAAGTATAGCGTCCATCTTTGAACAAAGATGCACTCATACAAGTCGGAGTTCTTTTACGTTGATCTCAAAATACCGGATGGTGCATATGATCGATTCACATACATTCCTCTTCTAGATGAGACACCAGATAATCAGTAGAAGAGGAGTGCATGGCGAGGAACTTCCCTTCTTCCAAAGTTCCGTGTAAGTCGTGCTCTGCTTTTCGATCATTGAGCGTTCTACTGATCGCATATGTTTCCGCTACTAGCCGAAAACGATAGGCGATGTACTTCAGGCGAGGCGGTGGCTTAATGGTTTTGCATTCTGCAGACATCTCGTGTTTACTGAAGCTACATGTCGGTAAGTAGGTTGAGTTGCAATAATTATTCAGTGAGAGCACAGAAAGAAGAGATCAGGATGCCGGCGGCTCACAGCATGTGATGTACTACAGTACCACTGGCAGCCTATCGGCGCTTCGTAGGCCAATTTTTGCGCTTCAGTCTTCACACTGGCGTTCTGATCTAGGGGTTATCGGTAGTGTAGAGAGTTCTTCCGATTGATCTTCGAAGCTCAGGAGCATCAATTGTTCGACTACAATCTGTCAATTGATATCTATCAGCTAGCTGGTGACCTTGCTTTGAGTAGACTTACGGTCGCCTTCATCTCACACTTGTTTACATAACCTTTAAAACAACATAAGTAAGCCTATGCGGTCTAAGAGGTTGAGCGGGAGCATGTACCCGAGTCTAAAATAAAGCACGTTGACGCCATGGGCTCTGATCCATCAGATCGAAAAGATGAGCGACTTATGCCGTAGATCCGCAGTGAGCAAGAATGAAAGACGTTGATGATAAAAGAGCGCATGACTTACTAGATGATGTGAGTAACCATTTATTCCGAGTCTGTCTTAATGTGATGAGCCGATAAATTCACACAGTTTGTTTATAAGGTGCGATCTTCCTTAGTATAGAGAGGTAATTTTACGAGTGCTTATGGTGGAACCAGAAAGCGTCGCACACGCCAGAGTGCCGGATCAATAGTCCTGTCCTTTTCAAAGCAGATACATACATCAGAGGGATGCAATTGATCGTGCGGATGGAATCAGAAAGTAACGTACAGTACTTATATTTGCAAACCCTGGCAAGAACGTTCATCCGATCGCGAGGGGTTCTCGCCCTTCACAAGACATGTTGCATTGACTTGTATGAGGATACGGTAGCTTGTATTAGAATTGACACTTGCCAGTGAACAAACAAAATGGAGAGGAAAAAATAACCGAAATGAAGCCTTTTCAACTCTGGAAGCGGCTGTTTTCTGTGTATTCAGGAGATGAGCGGCATCGGCCATTCAATACCCAATTTGAATATTAAGACACTGAGAGTATAGCAGATTGAGGTCTTGAAATAGGAGACTGTAGCTAGTAAGGGAATTTGGAAGCTTGAATATTCATACTGGTGATTTTCCGCAAGAAATGGTTTCTGGTTATGATGAAGAACTTCGCAACGGTAGGCTTTGTCCCTTCCCTAAATGAGCACAACAAGATGTGGTTTTCAGTGATAGTATGCTGGAAGGAGAAAAACAACCATACCAGGCGCAGGATATCTTGTCCGCATGTAATTTGAAGAAATTATAACCAAATGTGTTCGGTATAGTCGTCACTTCGTCCAAGCCAGGCGAGCGTAGGAGACTATCGAGTGTAATAGCACCAATGCAAGCTTTAGTGCACCCTTGCCTACGTGTGAGCAAAATGCGTCAGCCTATTGACAGGTACAAGAGGATTGAACAGGGATAGCACACCCAAAGGTGGGGTTAACGACCATTACAGAGTCTCCGATCGCCACAAAGTTTGACGGGATGCCCCGCACCGGCGCCTTGTCATATCGTATCCACGAGAGGTCCGCTAGCAAACCATCCATGCGTAATTGATTGGACGCGCGAGAACAGTATATTATTGAAGGAAGAATTACTTACGGAATCTCGACCTTTCCGTCACGGCCTGATCTTTGTATTCGAGAAGGATGTCGGTCATTTCGAGCAGCCAAGATGGGACGGGCTCGTCCGCGCCAAGGTTCTCAAAGTACGGTTTGATCTCTGAGAAATCCGCTGGAATTGGCGGGTTGCCCCAGCCGCCGAATGCCATCTCAACTAACAGGATTTCAGCTCTTCTGGCACTCTTTTCAATTATTGATACTAGCGTACTCACTGCGATGTCCGTCCAGCCTATCTACCACGAAATACTTCTGCTCTTTTCCTGGCTTCGGCATGAATGTGTAAAGCCACGGACCGCCATGCTCATATCCGCCAGGAATGGGCAGTCGAGGGCGAACGTCCGGGGGTACGAAGAAACGGAAGTTCTGATAGCGTTGTTTGGTGTTGTAATCCAGCCTCAATATGTTCATGTTATTAATTTCTTCATCTTCAGCCGAGATACCCGTGTCTTCTTGATTGATGCGTCTCAGCCATTTCAAGCCGGCTTGGCTCCGACCGGTGCAGTCTAGTGCATCAATGAGATGAAAGCTTATATGAGAAGGCCAGACTGCTTATGCGCACCTACGACCAAGCTCGCCTGCATGTCCTGCTCGGCCCCATTTGGAAGACGGACAGTGACGGAGCTAAGTCGAGTCGCGTTGCCCGGCGTTGTCTGCAGGCCGATCACAGCGCCTGTCATCCACTTTATCCTATCTGAGGAACTGCGTACTAGGCCTCGAAGCATTCGTTCATACCCTTCTCGAGACATGAGAAAGCATTGAGGGGCTGCGCCGTGCGCATATTCATGTCTTGGAAGCTTCATGATTTGCCCGCCGAAGACGTGCACATTGAACACCGCGTCTGCAATTCTAGAATGCAAGGGTCAATAGGAGTACATCATCACCTCATGCGGGCTTACCGGCCGTTAAACTCTTGAACTGTTTCATCAAAATCTGGGAAGAGCTTGCGCAACGCCAGGAGAGCGAGGGTTGAAACACTAGAGTATGCTAAATGACTTTCTCATGAAGAGACATGAGAAGTACGTGCCATGCGCTGCTGTATATTGCTCGACTCGAGTACGTCTATTTGTCCTCCGCGATTCTATGTAGACTCCTTTCTGATCATAGATTGGAGACACGCCCTCCTCTGAGTCCAACCATTCCTCCGGTTCGATGATCAACACCTCTTCAAAGTGATCAGCACAAATCCTGGCTGTCCAGAGTCCAGCCACACTATGGGTATGGAATCGCGTTAGCCTGTTGTTACTTCAATTAATATACCTGTCTGTCCACACCTTCCCCCACATATAATAGCAGTTCCTTTTATCCTTAGCGATGGAGGCCTTGGTTGTCCAATGTTTGGAAGATCCGGTAAGACTGTCATTTTCATGAGGAAAAATTGGTGAAGAATGGAGCCGAGAGTGCGCCATCCAAGTGTCAAGAGCAGAGCAAAGACAGCAGCGAGAGAGGGTCGGGAGAGGAGTACATCTTGCAGTGGCATTGTGAAGGGTGAAGTCAGCAGCGAGTAGGGCAAGGCGTAGCAAAGGCCTTCCGGATAACGCAGAGAGCCTTATACTTAGTTTGATTAAGTTTCGCTATCTTATTCATAGCATCACTGTAGCTGCGCGCTTCATTAGGCGCTTCACACACAGCGGCCTTTCTATACTGCATTTGAAATGACGGGCACCTCGCGAACTGCTGAAGTTGATTGTGGTCTCTTCAATAGTCCGCAGAGCGTTCCTTACCGATGTCCTAGGAATACAATAGTTATAAACTAAATGGAAGGATGGAAGAAACGAACCTTATCTCCAGAGATCCCAATAGTCGTATGTTGAGAATTTTAGATGATCCTCGGACATCTATTGGTGATGTCAAGAACTTGAAAGTGATCATTCGTCTGTCCTTCTTGCCATAGTGCTTCCGATGGAGCGAAAAGTAAGGAATGAGCCAGCATTTTTAGTACAAGTCTGCAGGGTTGCGAAGCCTCACTCTACTACTGGCCTGGATTCTGGAGTAAAAAGGACGAGATAGAGTGATCATAATGAGGATCTGAAATGAAACATAATAGTTAAGGTAGTGGAAGTATAAACTAAGCAATACCGCTTATCACGGCCCTGAACCCAACTACCTTATTTAGACGGATCAGCTTCGAGGCTCAAAAAGCACAATGGGATAAAACATAGTGGCTTTTCTGAAGCCATAGATCTATTGTGGTAGAGACTATCTACAACTGACAGGTTTCGGATTTGAAAAATATTAGGTTTTGGGAGAGTTATTGTCCTCAGAAAGTATCTTTTTACCAAGTGCGTAGAATGCCATTTCCGATTGAATGCCGAAGTTTGAAAAAAATTGCCTCTTGAAATTCGCCGCTGACTAATATACAAATAAGGAAAGTCAGGGTCATAAAGCTTAGTCACGCTGGTATATATCATCTGATTTCCTTCCACATTGTTTGTTGACCTGTAAAACAGCAGGGAGGGCTATCCCACTGTTCTGTCAGCTTTTGGCAGTATGCTGGCACATCAGATAGTAAGAAAAAGGAAAAAAGAAAAAAATATTTTCCTACTTAGGCTCATGGGCCTCACCGATTTTCGCCGCAAATTTAAGGTTCATTAGGGTTAAGGGTCTTTCCCACGCGCTAAGCGGTATTGCTTAGTTTATACTTCCACTACCTTACTAGCAGAGGAAGGGGCCTGTAGAGGATCGCGATGACCGGGAGCCCGAGAACCAAACTTGAACCAAACTTAAATCCGTGACCGTAACGAACGTACTGCGTCACATCAACTTCAGTTGAGTGTCATGCATTACGTGATGCCGCGCATCCCCCTGAGAGGACCGGCCGCCGGCCGCGTCAGAGATATTGCATGATGATGATGATGGTCACGGGCCGACGGACTCGGAGGCAAATAGTAGTAAGCCTACCCTTACTGTCCGCTTCACGAAAAACATCGCGACCTCTTGCTCCTGCGATTCGCTTATTCCTCAATATCTTCCTTTCTCCGAGTCGAAGAAAGGTCTTTAACCTATCGTCGGACTTGCACATCCCCCTAAGTCCCTTCGAGCTGGTCCTATCTCAGGTGTTACTACTTATCTCAATAGTATGCGGAAAGAATCGCCGGATATGACATGTTCTTTGTCGAACAAACTCGATAATGATTCGCCTTCATAGTGTGGATGCAGAAGACGATATCAGGGAGATGGTGCATTGCATATGAAGCGGTAGCACCAGCCCTCTGTTGCCAAGGTTCAATGGTAAATGGAATGAAGAGATAGTCCGGCGCGAATTGCGTTTCTTGTCAACGTGGTAACTTCAAGTTGAACTCATATCCTTGGCGATAGATACTGACAACCTAACGTTCACTCCGGGAGACACGGTAAAGGTGCATAAATACGTAAGGGAGTTCAATCTCTAATATGATAAGAGCTTTTATGTATTAAGTGATCAAGTATAGAGGGGGTTACAGTTTCTCAATTCACATGCGTGCCATTCAAATCATTGGTCGAGGTATGATTGCATCCCTAACTATATCATTCAGAACTATCTCATTCTTTCTGTGGGGGTCTGATAAGTCCAGACACTCTAGGTATAGACGCTGATCACCTCCAGACAATTCCTGCTCTAGTCTCACCCGTCTTGTGGTATTAACATACAAGTTCCTCAATATGACATGTGAAAGGATAAAGCACTGTCGCAGTGCGCATATGTTAACCCTAATACAGAACAAGGTTCGATTACTCTTGATTCTAGGCGAAAAAGTGGATTACGGACCTCGAGAAGATGGTGAGCGCATCCTTTAGCCCCTCTTCGAGTATACTGATCTCGCCCATAGGCATAGTCGCAATTTGGAAATATTCTTCGACGTATAGGCGAATGGCCATATTTAGTTCTTGCAGTGCATTGCTGACAAGAAAGTCATTTCGGCGAGAGCGCACCATCACTAACGCGTTCTCCATCCTTATAATCTGAAAAACGGTGAAGAAATCCTTTGTGGCCAACTTCGCAAGAGACAAAGTCAGGGCCACGGCAAATCCTACTGACTCGTCTGCTTTGATAGGCACAATGCTCTGGGCCATGGGATAGACAATGGCAGATAAAGCACGGCGTATGTGTACGAAGGTGGCAAGTTTCTTCAGTTGTAGGTGGTCGAATTCGCTTCTCAAAATAAGATCATCGCTCGGCACCACGTTTGGATCTGCATTGGCGTTTGATCGTACAAAAAAATCATCGTCTAGTCCCCTTTCATCACGACAATGTTAAAGCGTACGACATTTGTGTCAAGAATGCGTAACTTACTGCACGTATTCAACAAGTTTAAGAATGCGGTTAAGTTTCTCCTGAGGGATTGTTGTGATTGCCACGCTTCTATAGACTGGTACAGTCATTCCAACGATTATTTTCACCATATGTAAATTGTTTCCTGTCGCATCGATGCTGGCGTGAGCCAGCCTATGCAGCTTCAAGAGAGTACGGATGTCCTCCTCTGTGTACATATGGTGTCGGTCGTGCATCATTTCTTGAAAGTCGTGCAAGCTCCAGAACTTTGAGACACCCGAAAACATTGAGGATGCGCAGATCGTCGTAGGCGTATTCCGAGTTCCCGTGCATATCTGCAGCAGAAATGGGAAGGCGGTACACAACCTAATTATGCACAGCAATGCTGCCCTTTGTACAGGAGCTGAATGATTTCTATCTAAATTCTATTAGTAGGGAAAACGGTGGACAGATAACATACTCAACAGAGAATAGCGTAGTACTTTCTCAAATGCTCTCTTTAACTCCTTTCGTCGATTTAAGACTTCGGCCTCGTCTGCCGGACACTCCTTAAATATTTGGTGAATTCGCTCTTCAGCAATCGAAGGATGTCCCACGATTCTCTTCAGTGCTCGGTCAATAGGGTTTCCGAGAACGAGCTGTAAGAAATCATTGAGGATGCGACCCGCCGCATCAGAATTGCTCGTTTTCTCGGAGTGTATGTCTGGTTTCGGACCACTATGAGCTGTTGATGTGGAAGGTGTACAATGTAGTATTGTAGATCTGTGTCCGGCTTCGAGGTGATGTTCAGCACCCAATGACATCGCTCAATCCGGGGATGGTGGTTACTAGCTCCGAGAAGGTGGTCTGGAATGAGAAAAGAGTCAGGACCAAGCAACTTCGCCTAGTATAAGGACAAGAGGGATCTTGCCATCCAGTTGCATGACTCGTAAGTGAATTAATGAAAGACCAAAGCACACGAGGAGGCAGCAAGGAATATCCATCTTACTATGGATCTTAAGTATATTTAGCAGGTCATAAAATTACTTTCATAGATGGACAGCCGCAGCTTTCGCCCAGAGACATATAGTGCTTTGCACATCAATATCTGAAATCTCTCTGGGCATCTTTCCAATCTAGTTACAAGAAAAGTAGTGTTGCTTCCATTTAACTATATAATTGTCCTCTGCGCGACCTAGGCCATCGATACGCCACAGACCCAAAGCTAATTCAGCATTTCTCGACTCTCGGCCTGGTCGATTGACGCTCGAGATTCTGAAATTGATGAGGGAATAGGAGAAAGATCCGGCTTGATTTGGATGTGGGAAGCCTCCTCTGAAATGTGAGGAAACAATGATTGATACCTAACACTGGGAGTAAACAAGACATTAGCCAGTTAAAACTGGATATTTAAAGTGATTTACCCTCTTAGCATGATTACGAGATTAGAATACGGTTCTCCTTCGATATTTGCATCAGAACTTGGAAAGGAATCCAGGACTATCCTCAAGATACTTTCCATCCCTTGTTGATCCCGAACAGCTTGAACCGTAGACATGGATACCATAGTTGAATTGCAAACCTTAGACCAGAAGTTCCGACTGCCTTTACTATCTTCGTCTGTCAGGATAGCATTACGTTGTCGCAGTGCTGTTTTCAAATAGCGGCGAGACACGAAAGATTTATCAAAATCTCTAATAGTAAAATGAGAACGATATGTGAATTGATGGAGAGCTTTTCTTACTCTGTATGACACATGATCTTTTCTATGCCTGAATCGTAATCTTTTAGATGCCTCTGTGCGAACGCCACTTGCAGATTGTCTACCACAGTGGTGATGTCATTTTCATCCAGACACAAGATAACTTTCCGGAATATGGCACTATATCTTCTCCAACGGGATGCTGTGCCTCGCTCCTCGTAATGCAGTGCATTTTTCAGGTAGCGTAAAAAGGATTCTTCTGAAAACGTTTGGCGCAAGAAAGGATACTCTGTAGTGAACTCTAGGATCATGACGAGCGCTTTGGTCAGAGTCGCTTCAGAGCCAGATCTAATATTCTAATTAGCGAGGGACGCAAAGGCTAGACTTCATACTGACCTCGCATATGTAATCACCTTTTTGCAGTCTCGTTTGATCAATTCGAAATTTGATTCTTTGATGACGCTGTAAGGTATCCAAACGCTTCTGTTTGGGCCCAGAAACTCTTCAACATGTCTCTTCAAGCGGAGTTTGACTGCATCCACACCACAGCCCATTTTCATCAGGGATTTCCATAAGAATCTATCAGCTTTGCGCCCAAAGTATCGCAGTAGAGATCCCAATACTCTTCCAGCACCGGGCATGTTGTCCGTGGTTGCGTTTGTTGAGTATGACCAAAGGGACGTTTCGGCAGAGGATTGCTCGTCGTACTCGTTAAAGCCAAAAGCATAGCCTCGACGGTAGAGTGACTCAGCGTCGAAGCTAGCTATAGACTGGTTGGGCATCGCGCGCACAATGTCTGCTACAGGAGACGGGGCGACGGATGGATCACTATTCTAGTATAAATAGTGAGCATGGTCCATCATGATAGCTCCCAATTTGCTGACGTACTATCCGACTTGGACTTCTCCTATCTACTAACCCATTTGACAGATAATATTCGAAGAAATTGATGTCTCCGATCGAGTTAGTAGTGAACACACACACGCGTTGTCCATGAGTTGAGGATGACACGGAGAGCCTGAGGTGCGAATGTATTACTATATATGGATTTTTTTAAAGCTGACAGACGGACCGGGCTAGACCCGGGTGTGCATACTTTCAAGTTAGCCCTTCAAGTTGTATGCAGGTCCTAATGATATCAGTATTTCAATTTTGAGCACCTTTAGTAGCCTGAGCCCTTTAGCACTTTGGCCCTTCCCTTAGACTTTGGCCACTTCAAGTTGGCAAGCATTCACGACTCGAGGTGAGCGCGAGGCGGGCATGGGGCGCGTTAAACCTTGCTGTGAGCCTTCTTGTATTTAATTAAAGCCTTGATATCTCCGCGAGGAACTCATATACATAGATATATAGCAAAGGAGCCCAGAGCTGGAAACATGAGGTATAAATCATACCAGACTCATACAGGAATGCCTGTCTGGTGAGGTTTCGAAACATTTGGAACCAAGTACATATTACTGTACGTCAAGTTAACGTCCGAGTCAGCTACACAGTCTCCTACAGGCGTATAAATGTGCCACATAGTCTGAGTGCCCGGTTCACAAATTCTCTCATAGGCCCCTTGATTTAGCACACCAACAATGAGCTCTCGCCAAGCAACTTGCCCCGATGGACCTCCATTCAATACCGACATTGCAGGGATCGGTGTACGAACTTCGTTCTATGCACAGTCCTTTATTTATGGTAAATTATATCTGAGAATAGTATTAGCTCTTACTAAGATGTGGCTTCTAGCCATTCTAGCAGTGCGATCGAATGAAGCTAGTGAAATTGCAACAGCACTTTCAATACTACTTGTCACAGATTTCGCTATGATCATCAGTGCTTTCATCCTTGGCATGAAGACCACTCCGACCATCACATTTCATGAGTAAGATCCAGTTCATTTGAATCTCAATCTTCTAACAGGATTAATGCTATTGCCAGTGGGATTATTGTTTTCTATTTAACTGTCATAGCATCTGCCTCGCTCCTGATCTCACTCACTTCATATGCTCGGTTCAGAAAGAAAAGCCGAACCATTCATGTTATGATTGTCCTCCAGACATTACTAGTCATTGCATTTGCAGGAGCACTACTCTTGCAAACAAGATCGTTTGGAAGCATGCCAGAGTGCAATGGGACAATTGTGGTGGTCCTACTTTTCTTCCCCATCCATAAACTACATGTGGCTCTTCCTCTTCTCATCGCCCTAACAATCCTCCTTGGAGGGATATTCATTATCTTATTGATATGCGACTATAGAAACATGATCAGAAAGCATCTCTCAAGAGTTTCCGTCTTTCGATCTCCACTTAGGTGCGAGGCTGATCTTGCGTCAGACTCTGTCAGATTGGTTGAGAGAAGCGATTATACGCCGACGGCACGTATCATGATTGGTTTTCCATTACTATGAGCTTATACGTTGAGTAAACAGCCACCGACGATCATCGGAGACCCTTATAATACGGGCCAAGTCAGATTCTCCTCCAGCCCATCGAGAGCAGTTCAGTGGTCACGGGTGCAGGTGCAGACACGGACTCGCAAAGATATCCACAGAACAACGGATAATGGTGGTTATTGGGGTCTTTTAATTGGGAAACTCCTGCTTATTGTCATCGTTGAGACCCTGCTCATTGCAAATCTCGAACAACTCATACTCAAGAATAGATTTCAAGGAAGTGACACAGAGAACGAGTGGGGATTTGGTCAGGTATGGAATAATAAGCCCGGGACGCCTCAAAATACTAAAGTGAGGTTGCTCCTACAGATATTACCATTGATGTTGATTACCTTACCACTGCTCGACGTTGTGCGAATGTATCATAAGTACGGATTGCACCCTCGTCCTCATCACCCTAGTAGTAGAAAGCGTTTCTCATATCACTGAGTCTTCATACGAACCCGATGTACTTCACGGATTTTTAATGTTTAATATGTATTGTATCTCAACCTTAGTTTGCTTGTAGGTGTATAGGCTGATCATCAAGCAAGAAACCGTGTCCCACTTTGCATCAGACCGGTTATAGGGATTATACGTAGACATAGGCACATCCGCAGGAGAGCCAGGATAGATGTTCGTGCGAATTGGAGCTCGCCAAGAGTATCACAGAGAGAAAGTCGTGCGCAGTGAGCTCTGTTTCACAAAAGTCGAAAGAATACTAACCGAACCTTACAATGGCTTCAGAGGTAATCGCAAGAAGAGGCTGTTGTGTCCGCCGGAAGGTCTGCATCGGTTTTAACCGAGCACCCCGTCTCATATATGAGATGATTTAGATGAGAGACACGATGCGATGGCGTTGATTGACGAAGACCAAGTGCGAACCTAAACAAAATCAGACGGCTTGGGTGTAATTCCCCACCGTAGCCAGTAAACCAAATTCTGAAGGTCCTAATGGCCTCTGTTTTGATATCAGATATCTCGCTTGTTACTCACCCTAGCTTGTAGATGTCGTGAGCATTGAACAGATCATCCGAAATGAAGTGCAAGCCAGCTCGGGAGATAATATCAAAAATGCTGTGCAATGAGTCAAGGTACGCATTCGCATGATTGAAGGCTGTCAATTGAGCCGGTGGGACTCACAGATCTATATCGCAGACTTGCTGAACCAGCGTCCGTGACCATAATGCTCTGCACACTTGGCGGCGCATTGCATAGCTGCCTGTATCGTCTCCTCATACCTCCACTTCGAATAATTGCAACACACTTCCCCGCTCTCTCATACAGTCTCGTCCTGTCTGTACGCCTTCGAGTTTGTTTCGCAGTCCCCCCCTCCCCCAGCGCACCAGGCTGCCCGTTGACACAATGAGCAATCGCCCTGCGGCAGCCCGCCACAGATGAAGGGCCGAGGAACAGATCTCCTCAGTGCTTGTCGGTTAGCAGCAAAGTCACTCTTAATGTAGTTTTGGCTTACGTTGCAACTGAAATCCACCGGCAGAGCACGACAAGATGAGTCTAGAGATTAGCACCCAAGAATTCCTCAAGAGGAGAGAGAAAGAGGTTCAAGTCAAAGCTGAACTTCGAAGAAAACCATTTCAGGGAATACTTTAGGGCAGCCTGAGTGCCAGGCTGGGGGGTCTTCAAGTTCAAGCTTTGGACACTCGAGCTCGAAATTAGTGAGTGACGCAGCTCGTGTTTGTGTACATCGTAATCGCGCACAGGAAAGATATGGTCGAGGACTGGACCGTGGTAAGCACGTCACCCTTTGAAATGATGAGGCCAGTTCTCATCGTCTGTTGACTGGGAACGACAGGAAGGCTATCGATCCTGGGAGACTTTTGCTCAAAATTTGTGATTCCTCATCAACCCCTCTTCTAAGTATCATCGGACCTCAATCGAAGAACGTAGTCTAGGTTAGTTAAGCGGTTTGTCGGCGATTGCGGCGGCTAAGCCAGAGCACGAAGCTTTGAGAGAGTGGCAGCAGATTTGTCGTCAGATTGAAGCTCATATATTCGCTCTCATAGATGAAAGAAAGATATGAGTGCTCACCGGACTTACATTGGCTGCCACCGATTGTTGCGGGCGTTGCTTCAGTAAAATGTTACTAGGTAGGCATCGCAATCCGACTCCGTCGAGCCGGGTAACGCCTGCAGACTCATTCGCATCGAAAGAGGGATTATTATATTGGTCTCAAATAAAAAGCTTCAGTTCGATTGTCCTGACTGTAGTAAGGCGGGAGTTTGTGAGCAAAAAGACAAATGGGAGACGGTAAATCTTTAAGAAAAGCAGTGAAGGCTTTACACCGAGGGAAATTATGTAAATCTTCAACGCAGGAACTTGAAGTTGGCTTTCCAACTTCAACGTCATCATCGTATGTCGCAATCCTATTCCTTGGTCACGGTCTTAAACACCATGCTGCATATCATCTTCGCTCCTTCTTTACCATCGACTTTGACGACGGGAGTAATATTCAAAGCAACAATAAGTACTGCAAGATGACGAAGGTTGTAATCGTGGGCGGCCATGGAAATGTAGGTCTACGTCGTCTTGCTGGTGTCTACACAGATCTGACAAGCAAGTGGCAAAGGTATCCTTGCGTCTTGCACGCATTCTCTCTGCAAAACCCAACTACAAGATCATATCTCTGATCCGAAACGCAGACCAGTCCCAGGATATAAGTGCCACAGGAGCATCACCCCACGTCATCTCACTCGAGGACGACCCGAAGGAGAAGTTTGCGGATGTCTTCCAGGCGTCGGATCTCGTCTACTTCTCTGCTGGTGCCGGAGGGAAGGGCGGACCTGAGCGCACGAAGAAGGTGGACTATGAAGGGGCGGTGAAGGTCTTTGATGCGATTGAGCAAGTGAAGGGAGACAAGCCGAGGCTCATACTTGTGTCGGCGATTGACATCAGGGATCCAAATATCGTTCCAGCGCACTATGTATGTCTTTACATGGCTTTCGCACGTATTGCTTTGACTTACTACTGATTGTGCTATTAGGATGACGAAGACAAAGCTATCTCCGAGCGGATGCGCAAAGCTATCCCGGCGTATGTCGATTACAAGTATCAAGCAGACAAGGACCTCGTTCTCCGTACCGCTTTCAAGTGGTCTATTCTTCGCCCAGGTGGACTTTCCAACGATCCTGGAACTGGGAAGGCCTCCGTAGGAAGGACGCATCTTAGGCCGACTATATCTGTATGCTTCTTTTCGAGTTTTAATATCCTACATTTTGTTGACGACCTCTTACAGAGAGATGATGTCGCTCTCACCCTTGCCTTGCTTGCGGAGAGGCCAGATGCCGCCGGTCTTGCAATTGACTTAGTAGGGGGTGAAGACAACATCGAAGGAGCGCTCGATGAATTCATCAAGAAGGGGGAGACAGACTGGCTCGGTTGATTGGTGACCGTATCGAAAAATAATGAAAACTGTAAGCAAATACGGACGAATAGGCAAGATCATCTTGACTTTATGGGTCAAGAAACTGATAGCTGTTGTTTGTATTCAATAGTGTACTTAAAATATGAAGTATGAAATGTTGAGACTCAGATTGTGTATGCTACACATTCTCTGAGGCGTGAACAGCCCGGACTTCTCTTCTCACAACCTGAACTTTTTCAATCACCGGTCTCTGATCGGCATTCATCAAAACGTTTTGCTGCTCCGTGAAGATGAAGTCTCGAGACTTATCTTCTTCGAGTCAATCAACGATTAGGCTCTACGAGCCTCCTGGTCTAAAGCATCCGCTGAAGGCGTCGCTCTCGGCTTGCGCTCATGCCGAACCATAGGAACGACTCTTCTACAAATTCTCGTTCATCGTCCAGGCACCTTCACACAGGCATCCCTCCTCCGTGCTCTGTCACCGTCTATTTTGAATAGCGAGCTTCACATGAGCGTCCTCCGATCAACCCTCGAGCTCCTCCGAAGGTAAGCAACGAAGATCCCTCCCGGTGACTCAGTACCCGGGCTGCACCGATGCTTCCGACAGACATCTGGAAGGGTGCTCGAGGGTCTGTGCGTGGGGCGAGATGGATGCGCTGATGACATGGCCATTGAGTTGGCTATGGCTTTGGCTGGAACCGATGTCAAGGAGGCACCGAGTGTTGTGCACGGACGTTTCTGTGTCAGCGCAGAAGTGAAAATCACCGGTGTAAGGAAGAAGGGTGAATGGATAGAAGATGGATTGATTAGTCCCGGGGAGGTATATAGGTTCTCTTGGCCAGGGTCTCTCCACCGTGATTGTGTTGTTCTTCCCCGTCCGAACAGACAACCGTGCAAGCTGGAACGATGTTGTACAGGAGCACAGTGGTTATATTTGCTGCTCTGGTGGGCACTGCGATCGCTGACCCTCAGCTCCTTCCGACCCCGGCCCCTACCCCAGCGCCGATTTCTCCTCTGCAATGCACGACTCTACCGATTCAATGTTGTTCCGAAGTCGGGCCTGTGAGTCATATGCTACTCGTTATCTCGATGTTGATGTAACCGCCGCATGAAAAGCTCGAGCTCCTCGCCGATATAGTTAATCCTGTCCTCGAATTGCTGGGAATAACACCGCCCCCGTTGGGAACTTTAGTTGCAACTGGGTGTACATCGAACGTAAGCTCTGAAGCCGCTTGAATAAACACGGATGCTGAAAGCATGAGTGCAATACAGCTGCTCGACTTGCCTTGCTCGAATGGCGCGACGAATATGTGCTGTACCTTGGTTGTCCCGGTGCGTCTATTCAGCGGGCAACGTACGATTGAAATCATCTGATATATGATTAGAACGAAAACATCGGAGTGGGCTGCCAAGTTGTATCTCCCTTGCTGGGACTCAGTTCCGTAGATCCTGGAAGTATACTATCCAGTATCCTTGGTCCTATCACTAGTCTCCTGTGATAATTTGATGTGGGGTGATGCTCGTACAATGAATGGTGTTGGTGCAAAACATCTCTTGCCTTCACACTCCCAGGTGGTGCTGCGGCCACAAAGTTAAGCCTTGTCTTCTCTTCCTTCCCATGATTTGCAACATTTCCCTGCAGATTCAAGTTGTAACAGCGGGCGGAAGATGGTACCTCGAGCTAGCCTATTTTGACTGCTCACGCTTATTATAGTCTTGATACAGTCCACTGTCGGTCTTCCAACTCCACTGGCAGGTGATCACTCTCCGATTTTTCTCATATCAAAAATTGAGTTTTGAACGCCAAGATGATCGTCGTCCTTCAATTAGGCACTGACTGAACAAAAAAGAAATCTAGTTTAATTAATTCGTATGTGTTGAATGCGTGAAATCTCTTACAAGTTTGTTTTTTGGTAGTACTCGTATATGCTCAGAGCAAGCTCCTTATTCTGGGGGACATATGTTTGAAGGTTTTAGCTATAGGTGGGAAGGAGTCGGAAGGATTACCCTACATGCTACTACCACTGGTAGTGACGAGTCGTGACAAGACTTAGCACTGGCACGCGAACGTCACGCGTCAAGTCGCGTCGCGTCCCTTCATCATCGACCACAACAACAACAAGGACGATGTTGACGCAACAAAGCCTCAAGATTATTCGCGAGGCCTCGCTAAGTGGTTGCGCCCGCTCATAATCTGCTGTCATACTGCCATTGCTGCTGCTATTTGCTTGTGTCGGACGAGGCCTTACTCGTGCCACCCGAATTATTCCTACATGTCTCGGACGAGGCCAAGTCGCCAACATCCTACCACCCGAAAAGCGGTTGCGCCTACTCATGATATGCTGGCGTCTTACATTGCATTTCTCATTTGCAGAATAGATGGAGAACAGGTAAGTACATAGTTGCATGATTTATTTGCTCGAGTGGCAGTATTCTTTGAGAGGTCTCTGTCGGCGTAGCCTTCTTTGTGGGCTTGCCGAGGCTGCTTCCTCGTCAGAGGCTATGCCTTCGTCGATTGTCAAGGCTTGACTTTGTCGCCCCCCCTGCAGTCCTCGTTGCTCTAGAGCAAGAAACTTCTCAGCGAACTACAGGGTGGCATCTCCTACAAGAACCAGCCAGCCGAATTTCTCATTACAAGTTCTTTCGTTGATTCACTCCTTTTAGGTTGTCTACAACAACAGGCATAGCGTGCTGGAGCGCAAGAACGATGTTGATCGACTTCAATTACCTGCAGATCTCAGTCGAGGTATGTTGTTCTCACGATTATAACACGTCATTTTCTTTGATTTTCATCGCGACGCGGGGAACAGCCTTCACCTTCACGTTTGGCCTCCTATACTGATATCAGTACTGTCTATGTACATGCACTGGCCCTGCACCATCTACTCACCAATGTGACCTCGAAGGCCTCCGCAAATTCCCAGAAACGTACTATGCTTGCGTGAAAGAGAAAGCCCATAAAGAGGGTACCTCACTGTTGGCCCTCTCATCCGAGATTGCTAGGTGGACGCTTCAATTACCGCTCAATAGTCCACCTTCTTACGTCGTAGGGCTGTCTCTGTCGCGTCCAACGGTACGACTGCATACTGCATCATGTTTATATGTTAGTGTGTCGATTCACATCATCGCATCATTTTGTCTCATCAAATATGTTGCCACAGATTGCCAGAGCTTTAAAACATAGAAGTGCATGTGCAAATGTGCCATCAGCTTCGAAAGGAGATTCTCTGTCGTGCTTAGTGGTGATTAACGAGTCGGAACTTTAGCAGTTGGGTCGGGTGTTGGAAAGTCATGTACGTGACATCTCGCATTGACGGCAACCAAAGCTCATGATGAACAGTCGACAGCAAGCGTGTCAGGGCCTTCGTTTATCGCCTCGCGTCTCAAGTCCGCTTCATCCTTAGTGAAATGGAGTGTCTGTACTTCCGCGGTTAGGACTTGCTGGAGAGCAAGGTGGCGACAAACAAGCCATTTGTTTTGTCTGTGGTTGCGAAAGTCGGACTTGACTCTGATTTATGCAGTTATGACCCATTCGCGAATTATTTCTCGGTGTTTGACGGGCTTGGATACCTGGGAACATTCTGTCCTTGAGATAAGGATCCGCATGGTTATTCCTTCAGGTCGCATGGAGCTGAGTTCTTGCAAACAGCGCCTAAGCTCGACTGCATCCTGGTGAGTACCTCGCTAAGCTCCGCTATAAGATCGTCGCTTACTGTGCCTGCGACTAGCTATATATGCCGCGGTTATACAACACCATTCTCCGAGCGACACAATATACGCATGCTCCAGCATTACTTCTCACCGACATGGCACAGCTTTTGCATGAGGACAAGCGTGCACTTGACTGCTTCGGACGGTGGCCAGGGCAAGCGCTGCGAGCTCCCCCGCATGGGGCTCGACAAGAATAGACATCAGAATGCGCTCCGCCTGTGCGGAAGACAGTCGCTGCGTGCTTCGTCATAGCATGGAAACCGCAGTTGCCCAAATCGCCGGACTCGCAGACACGACTGTGGGCGTCTGCTCTCGGCCAGAAGCATGATCGGCCCAACCAGTGGCTGATTAATCCTGAATGTCTTGTTCGCATCATCTCCAACGCGCACTTATCGTACTCAGAAATAGAAATTGCCGAATCGAGTAAGGATAGCCGAACTATTCTTGCTCGGGCGAGCAGACGGTGCATATGTCGCCCCTCTTTCATATTCGCAGATTAACGCCGCTTCTCTTCTCCCGGGAACGTATAAAGGCTTTGGGCTTCCACCTCCATGAACTTTGTCGGTCGCCCAGCAACCGCAACCTCTCTAGCTTCCTTGCCATAGCCATGCAGCTGACACTTGCCACTGCTCTTGCGCTCCTTCCGCTCATCGCGTCTGCCTCCCCAACACCCGAGCCTGCTGGGACGAAGATTCCGCTAACCAGACGCTCGTTCCAGACGAAGGAGGGTACCGCCGACGTACGGGCACTCAACACCCACCTTGCCCATGTCCAGACGTGAGTTCAATATGTCAGTGTGTTGATAGCTGAGTTCTATATTAAAACCTTATCCTCAGTAAGATTGCACGTGGATTCGCTGCCTTCCAAAGGAACACCGGTGAAGCCCACCCTAATGACAAGGGCACGATCCTGAAGAAGCGCAAGACCGGGACTGATCCGTTGACTGATGACCTCGACGGAGAGCTCTGGCAGGGCCCTATCTCCGTTGGAACTCCCGCATCGACGTTCACAGGTATGTGCTTCATGCCAATTGCCATGCGCGTGCGCCAGAGCTAATAATATCCTTATTACCCGCCCTGATCTACACTGATATCAAATCAAAATAATAATATTTGTCACCAGTCGACTTCGATACCGGTTCCAGCGATCTCTTCCTTCCGGGAACCAAGTGCACCGGTGCCAACTGTAGGGGTCACAAGCTCTATAACACCGCAGCGAGCAGCACTGCCGTTGACCAGCGCCGCACGTTCTCGCTTGCCTTCGGCGATGGGTCCACGGTCTCTGGCGAGCAGTTTGACGATACAGTGACGATCGCTGGACTCACTGCGACCGGCCAGCGCGTCGGCGCCGCCTCCGTCTACTCTGCAGGATTCTCGCTTGCGGAGTCGCCTCCCGACGGCCTCATGGGCATGGCCTTCCAGGCTATCTCCGACTTCAACGCACCCCCCGTCTTCCAGACGTTTGTCTCACAGGGCCAGACTACTTCTCCCATCTTCGGCTTCACGCTGCTCGACAATGGAGGCGAGCTTTTCCTCGGCGGAACGGACACGAGCAAGTTCACCGGCAGCCTCACGTTCTCGTCGCTTATCACGACCCCCGCTTTCTGGGAGATCTCGCTCCAGGGTGCGACCGTTGGCACTAAGAGTATCTTCACACGTGCAGTTGATGCTATCGTTGACACCGGCACAACCCTCATCATTGGTGACACAACGAACGTCAAGGCGATTTACGCTGCGATCCCCGGCTCAAAGGACGCCAGCGCCACTGTCGGCGACGGTTTCTTCACTGTCCCGTGCAATGCCATCCCCAGCAACGTCGCTCTGACGCTCGGTGGCAAGAAGTTCACCATCTCGGCAGACTCATTCAACTTCGGCCAGGTCTCCGCAGGCTCTGCCGACTGCGTCGGCGGCATTGTCGCCGATGACTCTGAGGGCTTCTGGATTCTCGGTGATGTCTTCCTGAGGAATGTTTACACAGGTAAGTGCTCTTCACTTATTCATATTCACCGATCTTGTTATACTGATTGAATCAACGTTTAGCCTTCGATGTTGGCAACACGAGAGTTGGATTCGCACCCCTAGCTTGAAGCGTTTACAGTGGATGGTTTTTAACTCTTTCTTCGTGTACACATCTGATGGCATATTAAATCCGCAATTCAGCAATTTTACCCTTATGACTGACGTAAGAAAATAAAATCCTTTAAGATACAGTCAAGCACATAATTTAACAACTTAATCCAATTGCTAATAAGATAATTGACGTCCTGGTCCTTCATCCGCCCTGTCTTTAGTGTATACTAATCACTACAACTTAAGGCTTCTTCCATTTGTGATCCTACAGAAAAAACAAAGTCAGCTCTGTCCAGTCAGGAATGGAGAGAATGGTTTACATCGAAGAGATCGCCGTGGTGAGTCCAATCGACCCAGTGAACGGGACCGTCCTCGCCTTTACGCGCGCCAGCAGACGACACGAGCTGGATGCCAACAGGGGCAAGGTCAGTCTCTTGGGTAGCGCCAAGCAGGCCCTTCGGGACCACAATGCTGATCTTGGTCCCCGCCGGGTTCTGCAGCTCTGCGTGCAGGAACTTCTTCAGCGCATCCGCGATCTCGTCGAGGTTGTTCGTATCGACGTTCTCGTCTGCAATGAGATCGTCCACAATCGCCTCGTCGATGAAGATGACGCCCATGATGGTCGCGCCCTGCGCCCGCCGGCCCTGGCACCCCGCGCACGGCGAGTCCTCCGCGCGCGCGAAGACGGACACGGCGCCGACGATCTCGGGCGGTGTCGTGCGGTTGAGCGAGGAAGGCTTGGTGAAGAGCTTGAAGGTGTACGGCCCGTTGAACATGTGCTCGAGCAGTTCGACGACGACAGCGAACTGGCGGTGGCCGGGGATGACCTCTGTGTCCTTCGGCGGCTCCTCCTTCGTGTCAAGGAGCGTCGTGAACAGGCCGCCGGGGAGCTGCTTCGGGGTGGGATTGTAGCTGTAGTAGACCTGGAGGCGCTTGCGCGCTGCGATGCGCTCAGCGACGGAGGCGGGCGCATCAACCTTGACGCCTGCCGTCTCGTACGTGTAGTCTAAGAGAAGATTTACCCTTTTCAGTGTACAGCTACGCCGACGACGGGATATTTTGACGTACACTTCTTGAACGCTTTGTCGTCCAGGTAGCGTGCCTGGTCCGAAGTCCAGTACTCCCCATTTGCGGTTCTGAACGGCGCCAGACCCGACGTCGGGCCCACTACTGAATTGTATACCTCTGAATATGTGCCTCGGGGCTAGAAGGGAGAAATACGACGTTTGAGTTGTTGATCACGATAACGATATAGGGGAAAGCATCATACCTGGGTCCAAGGAATAACCTGGACACCTTGTCTTGTGGACACCTTGTACCCGTTACCCATCCAATAGCCGTCGTTTTTGTTCTCATTCCGGTAGACATACTCCCAAAGCGCGACTTTTGGCCAAGGTACGTCAATAAACATTGGCTTGAAAATATTCGTAAATTCCGGACTTACTCAGCCTATCCACATTAGAGTGGTGAACTGTGTTCTTATTCAGCTTCCTTTCCTTTCCTTTTTGCATTTGAGATACGAATACTCACGAAAGAAGATCGGGTCGAAACCAGCCTATGCTCAACTGTCAATAAAGGTTAGGGTAGACCCTATCAGCGAACTACGCACATAGTCGGGGAAAGCCTTTACAAAGTCAGTCTACTTGTAATGAGCAAGGACTTAGTCTCTTACCATGTGTCCAATACCGCCCTGTCGAATGAAACGATCGTTTAGCGTAGAAAGGTCTCAGTGATTGCCTTTAGCTCACCATGATATCGTGGATAGAATCATGAACACCCTCGATCGAGCCATGGTAAGCCCTAGACGATCTCGAGATAGTCACCGGAGAGTGATTGCTGAACTCATCCCATCTGTGAACACCCCAAAGACATGTGTTATCTTCCTGAAAGCGCAAACTAAATTTCGTAAGGCTCACGTTCTGTTGGGGTCCAGTCCCGGGCCGAACGTGAATAGGGCAGAGACTTTCGAGCGGAGGTCGCGCGCAAGACCCTTCAGATCCCTAGACAATTTTGTGCACAATTAACTTGAAGTGATGAGGGGATAGTACCAATGACGCATACCGCTGGACTTCGTCAATGCGACTTTTCGCAACCTTGGCAGAGTTCGGGTGGCGTAGGGTTGTTCTCCACTCCTTGAAGTATGAAATGGCATTCTAGAACAAAATCGGAAGTAAGCTCTATGTAAATGAACAATGAAGTGAACGCCTACCTGCCCGTCCCTGATGTTAGAGAAATCGAATGGGATGACCTGAAGCGGGAAGAGCGCCATAGGATTGTCGATCAAGACCTTCTGTGGACTTTTCGGAAGTAGAATGGGGATTTTGTCCTCGTAAAGAACAGGCGGAAGCCCTTCTGTCTCGATACTAGGGGCAGCCCAGTCCCAGTAGCTTCATTAGTTAGTTAGCTTAGTTAAATTTATCTTTGATGAGGTTTGGGTGCACGAACGGGAAACGAAGCTCCTTGGCAGCTGCCTGCCACTTTGAAGAGTTATTACCCTCGAGCTTGTCAAATTCCTGCGCCAGAGCAGTAGCTTGCTCGCCAATCGATTGCTAAGAACTTTCATTTCAGTACACATTGGAAAGATGAAGAACTAAGCCCAATTACCTCGATCAGGAGTACATAGGGCCTGTGCCAGGTCGGGAATAATACGGAACCATGGCTAACCCAAGGAAGATTCCATTAGTATAGACGCCCAGTCCAAAACGATTATACACGCACTTGCAGTACCCTATGTCAGAAAGGTAAGCAACAGACCAGGAAAGCAAAATCAACACCATGAGCTAACCTCCGAAACGGGATGGGACAGGATCTCTATCCTTGCCATCCTTGCCGTCGTAATCCGTCGGATAGCCAATGTCATCTCCGGGCCACCTTATGTACGGCTTTCCGTGTATGCCGCCGATGTTAAAGAAGGTCCCTGCCTGAACACCTGTGCCAGGAGGAATGGGGATCGGAGCAGCTGAAAGCGACCCACGGCGATCCTGAATGATAAGATACGACAGAACGAAGAGTGAGAACTGCTCGTCTTTCGTCTGAAGCACCTCGATCGGAAGACGTGGAGCGACGATCCCTGTGTCGCTGCGCCCAGTAACTGGATAAAAAGTACGCTTCGGTGGGTTTGACATCGTCGCTCTGATGGTATCAAGTGCTTGGCGACTACGAGCAGTACGGGGCATGAGGCATTTAATCAATTTAAAGAGTCGCGGGTGCGTGATGGAGAGCGCCCGATTCCGCTCGAGGTTGAGTCAGGGGAACGTTAATATCCGCTTCCGTAAAGGAACTAGGACATTGTTCTCCGTAAATCGTTCTATGATTTCGTAGACAACTACTAAAATCACTCACAGTGGCTATCATTCGCCATAACTATTCGGTTGCTTCCGAAGAGATACGCATAGTGTGTTCTAGCCGCGACGCCGAGCTCGTTTGAGAGAGAAACAGACTCAAAGATCACATTTATGTCGTCCGATCTCAACTCACCGCTGTCGGAAGACATTATAAGCGTCTATTTTAAGAATAAATAAGATTTCCACACCTCTTCTACGTCTTAGACCTCACTTCGATGACATGTCGGAGCCGCCTTGCAACCGATTGTGTATCCAACATTCGATGTTCGGATTCCCTCAAGGCTCGCGCCTGACTCCAGGCCGATCGGACACATATCAACTCAGGTATTATCTCACATTTGTATGCCTATGAATCGCTTGCTAAATTCAAGTACATGTTTGCCACTGTACGCCTTTCCATGAGGATTTGATTTGCAGCAAAGTTTCTGAAAGTTGACGTTCAAATCAGATCAAGCAGCCATTGGAAGTCAAGACAACACTATGCTTACTGCTACTGATCTGCAGATCATGCATGCCCAGACTTCAGTGGTTATAAGCCATTTCTTCAGCAGCAATAAATAGAGCTATAATTATTGCCAGATATTGACTTTCACTCAACCGTTCTTGCTGGAGTAAAGTGAAAGAGATTCCTCCCAGATTCGCTGTCACCGTTCAGGGCAGGCGTCTTAACTATTAGTAAGCTAGTGACGGCTAGACAAGACCCCGGAGAACTCTAATTTTAAGTTCAGAAAATCTCCCGGTGGTATGCTTGAGTTTTTGATCGGACAAGCTGTCCCAGATCCGGAAGATTTATCCGGATCAGCACAGCTTTACACATACTAGGCCTAGACTTGTAATCATGGAGGTTCAAGTTGGGAGTTAGCAGATGAATGACGTCAATTCCAGGATGCTACATACTGTATATTTCAGATGCATTGTTATTGGAAGTTTTCAAACACTGTGGTAGGTTAGCTCTTCTCGTATTTTCAGATGTTTTCTTGTACTTGCACCTTATTAAAGTTTAATGCCCGACTTTAGAGTCTGAATCACATATATAACATCTTTACTGCATCAACAATCACTGTTTAATTTGCGTAGTCAATGCATGCCTTTGCATGCCTATTTATTCATTATATCCTCTCATAACTGGTAGCACATTATGCATTTGCTGGTTTCTTCCAGGCACGATGACCACCCTGCATAACGAAGAAATCAGTACACTGTCAGAATGAGTCAAACTACTGCACATACTTCAAAGACATCGCCGTGGTGCGTCCAGTCCGCCCAACTGATCGGGCTTCCGTCAATATCGGTGCGCCGGACGGCAGCTGTAGACAAAAGCGTTACGCTAACAGGCGCCACATCCTTCGCCAAGTGTGATTCAGCACCGATGCCTTCAGAATATTCTTCCGGTAAGTGTACAACACCCAGCCGAACGCCCTCCGGATTCGTGAGCTCTGCATGGAGAAGATTCTTAATCCCGTTTGCAACAGCAGTAATCCCGTGCGTCTCGATTTTGTCATCGCCGATCAAATCGTCAACGGTCTTCTCGTCGAGGAAGATGGCACCCTTAACAGTAGATCCATCAGCTCGATGCCCGGCGCATGCGGCACAGGGTGAGTGATCAGGACGCGCGAAAACCGACACTCCTCCAACAAGCTCAGGCTCGGAGGTGCCTTTCTTGTAAAGCTTGAAGGAGTATGGGCCGTTATATGCGTGCTCCAACAAGTTAGCGACGACAACGAATTGCCTATGGCCCTCTACGACCTCGAAATTCTCCGGCAGTCGAACACGAATGTTCTTGAATAGGTCTCCGTACGTATACCTTGGCTTAGGCTTGTAATCGTAGTACCCTTGCACGGTGCGTCGTGCCTTAAGTCGCTGCTCTTTGGAAGCGTCTTCGTCAACCTTGATTCCCAAGGTGTGGTAGGTATAGTCTGATTTTTATAAGCATTATTTCTCGGTGAAAGAAAATGAGGCCTACATTTGGGGGTCGCACCCTTGGTGAGGTACCTGGCTTCCTTAGACGACCAGTATTCACCATTTATCATTCTAAACGGTGCCAAAGCAGAATCCGGCAATAGTTGAGCATTGTATACAGCTGAATAGGTGCCTGCAGGCTAGGGACAGGAACGAAACATTTAGAGAATTTCTCTCTTGACTGTAACAAGAAAGCAAGTACCTGCTTCCAAGGAACAACCTTAATCGTCCCCGAGTTAGTCGTCTGCTTGTAACCACTACCCATCCAGTAGCCGTCGCCTTTGTTCTCGGGCTGGTAGCAATATTCCCACAAAGCGTCTGCGTGCAGATTGTTCCGCCGCCGTCAGTCTGAGAACAAAGAAGGGGAAGATAAAGATATTCACAAAGCCTGTCAACATTGGCATGGTGCACTACGAGATATCATTTGTAAGATTATCACCCATCTCGATTCTCGAAGTGCTTACTCACAGTAGAAAATGGGATCGAAGCCCGCCTACATGTAGCTCATGTTAAAAATGAAGAAAAAACCGACAATGGATACGATGAAGCGCCTACATAGTCGGGGAAACCCTACATCGCTTCTCGTCAATTAAGACCGTTTTCACTATAAGGCTGTATGCTCACCATGTGACCCAAACCACCCTTACAATTGAGTCGATGAGAGCACTTCCAGCAAAGGATATTCGAGTTACTCACAATAATATCATGAACGATATCATGAACGCCCTCAAGAGATCCTCGGTAAGCTTCCGACTCCTTTTTTATCGTGACGGGAGAGTGGTTACTGAACTCATCCCATCTAGAATTACGCAACAATTTTAATCCCTCATTCGTATTAGACAAAAAGACGCTCACACTCGGTTGGGATCCTCACCCTCCCCGAAAGTAAAGAGGGCGGCCACCTTCGAGCGAAGGTCGCACGCATGAGTCTTCAGGTCGCTGTTCACTGTCAGAAGATCCGTAGACGCAGGAAGTGAGAGGAACGCACTTCTGCAATTCGTCAATGCGACTATTCTCTGCATTTTTATCGCTTCGCGGGTGTCGGAGAGTCGTCTTCCATGTTGTGAAGTAAGATTTAACGTTCTACGGAGGGTTAGTCAGAATAAGGGGTCAATGCTGATAGAAATATCTGATCTGACCTCGTCATCGACCTCGACCGTGAAATCATCTGGAATAACTTGAATCGGAAATAGCGCAAGTGGATTTGCGACGCTGAATTTCTCGTCGCTCTTGGGTACCTTGAGGGAAAGAGTTTCCGCATAAAGGACACAGGGCATCCCTTCCTGTTCAACCTTCGGAGAGGCCCAGTCCCAATACCTTCGATACGAAATCAGATGAATGAACAGCATTTATTAGAAGAGAACAACGAGGAAGCGCACGGGAATCGAAGTTGCTTAGCAGCCTCTTGCCACTTTGTACAATTTGGATCTTCTTCTTGTTCGAGTTTATCGAACGCCAAAGCTAAAGCCGTAGCTTGCTCTCCAATCGCTTGCTACAAGATTGTGAGAATAACTGAGGGGTAAAAGACGTTGAATCTTACTTCAATCAATAGGACGTAAGGTCTATGCCAGGTTGGAAAGAGCACGGATCCGTGACTGCGCCGCCTAAAGTTAGACTATAGCGGGAAATGAAGAGAAGAAGATCTCTCACTTGCAGTAGCCTGCAGAAACAATCGTGAGTGAGACGAAGTTAAGCGCGAGCGAGAGACGGTAACATACCTCCGAAGCGAGAGGGGACTGGCTCAGTATCCTTTGGGTCATTTGCATCGAAGTCTGACCGGTATTCTTTATGGTCACCAGGCCACCTCCCATATGGCTTCCCATGGATAGCAGCAATATTAAAGAACGTAGCTGCAGCAACTCCAGTACCGGGAGGGATTGGAAGAGGCCCTGACGCAATGGAATCTTTTCGGTCCTGGATAATGAGGAAGGACAAGATAAACAGAGTGAACTGCTCATCCTTGAGCTGTAGCTCTTCGATGGACAGACGCGGCGCAACAACGCCAGTGTCGTTACGGCCAGTGATATAGTATGGTTTCGTGGCTGTATCCATAGTGAGAAAAGTAGATTGTCGCTGGGGATGTCGGTGTGCAGACTGTGAGGTATTTATACAATGATGACCGCAGAAAGGTACAGTAGTATATTCCGCTTCCATAGTTTCCTTAGGTACTGACACCCCACTGGGCCCTATCATTAGTGTATTGTTCCTCGCTGCGATACAGTAATACGCGGGTTAGCTAGAACAGAAGGCAGCGGAAGAGAGCAGGCGCCGCGAGGAACCAAGACACTTTCAGCTTATGGCAGCGGGAGACAGAATAGTACCCGAAATGAATCGGTGATCATTGTAGCGGCGGTCACAGTACAGGTTGTCCGCTTTTCCAAAGTATCCGGGAAGGTAGCATCGCCCAAGCTAGGCTCCAAGGACAGTTTCCCTGAACTGTTTTTGCCTGTCTTCGGGAAATTTGAGATGAGAGATGGGAGTAGCAACAGACGTAAAGCAAAAGTTTTGAACAGAAAAAGATAGCTTTCGACCGAAGGTTCAAGGTCAATCAGTCTCAGGCTTTACGTCCTAGGCACTATCGATTGTCTGGTACCATCGATTTCGCAATTGAATGATGGCAGCGGAGTCAGTTGAATATTGTCAGAGAAGCAAGCGGGTCGACATCGTGATTGTACGAATCTGAAGACCGAAAGTTCCAGTTGGAGAGATATGGCACATGCAGAATAGAATGACAGAGCGCCAATTTCGCGTTGACGGATTTCGCTAAAGCATTCGCTGGTTTTTTCTGGGCCCTAAGACCACCCTAAAATGCGAAGCCGTCAAAGTTATGCGGAGAATGGTGAGTTTCAGGAACAATCGATAAGCACATCGCCGTGGCCCATCCAGCCCGTCAAGTAGACAGTTCTTTCGTCGGACTGCGTATCACTGGGTCAGATAACAGCAATAGATAGAAGCGTACTACTTACAGTTGCCAAAGCTCAAGGTAAGTGCGGTTCAGAATGAAATCGGACTCTTTGCCTATGGCTGTACAGAGCTCAATTGGATACCCCCGGGAATCGCAAGCTCCGCCTCGAATATGGTAGGCGGATGATGGTGTGAAGGTCCGGTGCGAAGTTATGACACTTCTTAGAAATGAAAGACATGGAAGCTCAGGCCATATGTGCATACTCACCGATCAGAGCACCCAGCCGCGCGAAGGACTCATTGATACTCTGTGGTATGTCGTTAAGCTCTGGGTCGAAGCTCGCTCCTCGCGCCTTGCACGCCGACTGGCCATGTATCCAGCTGTCATCCATTCGAAACCATTGAAAAGATACGATCATATGGCCAGAGTATGACATGAGGTTGACGTAGACATACAATCAGATACGACCGGAGGTATCTTTCACCGGAGATTATCTGAAGTGATGGGGTTAGAAACTCATACATCAGCAACAGTCATATTGCAAGAATAGTTCGATGATATGTGTCAACTCGAAAGGCTTAGAAGGATAAGTATCTTCGGACAAAGAGAAGATAATAGTGAAGCCAAGATAGAGGGAACCTACATCAGTAACAGTCAATTTTGTAGAATTGTAGGTCACTCATAGTGAGAGTATGCGCAAAGTTAACGATGAGACTGGGTTAAGTTGAAGTTTACTGACACCGAGGCTGCCAGTGGCACGTCGGTGGCGGGGCCGTGGGAACACATTTGCACTGCCACCGTGACTGCTCAAGGTACTGCATCTAAGGCTGTTGAACGAAAAAAAATGCATGCGACGCGACATGTCATGAACGCGACTCTTAGAACAGCGCGACGACAAGCTTCAAAATTAAATCAGTGGCTTCTTTATGAAGATAAGGCTGTTGTTGTGGTCAACAAGCCATCCGGACTTATTTGTCAATCGAACAAAACATCAGGACGAGTGGGCATCTTGGAATTCGTGGATGTGGAAAGGTTGCTCACACTGGTATGATTTATTCAGAAGAATGCGTTCGACGGTCTGCTGTCTGGTGCGTGAACATCCTTTATCGGGCTTCCGGTGGACTGAACTCTGTATAATAGATACGAGGGAGGAGCTGAACCTTCAGTCCGATCTCTTCCAAGTTCACCGTTTAGACAAGGTATGCTCAACGTTTACATGAGTACGGAAAGCCACGTCTCATCTTTCTTGTATACACAAAGTACACCACAGGTGCTCTCCTTCTTGCGAAAAGCAAAACATACGCTCGAGCGATATCCGAACAATTCCAGTCTCACACCATCAAGAAGACCTACTACGCCATTGTTCGCGGTGGTCAGAAGTCGTTTCCCAGCGGAGCTCACATGGGCTCCATTCGTGCACCGCTGCGTATCGATGATGGAAAGGTTGCTATCGACGAGATACGAGGGAGTCCTGCATTAACAGACTGGGAATTGTTGGGGTCGTCCGATAAAGTGCCATTATCACTCGTCAAGTTGTCGCTGCATTCGGGAATAAAACATCAGCTGCGCGTGCATTTGGCACATGTACTCAAAAGTGAGTGTCGCGTGTGAAGTTCTTTCTCTGTCCTGACGATCGCACGTTTCAGCGCCAATACTGGGAGACAGTTTCTACTCTCGCAGTCTTCCCACCGATGAAGTGATGCGCCTCCTTCCGCATGGAGTGACAGTCACTGCACCTCAGAAGGAGTCAGAGGACACTCATAGAACGTTTCTTCACTCTGGGCACCTCTCGTTACTCGTATGTGTTCTGTTTAACACGGTCAGGCTGGTTTTCGTTCATATGGCCTATCAGAGATACAGAACAGCGGGCCCCAAAAGGCGCTTCAGGCTCGGAGTGACCTCTCCTGTGCCACCAGAATTCCTATCTGTTTGCACAGCAGCAGAGCTCATCCAATATCTACCCAAGGCGTGTATAGATGGCGGTTTGGAAATAGATGGCGAACCAATTCCTCCCGGCACTGAAATGGATGTAGTGCAAGGACGCTGGCTTGCGCAGTGATTTGGCCTTTTTTAAAAGTGACGAGTCATCCGCTTACATTAGTATGTTATCTCGGTGTGTTTTTCGTCTATCTTATTTTTGAAATCATGTGGTTGACTGACTTATATCCCGAAGTGCTATTTTTCGCACTTCAAGATTATCTTGAGCAGACTGACTTAACTTTAGCTTGACTATTTGAGGTTGCACCTACTTTTAACCTTAGTACTCAACTGTCCTGAGTTTTCTCGGAAGCGTAGAGGTCGAAGGCGCGTTTGGTGAGGTCACCGTCCTGGGTTTGTCTTCTACGAAAAACCTTGTGTCCGCACAGCTCTCTGTGTCTATTTCAGACGGATCGTAAAACCAGAACAAAGTCCGTACTACATCATCATCTCTGTCGCAATGTACTCCTCGGGAAAACCGCAATAGATGGGAGAATGTCCAATACCGACTAAGTGCGTTTAACCTAATTCAATTCTGTCGTATTCCCCGCAAGGTTCAGGCACCCGACAGCTTGAATTATATGGTTTCTATATTCTCTCCGTACATTATGGAGACTGCGGGGTGTGCCAATATGGTACCCCTGATCGCGGTCGTGCGTTTATTGACTCACGCAATCGGCAAAGACATCTACTGTATAGCGTGCCAATGTTTTGTCGATCAACGGCAATAAACGGAGAAAACTACATCAAATGACTTATGCTCTATTGGCTTGCCATCTCAGGGCAACAACAGCTTGTACATCCAAATTTAACTCATGCAATCTCCTCTCTTTTCTTCCTCCAGACCTTACCTCTCGTTGAAAGCTTTTCGCTCTCGCCCGAGGTCCCTTCGTGCTTTGCACGTTCGTGACTACTTCCGTGGTCCGTGGACAGAAGTTTTACGGCGACAAGTCGACAAACCTCGGGAGACTTTTTTTTTATCAATCAATAAGGCCTCTTTTCATCTTCTCGCTGGCATCATTGTGCGAGCCAATCTTTCGACACCATTCAGAGACACGACGTCTTCGCTAAATGTATAGGCTGAACTATCCGATCAGATTGGTACCACCACTTGGTCCGGTATTTGATTGGGATCCCGTGTTGCAGTGTGCTTCTGTAGCTGCTGCCACTGGAATTTGATGAGCGACATAACTACTCTGATGTGGTCCGGACCGCCTTTCTTCCAGCTCATCTTCGTGGATTAACTCCGGACGAATGTAATGCGCGGATGCTGACTCGCCACACTAATGTCACTGATGATCGACAAGGGTCTTATTTGTGCTACAATTATTCAGTTTCCCAAATAGGTTCTAGCCTTTCCGCGGGCTGTTCACCCTGCGCGGGATGATATGACAGAGTTGAGTACATGGAAAACGATTGTTACAATAATAATTTTGGGAACTGCGTTTGGATGAATCGGAAGCTTGCCACAAAATTCGGTGAGTTAAGTTAAATTGTCTACCTGAGTAACGTCTTAATTTATACTCTATTCTAGATACAGCACCCTCAAAGCACGATGGAGGAGCTTACCTTGATGTCGACTGGACACACACATCTTGGATGTGCTCTCTGGTCTCGCTTCTGAGCTGGCAATTTTATGTATTTGCATTGGATTATTGATATGCCGACAATTTCCCTCTGAAAGATGGCGATATCTTGTCAGTGAACCCTTGCACCATTGTCGTTAGCTAATATCATTGCTGAACAGTGATCTGGTAACCAATATGCCTTCAGGTGTTATGGGTGATCTGAGGGGACAACCCTGCGTTCGATATACCATGACTCTCATCCCGAATATGGACAGAAAAATGGGTCGCGAGAAAAACCCTCTTCTCGCCGCAACCTGCGCAAAACTTACAGACTCACATAGAAGCATTTTAATGACGCTCTTGTCATCATTACTATGTATCATCAGTACTCAGCGCCGCACATCGCCGTTAAGAAAGGACTTGGGTCACTATTATTTCTAAATTTCTAAATACGGAGCCGGCGTGGGGAAACAAGGTTTGTGATTCTTCCCTTGTTGAGCAGACGTATTTCCGAGCACGTCACTACGCAATCGCTCAACACTTTTTTCTTCGGTAAATCTCTGGCTGACTGGCATTGCGAAGGTACACCGCCATTGTCTCGTGCATGGACCACGAGACTCGAAAACACAAACTTGAACAAGCGAGAGGAAGAACAATCGTTCTATTCTAATTTCAGAACATCGTCAATTTTCGCGTATGGAACGGGCTTCGCTCTGGAAATGCTTATATACGATGCAGACGAACGAACGACACAGTACGTCTGTGAGCGATGGCGGTCTTCAAACGCTTTCTTGCTTTGGCTTCTCTGGTCGGCGCGGGTGAGTTTGACGCTTGAGCAGAACCTTAAGCTTCTGACAGACATATGATCAGCTTTCGCGCAGACCAGCACCTCGTTCATCGACAATGGCATCCCATTCCAAGGACTCCAGGAGACTACCCATGGCGTGTCTTACGGCTTCGTATTCCCTCCAACCACTGCGACCGGCTCAACTGCCACGGAGTTCATAGGTGATCTCATCGTCCCAGTCGCAAACAAATGGGTTGGTCTCGCTCTTGGAGGCCAGATGGCAAACAATCTTCTGCTTGTTGCGTGGCCTAATAGTAACACGATCATGATATCTCCGCGGTACACAACGTACGAAATGTGTCGTCTCCTCATGGTGTTGGTTGGTTTGCTAATATGCTTTCCAGCGGATATGTGCAGCCTCTTGCGTACGCAGGTCCGACGGTCACAGTTCTTTCGAGCAGCGTAAACTCGACTCACTGGAAGGCTATCTACCGGTGTCAAAATTGCACAACGTGGGAGGGTGGCAGTCTGAACACGGCTAGTTCACAAGTCACGGCATGGGTCATCGGCTTGACTGCGGTAACTGACCCGACGGACATCAACACCAACTTTGCGGAACATGATGACTGTAAGATTCACTATTATGACTTGCGCAATGGGAGTCTAACGCATACGTCATCTGTCTAAAGTTGGTTTCTGGGGTGAAATCACTTCAAGTGCACACTCGGACGATTATTCCTCCTTCCTCAGCGGCTCCGGGACTGTTACCACCACTACCACATCGACAATGACGACAACGACGACGACAAGTACTACGACTTCAACGTCCCCGACTGTCAGCGCAACGCCTTATGATTATATCGTTGTGGGTGCTGGAGCGGCTGGCCTTGTTGTAGCCGATAGGCTGTCGGCTGCAGGCAAGAAGGTGATCCTTCTGGAGCGAGGTGGGCCAAGCACTGCTTCCACTGGTGGAACGGATGTTCCTCCGTGGGCCAACGGAACAACTGTAAGTGTCGGAGCTTCTGAGTCCTCTTAGAGGATTAATGAACCTTTCTTAGTTGACTCGCTACGATATTCCTGGGGAGTTCCAGGCCATGTTCGGCTCTAGCGGACCGACGTATTGGTTCTGCAAAGGTAAACTACACCCTTCCTATCATTAACCTCTTCCTTATCCATCTTGTCCAATTCAGACATTACAACTTTCGCTGGCTGTCTCGTTGGAGGCGGTACATCTATCAATGGAGCGTAAGTACAAAAGCGATCTGTCTCCTACTATTAGTCTTCTGATAAGTTTGTTTCAGGCTGTACTGGATTCCGAACGATCAGGATTTCTCTACGGCTCGAGGCTGGCCGTCCTCCTGGACCAATCATGCACCATACACTTCTCTTCTGTCGCAGCGCCTGCCAGCTACTGACAACACGTCCCCTGACGGTATTCGCTATCTCGAGCAGACTATGCCAGTCATGCAATCTGTTCTCAACCCACTTGGCTTCCGCCAAATCACTCTCAACAGTGACGTGAACTCGAGAGATCATGTCTATGGATACTCAGGTTATAATGTCAGTATCTTGTATAGTAACTCGCATGGACCGAGAAGACTAAATAGCTTTATTTCTTTTAGTTCCAGCAAGGTAAACGTTGGGGACCTGTGGCTACGTACTTGCAAACCGCGAAGGCACGCTCTAACTTCAATCTCGCTACCTGGACTTTGGTTCAGTCCGTTGCCCGTAACGGCTCTACTATCACTGGTGTTCAGACCAACAACACTGCTCTCGGACCCAACGGCTTCATCCCCTTGACTACAAATGGTCGTGTCATTCTCTCCGCCGGCGTTTTCGGCACTTCACGCATTCTTTTCCAGTCCGGTATCGGGCCCTCAGATATGATCTCCCTCGTTCAACAGAACGCCGCTGCTGCTCCCTTCCTTCCCCCTTCCAGTGACTTCATCAACCTACCGGTTGGATACAACATTTCTGACAACCCCAGCATCAATTTGATGTTCACCCACCCGAGCATTGACGCATATGATAACTGGGCCGATATCTGGGACAGCCCTCGTGCGGCAGATGCTGCTCAATACCTCAAAAGCCAAACAGGAGTCTTCGCTTCTTCTTCTCCGAAGGTCAATTTCTGGCGGGCACTTGAAGGTCCAGATGGAGTCACTCGTTATGTAAGTTCCATACGCTCAAGTCACAGGAGGGCATTTACTAATCAAACGCCGAAGGTTCAAGGAACTGTTCGCCCTGGATTTGACTCCGTCACAACCTCATATGCGTACAATGCCAGCCAAGTGTTCTCAATCACTATGTACCTGTAAGTTTTGCACAGTACGGCTATAAAGAAGATATCTAATAGATCTCCACCCTGTAGTTCCATCGGCATCACTTCTCGCGGACGCATCGGACTAACCAGCTCTGCTCTTAATGCGGGCGCTCTCGTCAACCCGTGGTTCGTCGATGTCAACGACAAAACAACTCTCATCTCTGCCCTTCAGGAGATCATCACAGCATCCAAGAACGGTACAGTACATCTTCTCTGTAAATGAACTCGGCTAAAAGCAGAAATTACAGTATCGGGACTTACTCTTATTACCCCGGATAACACGACTACACTCACTGATTATGTGAACAACTATCCTGTCGCAAGCACGGGCTCAAATCATTGGGTTGGCTCCGCCCAAATCGGTCAGGTTGTAGACGCGAACACAAAAGTTCTCAACACCAACAACTTGGTCAGTGGCTTATTGTAATTATGTGCTCTTCTGGAAACTCATCCATCTCTAGTTCGTGGTCGATGCCTCCATTGTTCCTTCCCTTCCTACCGGCAACCCGCAAGGTGTCATCATGTCCGCAGCCGAGCAAGCAGTTGCCAAGATTCTGGCTTTGTCGGGAGGTCCGTAAACAATTAAGCCCTTGGAGCTAAGCTGGGGCTTTCAAAAATTGTATTTTATGCTTTAATTCAATGGTATATCATGAGCAGTGTTTTTTGTGCATTATATCAAGTTGCTTGAGTGGTCGAGAAGTGGCGCAAACGTGGTGGTGTTGCTTTCGATCTGCTTTCACTTTTGGGTTGAGCTTGAATAAGGCTTAATGCCTGCACTAGCTTCCATTGATGCCTCGTGACTGCAAAGTCCTCGGAGTAGGAAAACGAAATTGTGGAACAGGCCTCATGTCGAATCCTTGCCTTTTGCCGTGCTGCATTTAACACAGCATCATTCTCGTTCGTTCTATGGTACTACTTTCTTTAGTACGGGATGGCAGTGTGCTGTGCGTGAATTCGTGAAGAGTATCTGAAAACATGTATTAGTTGACCGGATCTTTTAGTAATCTGTCTACATTCTGCTGCAAAACAACTCTTTGATAGAATAGATGTTCCTCAGAACTATCAGTCTCAACGGCAAAGGTGGTGCTATAAGGACGTCGTCCGAGCTACAGCGCCTTCCTCGGGCCACGCCAGTGTCTCTAACCCCTTTCTGCAGTACCACCAAGATCTCTGGTCGACAACCTACATGTCATTTCCCGGTGCCCCAAAAGTCAGAAAGGAACTTCTGAAGTTGCTTTACCGGTTTCCATATGGTCAAGTATGATCTCACAGCATAATATACAAACTTATTGGAGCCCAGCTTACAAGTCTTATACACAGAAGTTGGCCTCAGAAATTATTCAATTATGTCATCAGTCTTTCCGATAAGTGGAAGCACACCAAAGATAAGGCACAGACGGCCGGGGAAGTAGATGCTTGTATAAATGCTTTGGAGACGGTGCGGTATTCCTGACTTGTTAATTGACATACTAGTAATGAGAAAACCTCTCACTAAAATATAGATGATAATCGGCAGCTTGGTCGACGCGACTTTGCGTAAACGATGGATTCAAAAACTTGCTGATTTATGTCGTTCAAATTGCACAATACCGAAATCCCTCCAGATCACAAGGGTCGAGTTCAACTGTCCTGACCCATTTGCTTGTGGCGGCTCTGCAGATGTATATCAAGCGACCTTGGGTGGAGACGAACCAGTGGAACAGTCTGAGCAAGTTGTCGTGAAGTTTCTTCGATACTATAGGACGGTTAAGGTGAAGAAGAAAAAGAAGAGTTTATGGGGTGTACGTACCAGATGCTATTTTTCCAATCTGAACACGATCTTAAATCGTCTCAGCCTTTACACGAAGAAGCCCTGAATTGGCTCGGACTAGACCATCCAGGCATCAACCCGTTCCTCGGGATTACTGACGAGCATCCAGGAAATAGGGCCGAGATCGGTCTTGTATTCAAATATCAAGCGCAAGGGAACGTGAACAAGTTTCTTGAAAAGGTTAACATACGGGACAAGATAGAATTTGTTCGCTCAAAGGTCAATCTTGTCAATGAGTCGGCTGAAATATACTGATGATGAACGTCTTGAAAGTTCGTATACATTGTTAGCGCGATCCATTTTCTGCATGAAACGGAGCTTGTCCACGGAGATATTAAAGGAGTACGTGGGCAAAAGAGTTTCCCAGTTCTTACCAACGAAAATTTAACCACCGATGGCATTAGTGCAATATCCTAGTCGGCGAAGAGAACCAGCCCCTGTTGACGGATTTCGGGTTGATGAGGAGAATCGCCACCCAGGACAGTTCAGAAAGGCCACTTTCAGTCACAGCCTCTTCCAACTCGTCGGACTCAAGCTGGAATTCAGTCGGTGACTACACCCTTCGGTGGGCAAGCAAGGAGCGAGTATTGCATGGACTTAGAACACAAGAAGACGACATATGGGCTCTTGGGATGACAATAATCGAGGTAAGCGACATGAATAGAGTGTACCCCAACCGCTTCTGAAAAGACACCACGTCAAGCTATTAACAGGGAAGAGTCCATTTGAAGAGAAATTTCCGAACGAACCTGCTTTCTCTTTGGCTTTATGCAAAGACCAAATAAAGGCCGAACATGCTAACGTGCTGGGAGAAGTCCCGAGTGAACTATTCGATGCCGTGAGCCGATGCCTTTCGATCGTTCCGGGCGAGCGGCCTAGTTCTTTTGAACTTTACACTATGATGTCCAACACGTCCGGAGAGTGGGCGCTTGAAGAATTTATGTGATTGATTTTCTGATCACCTGTTAAGTTGCTTCGTCACTGCAATAAAACATGTAATTAGCAGTGTATGTCTGTATGTTGCGCATTATACAATGTGACGTAGTTTATTATTTTCTTGAAATCAGTCGCGAAGAGGGAACGTCAGGGCGTCATCTTTGTCAATAAGCACTTGGTTGATCGAAACAACCCTTCTTTTATCCATGGTTGAATCAGGGAGATTCTTGTCGTCTGCGATTCTGTATCCAAGTAGTCAATAACGGATGTCGGGAATGTCGAGATTGAATATATTCTCTGCTTACACGAGGTTGATAGATGATGTTACCGCGATCCTGCCCAACGCTCCTGTTCCGAAAACGGCGCTGGGTTCAGACGGTACGAATATGGCGTCGTACATTAGACCCACGAGTCCAGCATTCTATACGCAGATTGTCATGTTTCAAGATAAAATTAGACTCTTTTGAAACAATTGAATCCTACACGCACTTGAGTCATCGGTATTCTAACCTGAGGAGTCTCCACCACGCCAGCAAACGAGATTGATCCCTTCAGGCCGACCGCAGCACCCCATTGTTCCGCGTAGAGAGCAGGAGAGACATGGACTCCGTTCATCGTGATGTTCACCTGTCGAGCAAGGAACGCGCATCCTCGGGCAGCGAACTCATCTCCGGAGGTCGCTGTTGTCAACTGCGTAAGGTGGTACTTCGCCCATTCAGTGTTTGTCATCGAAGACGTGTCAATGCCAATTGGTATACGAGGTCTTTCTGGCTGGATATGATGGACTGTGGTCTGGGTAGCGGCAGCTTCGGTCTGGTCCCGCGCTGCGAGACGGAGTGCATAGCGACTTGGGGGTCCCATTTTTTTAAACGTGCTTGGGGAGGATTGCGATTATTGAATGCAGGTCTGAACATTCTTATACATCCGCCACCAAAATCTCCCGATCATCCATCGCAATGGCCCTGAAAAAAGCGTGTCTCGGGCGCGTCTCTAAGTCAGCCAGCCGCCGCCGAACATGGATCAGACCATATAATTCGACAAACATTTGTCAGGGACATCAATGACAACGTGCCTTGTAGTGTAAGTAAAAGTCAGAAAATAGTTCCAGCCTTCAAGCGTTTAAACTTGAAGTGTGCTAACCAAACATACTATGACATACTGTGTCCGAACGCTGTGTCGTGGAACGCTTTCATTGCTCGATCGGCG
The DNA here is from genome assembly GCA_910574455.1 of Trichaptum fuscoviolaceum. NCBI lineage: Eukaryota > Fungi > Basidiomycota > Agaricomycetes > Hymenochaetales > Trichaptaceae > Trichaptum > Trichaptum fuscoviolaceum. Next base: position 3,633,916 of record CAJSYZ010000009.1, on the reverse strand, counting down.
CTGCCTAGATTGCCGTGATCCACCAGCGTCGGACCAACAGCCCGTACAAAGAGAAAAGATAGGGGGCTTTAGAGTGTGTTTGCGAGAAAGACGAACAACGGCAGCGGGGCTTGTCTCGGACGTAATAATGCAGGTCGCCGTCGGTGTCGATGGGAAAAAAGAAACAAAGATTCGTACATATGCATGAGTTGCCTAGACCATCACAGGATTATTCTCCTTTGAAATGAAGACACCCTTCAGATTTTCAGCAGCCTAGACTCCCAGAACGGATGGTAGTCGTTGCGAGTAAATCGAAGGTGGCACGGAGGCCGGAAGGCACGGTAAAGTATCGAGTGGGTAACTACTTTTGACTTAAGTTAAAAGCAAGATTAAGTATCAAAATTAAGTCCATTTTAGAGGGTTAAAATACTTAACTGAAACTTAGTTAATTCTCACTGGTGAATAAATACTCTACATAAGAATCGTACAAATACATTCGTTTATTCTTCTTCCAGAGAATGGACAGCGCTGCCGTCCAATATACATATGAGACCTTCGAGCTACAAAATTACCCCCATAATGAATAGGTACGTAGAAAGATAAAACCCCGGTAAGAAATTAAGAGGCATAGCTTCACGTGTATACCCTCAGCGCGGCGAACTGCCAGTAAGCATTTGTGAAAGCCGACGGGTTGTTGTTAACATAGTCTATAAAATAAACCAAAGCTTATGTGAGTGCGGTCCGAGAGTGTATTGAGCTGAAGCTAATATTAGGTACTACGAACCGGTACAATCGGACGGGCAGCCATCAGAGCCATAAACAGCGCCAGCCCAATCACCGCCTAAAAACAGACCCGGGGTGAGAACAGCGTATACCGAGGTGCAGTCAGGGAACTTACAGAAGGTCAAGTTGATCACGATGTTGTTCGGCGCGAACTCCGACGCGATGTTGCAGTTCGTGCTCGGGAAGTTCGCGACCGGCGTTCCCTGACAAAAGAAAAGGTTAGTAAAGTTGTCAGCATCCGGCCGCACAGATATTCTCGGAGTTGGAGCTGAACGCACCCAGTTACTCGTGTTGATCGTCGATGCCCCGTTCTTTATGTCGCTCGGCACAGATCCGTCATTGCGAGACCAGAAGTACACATTGATGTGCTGGTTCGTCCGTTCCATCGCGTACCAGCCTCCGCCTGCGCTATTGAACGGCGGGCCATAGCTATTCGCCTTGTTCACATGTACCCCGCAGCCGGAGTTGCTGTTGTCAGCTGCGTTGCAGTCGGTCCCGACGGTTTTCCTAGCGAACACAATCAGCGTCAAGAATAGATAGATCCAGGCATGGTTTGGCCTCTCACCCTGTCTGAACTTGGCCACTCATCGTGCACCCTTAAATAGAAGTATGAGATCCAGGATCACCTTTTGAAGAAGCACATTTTGATTCTTACCCGGGCCCGTATGCAATGTGGCTTGATTTGGAGATACATCATTGACGCCCTCCACAATATCCACCTCGCCCTGTATATTATTTATAAACGATGGAGGAGTTAAGTAGATAGGGAACTCACGCCATTGGGCCAGTTATTGCCCACCTCCCAGGCAGCAGGCCATGTCCTAAAATAGTCACAGTCAAAACTTTCTTTAAACGTGGAGATGGGTTCTTAAATAACTCACCCGCATCCTTGAGGCATATGATTAATATCGAAGCTAAGCGTAGGAAAGGAAGAAAAAGTGATGGAGTAGATAAGCTTCCTGCCCTGACAACACCAAATGGTCTAGTGGAGAAATGGCGCGGAGGCAGTTGTCCTTTGCTCCTCGCCGGAGAAGCGAGTAAAAGAAGAAGAGAAGACGCGACATACACGGCAACATGTGTCGACCATTGCTTGTTCGACTGGATGCGTACGGAGTTCCGACCGGGACCACTTGCGCTCAGGACGGTGGTATCATCCGCGCGAATGATGAACGTGTTGCCATTCGCGTAGGTGAGGTTTTTGGCCTGCGCTGTGGCCTGGCTAACGTAGTTTCTGTTGGACAACGTGTATCAGTGCAAAAAAACAGCGTAAATACAAATAAAATGATTCTGCTCACACTCGGCCATGGGTGGGATCAGCGATGGCCTGATGCGAGAACTCAGAGAGAAATGATGTACCAACGATGTTGTCGGATAAGGAATAAGTCGCAGCGTAGGCAGAGTAGACAAGAGAGGGTATAACAGAAAGCCGAGTGAATAGCATCGTGCTAAGTGGCTGAACTCGAGTCCTTGAACTGTAGGCAGCCTGTTTATACTGGAGTGTCAGTTGTTGGCATTTTATAGTGCCAAAAAGCGCTTCGATGCTTTATTATTGCAGAACGCGCAACGCATCTCCGGCGCGTTGCACGAGAGCGTATCTCAATGAACTATTCATCACAAGACGAAAATTTGTGTTCACGACCGGAGAGAAGCCTCGTGGAAGAAGCGGTGGCAGCAAATAGGATGCGCGAGGTGTTGACTGGATTAGTGAGGAATGAAGCACAGACAAGTCCAAAGACAGCGCACTGAAAACCCAACACGGGAGGGCCATTTGAACTCGATAAACAAGAGTTAAGCTTCCAAGTCAAAAACGAAGCTTCAAAGACCATGAGAGGTGAAATCATGTGCTGGCTATCGAAAAGTATTGAAACAGATTTGACGTTGAAGTCGAGGAAGTCTACAACGAGGCGCGTCAGCCTGGAAAACCCCGGTCTTTTACCCCAGACAGACGATCTTTGCGAATGAATATATGAGCTTGGGCGGTGGAAGCATGACCTGAGTAAGTGATGTGGCCGCCGATTAGTGGTCGATCCTTCATTATGATCCAAGAAAACATACGAATGATCGGCAGTAGACGGTCGTAGTTATGTTTAAAAACCGAATGGCAACATGGACATGCTCCGCACGACACAGAAGATGTCCAGATCAAGAGATACTAGTGCAAAGTTGGTATCGCAACATGTACCTGTAGATATGGAACATCAGGAAACGCGAATGAAGCGGCTGAAGCTCGACGAATTGTCATAACAGTAAACACCGAAAGGCATAATGATGAGCTTAATTAACATAACATTAGATCCTCGCTGCACCCGAAAGGTAAAATCACGTTACGGGTTTGAGTTGCATTTTCCGAATAGCCGTCCGCGAAACCGTTTTCGGTAGCCACCAAAATGGAGGTTTCGGCGATGATTGCCAGCGCCAGAAACTCCTTTAAGTCGCATATCGGATGTGTTGATCATGTGCACCAAGAGACTACAACTCGAACGCTACTCCTGTTTGAAAATGTATGTATCACGAGGAACATAATGCTTCGCGCACTGAATACATGGGTGTCCCACTGCGGTCAAGCGGAAGCTTGGGAAGGTCACTGGGGCTCGCCCTTTCAACGGACAGCGACGGGTTCGGGGACCCTATATCCCGTGAATTCAATAAGGTATCAATATCAAAGTGTGCCGAGCACATTTGCAAGCGAGACCAGTAATGCCTAGATCTGCGGTCTTGTTGATGTATTTACGAAGATATTTGTAGGAAAGTAGATGACTTCCCCACTGACATCACCGGAAAACCTGGCGCATTCCTATAGTATCATTCGATTAGTTTCGGAAGAGGAGAATGGTTATGTATGCTTATTTCTGGGAGTATATTTGCTCGGGTACGTCAAGTTGAAAATATGGTTTGAGGAGAAGATGTGTTATGGTACAAAGAAGGATGCCAGTGGTAGTACTACTACTAGTAGTCGTGAGAACTTCAATTTGAAGTTCAGGTTGAAGTCTTCGACTCACTCGACTCTCAAGCAACAACTTGAACAGTTGTATAGCCTAAGACAACTCGAACCTGAATTCAGTCCCTTTCAGCACTGTCTTACGTTGTAGGATTTACGACCTTCAATCCAGTTAACTATATTGCTGGTACCACCTGATGTTCTTAACCATCTTATCACAAGGTCCGGGCAATTGTAAATGTCATTCGAGACATGTCAAGTTCATACTCGACTATTCAACTTCTCTCCCAACACCGAATACATGACAGGATCTAGCTAGGAATGGGCCTCATTCTTTCGAGTATAAGAAGGACGACCTGTACGGAACCTTAGTCTCAAGCTCCAAGCATGGCTGCCGTTACTCGAATTGCAATTGTCACTGGTGCAGCGCGAGGCATCGGTCGTTCCATCGCCCTCAGGCTCGCCGATGATGGCTTGGATGTTGCGGTGAACGACATAGCCCAACAGAAGGAAAGCTTGGACGGAGTGGTGAAGGAAATTGAGGCTAAGGGCCGGAAGGCTGTGGCCGTAGTTGCTGATGTATCGAAGGAGGAGGAGGTCAAGGCAATGATCGAGAAAACAGTGGAAGTCCTTGGCGGTGTTGATTGTGTACGTTCTATCCTATTCATTGTTGATCGTCTTTGACTTACCTACACACCACTGAGTAGATGATTGCGAACGCAGGGATTGTGCGAGCTGCACGGCTCCTGGACAGTGCGTTAACCTCTCCCTCATACTCACCATCCAAGTTCCAATGACGCGTTTGTTCGTCGATAGTGGATGCCGAATCGTTCGACCGTACAATAGCCATCAACCTTCGTGGTCCCATGCTTTGTTATAAATACGCTGCACAGCAAATGGTCAAACAGGGCCGAGGCGGGCGGCTGATCGGCGCCTCTTCTGCTGCCGGGAGAGAAGGTAGAGTGCTTCCAGGATAGTGAAAGTGACAAATAATGACCTATGTCTGTAAATACGCAGGTCTGGCTATGCTATCGGCTTACTCTGCGACAAAGTTTGGCTTGCGCGGCTTGACACAGTCTGCTGGTGAGTTTCACCTATCCAATTTGGCTGTTACGATGTCTGTCCCCTTATATCAATGTTTGTAGCAAAGGAGCTCGCGGAACATAAAATCACCGTGAACTGCTACGCCCCAGGGGCTATCGAGACAGGTATTGGTACGTGTTGCGTTTGGTCCTGGTGCAAGCGCTCCTTGCTTACCTCTTGTTTCTAGAAATCGCAGGATCCGCGGGTAACGACTTCAAAGCACAAGTACGCCCGGGTCTGCTTCCGCATAACCCACTTGCTAATTTGTTGTCTCAGGGCCTCCCACTTCCGCCGCACGCCGGTAGCGCACCGGCAGACGTCATTGCCAGCGCCGTGTCTTACTTATGCAAGCCAGAGTCGTACTTCATCACAGGTGAGTCAATCACTCGAGGTCTAGGAAAGGGGCTTTCTTTGCTGACGCAATATTTGCAAAAAAAGCTCAAACGATCTCTGTCGACGCCGGATGGGTACCCAGTTAAGGTGGTTAAGTTGGTCTTCAAACATCGGATGCTTTTTAACACATCCTCAAATCACGAAGTCTATCTGTTTCCCTCATCAATGTATTATACGAATGAAACACTATGGAAGGTATTTGTTTACACGCATTGTTCAAACATTATATCTTGGCTCTTACGGCACTACAAATACTCCTTGGGACCCCACCTTGACATTTATACGCTGTTTGTCGCTACCCGGTGTTCATATACGACGGATGGTGTCGGACTCGGGTATTCTGCACTCCGTGGACTTTCTGGAAGTCAATACCAGAGAATGCTGAATACCGTGACATTAGACAGTGAGGCCGTTGACTTAAATGCGTATCGGTGGTACGGTAACTTGAAGTCAATGACACTCACGAGGCCTCGATGCATGGAAAACCTGGCAGTATTCTGTGTTATGTTGTTGTTGGCTTTAGGTGAAGGTTTCAAATGAGAAAGCAGATATTATCTGTGGTGATTCAAAGTGTGTGATATAATCTCATGCAAAAGACAAGTTCAAGACATACATAATGGCTATTTGTCAATGTGCCAGTGAATCATGGCGTCAGTGTTGTACTTATTTGTCACCGCAAACTCGTAAACCATCATTCAAGCGACAAGTTTCAACTTGAAGTCTGTTATCACCGTGCCCCGGGCCAGACGAAGTACTTACTCTCAGACTTCATTGCTGCGGCTGCAAGGAGCGTTTTTCTAGAATCACAAAGTAGACAATCTCAAGGTCTTAACCAGACAGAAATCAGGCTAGGCGCCGACCTGGCCGCTTGTCAATGTCATCCGAAACATGTCAACCTCACATACTGGGCTCTGGAACGACTGTCGTACAGCCGAGACCCACCAACTACTGAATGCACACAGAATCTGGGCTTCGGATGCATCGCACTCCTTTTCGTATAAGAGAGGCGACTGCTACGGACGCATTATTATCCGCTAATTCTGACTCTCAAAAATGGCCGCCCTCACCCGCATTGCAATAATCACCGGTGCTGCACGAGGCATTGGCCGTTGCACTGCCCTCAGGCTCGCCGACGACGGCTTGGATGTTGCGCTGAACGACATTGCGCAGCAGAAGGAGAACCTGGACGAGGTGGTTAAGGAAATCGAAGCCAAAGGTCGGAAGGCGGTAGCTATTACCGGGGATGTGTCGAAAGAGGAGGATGTCAAGGCGATGGTTGAGAAAACGGTGGAAGTTCTCGGTGGCGTTGATTGTGTACGTTCTATCTTCATCACCGGATAGCTTTCGTGGCCCTTACTTTCATCGGAGTAGATGATCGCAAACGCAGGGATAGGGAGAGCTACACACTTCTTGGAAAGTGCGTATTTGCTTGTATATGTCTCCTGAGCCCACTGACGTATTCATTTACACAAGGCGACACCGAAACGTTCGACCGCGTACTAGCCATCAACCTTCGCGGCCCCATGCTTTGCTTTAAATACGCTGGACAGCAAATGGTCAAGCAAGGCCGAGGTGGGCGGCTGATTGGCGCCTCTTCTGCTGCCGGGAGAGAAGGTATAACGACAGCGGTATCTAGAAAGACTGCAAGTGCTGACCTATGCTTTTCTGCAGGCTTGCCCATGCTGTCCGCTTACTCGGCCTCGAAGTTCGGCTTGCGAGGTCTGATGCAGTCTGCTGGTGAGCTGCTTGACCTATCTAGTTTGGCAATAAGGGTGTCTGACTCCCTATCGACTTTCATAGCCAAGGAGCTTGCGGAGTATAAGATTACCGTGAATTGTTACGCTCCAGGGGATATTACAACAGGGATGGGTATGTGTGACACTCTACCAGTGTCATTTTCATGGTGTGGTGCTCGTCACTAACCTTTTGTTCCCAGAGGTTCAAGGATCTGGGACTGAAGAACTCAAAGCAAAAGTGCGCACAGATCTTCTTTCGCGTTATCTCGTCTGCTAATCTTTCTCCCATTGGTAGGGCCTCCCACTTCCGCCTCACGCCTACAGCGCGCCGGCAGAAGTCGTTGCCAGCGTCGTGTCTTACTTATGCAAGCCAGAGTCGTACTTCATCACAGGTGAGTCGAATACTCGAGGTCCAACTTGAAGAAAGGGTTGTTTTACTGACGCGATTTTACGAAAAGCGCAAACGATTTCTGTGGATGCCGGATGGGTACCAAGCTAAGCGGGTCAAATTTGTCGACAGTCATCGGACTCTATCATCCTCTCTCTCGTCCACATACGAAGTCCACTTGTTTATCTATGTTTCAATGTACAAAACGATTGTTTCAATGTACAAAACGATTGTTTCAATGTACTACTATACGGATCAAACAATATCCGAGTTCGTTTACTTGTAATGTGCTTTCAAACGTGTTATTCCCCGGTGGTGGAAGTTTATTCCCTCCTATAGACAAGGCTTTGGGAGATTTGCATGATGGCGTAAAATTCCTCGCTTAGTTTCCTACAGGTACCTCGGGCCCAGAGTAGGTCCCAGAGACAAACCATTTACATGTCAGATAGTATTAGCTGTCTGATCAGTGATGTCGGCATGCTTTTCCCACATGAATTCTTGATCAGACTCCAGACTCGTAAACCAGTCGTTACTACTTAGTGTTGTGTTGTACGACAACACAACACTAAGTAACGACTGGCTTGCGAGTCTATGATAGTCAGACTCCAGTGGTTGCATCAATTTACAGACTTTTCATACTCTCAGGCCCTCCGAGTCTCTGCAGTTGGCTGGACCGATTGTCAAGATCAAGTTATTCACGAGTACCTTTTGACAACTTTATCACGTAGTAACAGGGCCTGGGCGCTCCTCAATGCCATCCGAAATATCAACCTCACTGTGTTCTGGAAGGGCTGCCACACAGCCGAGACCCACCAACTACTGAATACACACAGAACTTCGGCATGGGATGCCAGTGGATTCCAGTCCCTCGAGTATAAAATGGGAACCCTTGGGAACCCTTTACTTTAGTCTCAAGAATGACCACCCCTCCCCGTATCGCAATTGTCACCGGTGCGGCGCGAGGCATCGGCCGTTCCATCGCACTCAAGCTCGCCGACGATGGTTTAGACGTTGCTGTGAACGATATTGCGCAACAGAAGGAGAACCTGGATGAAGTGGTGAAGGAAATCGAAGCTAAAGGTCGAAAGGCGGTGGCCGTTATCGCGGACGTGTCAACAGAGGAGGATGTAAAGGCAATGGTAGAGGAAACAGTTAAAGTTCTTGGTGGAGTTGACTGTGTGCGTTCCATTTTCATTGTCCGGGTCGTCTTTGACGCCCTTACTAACCTCAGAGCAGATGATTGCGAACGCAGGGATAGTGAGAGCTGTACGATTCCTGGACAGTGCGTAATCGTTTGAATCTATAGTTTCTTCTAGGCCACTGACGTACCTATTCACACCAGGCGACACCGAGTCCTTTGATCGCACCCTATCTATCAATGTTCGGGGCCCAATGCTCTGTTTTAAATACGCTGCTCAGCAGATGGTCAAGCAAGGCCGAGGTGGGCGGCTAATCGGAGCCTCTTCTGCTGCCGGGAGAGAAGGTAAAGCAACGACTGCGGTACCTGGAAAGTGACAAATAATGATCTATGCTCTTCTGCAGGCTTGTCCATGCTGTCCGCTTACTCGGCCTCGAAGTTCGCCTTGCGCGGTCTGATGCAGTCTGCTGGTGAGCTTGACCTATCTAGTTTGGCCACAAGGATGACTGACCCTTTATCGACTTGCATAGCTAAGGAGCTCGCGGAGTACAAAATCACTGTGAATTGCTACGCGCCAGGAGCTATCACGACAGGGATGGGTACGTGTGGTATTCTATCAGTGGGATCCTTCTCATGGTGCAGTGCTCATTACTCACCGTTTCTTTCCAGAGGTTCAAGGATCAGGGACTGAAGAATTTAAGACAAAAGTGCACACAGGTTTTCTTTGCGTCATCTCATCTGCTGACCTTTCCCCCTCGGGCATAGGGCCTTCCACTTCCACCTCACACCTATAGCGCGCCGGCAGACGTTATCGCCAGCGTCGTGTCTTACTTGTGCAAGCCGGAATCGTACTTTATCACTGGTGAGTATTGCATCCCAAATGTCACGTCCAAAAGAGCGGCTTCCTTATGCTACTGGAATAAGCTCAAACCATATCCGTGGATGCCGGATGGGTACCCAGCTAAGCGGGCTTGAATCGTCTTCCATCTTCGGGTGGTTTACACATACTCAAATTACGAAGTCTATCAGTATCTCAAAGTACCAAAGTAATGCTTCAATGTACTTCATGTATGAATCAAAAACTTGCATCTGCTTTATGTACTGTTTAAACATGTTCTCTTCATCGCCGGAGGTCCAGTCCCGGACCCAGACTTGCATGACGGCTTCAGGTCCACTCCGGCCGCGCTGGTTTCCAGCAGGCTTCTCCCTACGATGCTTTCGAATAGGTCTTTCGGGTACAAGGCAAGAGAATCAAGTACAAAACAAACAAAACACGCTGAACTTCGGAATATGAATTTATGCCAACCGTTCCTCCTCAGGCTCGGCATTTTCCACATTGCATGAATTCAAGTCGTTGGCAAGCTCATCAACTTTCAGACCTCAGGCTTCCAATACTATACTCTCGGGCCCTCTGTTTGAAGTCGGCTAAACTGGATGTCAAGATCTATTATTCACGAGTACCTTCTGACAACTTTATCGCTCCAACAGCCCTGGGCGCTGCTCAATGTCATACGAAATATGTCAACCTCACTTCCTGGGTTATGGAACGACCGCCGCACAATCGAAGGCCATCAACTTCTGAACGCCCAAAGAGCCTCCGCATTGGACGGACTCCTGCCCTTCGAGTATAAGATGGTGACACTTGAGGGGCCTCTATCCTTGTCTCAAGAATGACGACTCCTACCCGTATTGCAATAGTCACCGGTGCTGCACGAGGCATCGGTCGTTCCATTGCCCTCAAGCTCGCCGACGATGGTCTGGACGTTGCTGTGAACGACATTGCGCAGCAGAAGGAGAACCTGGACGAAGTGATCAGGGAAGTCGAAGCGAAAGGACGGAAGGCTGTAGTGATTATCGGGGATGTGTCGAAAGAGGAGGATGTAAAGGCATTGGTCGACAAAACTGTGGAAGTCCTCGGCGGTGTTGACTGCGTGCGTTCCATTCATCTTATCATTTGCATTGATTTGAGGCCCTTACATACATCGGAATAGATGGTCGCTAACGCAGGCATAGCGCGAGCTGTACGATTCCTGGACAGTGCGTAATCACTCACATCTGTGTCCCTTCTCGCGTCCGTTCACCGATACCGACAGGCGACACCGAATCGTTTGACCGCGTACTTGCCATCAATGTACGCGGCCCAATGCTTTGTTTCAAATACGCTGCGCAACAAATGGTCAAGCAGGGCCGGGGCGGGCGGTTGATCGGGGCCTCCTCTGCTGCCGGGAGAGAAGGTAAAGTAACGACACCGGGGTCTAGAAAGCGGCCAAAATATGAACTCTGCTCTCCTGCAGGTTTTCCCATGCTGTCGGCTTACTCGGCCTCGAAATTCGCCCTGCGTGGTCTGATGCAATCTGCCGGTGGGCTTGATCTAAGTATTTGGTTTGGCTATCTGGGTCACTGACCCCTTATCGACTTTCATAGCGAAGGAGCTTGCGGAATATAACATCACCGTGAATTGCTATGCGCCAGGCACTATTACGACAGGGATGGGTGCGTGTGTCACTCTACCTGTGTCCTTTTCATTGCAGTGCAGTGCTCGTTACTCACTTTCGTTCCTAGAGGTTCAAGGTTCAGGGGCTGAAGAGTTAAAAGCGAAAGTGCACACAGATCTTCTTTCACGTCACTTCATCTGCTGACCTACTCTCATTGTTAGGGCCTCCCATATGTTCCACCTCACGCCTATACCGCGCCGCCAGACGTCATTGCTAGCATCGTATCATACCTATGCAAGCCAGAGTCGTACTTCATCACTGGTGAGTATTGTATTCCAAATGCTTAAAGACTGGCTACCTTTCACTGATTCAATATATACAAAAGCTCAAACCATCTCTGTGGATGCCGGATGGGTACCCAGTTAAGCGGGTCAGATTGTCTTCCTTCATCGGGTGGTTTACGCGTGCTCAAATCACGAAATCGATTATGTAGTTTCTCAATGTACCAAAGTAATTTTTGAATGCAATTTATGCATGAATCAAAGACTTTCATCTGCTATATATACTGATCAAACATGTGGTGGAGGTCCTGTCCCGCCGGACGACCGCTAGAGGTGTACCCCGGCCGCGCTGGTTTCCGACAGGCCTTGTCCTACGAGGCTTTCCGGCAGGTATTTCGGGTTCAAGGCAAGAGAATCAAGTACAAAACACACAAACAAAACACACACTGAATATGAATGTAGTATGTACAGTAACTTATCATAAGTCAAGTTACTGTATGTGTGTCCCTCCTCTTTCGGCGCTTCCAGTTACTCACGCTTCCTACCTCAGTATGGAAAGTTCAACGTTTCAACGTTCAACGTTCAACGTTCAACGTTGCACCCTTTTGCCCCATTTAATGTTATAGCTCTTCGTGAAACCTATTCCACTGGACGTCCAAACCTGATCGTCCAAGCGTCTTCTAACAGGTTTATTGAACTATAACGCCCGGGCGCTCCTCATTGTCATTTGGAATATGTCAACTACTCAGATCCTGTACTCACCTGGGTTCTATGGGACGGCCGCATCGCCGAGAACCCCAACTTCTGAATACATGCAGATCATCGGCCTGGGACGGATGCTACTCCTTCGTGTATAAGATGGCGGGCTTAAGGAGTCTTCACTTAAGTCTCAAGAATGACCACCACTACCCGGATTGCAATTGTCACTGGCGCGGCGAGAGGTATCGGTCGTTCCATCGCCCTCAGGCTCGCTGACGATGGCTTGGATGTTGCTGTGAATGACATAGCCCAGCAGAAGGAGAACCTGGATGAAGTGGTGAAGGAAATCGAAGCTAAAGGTCGAAAGGCGGTGGCTGTTATCGCGGACGTGTCCAAAGAGGAGGATGTAAAGGCAATGGTCGAGAAAACGGTGGAAGTTCTCGGCGGTGTTGACTGTGTGCGTACTATACTATCTCATTATTTATCGTCTTTAGTCACTCACCTTCTCCACGGAATAGATGATCGCAAACGCGGGCATAGTACCAGCTGCTCGGCTTCTGGACTGTGCGTAATCGCCCGCATCCATAGTCTGGTCCCTAGTTCCACTGACGTGTCTGTTCACGCTAGGCGATACCGAGCTGTTCGACCGCACATTAGCCATCAATGTTCGCGGCCCGATGCTCTGTTATAAATACGCTGCTCAGCAAATGGTCAAGCAAGGTCGAGGCGGGCGGTTGATCGGGGCTTCTTCTGCTGCCGGCCGAGAAGGTAAGCAACCATCATCAGTAGTACCTGGGGAATGGTCAAACACAATTATAACCCTTCGTCCTCTAATTCTTAGGTATGCCCATGCTGACGGCTTACTCCGCCTCGAAGTTTGCCGTACGCGGGCTGACGCAGGCTGCCGGTAAGCTTCACCTACCCAGTTTGCCTACATGAATGGATGCTAACGAGCACAACTTACACAGCAAAGGAGCTCGCGGAGTATAAAATCACCGTAAACTGCTATGCGCCAGGGGCTATCACGACTGGTGTCGGTCCGTATAGCGATTGCCGTTTCCAACTGCACGTTACTCACGCTTTGTTCACAGAAATCAAAGGTACAGGGGACCGAGAAGACTTCAAAGCAAATGTGGGTGCCCTCGCTCCTCCACATAGCTCATGCACTAACTGTCCTCCCAGGGCCCTACTTTACCACCACATGTCTACAGTGCGCCTGCAGACGTCATCGCCAGCATTGTCTCTTACTTATGCAAACCAGAGTCGTACTTCATCACTGGTAAGGATTGCGTTGAGTTACCAGACTTTGCTTTACTGATGATGTCTTATAACAGCTCAAACGATTTCCGTGGACGCTGGCTGGGCACCCAGTTAAGCGGCTCCGAGTTTCCCCTGGTGTGCTTTCACCATCCTTATCTTGATGTCGGTGTATTTCTCTATGTTCAATTGTATGATACAAATCAAGGTGCCCAGGTGCCAGTTCTTTTCTTGCATCCAATGCCGCCAGCACCAGAAGGTTTTTGTCTATGGCAAATTCCGAGAGACGATCACGGCATTCTTGACTTTACGCTTTGACCAGCCTGCAGGCCATGGATCTCCCATTGGTAATAGCCTGAAGATCACCCCACACTCGTGACTCGGTAAAGACTCTTGGCTTTCAGGCTCATCATATCTTCCGTCTTGGACGACTTCCTTCGCCATTCAATTTGGAACTTCTTGTGGAAGAATGCCGATGATCTAGCGACAAAGTGATCAGAAGCTTCGTAACTGACAATCACTTTGCTAACATAGAAGTTTCTCCTGGCCTCCATGCAGTCATTTCTGCCGAATCCGCGAGGATGCTGCAACTCTTCGAGTCTTCGGTATGTTTGAGAAGATAACACCTTGGAGTCATAGAAGCCACTCATATGACTGGTATATCTCCTTTTAATGGATTAATGCATTTCTACCGACAAAGACACGACAAAACCTGCTGCTCTCTCTGAGACCCCTCCGCTCTTAGTACTACACTGTTCTAGAGAGCTGTCCATGGCGTCGAGCTCTTCAGAGGAGAAGGTGGACATTTTGAAGGATGAGATCTTTGTTCCGCCTTCTGTTCTCAAAGGTGAGGGAAGTACCTCGGAGACCGTCGAGCTCGAGCACGCGAAGGTGAAGGGAGCAAGGAATGCAGCATTTGCAGCAGCGGTTGAGAGGGGTGGGACCGACCCATGGAGCAAGTCAGCATTTGTGATTTATGCTTGTGCGTTCCGTTCATTCCCATCATTGTTTAGAGACTTAATGATCATATATGCGTGTAGGTGCTGGAGCCGCTTTCATGTGCTCGTGCGGTAACGGATACGATGGTTCGCTCATGACCGCAATAAATGGGATGGTTCCTTACCAAGATCGGTTCAACCAAGGTCGGGATAGCCTCTCCCCCCCTTCAATCAGTATGCATAACGTTTTTTTTGACTCTATCAAAGGGCAATTGGACGTTTCTACCGGAATAATTTTCTCGATTTACACCATCGGTCAAATGGCTGGTTCGTAGGTGCCCCCTCCCATTGTCCTCCGCATTCTCAAAAATACTCAAAACACTCCCCTTTTAAAGGCTTTGGGCGGGTCCGCTCTGCGATCGATATGGAAGACGTGCTGGCATGTTCACCGGCTGCCTTATTATCATGATCGGCTCAGCTATCGTCTCTTCGTCCATGGCCCGTTCGCAGTTCATCGCTGGCAGGTTTATTCTGGGCATGGGCATAGCCGTTGCGACAATCGGTGCACCTACTTACACGGTCGAATGTGCCCCACCGCAATGGAGGTACGCACTTCTGTAGGAGACCGACTTCAGGCATCCAACTTATTCTTAGCGTAGAGGCCGGCTGACGTCATTGTACAATACCGGATGGAACGGAGGGGCCATTCCAGCAGCTGCGATCACCCTTGGAACGTCAAGGCTCACCTCGGACTGGTCATGGCGCATTCCGCTCATCATCCAAGCTGTCCCTGCAACGCTCGTGGTGTTGACCGTCTGGTTCCTCCCAGAGAGCCCTCGGTGGCTGTATTTCCGTGGCCGAGAGCAGGAAGCCTTCGACTTTCTCATCAAGTACCACGGAAACGGCGATCCGAACAACCCCATTGTTCAGCTGCAGATTGCAGAGTTCACGGAGAACATCAAGTTAGACGGATCGGATAAGCGGTGGTGGGACTTCAAGTGCGTTTCGTCATTACTTATTTGTATGCCCGTTTGACGTGAACCCGATGTAACTCTTACAAGAGCACTCGTCTCGACACACAATGCGCGATGGAGGGCGTTGATGGTCTTCCTCATGGGATTCTTCGGGCAAATGTCCGGCAACGGTCTAGGTTATTTCAACGTACGTCTATGCTTCTGCTTTCGCCAACGAATTCGCGCCAACTAAATGCCATAGCTGTCGATATACAAAGCGCTCGGCTTTGACACGCAAATGCAGTTTAACATGAATCTCATCGGATCGTGTATCAACGCCGCCGTCGCATGGTATGCCGTATCGCTCGAGGACCGGATGCCCCGCCGGAAGGTTCTTGTTATCGGTACGCTCCTGTGTTCTGTCCTTCTTGCGGCGAATGCAGCCTTCTCCGCCGCGTGGGCTTCCGAGATCACCAGTAGCACGCAGAACCTCAACATCGGGCGAGCAGGAGCTGCGTTTTTCTTCCTGTTCGGAGTTGCATACGCGTTTACCGTGAGTGGTCTACCCCTTCGTAATTTTCGATAAACACCACGTACTTACAATCAACCGTCTTTCGAAGTATACTCCTCTTCAATCACTCTATCCTGCCGAGTGCTTAGAAACGACGACACGCGCGAAAGGCGTGTCGATGAAGATCTTTATCATCTCCTGCACGTCGTTCATCAACCTTTTCTGCACGCCCATCGCGTACGGAGCGATCGGGTGGAAGTACATACTCGTCTTTGTTTTCTGGGACGCATTTGAGGCGGTCGTGTGGTTCTTCCTCTGCGTCGAGACTGTTGGCTTCACACTGGAGGAGCTGCAGGAGATATTCGACGCGCCAAATCCGCCGGCGGCGTCCCAGCGGAAGAAGAAGGTAGTTGAAGTTACGCTTCATCATCTTCAAAATTCTCATTTAGATTTGAATTCAGGTTGCGATCAAGGAGACAGGCGATGTGCTCGTTCTCGAGGAATAGTGTCTGCGGAACTCCCAACAGCTGGTTAGCGGGCGAACTCTGCGTAGTAACAGGAGGTTCTCTCCGCCCACTGTCTCTGTACGATATATCTCCGGGAGTGAACTTCAATATACAGGTACCTATAAATACAACTCAAAACATATAATTCGGGAGGGCCAGCATGGCTGGCAAGGCCCGATACCCCTCCCGAATTCCCCACGACTTTTATCAAGACAAAAAATTAGAATACTATGAAATTTGTAAATACAACTTGAAGAATAAATGAACAGCCCATCAGGAAAACTAATTTCTGCTGAAAGTGACTTAAGCGTTACTTAAAGGTCCTGAGAGACTGAAGTCTTAAATAAGGCCCGCAAGCTTCACTTATTCATGCATGTCCTCCCATTATTCCGGCTTACTGAATTATATAGCGCTGTCAGAGCCAGCTTGTCCCCGAGACGAATGTCTGAGCAAATCATGGGGAATGCATTGAATGTGGTGAGCAAGAGGTCCGTACTTACCGTCAGCTTATGAGCTTTGCCAATAGTAGCTTCTGCGTCAAATTTGAGCATCTCAGTGTATCCACTTCTTCAGTCTCCAACAGAGGATCCGCTATAGTACTTATGGTCACTGAATCGACAGTCAGCGGTCCCAGGTTTTCGTTGTTCATTGGTAGGCGACGGTGCAGGACATACATCAGGAAAAAAGCAAAAAAGTGCCAGCAGATTCCAGCCTACACAGCGTAATATAACCAGTGTTATCTTAATATAGTAATATATGGGTGGTGCAAGGGTCCTGGGAAGATTCCAGCACCCTTACAAGGTCCTGTAATCATTACAGGACGTTACAAGTGCGTCGGCCTTCTGCCGGCTCCGATGTAACCGGTATATACTATAATGTTAGTCTGGCAATGTCATATAACGTGGCTAAATATCGTTGCACTTGTCTATATATCTGTTGGCCTCCCTATATGCTGTACACAACCGCTACATATTAAGATAAGACCCTCGGAACCCTGAGCCTGCCCTAAAGGCAGTTACGCAAATTAAAAAATGACGCCCCGAGGGGCCTGCAATGCGCAGGCAAAACCCGAGACCACCTCCATCAGGAAAACTACTTTCTACTGAAAGTGACTTAAGCGTCAATTAAAGGTCCTGAGAGACTGAAGTCTTAAATAAGGCAAGCTTCACTTATTTATGCATGCCCTCCCGGAGCGGCTTACTGAAATCAGTGATGTTGACTTAAATCAGTGCTTCAGTCAGTCAGTCAATCAGTTAATATAAGTAGATGATAATATTATAAGCAAAAATTAAGTACAATAATAAGTAAACTAAGAACTCGTCGCCCACCTACGAGCGGGCTCGTCGCCGGCTCCCACCGCCTTTCAGCTTAGGCATCGGCGGGCGCGGAGGGGGAGGTCGCACGCTTCGCAGCAACACTGTCCGCTGACGCTGACACTCGGCATGGGCGGCGTTGGTGCCGGTTCTGTCTTGATTTGTGTACGTGCGAGAGAACCTGGTGCGTGAGGGCAGTCTGGAGGGTAGGCGGGACGAGAGGTTGGATCCAGGCGTTGGTGTGGGTGCTGCTGTTGGTGTCGGACCATGAGAGCCAGACCACTGCTGCTGTGTTGTTCGTTGTTGGGCTACACCAGTAGCCTCTTCCTCGTCTTCCTCAGCCTTACGAGTAGCACTATCAGCAGACGATCGTCAGAAAGTGCGCAGAAGCATACCGAGGAGGCATAAGGATTTTCATCATCATTGCTATCGTACGCGCCATTCTTCTCGATCTTGCGGACAAGTTTCTTCGTTTGCTTGCCTGCACCTGTTAACTGCTGTTCTGTTTCCTCGTCTTCATCCGATTCATCTCTATAACCCTCTCGTGTCTTATTTGCTGTACAATATTCACGCTTTAGACGTTCCTGGAAAGCAGAAAAGAGAGTTGATCAACTGAATATTGAGAGAGAGAAAAAGAACTGAGCAAACCTCAATCTCCTTGGCCTCATCGTAACGAGTGACCTCAACATCCATCTTCTCTTCATCATCCGCAAACTCCCCCTTATACTCCATCTCATCCAAGCCGCCCTCGCCTCTGTCTCTTTCCGGTCTCCGGCGGTCATCAACACCCTGTTCATTGTCTTCCTCGAAACAGCCCACGCACCCCCGGGTCTACAGTCTACAGTCTCCTCCCCCGGGGCCCAGCGACCTGCCACCAATGTCATATACGAGACTCGCGCCCGTCGTCGCACCACCCGCGATCGGCGCAGAGATGCCGTTCGCCGCATACTGCGCGAGCGCATCGACCAGCGGTCCATCTCGCGATTCTTCTCCATCCTCGCCATCAGCTTCACTGCCTCCTCGAGGCTCGGCGCAATCTGGTACGTCTCCCGACGCTTCTGAACCTTGTACCACCGGTGCACAGGCACGAGCGTGAACACATGGTCCGCTGCGGGCATGAACAGCGCGTGCGTCTCGCTCTTCGCGGCCTCCTCCGTCCTTCCCACCCACACCTGACTGCCCGTCCTGTCCTCCGCGACCCAGGGATACTGTTCCTCTCGACGCTCTGCCGGATGTGCTCGGGCACCAGGAACAGAGACTTCTTCTGAAACTTGCGTTTCCGCTCGTCAATGTCTTTGTCTTTGACATCCTTCCCTTTCTGCGGGAGCGCCTCGTTGTGGATCGGCCGCTCCTCTGCATCGACCATGACTATACGTCCATCTGCACCAATGACGGGCTTCTCATCTACCCCTAGCACCGGCTTCATGGGCACCTGCGAGATGACGCCGCCCACACCCTCACCAGTAGTGTCACGGCGCAGCTCCTTGTGGTTGAGCTTCACGGGCCGCGCCTACGTACTGATGTCGACCGGTTTCCGCGAGTCGAACTTCATCACGTCGTATCGCCACCCATGCCTGTCGCAGCTCATCAGCTTGAACTCCTAGTACGGCGCGTCCTCGCCTCTGACAGCCGTGAACGTCGAGGCCAAAATCGACCCGGAGCCACCTTGATCTCAGACTTCGGCTCGAGCTTCACCAGCCTTCACGGTGTGATCAAGACAAGAGGAGGCGAAGGTGCTGGTGTCCTTGGGGTCGAAGACAAGGTCATAATGTAGTGCGTGTATCCTTCAAATATCTTCAGAGATGATTAGACGAGGTCTGATTCTGAAGAGGCGGGTGTACGTACCCAAATACACTTCCACTGCTCATCCCAGTCCCATGCTTTGGTGGTCATATCATCGCAGCCCGTCAGCACAATGCTAAGCATAGGATGAGCAAACAGGCATCGAATGTAATCAGGATGGGCCTCGAATGCAGTCACTTTCCCGTGAGTGTTGTAATTGAAGACCCGTAGCTGGAAGTCGTCGAGTCGATGTTTTCACGGACTTAGCGATTTGAGGCTTGAGGCACAATGATGCTGCGGAGTTTGAATTACCAACAAGACCGTCACCGTGACGCGTCGCGCAACGAGCTCTCCTCCCTCCCTCTCTCTCTTTCCCCTTCGTCGTTGTCCATCCATCCCCAGGATGGCCTTCAAATATATGCATTTCTGCTGTTGATGGTATGTTATTGTATTATACTCATATTGATCTTCTTTTTTTGATGATTTACTACTGTGCCACCTGAGTGTGACTGTATGCTTACTACGTTACACCTGCCAGTGTGGCACGGTGGCAGTGTCACGCGGGAACACGGACGCTGCAAAGCTCGCCCGCGAGGCGCTCTGCAAACGACTCGACGACTACAGGCTCGAAGCCGTCCTCGGGAAAGGCAGATTCAGCCGCGTCTACCAAGCTGTGGACATCTCCCACCGCGAATACGGCAAGAAGGTCGCGATCAAGCAGATTCCACGTGCGAATGTCGACCGAGACAGTCGGGATATGTTTACAGAGAAGATCCTTTCTGACCTGGCTTTGCTAAACTCACCCTATTCTACCCCTCTCATAGACCCACAAAACTTCATCATCATCCAGGGCTTGGGCCACCGGCGGTTCTTTGCGAGGTGCGATGAGCAACGCGAAGAAGCTGGTTCGCATGCATGAAATCAAGTTCATCATGGCGCAACTTGTACGTCTCCGCTTCCTTTCCCCCAAGTTGTGTCTCATATTCTTCGTAGTGCTATGCCGTGGGCACCTTGCACGACCAGGCCATCGTCCATCGCACCTCAAGCCGGAAAACGTCTTCATGGATGAGCAAGGTCGGCTGGGAGTTTGGCACACGTTCAAAGGTCGCGCGGTAAGCATTGACGAGGTACTAATTTACAATGACAATTGGCACAGGACTAAGGGCAAGTGAGGCGCGACGGGCAGCATGGCACCAGAGATGCTCCGCGGCGACAATTACTCGTACAAGGCCGACAGTTTCTCCGTTGGCGTCATGTTCTATGAGCTTGTCTTTGGCAGAGTGAGTTTCGTCCGTTCCAATCCATCACCCTCACTGACACCGCCTTTATTAGCTGCCCTTCCGTGGGAGGGATCGCAAGAATCTTGAGGCCAACGCACTATACGAAAGCGCGTTCATTCCTCGATGGTTCCGCAAGCGTTTCCCAGAGGCATGCAATCTGATGCGGCGTCTGCTAGCCAAGAACCCAGACCACCGCATCCCGATGCAAGATACCTTGCAGAGCCGGTACTTCCGAGGAGTGTAAGTTGACCACCCCCATCTCCGCCATTCTCTAGCTAATCTCCGCCGCAGAAGCTGGGATCAGGTGGCAAATAAGACACAGCCTGTCCCCGCCGGGTGGAAAACTGTGCCGCATAAGGTCCAGGAAGGTGCGTATTGCAGGCCCTCCCTATCCGCCGTCCAACATCGCGATACTTTACCAATGCTTCACCCCGAGCGACTTACTCTCAGTGACAACCGCAACCAACCCACCCGTCCGGTATCCCCGTCAGGATGCGTCCATCGTCGGTGTCTCTGAAGTATTGAATCCGGACCCCGAGAGTCCGGTATATGTGCTCAGCACGACTGAGACTATGGTATTGTGAGGCTTGCACATACAGCGACGGGGAAGAATACACTTGTCCTGTACGTTTATTTGTTTACCTCTCTTGTCTGTTGCACTCATGTGGATACAGGGGTTTCAAGTCCGGACTCCTCACCAGCTCACTCATGGATCATGGTTACAACACAACAATAGCCACTGTAGTTAACTGTATGCATGTAAATAATTTAGATTTTGCTGAATAAAAATGGATTATTATTCCCGCGACCTGTAGAGGTCGCTTGGGTACCTTAGGAAAACGCAACTGTGTCGATTCTCTGCGAAAACTGATCCGGTCACGTGAATTGCCTTTAGGGGTAATTAACCCTTTTAGGCAGGAGATACAGTCATGTGATGACTACCTTTCATAGCAGGTTGTTTCCACGCGATGTTGACTCATCCGAGTCAACAACAACAGCAGCGTCTCCGTGTCTACACCCTCAGTGCAAAGCCGACTTTGTCTGTGAGGACATCCAACACTGGCAACGAGCGGACACCGAGCGCAAATGTGTCGGGTGCAGTGAGCATTGTAGCTGCCGGAAACACGGGGCAAACTACTCAAGCACAGCTGGTCTTGCTGCACGTCCAAGGTTGAATCGTGGCACATGGGTACGTAGCCCGGGCTTTGAGTGCGCACACCGCGTCCTCCCTGGCCGAATTGCAGATTGCTTAACTGGAAGTCGGTGCATGGAACGAAGGCGGGTCGTTGGCGGCAAGACTGGGAATAATGGTGTCTTTGCAAATGTTGCTAGTGGAAGGTGCGCCTATTTTACTGCATTAACATGTTGCTTCTTTACTGTGTTTCGGCTACTTTTGCTTTCCATATTCAATAGAAGATGGTTTCCGTGCTGTACCGGAGGGGACACAGAAGGATGCACCACCATAGTACGCCGCTACTCAGGCGGATGCTGTCCCGCCGTACTCGGAGACGTCAGTCCATGCACCTCAGTCCTTATCTCCGGGTATGATGCTTCCAGGCGAGCTCTCAATTGATGGTCTCGCAACGGGCACACTCTTCTCATTTGCTTGGAACATGCTTGTTTCTATTTCCTTCCAATTTGTGGGCTTTCTCCTTACCTCCTGAATATCACACATGCGGCGAAGCTTGTGCTGGTCTTGGCTTGACGCTGGTTCAATACGGGTTTGTATTGAGGACGGGCAAGGATGACGAAGGCATGGGTACAAATGGTGAAGAGAGCATGTGGGGCGGCTGGGGAAATCCTGAGGACACTGTACCTTTACCGACACTGATGTTTGATACAGCTGCGGCTGCTGAAAGTTGGGCAGCTTCTCACAATGGGACTGTTCCTGTGGCAGATGCTTCTGCGGCAGCAAGAGTATGGTGTACAATACTTCTGTACTATATGTGTTCTTAACAATAAATGTTTTTTCTCTTCTATACCCATTTTCCCGGGTTGCGGGCTTTGCTGTGAGTTAGCAACTCACAGCCTCTAACTGCTTGTATATCATTTTATGTGCTGAAAGGACCTGGGATGCTGAATAGGCAGCAATGTTTATGCCGCTGGCAATGGATTTTAAGAGATATATGGCCTGCAACTCATGGTATAGGCCAGAACCCGTTGTCAGGTCTGGCACTTTGGCAAGCCTTATGTCCGAATTTGGATAATATATTACACAGAATCCGTCGTAATTGGCTGGAATCCGTTATATCGATGAGCAGGATTACAGGGGTTACGCGAGATTCCAGGCCTTCCAACCCCCAAAATTCTCACACGGGTTACAAGAGCCGTCATGGTTACATTGCCTTACGGCGAAATCCAAGCTCTTATAAACGCTGTCTATTCCTTGCAGGGGTTCCCTGCGTTTCCCTGGTATATTCTTGATTCCAGAGGTTATTACCAGCCTGGATTTTTTTTGCACTTTTCCTGATGTATTGCCGCGGCCGCGTTCTTGAGTTCAGGGACAGAGCGAACCGGTACAGAGAGTGGTCCACTCCATCGTCTTCGGTAAATATAGGTCCTACTAGGAGTTGAAACAGCTGACAAAAGTGTCAAATTGCTATCTCCATCTTCAGGCAAAGGCATGTTGCAAGGGTCGATGTGTTACTTTTTCTCTCAGCACAGGCTGTCGCATGCATAAATCTGGTTAGAGAGGCAAGATGGTTATTATGACTCGGGTTGACTTGGGTATCGATTACAGAGCCTACAGTTTAGTTCAAGGTTTTTGGATAGTTGGTTTCGTCGGCTCCCCTTCAAGGAACGTTGGCGACGAAACTTCAGTAAGAACAAATACTTCATCGGCAGAAACATCAGGTAAAGCAATAGCGAGGAATCAACAGCGAGTGTCACATTCGCAGCCACTGGACTGTATAGAACATCGTTACTCTGAACGAGCGCAAACAGATAATCGTCGATAGGCATCAGGGTTAAGGCTTGTATGAGCCACTGAGCTTGATAGCTTTGTGCGCGGTGTGAGTGGCAGAAGCGTGCACAATGACAAAGAAGCTTACCTGGTCGCTAGGTAACATCCCCTCCATGCCGTTCATTTCGAACTGACGTGATGCTGTGTGTCCTATGTATATGAGAATGTGTCAAGTCCGATTGATGATGCTTGATATTTGAAGTCTCTGCCAGTACACGCTCACGTCAGATCTACCTCTTGAACCGGTGCGCAGGCACGAACTTGAACACCTGCGTCGCTGCAGGCGTGAACATCGCATGCGTCTCGCTCTTCGCGGCCTTCTCCATCCTTCCCACCCACACCTCACTGCCCGTCCCGTCCTCCGCGACCCAGGGATACCGTTCCTCTCGACACATCCTCCGGATGTGCTCGGGAACCAGGAACACCTGCCTGGTCTTCTTCTGAAACTTGCATTTCCGCTTATCCTTGTCCTTGTCTTTGCGATCCTTTCCCTTTTGAGGGGATCGCCTCACCGTAGGCATTGTGGATCAGCCGGCCCTCTGCATCAACCATGACTATACGTCCGTCTTTTCCAATGACGGGCTTCCCATCTGCTCCCAACATCGGCATCATGGGCACTTGCGAACTGACTCCGCCCAGACCCTCACCAGTAGGGTCACGACGCAGCTGCGCCCACGTCCTGATGTCAACCGGCTTTCGCGAGTCGAACTTCACCACCATGCCCGTCGCAGCCCATCAGCTTGAACTCCTGGTACGGCGCGTCCTCGCCTCTGACAGCCGTGAACGTCGAGGCCAAAGACGACCCGGAGCCCTTGACCTTGATCTCAGACTTCGGCTCGAGCTTCACCAGCGGCTTCCCTGCATCTGGTTTTGTCTTGACTTTCGGTTTCGGTCGCGGCGGCGGCGGTGGGGTGGCTTTTGAACTTGCACCAGGATGGGTCGGTACGGATTCTTTTGGAAGAGTGTGGGCTCTCTTTTACCTCGCTTTATCTTCCGCAGAGGTGGCTTTGCGCATCGAATGGCTTAAGCTCCAGGGATCGAGCTGTGTGAGCTGGCGTATGTGCTTCGGGTGTCCCAGTTGGACAGCATCGGTTTTTCCCAACGTTCAGGATCCCAATCTTCCGTATCCATGACCGCTACGCCAGGCGCATGCTCAGCTTCACCATCCGAAGGTCTCCATGCCAGAGAGCCAGCAAACTGTCGGCTAGTAACAAAACTGCGCTTGTGGACATCGTCCATGCGCTGACGCCATTCAACAACCGGGAAACGCTGGACAACCGATCGAGCACGCAAGATAGCACCCTCGTCTTCCGTAGACTTGAGCGCCATTTTAATTGTCTTCGTAAGCTGGGACAACATGTGTGCTGATGAACTCAATGCAACCAAGTCAGATGGCAGATTAGAGACAGAAAATATGAACTTACCCATCCAGGCATGAGACCGAGACCACCAAGACAAACACAAACACCAAAGGCACCTTTGCGACCGAACTCGAGAGCGACGAAACCGAACGGCTCATCACGCGAAGGGATCCAAGCAAAGTCGGCACCACTGAACAAATACGGAGGCAGAGCAGTGAACTCTGGCTTCGAGTACACTTGGTCCCAATACATCTCCATGAGACGAGCAAGCTTCTCCGTAGCAAACCGACCGTACAAATCCAAAGTGAACACCTCCGAGCGGAGAGAGTATTGATTATCGTCCGACGTCATGTTGTTAAAGGCAGCCAAATCAGGGGCCGGCGACATTGTCGGTGTATGACCGCGACCAAGATACAAAGCTCCAAATGTGTTGCCACCGGCGACTTCGCCGGTAATGAGGAAGTTGTTCTCGTTGACACTTGTCCCACACGAGCGCACAGCTGTGGTCCATTATGCCAGTGCGTCCAATGTGCTCTTGTTGATACGAGTGGCGTCGAGGTCGAGTGCCTTGATCACCGTACATACAAATGTCTTGAGCTTCGCCATCACTTGAGTATTCCACTCCCTCAGAAGGTCTTGAACGGATACAAACTTGTTCAGTTGATGCTGCACCAAAGGCCTCCAGTTCACCATACTGGTCGAATTCTGATGCCATGCAACCGTTCAAGATAGTGATATTGAGCTCGGTAGCCAGAAGTTTGGAAGCATACAAGACGAG
Source organism: Trichaptum fuscoviolaceum (assembly GCA_910574455.1). Taxonomy (NCBI): domain Eukaryota; kingdom Fungi; phylum Basidiomycota; class Agaricomycetes; order Hymenochaetales; family Trichaptaceae; genus Trichaptum; species Trichaptum fuscoviolaceum. The sequence continues at coordinate 3,608,422 of CAJSYZ010000009.1, read as the reverse complement.
TTGCGATCATCGTAATAGTGAGATCCTGGTAGACAGCGCATACTTTGGTCGCTTCCAAATGTTAAGCAGAAAGTAGTTTTCCTGATGAACCTGAGAAGGCAAAAGTATGGGGCTTAAAAAGGAAAAAAGAGCGCGTAGCCAACACGCGAAAAGTCACGAGAAAAAAGTGATTACATACACAGAAAAGCATGACTCACACGTGATTTGACGATTTTACTTGTACAATTCTGGGTGGAGAACCCTCAACCTAAACGGTATCGGGAACAAGCAGTTAGTGGCTGCGAGTTCCTCACAGCAGAGCCCGCTACCCAGGGATGGGCATGAAGTTATTGTAAGAGAAAGGAAAGAAAAACATTTTTACATACAGAAGTCCATTACTATCTGTACATTTGAATCCTTCGCAGACTTTGACTGCCCGAGAAGGTGGCATGTAAAGTAGATGTTGCCCCCAGTAACCAAAACAGCGCCACAACTGTCACCAGTGCACTGGACACAGGCAAGCCTAATCACATCACCGCAGATGGCCTCGAAATTGGGAGGTATATTCAAGTAGTCGCAGTAGCGGGCCAACAGGTCCTCGGCGCCTGTACTGCCCTACCCGCATGAGCAGCCACAGGTCCAATTCCTGTCCGCGCCCTCGCTCACCCAGACATACCCAACCCAGTCCGGCGCACAGGTACGACCACACCCCCATTGCCGTCCTGCCCAACGACTGCGGGCCTCCGGGTTTCAATGCGTATAAAGCTTGGCGAGCTCGAAGATCGACGTTTTAATTTGGGTGAGGAAAGAGGGAGTCGAATCGTTGGGATCACCGCGCATGATCTCGAGGTCCCAAGCAAGGAACTTGGTGAGCACTCCCTGCTCAGCGCCAAAGAAAGCGGAGTGCGAGTCTTCAAAGGTGGGAGGCAGATCCTGGCACATCAAGTCGTAGAAAATTGACAGAAGCACGACCTGAGCCTGCGGCATCACTTCAGTTCCCGATCCATTCAGAAGATTGGTGGCGGTGTGTTCGAAGATTTGGAGGAAGGTGCCCGAGAAGCGGCTCAAAATGAAGTTGATTGTTGTGTAGAGCGAGTCCGAACGTATTTCAGAACGCCAAGGCGCGAAGATCGAGTGGGCAGTTTCGAGAACAAAGATGTTTGTTGGATCATTTGCAGCGTCCGGCGTGAGTGAAGAGACGAGCTGATGATGAGATCTGGCCACTGCTCGAGGAAATTGTACTTGACGAGAATGGACACGGCCTCCGCAACCTGCGCTCGTAATGTCTTGTCCGCTGGACTCGAAAGCGCGATCATTGCAGGGACCAGCTGACCCTTCAGCTGCGTCTTCTCTGCGTCCGCCAAAGGCGAGTCCTCATCCTCCCATCACCGTTTGATCGTGTTCTTGAGATAGCGCTGGCTACGAGCCACACCGAACGGTCTTGGGAGACATTGAGTATGAGCTGAAGGAGGAGAGCAAAGAAAGCGGAGTGCGAGTCTTCAAAGGTGGGCGGCAGATCCTGGCAGGTCAAGTCGTAGAAGATTGACAAAAACACAAAATATTAGCAATGCCATGAACATGTAGGAATCAAGAAGAAGCTCACAAGGACGCGTCGCCATTAGGAGTGTCAATACGTGAGTCCGACTCTGAGGAAAGAAGAAGGAAGAGTACACACGTTGAACGCTGGCGACGATGGCGAGGACACGGCGCAATGTCTCAGATTGCGTCATCGCTTGTCATCAGAAGTTTCCAATGGAATGCCTTCCTTAAGAGGAAGGAATTCCCTTTACGGGCAATTTCACGTGACCTTTTGACTTTTGGCGGGCGCGGCGGACAGTTGCATACCCTAAGAATACCCAGCTACCCAAGGGGTAGCGGGAATGACGCATGGATGTGATATGAATGTACAATGACCATATGCAAAAAAGGAGAAGAAGATTGATCGTCAGAGATATAGGGAGGTTCATCAAGCGCCAAATTCCTCCCTGGGCTCAGGAGGCGTGTCTGGAAGAGAGCAGTTTTGGCCCACAGGAACCGCAGACAGAGTAAGATCCTGAAGGGCCAAAGTGGGCGGGTTTGGCGTGATCACTACTTGCGTAGGGTCCAGAAGAGCGGGCTCCTGCAGCTTGAGCCTGTACGCGACAACGTTCTTCGTTCGCTTTGTGGGAATAGCTTTGCCTATATAAAAATGAGATTAAGCGACTTGTGTATCGTGGTCGACGAACGCACCGATGCTCTTGATAAAGTCATATCCCTCCATACGTGCTTTGCTCACATCCGGGTTGATCGAACTGCCCTCCTCGACGGCGACGTAGTCAATGCGGTTACGCGAGAGGAACGCGGCGTCCAACACGACCGGTGCATCATAGAGGACCTCGTCAACCCACCGACAGTGTCTAACGAGCTCGCAACGTTCGACGTGCGGAACTGATGTCGATATCCCATCCGCGATGCAAGCACCGTCTGTAAAAGGCCCGACGATGAGGTGGACTGAGGGAAACGACAGTTTCGCTTGACGGAGCTGGTGTACAATTCTGCAATACATTTATGTTTTCTGTGAGGGTAGCTCATAGTGACTGAGGAGAAGACTTACCCTACGTGCAGAATGTCGAATAGGCCATCAACGTATACTCTCACTGTCCTCTCTCGTTCCGCTGGGTCGCGCGACATGCTCCTCCTGACCGTGCCCGTCCCGTTCCCGTTCCCAGCCCCGCTCTTTGTCCTCACCGTACGCTGTACAGCGGCCTGCACATCCTCCGCGCCCATCGCCGCCGTATCAAACCGACTCCTCGCCTCCGCCGACGGCGGGATCTCGCGGGGTGTCGACGGCAGTGTGCTCCCAAAGTCCGCAAGGCTCGACTCCAGCGACGGAGGCCCCGCGTCGGAGATCACGTCGTAGTCGCGCAGGTCGTCGCTGACACTTGCGTCGGAGGGTGCGTAGGTTGGCGCCATTGTTCGTCGTCGTCGTCGTCGAGAGGGCCAATTGCGTCAAGGTCGTCCAGACGTGCTATACATAACTAGCCAGATACGCGAATTCGAGCTCTACACGAGGCATTCGCACGCGCACGGATGCCTGCTGAAGTACTAGAACAGCCTTGTGGGGCGAGGCCCTCTCTATAGAGTTGAGCCCAGCGCCTCCCTGTGATTAATACTTGTGCTTGTCCATCCATGAAAAGGGTGGTGGAAGAATAAGAAAATGGTTGTTGTGGAACAGACGTCAAAATTTCATTAACTGTCACTGTTTCGGTCGCACGCTACAAATAGATGGCCAAGCGGCGAAGGTACATTCTTCATAAAATGAGTTGTAATGTATTCATACGACTAGTAATTCCAGTTTGTTAGATCGAATCGCACTTTCTTTCGTAGCTTTGAATCCATGCAATCCGATGGTATTAAAAGCCAGTGTCACCTTTCCATCTGCTCCGGTAATCTGACCATTCACTGCAGCACCCTCGACCGGAGCGCTAGATTGGCCATCTACAACAGTGAAAATAGCGTTTTCGCCCTTCTTCACGACGCTGGGTCCAGACAGCTTCAAGAAGGCATTCGCACTGAAGGCGTCGAAGGCCCAGAGAAGGTCGTCGCCGAGCTGCACCTCTTGCTGACATCCACCGACAGGCGTGAACTGGAAGCCAAGCAGGATACCCCAGAACATCGTATCGGTATTCGCGTCCGGACCTATGGAAGTGATGAAGAAGTCGTCGAAGCCGAAGAAAGGGAAACTTCTGTACCGGACTTAAGAGATCAAAGTGTAAGAAACAGAGACAAAACTGAAGACTCACCCATCGAATGAAAATCCAGCAACTCGAGCGGCATCCGCGAGGGCGCTGGTCGCTGTCGGACCAGGTTTTGCATTCGCACCGCTATTCAGACCGTCGCATTCGTGCGTGCCTCCGGACGGAGTGGTGACGTTATGACCGCGGGTGAAAATCGGACCTTCGAAAATCGTGGTCGTCAACCCTTCGATACGAAGATTGACGATTGTACCGATGTTGGAGATATCTATATCTGTTGCGGGAGCAGCCAAAGATGATCCTACTAGAGAAAGGACAGTGGCTCCAAGATGCAGAAGGTTGAGGAGCATGGCTGCGGTGGTACTTGAAGCTTCTTTCTCGAGCACCGTTCCATCAGAATGCAAGGGCTTTTATATCTTTTCAAGTCAACATCAGCTCTAGGTACCGGTAAAGAACCGTTTGGCACAAGGAACTCACTTGGTCCATTTCAGATATTATACTGAGAATGAGGAACTGACAGAAGTTGGCAGGACGCCATACATATGACCCTTTCGTTGGGAAGAAGTTGCGTTATTTATAGATACTCGGACCTCGGTGTAAGTCACTGAGCAAGCCAACAGCCTGAAGAATGTTTGTATCTTCAAGCAACGTATGCTTGGAGTTTGAATGTCGAGGGACGATTATCGAGCCGACAGCAGATGGTACCTCTTTCGCTGTATTGACTGACAGGTCTGGGAAACCTTGGCAGGACTGATCAGGCAGCATAATGTGGGTATCATATACATAGCGGACGAGACATCCAGGTGAAGCAGCTTGTTATCGTCAATGTTGTAAAGGTAAAAGTGTCTCGCCGACTCAGAGGAGGTGGTGGTTGAGAGAAAAAAGGCAAGGCCCGGGTTGATCGAAGGTGGTTCAAGTTGATTCATCAGGGAAACTACTTTCTGCTGAAAGTGACTTAAGTGTTACTTAAACGTCCTGAGAGACTGAAGTCTTAAATAAGGCAAGCTTTACTTATTCATGCATGTCCTCCCATTATTCAGGACAAGTTGGCTGAAATAAGTGTGGGCTGGCTTAAATAAGGAAAGATGGCTGAATCAGTGCTCTAAGTGTTTCAGGCATTCAGCACCCCAGTGCTCCAGTGTATCATCCTTTAATTACAGCAGTAGACAAGTGTTGTAAGACGAATTGCAGTGCTCAAGAGTCTAAGTGCATAAGAACGATCCAAGTATTTCATTGCATCAGAAATATATAAGACAACATTATGTAGCTATCAGTGCCTCAGCGTTCAAGTACATCAGTCATTTACACAAGACTAAGCATAGCAGTCGCTATCATGGGATCCGCCCGACATTATCCCGAACCTCTGCCGTGACGGGCAGTGGCAGGCCACATTTCGCTGCCGTGCCTTCAATTCTGCATGTTCTTTGGCGTACCAGTAGAAACGAAGGCTGCTCTGCAAGTCGATGGTAATATAATATTGAGCGCACGGACAGAAACGAAAAGAAGAGGCTCACCAGTGATCGATTTGCCCTTAGAAGTCTACGCAGTCCGTAGCCGAATCCCATTTTGAAGCGTCGTCCTCCTCATGATCACCATCTCCACCTAAATCCTCGTCCTCGTCCTCGCCCTCGCCCTCGCCCTCGCCCTCGCCCTCGCCCTCAATCTTGTCAACACCCTCGTCCCCGCTCTCGCTCAGGTTGTCGTCACCCTCAGCATTAGCATGCTCGTCCTCTGCATCACCTTCCACCTCGCCTCTATACTCAGCCCCCTCACGCTCTTCGCCCTTATCGTCGGTTCCGTCGGTTCCGTCTTCCCAATTATCAGCGCCTTCGTCATACGCTTTCTCGCAGGTCGAATCTGCATCTACAACGTCAAAATACAAGGAAAAGTCCCTGCCAGTGATACCCGATCCAACAAGTTCGGTGTTCTTTCTCGTATCGATATCTGTACTGGCATCGTAAGCTAGGAGGCGGGATCGAACCTTTTCCCAGTTTGATTCAGTGAAGAAAGAGGGATTCGACAACAAGTTAACATAGTCGTCCGTATGAGGCTGCCACAGAGCGCTAGTGAAATACCACTCAGCGCCGCCAAGTTCTTCTTTGATATTTTGCAACCGAGCCACCTGTTTATCAATGGCAACCTTGACCTATCCATGGGAAGATCAGCGAATAAGGACAATATAAGTGCTGAAAAAAGTAGATACCGCTGTTGCCGCAAGGGCGAGGGACCGATAGGCTTTCCTATGGTGTTTCTGTCCAGTATTTTATGCCGACCCATGGCCAAGACAATGTGTACGGACAACACTGAGACCACAAGGTCAGAGCAGAACAGTCCTTGCTTCTGTACATTTAGGGTCAATGCATGGACACAAAATGCAACAATAAATACTCTTTTACTTACCCTCTCCATACTATACCAGCTTTCCCATAGAAACGGTTCGGCTTTCTTCTTGTCAACTAGCGTCTGCAACATCTTCACAATTGCTTCGTTTTGCATTGACTTTGATTGTTCGCCGCTGATAAAACTAGCAACTGATTGCTCAGCTTTCTCAAACAGCTTCTTGCGCCAGCTATCAGAGCATCTCTGGGCCGCCTGAAATACGAGGATTGCATCTCAATTTGGTAAAGTGATTTGAGAATAAGTAAAAATGACTCAACTAGAGAACAGATATCGGCGAACTGAGTTTCGTAAATGAGTTCCACAGAATCAAACACTTTCCCCCACAATGAGCTGATGAGCTTATTGTCCAGGGTTTGCCATGGTGTGACGGACTTTCCAACTGCGCGAAATAGTGAAGGTAATAGAATATGAGTCCATCCTGCCTGAGTACCGGGAGGGAGACACTGGTTCGTCGCCCTTTTCCTGCCTGGCACGCGAGATCCTTCCCTTCCTTCATTTCGATCCTTGTCCTCAAGTCCCACTGATGTCTGCATATACGTACATCAGCAAAATATGTCATAGAAATGAATTTGATTCGACAAACTGAGCTAGTAGTCCGAGAGACTTTGCGATGACCTTGATAAGCCCCAGTCACTATCACTTCGGGTCCGGGGGTGTGGGACGCTCTCGTCATTGCAAGCGACGGTGCTCGAGGTGCTAACGACATCTTTCGACCACCAGACTATTAAGAAAAGAAGGTGAATGCTCACGTTTAGAGTGTATCAATCGACTCTCACTTACTTCATTATCAGCCACCAGCAACTGCCTCTTGCGATTAAAGGTAGCGGATCCAATCTCCGGCTGCAACACGTCAGAAAGCTGTTATCCATGGCAAGTGAGCAGATCGAAAAGAAGCACTTACCGTCGTGTCGGCCTCAGGCCGATAAGGAATATCAGAGGGGTTCCTCTTCTTACTCAAGTCCTTTCCGCCTGATCAGATACGAACTTGAAATGCCAATTACCATAGAATTGACACTTACTGTGGCACCGGCCTGTGTGTCCATGTCAATCAACAATGACTTATTGATCTTGACAGTCTTATTAGCCTATTGAGATGGTTCAAATTAAGTAAACATGAAATGAAGGAATTCATTGCACGTGAAGGTAGAAGAATTACCACATTAACCTGAGAGTCGGTGTCTGGTGGCGACTTCCTCTTTCCGTTCTTTGTGACTGTGATGTCCTATTCATATGCACACATTAGCGATCGACTCGAAGTGAAGAAGGAAACGAATAGTTGCTACAGGAGAGCACCGGAAGTGAGCCTACGGTGCATCGACGCTCACACATACCTGTACACGGGGTTCCAAAGCTAGTGATCGCACCTTACAACCATAAATAAAGGGGGGAACGAGAGAAGTTGAAATAAGATAGACTTACCGGTGCGCTAAGCTGCGAGTTAGCAGTCCTCTTGTTTGCATCCTATGCAAATACCAATTCAGCAATGAAGGATATAGAATGAAGATCACTGTGCTTCGCTGTCTGGCACTCACCTGTCCACCTGGTTTTATCTCGTTGTTCTTATCCTCGAGTACGGGAAGGGATTGCTTAGTAGAATGAAAAATGAAAAATGATATGACATCGCTTACCGTTGAAACCTGCGACCCGGAAAGAGTGTCATGCAATAACTTCCTTTTCTTCGAGTTGAGGTTGCTGCTACCTCCATCCTGTTCATGACACGGCAGTTGGCAGATAAATAATAACGAAGGGATATGAACAAACGGTCATGGAGTAACTGACGTGAATCGAACAGAAATAAGTCGTACTCACACAAGCTTGAGCCGGCCTTGTTAGCCTCTTCGGATTGCTTCCGCCCTATAAACAAGTTATTCAGACTGCATTTGCCATTCTAATGCTCCGTCAACTCACAACATTTGATTCCGAATCGACAAGATGTGCCTTCTGTTGCACACTGATTGTGCTATTTTTTACACCATGATAGCTTGTAAGGGTGATTGTTTCTCCTTCATCCTCCCAGGGACTTAAGTTTTCATCATCTGGCAATGAGATGGTGTGTCTGGTGTAGCTTTGCGTCAGCAAGGCTCATAATACAGTGGTAACAAGGACAAGAGCGTCAATATTGCAGGTGAAGGACTTCCAAGTCGGGTCTTGGCCCGGGAGCATCACGGTCAACTTGAACCGCTGGCACCGTGACCGCAGTGACACTGGCAGCCTGAGTGGCAGGCTCATTAGTAATCTAGTACTACTACTAGTAGTAGTCGGGATGATGTTTAATCGCACTCACCATTACATTGACTTGACAGTACAAGATACTGATTCAGACGCAATGCAAGATTCAAACTTCAAACTCACAAATTGATCCTTTCTGAGTCTATCCCTGCCACTGGCACCTCAAGACCTCCACCCTCTTCACCGATGAAAGTGGAATCATCTGTGTTGCGAAGCGCCCTGACAGGGCGTTTTGTCTTGTCGTTCCGCCTTGACGTAGCGGGCGAGTCTATTATGTCCGTTTCTTCACCAGAAAGACTCTCGTTCGGTCCTGCAGGAGCGTGAAAGAATGCGTCGCTGGGAGTGGCGGCAGACCTGGACATCTTTGCGGTCTGCACACGTGTGCGAAATGGAAGTTCACCTTTGGAGTCTTCTTTCCTAGCTTTTTTTGCAGGCTTCCCGTTTGGCTCATCCATACTCGCTGCTTCGCATTAACGTGAGTCACAGGGTTCAACCTCCAAGCTTTGAGATCGTCTGAAAATGTATAGGTAATGTTACTCACGAATATCCAAGTCTTCGTTGTGTCCATCTTCACAATCCGATATGTCTTTAACATCGTTCTTCGAGTCTGTTTATGCCAGTTCAAATCTGTGTCATCACTGATCTAAAGTTGAAGACTTACAACTAGATTCGCCTTTTGGCTTTCTACGTCCACGTTTGCCAGTGAGTTTGGGCACTGTTGAGCCCATCTGGGTGCGTGTCTCAAGAGCCTTCGACAAGTTGTTTTCAAGCTCTACGGTCTCTAGCATCGCTGCTTCTTGGTTCTCTGCTGCAGTCACCTTCTTGCGAACCTTGTCAGCTGCCTCTTGTTCTTTTGCTGCCCGTTTTTGCTCCGCAGCGAGTTTTTTCCTCTCTTTCGCAACCGCGACTTGCTGGGCCGCAGCTCTGCGGAAAGCTGTCCGCTCTTCCTTCTGCTTTTCCTTCTCTTCCTTCTCCTTCAATGCCTCATCCCGCCTTTCTGCCTGCCGTACTTTCCTTTTCTCTTTTTCTTCCTTCTCCCGCAATATCTCCTCCTGTGTTCGTCTTGTTCTGAGTTGGTCAACAACTGCTCCGGGGTGCTTTTCCCTGTTCTTAGCCCTTGTCTGTCTTTGAGTTGACATTTTGTGCAGTGTTTTGAGACTTGTATGATGATAAGATGTGTCGAAGGTGCAAGTTCAAGATCAGGGAGGCGGGGGCGTCTATCTTAGACAAGTTGAAAATTTACGCCCACTACTACCGTGACTACTCTATGACTAATTTTAACTCAGGTTCAAGTTCACTGGCACTCCGAGTCCGAGTCACTGCCAGTGCTAGCAGCCTGCCAGTGCCAGTGAGGCTCAGCTGTGAGTCCCAATTGTCGACGTGTACTACTACTGAGGTTACATTCAAGTTGATGCCAGCGACACGGAAAAAGCACAATCCCTTTCATTTTCCACCAACTATTCGATGCACCTTGCCCGGCTGTAGTAGGATGTTCAAGAGTCAATCTGGAAGAGCAAGACATGAATATTCAGCTCATCCGACGTCATTCTTGGCAAATTCTTCTGCCTGTGGTCATGAATATGAATCGTCACCTATTCGACCCATACGAGCTCCAAGTCCTCAACTTGAAGCTCTCCTGAGGTCGTCCGAACTTCCATCAGAGGGTCATCTTGAGAGCGGCTCTGACTCCTACGATTACGATATTTCCATGCTTACACAGGATATCTTGATGCTCAGTATAGGCCGAGACGAGCTGCTTCAAGATTTGGACAGACCTGATTCTCTGTCCCATTCTGTCACCGGAAGTGACAGTGGCCGTTCTGAAGACTTGGATTCCGACATTGGAGATTATAAGGAGAGCGAGGATAACTTGAAGGTGTATCACAGATACTTGAATGGTGCGCGCCAAATCAATTGTTCCCGGTTTACTATAGCATTTTGACACCAAACATTGTGCAGCCACTCCATGTGATGCAGAAGGGAACTTCTTAGAATACGAAGACTCACCCGCTCCGCGAAACGAATCTGCGTCAAATGACTGGTTTCCATATTTGTGCCGAGCAGATTTTGAGCTCGCAGATTTTCTCTATCGGGAAGAGCAAATGTCTGCTGGGAACATAACAAAGCTTCTGGGAATCATGAAGGCTTATCAGCTGATTCAGGAGGTGGAGAATGTAAAATCTTGCGGATGTTCCGAATTGGATGCGACATTGCCTGACGATGACTTGGATCTGGGTTCAACTAGTACGCTACTCGATGGAGATGCGCAAAAAATGTATAACGCCATTGATGCTACGAAAGTCGGTGATGTGTCTTGGAAATCCTTTAGTAACTTCTACACGGACGATCATAGCCAAAAGGCAACAAACGAGAACACCGAGTCATGGAAGAGGAAAGAATATGATGTATGGTATCGGGATCCTTTGGAAGTGATCCGGAATTTGGTGGACAATCCGGCGTTGGAAGGCGAATTCGACTATGTCCCGTTTCGTGAGTATCAGCCGAAAGAGGACTCTGATGACAACAAAGAACGAGTCTTCAGAAACTACATGTCCGGAAATTTTGCTTGGGAACAGGCTGTAAGTCATGAATCATGCAGCATTCGAAGTTGGAGGAAGTGTACTGATTATCCTTGACTTAGAACAAAATCTACGCCGAAGATAAAGCAGTTCATGGGTCCATGTTCGTTCCGGTAATTTTAGGGAGTGACAAGACAACAGTTTCCGTTGGAACTGGCAACAACGAATATTATCCGTTATATCTCTCAATAGGAAATGTATCTAACAAGGCCCGGCGGTCCCAAAAGTTGAATACAGTCCAGCTCGTAGCATTTCTAGCAATACCAAAGAGTGTGTGTCAAAAACTGAGCTATCCATTTGTGTTCTGATGCTTTGCAGCTGAACGGCAGTACGAAAAGTCGGATGAATTCCGCCGCTTTCGACATCAAGTCTTTCATTCATCTATATCGAGAATCTTGAGACCACTGAAGAGCGCAATGTCCATAAACAACGAACAAACCATTTTCCGGTGCCCTGATGGTCACTTGCGTAGGTCGGTTCTCGGACTCGGCTCGTATATAGCCGATTATCCGGAACAGGTGAGTCTATGCGCAATATGCACTGGATGGTGCTGCAAGTAAGTATTGTCCTTTCCAAAAATCACATCCGACTTGAGTTCGAGGAAATGGCTTAATGCGGCTACTATATAGATGTACAGCACCTCACAAGAACCTAGATAATCCGGAATTTGTTACAAATCCTCGAACAAAAGAGCTGCACGAACGATTGATAGAACAGGTGGATGACAATAGCATAAGTAGAGCCACAATTCGTAAGGAGTATGGGTTCCACCAAGATATCGTCGTATGTGTTCCAACTTCAAGTTTGTCCATTAGATGCACTTACCGCAACTTGAACTATGTCCCGTAGCCCTTCACCAATGATTTTCTGCGTGCAGATATATGCGATCTCATTTCTCCAGACTTACTGCACCAAATCATCAAAGGCGTGTTCAAGGATCATCTTGTCGAGTGGATTTGCCAGAGCATGACCACAACAGAGCTGGATATTGTGGATAAAAGGTACTATTCCCTTACAAGTCGTGTGAATACCATTGCTAACTTTCACGTAGAATCAGAGTTGCTGCTCCTTTTCCCGGACTTCGCAGATTTCCCGAAGGTCGAGGCTTCAAGCAATGGACAGGTAATGATTCAAAGGCACTTATGAAAGTATGTGGTATTTTCATCATGATCTTGTTTGAGGTGGTGGTTTGCTGATATCTGATGCAATCCGCTTACTAGGTGTATCTTCCGGCTATTGTGGGCATTGTACATGATGATATAGTTCACGCATTGAGTGCATTTCTGGACTTCTGTTACCTTGTGCGTCGGTACACGATTACAGCCTCAACTCTTGATCAGATTAAAGCCTCTCTGGATCACTATCATCAATATCGCAAAATATTCATAGCTAAGGGCATCCGGGATAACTTCTCACTTCCACGACAGCATGCCATGATTCACTATCCTACAATGATCCCTCTCTTCGCTGCACCAAGCGGGCTGTGCTCATCAATCACAGAGAATAAACACATTTACGCGGTCAAGGAAACGTGGCGACGCTCAAACAGAAATGATCCTTTGGGTCAGATGATCACAGCAAACCAACGTCTCAGTAAACTTATTGCATCGAGGGCAGACTTCAAGAGGCGTGGAATGCTGGAAAGTCCTCTGGCTGAGGCTTCATGGAGAGCTTTGCAAGATGTTCTGCGCAGGAATATGTCAGAGTCGGAGACAGATGACGCTGAGAGGACCCGAATTCGGAAGGAGCAGATGCACCATCATGATACACCCGTAGCTGGCGCAGCTGATGATACAGAGGACTTCTTCGATGACATTGTGGGCAATAATGAACTCAACGAAATTGCAGACCTGGAAGATCCCGAAAACGTAGTGTATGGGCCACATCATCTTGCGGTTCATGGCATACTACATGCTGAACGCCAGATCCGCTTGGGTGGCAGAAATGACCCTTTGAGCTTGATCTTAATGGCTTCCAGAGGCGTACCAGCCAATCCAGTATTACCAAGTCCAGTAACTACTGCAAAGACGTGGGGTAAATCAGAGCAGTAATTATTCCACGTAGAAATAATACCCAAGTAATATAAAGTGGTAATACCAAATAGCGTGGTAACAAATACAAAATATAAGTGAACGACACAAACGTGACTCGAACTTACGACTCTATAAAAGCCTAAACCGGAAACATTCTAATACGACATATTAACCACTACACTAAGGGGGATTATATATATCCTCAACACTAAGCCTAACAACCCTAACTACCTATCTACCCTAACCCTTACCCAAACCCTAACTCCTAACTATGGGGGGCAGAGCCCCCCAAACCCCCCCCTAACCCTTAAATAACCCTAACAATAACCCTAACAATAACCCTAACTCCTTGCGGGGCTGCGCCCCGTTGGGACAGTATATAATTACTAAGTGAGGCAAGGTAGTATAAGCCTCAGTAGTCTAGTTGACTTGAGCGCGGCTTCTCTTTATGGTAATTCTTATTCTGACGCGGGTCGTGTGTTCGAATCTCGTTCTCGTTCACTTTTAATTATTTATTATTGCTTCTCTAAGTTACTTCACGGAATATTTACTGCGTAAAATTACTCCACGTCTTTGCAGTAGTTAGTGGCTTTGGTAAAACTGGAGCTGCTGGTACTGGTGGCTTCCAAGCAACGTGGGTATTACTTGGTAACCCATTGTTACGACCGTCGGGAATTGTAGCGGGAAACAGTTTCGGGAAACTGGAATTTGCGACAAGAACCCGCGTTCGGGAATCTGGATTCGCGACTGGGAACGAGCGTGGGAATTCAGGCGGGAAACGCGCGGGATTCTATCCAGGCGCGTCGCGGGATTCTCAAGGCCAGCTAGGACTCTTCACTGCTTTGAACGTCAAGTAAGCGGATCCCTAAGGAAGCACTCCACAAGTAAGTATTGCGCAACTAACTACACAGGAGAAAAGAGAGAGATCGCACCTAAGGAAGCACTCCACAAGAGGTCAAAAGTGGGGTGCTCCTTACGATGCCTACAGCTATTTATCTACTTCGTAAAGACTGTATAGTTAATCTACGCTAAGTGTCCTTGCGCAATGCGCACCTATCTACTACAAACGATACATGCTACGACCGCACTGCTAGGCATGTCTATCCCGTCTCTCCAGATGGCTACGGCCTGTCCGTGGACGTCAGCGTCCGGTCCGGGGCCGCGACTAGCCAGACTAGGTATGCCAGGCTGTTGCAGGTCGTCACCTTGAGGTACTAACGGATTAATGAGCGTATGTTGATAAGTGAATGTACGTGTGCCGTGGCGGGTCGTCGTAAATGAGTGTGTGCATGCGTGCATGGTTGCCGGGACGGTGGTGCGGGATAAGTCACGTGAGCATGGGATCGTGCGATTCGGGAATGAGGTTTCGCGCGGGGAATCCAATGGCGGGATTCTCCCCGCGGGTTTGTCTGCTCATGTCGGGATCCTTGGCGGGAAAGTGCGGGAAATGAGAAAAGGAGCCCGGGATCTCGACATTACCCCCCTCCAAAGGCGCAACTCCGGGGCGCCAAGCTTGAATCTTGCTCAGGTCACAGAGCTCGATAGCGTTGACTTCTCGAGGGGCGTCCGGGTGTTTTCGATAGAAACTACGAATTTTAGCCTTTGCATTACCCATATCCTTTGCGGGAATCCATGTATCTTCCGCGCTCGAATATCCCTTCCATCGTACCAAATATTCAAATCTCCGTCTAAACCGTCTAGCATCCAGAACCTCTTCCACCTCGTACTCCAGATCTCCTTCTACTTCGACTGGGGGCGGCGGGGGTTGCGTTCGACCGGGAATGTCGTCTTCGTGGTATGGCGAGAGCAGCGATACGTGAAATACGGGATGAATCTTCAGCGACGCGGGGAGTTCGAGCTCGTAGGTGAGGTCACTTAGCTTTGCCTTCACTTTATACGGCCCTAGTCGTTTCGGTAATAATTTGCGCGCTCCTGGTCGCCGAACGTTTGTCGCCTCAAGCCATACTTTATCCCCGACTGCGTACTGCGGGGCCTCGTTCCTGGCCTGATCGTAGTGCTGCTTCATGCGCTCTGCCGCAACCTCCAAAGCCGCTCTTGCCTCTTCCTGTGCCTGCTGAAGCTCCTGTAGTCGTGCGTCCGCAGCGGGGACCGTGGACAGACCGTCGCTCGGGGCAATCGTGAATTCGGGATTGTAGCCGTAGACAAGCGCGAACGGGGATTGTCGTGTTGCCGCGTGCGCTTTCGTGTTGTGCGCGAATTCTGCCATTGGGAGTAATCCGGCCCAGTTTTCTTGTCGTGTATCTATGAAAGCCCGTAAATATTGTTCCAGCTCTTGGTTTACCCTTTCGGTTTGCCCATCCGTCTGCGGGTGATACGCAGTCGACGTGGTACCCTTGATACCGAGTCGGGAAAAAAGGGCCTTCATGAACTGCGCGACAAACTGTGGTCCGCGGTCGGATATGATCTGGCGGGGGGTTCCGTGCAGCTTCCAGACGTGCTGCAGGAATAGTTCCGCAGTTTCCGGTGCATCAATGTCAGACGTGGTCGGGATAAAATGCGCTTGCTTGGTGAGACGGTCGACCACCACGAAAATTGCGTCGTAATCCTCAGATCGGGGGAGCTGGGTGATGAAATCGCACGAAATCGCCTGCCAGGGGCCCTGCGGGATTTCGTTCGGTTGCAGGAGTCCTACCGGGCGTTGGGATCGGTTCTTCGTGCGTGCGCAGGTATCGCATCCCGAAACGTATCGTTCTACGAAGTTAGACATCCCGGGCCACCAGTAGTTGCGGCTTACCATCTCAAACGTTTTCCAACGTCCAGGATGTCCGGCAGGGAGACTGTCGTGGTAAGTCTTCACCACATCCCGGCGAATGGTCTCGTCTTTCGGGACGTAAACCTTACCCTGGTACAGGATGAGGCCTTCCTCGGTGCTCCAGTCCTCAAGTTCCTTGGTCAGGACTCGAGGCGCCTTGGACTTGACCAACTCGATTGCGTCCACCAGTTCGTCTTCATACTGATCTGACTTACGAATGCGTCGTAGGAGGGCCTGATCCCCGTGTACCTGTGTCATTCCCCGACGTATTGCTTTTAGTCGAAACATTTCGGGGGTCAAGAGGGTCCGTCCCGCGTTGTCTTCGCCTTCGGGTTGAAGATCGACGCGTCGTGACATGGCGTCGGGTTTGCCCCCGAGTCGCCCTGGGCGATGGCGAATCGTAAAGTCGAAGCGAGTGAGGAACAGACTCCACCGGGCTTGGCGTCGCGTCAGCGTTCGGGATTCAGAGAAATATAGCAGATTCTTGTGGTC
The DNA here is from genome assembly GCA_910574455.1 of Trichaptum fuscoviolaceum. NCBI lineage: Eukaryota > Fungi > Basidiomycota > Agaricomycetes > Hymenochaetales > Trichaptaceae > Trichaptum > Trichaptum fuscoviolaceum. The sequence goes on along the minus strand of CAJSYZ010000009.1, from coordinate 3,592,203 downwards.
AGACACGATATCGAGTTTATGACTCGCACCTTCGAGATAATGTCGCCACTCGTCAAGAGCTCTAATAATTGCGAGTAGCTCCTTGTCATAAATCTCGTAGTTGCGTTCCGCATCGTTGAGGGATTTCGAGAAAAAGGCGACCGGATGTATCAGCCCGTCGTCGCCTTCCTGGGACAAGACCGCGCCGGTCGCGAAATCAGAGGCGTCGCATTCCACGATGAATTGTCGCGACATGTCTGGCATCATCAGGACGGGGGCGGTCGTGAACATGCGCTTGAGATAGTCGAAAGCGAACTGCTGGTTTTCTGTCCAGGCCCAGCGAACGTCCTTCTTCAGCAGCGTCGTGAGCGGTTTGACGATGTGCGAGAAATCCCGAATGAAGCGTCGATAGAAATTCGCGAACCCGAGGAAGGCTTGAATGTCTTTCACCTTTTTCGGGGTAGGCCAGTCGAGGACCGCCTGTACCTTGGCGGGATCCATCGCCACCTTTCCCTGCGAAATAATCATCCCGAGATACTCGACGGAAGTCTGTTTGAATTTGCACTTTTCGGGTTTGCAGAACAAGTCGTTTTCGCGTAGCCGTTTAAGGACTTCCCGTACGTGTTCATCGTGCTGCGATTCATCTTCGGAAAAGATTAGCAAGTCGTCAAGATAGATGATCACGTATACTCCAATGAGGTCTTTGAAGATATCGTTCATCATGTGCTGGAAGGTCGCTGGGGCATTCGTGAGCCCGAATGTCATCACCGTTGGTTCGAAATGTCCTGCCTGAGTCCGAAATGCAGCCTTCCACTCGTCGCCTTGCTTCAGTCGCACATTGTGGTAGCCCCATCGTAAATCTAGAGTCGTGAAAACCTTCGCCTTTTGCAGCGCGTCTACGAGTTCCATCGTGAGGGGAAGCGGGTATCGATTCTTGACCGTGATGTCGTTCAGTCGTCGGTAATCGACTACCATGCGCAAGGTTCCATCCTTTTTCTTGATAAAGAAGACGGGAGCCGCTGCAGGGGATTTCGAAGGTCGTATGTACCCCTTGCGCAGGTTTTCGTCAACGAATTCGCGAAGGGCATCGCGTTCAGCTGGGGCCAAGGGATAGATTTTGCTGTACGGGGGAACCTTCCCGGGTTCTAAATCTATGGCGTGGTCATACGGCTTGCGCAGTGGAAGCCTTTCGGATTCAACTTTCGAGAAAATGTCGGCAAACTCACGGAATTCGGGGGGAACTAGTTCTTCGAAGGTTTTCTCGCCTTCCTTTACTGCAGACTTCTCAGCGATGGCCTGGGAGTGGGTGTACGAGGCGGCAATTTTGTACGCGAAATGGTCGTCCGTCGTGACGAAGTAGGATTCGGCGTCGTGGTACTGGTCCCAATATTTTTCTGAGTACCGAAATCCCGGTGGGACAGCTTCCCATTCGGCCTGGGTCCTGTCGGGCCCCCAGGGGGTCTCGACTTCTTCTGCTATGGCGAGGCGGGGAAGCGGGACCAGGCGTTGCTGGTTGTCACACTGGGGCGGGCAGCGGTTGAGATCGACCACATCGTTGGTCCATCAATGGTTGGGTTATGGTGCCGCAACCAGTCGATCCCCATGATAATATCGTCGTCGCCAATATCCGCGACGGCCATGGTCAACTGTTCTAAGTGTCCCTTCATCTCGACGTTGAGGACTACTTCCTTGGTGATGCGTCCAATCGCGTTCGGGGAATTGTCTGCGTTTCGCAAAAGTATCGGGATTACCAAGTCCCGGGTCTGGAGTCCGTGTCGCGAAACGTAGCGGGAATTTATGAAAGTTCCCGACGCACCGCTGTCTAACATTACTGTGGCTAAGGCATCCGTCTTTCCGTCGCTAACCTGTACCGGGAACTTCAAATGTCGTCGAAGACGACGGTCTATTGTAGAGATGGTTAAATACAAGGGACCATTATTAAGAGAGTTCTTCGGCCACAAGGGCGGTTGGGTCGTATAGGGCGCGACTGAGCAATACGACCCTACTGAAAATCCGCTGGGGGCGGGGCTTCGGGATTGTGAACGTTCTTGGCGGCGGGCGTCATGGCGGCGAATGCGTTCTGTAGCACGGACTGCTGCACATTCTGGACGTACTGTTCCGCCATACGTTTGAGCGTTTCTTCGAACGACTGGAGCGCGGGGGGCGATGGGCTCGACGGGGACGTGGATTTCGTCGCCTTTAGGTTTCGGGATGGCGGTCGCGTTGGGCAATCGCTCACCAAATGGTCTTTCTCTCCGCAGTAGTAGCATAGTCCCTTACTCCTGCGCTCCCGGCGCACCCTGTCAATCTCCATTGCGTTGGGATCCTTCGTCGAGCTTGCGCCCGCAGTCGGGATCGTACGCGGAGCTGAACTAGTGGTGCCGGGATTGCTTCGGGGCGTAGCCGCTGGCTTTGATACTGGTCCATAGGCGTGTGCGAGCCTTAGCTTCTCGTCCGTCTCGGAAACCCAGTTGACGTAGGCATCGAATTTCATATCCTTCGCCTCTGTGCTGGCGATGTGCTGGCGAACCTGGTCTTTGAGTCCCTTCCGGAACATGTCGAGGTAGATGACATCTGTCGTTGCGTCCTTGGGCCACCCGGTGAGGGCTTGGAGGGCACGGAATTGCGACGCAAACTCGGCGACCGTTCCTGTCTGGCGTAGGCGCATCAGCTTGTCGGCTGCGGCTTTGTCTGCATCGATTTCCCCGTAAGAGGCGCGAAGGGCGGCGAACAGGGCCTCCAGGCTGGCGGCTTCTGGCGGTGTCGGGATGTCCTGGAGTCGATCTAGAATGGGTTGTGCCCAGTCTTGCGCCGGTCCCCGCAGTAGCATCAGGGCGAATGCGACCTTGCGGGTTTCGTCCAGCCCAGGATGTTGTCCGAACAGGTAGAGCTTAATCTGGTGAATCCAGTTTTCCAGCTTGGCTCGTTCGCCTTCGAAGGTGTCGGGAAGCTTCATCTTGAGCCCTGCTCCACCCCCAGACGGGGAGGCGGGCTGACTCGCGATTTGGGCTTCTAACGCCCGGTTGGCGTGCTTGAGCTGGGCGACTGTGTTCTGGACCTGATTGTGTTCGTTGACTAGCTTGGAGTAGCGTTTTTCGAGGGTGTCGAGGCGATCAAGGATGGGCTGGAGTTTGTCTTCCTCCATCGAGGAGCTAGGGGACGGGAAAGCGAAGGTGTCTGCGAGTCCTCCCCATTCCTGGTGGGACGACATCGCGGGTCGGCGGTACGGGTGCGGGGGTAGAAGTAAAGAGCGTGAGGGTGTCGAGTCCGAGCGGCGGTGAGCCAGGACTTTTGACCTAATGTTACGACCGTCGGGAATTGTAGCGGGAAACAGTTTCGGGAAACTGGAATTTGCGACAAGAACCCGCGTTCGGGAATCTGGATTCGCGACTGGGAACGAGCGTGGGAATTCAGGCGGGAAACGCGCGGGATTCTATCCAGGCGCGTCGCGGGATTCTCAAGGCCAGCTAGGACTCTTCACTGCTTTGAACGTCAAGTAAGCGGATCCCTAAGGAAGCACTCCACAAGTAAGTATTGCGCAACTAACTACACAGGAGAAAAGAGAGAGATCGCACCTAAGGAAGCACTCCACAAGAGGTCAAAAGTGGGGTGCTCCTTACGATGCCTACAGCTATTTATCTACTTCGTAAAGACTGTATAGTTAATCTACGCTAAGTGTCCTTGCGCAATGCGCACCTATCTACTACAAACGATACATGCTACGACCGCACTGCTAGGCATGTCTATCCCCGTCTCTCCAGATGGCTACGGCCTGTCCGTGGACGTCAGCGTCCGGTCCGGGGCCGCGACTAGCCAGACTAGGTATGCCAGGCTGTTGCAGGTCGTCACCTTGAGGTACTAACGGATTAATGAGCGTATGTTGATAAGTGAATGTACGTGTGCCGTGGCGGGTCGTCGTAAATGAGTGTGTGCATGCGTGCATGGTTGCCGGGACGGTGGTGCGGGATAAGTCACGTGAGCATGGGATCGTGCGATTCGGGAATGAGGTTTCGCGCGGGGAATCCAATGGCGGGATTCTCCCCGCGGGTTTGTCTGCTCATGTCGGGATCCTTGGCGGGAAAGTGCGGGAAATGAGAAAAGGAGCCCGGGATCTCGACACCCATGCTTTGGTGTTGCACATCTGACTTCTTTGTTGTCATCCTTGCAGAGTCCAGTAAGGTGTATCCTAAACAGCTCAACACGCTTGCGGCGATAAAAGGTCATCCAGAGCTCCGACAGCTCCGACAGCTCATAAAAAAATACTTATTCAACAAGTACGAGAATCACATCTCCAACTCAAGGGGCTCCTCTGGCAGAGCCCAACCAGCAGTTGAATTGGACACAAGCAATGACTTTTCAATATTCCATTCAGCCACTGCTTTCTTTGCCTACCATGGCGAATCGATCCCTATAGAACAAGCAATGAGGGAGGCGATCAGGTCCAATCCCTCTTGGCGCGGAAAAGCAAGACGTGATGCAGTCCTTGTTCGAGTTAGCTCCTGCATAAAGGGGTTTGCAGGAATGAGAGTTGCCCGGGTTATGCTTCTTTTTTCCTTCACCGCTAAAGGGGAACGTCAGGACTGCGCTCTCGTCCAATTTTTCAAGCGTGTTGGAGATTCACCCGACCTGAAAACAAGAATGTGGATAGTCGAACCGGAGTATGAGTTAGAGAGCTCTACCACCTGTGTCGGATGCTGTACTGGAGTGAATGCCAGTGGCAGATGTCGCTATCACCGCGACTGCAAGGCTCCGAAGCAATCTGTGATAGATGTAGGGGACATCCTCCGTTTGGCCCACCTCCTGGGGGTTCCGAAGGGTGATGAATGTCCTCCAAAGTCATTGACACCTGAGGAGACCCTGGATTTTTATGATAGATTCTATGTTAACCGATTTGCTGACATGCACATGCACCAAACACTGTACGAAGCTAGACAATAATTACTAAGTTAAACTCTTCCGTTAGCACATTCAAGTTGCCACATAGTACTACAAAGTGTATTGAGACTTGTTGTACAGTTTACATTGCCAGAGCCAGCGGCGACGACATCATGGTATTCATTGTTCGAGGTAATATAATTATCAACAAATCTCAAAGCAACAAAAGGAGAAACTGGAGATGCAAGCATACTGTGTCCATTGTCAACCCACCACCTACGAGAGGGCTAATTCGGCTAGTAGTTGAGGCGACCTTGAGGACTTGAAGGCTTGGAGTCATCCTTTGACTTTATCGCCAATTCTAAATAATTGCGATACCCTAGAACTTCTTTAATATCAATTTTCATCGCGATGCCCTTCGGGGTTTGTCTATCGAATGACGAGCACACCGCCTCCATCAGATACATTTGGTATCTGTGCATGTCCGCCTCCTGCAAGAAAGTTGTTCGAGTCGTCTGGCTATCTAAGGACCCTGCTGACGTCGATGCTGCCGTGTCCTGTCTTTCCTTCCCCTTGCCCTTCAAGTTCGTATGATAGGCCTCCAATTCGTCCTTGTTATAGGCTGCTAACATATCAATAGAATCAAGGACAGCATCAGTCGACTCCTGCCCTTGATGTATGATCTTGTTTAAGAGCCCTTTTATGACCACGCCTTTCCCATTCTGCATGACGACATCGAAAAGACCCTTTGTGGAGGCAATTTGCAACCATCTCTTGACAATCCTAAGCGCTCCTATCAATCTCCTCTGAAGATAATCCAATTCCTGGAAGCAATATTGAATCTTGTCAGCAGAATTATCTGCCAAAATTGCTGCTTCGGCGTTTTCCAAAAGCTCCAGAATATCTCTTGCCTCGAAAATAATTGCATAGTCGTTGGAGGTAACAGCAAATGCATCCCTCCTCTGGAAGAATGCGTCGTGAATATTGCACAGATTAATCGCCATTTCCCAAGATTTCTGCGTGTTGTCAAACTGTAGTAGCGTTTGATTGACCTCAGTTTGCTGGGGCTGAAAATGAAGCTGTCTAACCGCAGGCGTATTGTATTTCGATTGCAAACTCCCTGCTTCCGATATCGGTTGATAGAATGGCCTCAATGTCAGGGGCCGAAGATCGGGACGACGACGATTGGGAGGCTGAGATTGAGCCACGAAAATCTTAGAGATGTCGACTGACATTCTTTGGAGATCGGCGTCAATGATTGCGATGAGTTCGTAGATTACGTCGTAGTAGGCCTGGAAGAGCGGTATGAAGAATTGGAAAGCCTTAAGATTTTCGGCATCCCTATCGTATGAGTTCAATACTGCGAAAAACTCTTCTGCCTTCTCTTCTCTATAATGTCCATATTGAGATAGCAGTTCTCTAAGACCTTCCGAGCCGTTGCGAGAATGAAGTCGGTAGTATCTATTCATGATATTCTGAAACGCGCCATCGTTCACCTCGAAGTAGTAGGAACCAAAGGGATCTTCAGTGCTCCGTCTGTCAAGGCATTCCTGTATGTCCGAATCTTTGAACCCAAGGACAATTGCGGAGGATTCCATGAAGAAGAACCTTAGACTATCCAAGGTCTTCCTTACTCTAACAGCGTCGCCTGCTGCCCGTGACTAACAAGCGTAGGTTATTAGACGTTCTTTTTCGAAACATGATCCTATTACTTACCCCAGCAACATTACTAGTCAAGAGATCGACATAAGAAGATATCTTGCGAAGAGTTTTGTTCATCGTAACAACCTGACCCTCCAAACTCGCAATCCTATCATCCGATGAAAGGCCTGGATGGCCTGAAGTCGAGCGAACCGACTCGTTGCCTTCTATGCCAGTGTGCGAAGCACTTTGTGCCATATTTTTAAGCAGTTCACCTATAGTATCTCCGCGATCTCCGCCAGTGACAGGTGTTTGGACAAAACTGCCAGGTCCCGTGACGCCACTCACATTATCGGGCAGTGATGATGGTGGCCTTGATGGTGGTGGAACAGATACCGGGAACGGTGCCCGATGACTCGGCGTTTCGTCCTCCTCAACTTTACGCCTTTTGCTGTCACTGGCAGGAGTACCTTCAGGTTCATTGTGATGGTGGCTACTAGGACTCTGAGTTGAAATGCGATCTTGAAGACGTTAGCTACCACGACTCCGTTTTGGAGGGCCGGCAGAAATGCGATCTTCAAGAGGTCGGCTATTAGGACTCCGACTTGCAGGGCTGGAGAAAATGCGTTCTTGAAGAGAGCCATGACTCCCAGCTGAAGGGTTGTTCAAAGATGTATGTGCGTACGCTGTACTCCAGTCTGGAATTTGCGACCGGTCGCGCGATTGGTACCACCCGTTGCCTCGACCTCCATGATTTGATATCACCCGCGGGGCAGATGTGTGTTCCTCAACTGTCTCATGTTTCCTTTTATCTACAATTTAGCTATTGTCAGAACCAACAAGGGGGTTCGACTCAAACTCAGGCTCACTGGACATTTTGGATATTTTGAACAAAACTGTGACTTGAAGCCTGATAGGAGGTTGTTTCGCTTTCTCCAACAGCTTCAAAATGGAGTTAAAACTGGTGCAATAGTATAGTAGCTGTGAGCCTACCAACTCCGAGTCCGACTCCGAGTCGTCGGAACCGAATAGTAGTATCTTGAACTTCGGTTCAAATTTAGAGATCAAGTTGCCAGTATACTAGTAGTAGTAGATAGTACTACTCAGGCTACAACTTGAAGTTTGAAGATCTCAGTCAGCGGATGAAGTTGAACTAGGAGACTGGTTGACTCACCGCCAGCCTGAGTACCGCCAGTGGCAGCCTCTGAACTAAAATTTAGGTGGCAGGGACTTCGACTTTAAGGTGAGAGGGCTTCAAGCTGTTGAAAAGAACAACCTTGAGTACTACTAGAGTACAGTACTACAGAGTATAGTAGACAAAGACACGATACGTCGATGCCACTGGCAGGGCATGGGGTAGTCAGGCTACTAAATGCGGAACTTGAATCTGAACTTGAAGCCAGACTTCTCAGGCTCACGCCACTCAGCCACTGTATTTGGCAACAATTGTTGGAGATGCGCACCTCCGGTTACGGTGATATTCATTTTGGATTCGAATCACAAAAGGATGATGCAGTGATGTCGGAACTTGCGGAATATCATCCACAGATTAAGGTAACTAGGGCTAACAAGGGCTCGAGTACATGGAAAGCGTGGTTTAATGAGGAGCACCACAAGGTTGAGCGGGAACGAGCAGCATTGGAACCTTTTAATTCACTTAAACCGCAGACTCGGAGTCAGACGAAGTAGCCTGCCAGTGAGGACTCAGGCTTGTACTCATACTATTTCTAACTGTTTTCTTTTCGTAGTATTACCTCATACCAGTGCATACCACTAGTATTCAAGTTGTGTCTTTGTATGTTTGTCTCCTGTTCTGTGTTCGTCGACCTTATACTTGTGTTTTCTGTGCATCGGTATTCAAGTTGTTGTATGACTGTATGTAAATAAAAAACAATATGAATTGTTTACTAACTATTCCGAGTCGGACTTGGACTCACTGGCACCAGTGATGCTCTAATTACTGCTTGATAAATTCACGACTGGCTCGAATCCGGGTCTACCAACCTGAAGACCGAACATCGTTACGGGTCACTGTTCGGCAACTTGAACTTTTGAGCTGAACTTGAAGTCCCACGACTCGGTCTCAGGCTCAGACTCGGAAGTTCTTCCGACTCGGAGGTCAGCTTGAAGTCGGAAACTACTAGTACTAGTAAACTAAGCCTGAGGGGCGAAGGTCGGTCCGGCTACTACTACAACTGCTCTGCTCGACAACTATTAGGTATAATAATTTTAATGGAATGACCGGTTGTTATTCTCGGGACGTTCTAGGTCAGAGGGAACTGGACGGCTTGACTTCAAGTTATGCTATTGCCTTCTGGCAGACGACGGAGGAGCTGGATCAAATGGGCTTTGCGACCAACCTTGATTCAAAGACAGACACGCAACTTGGTAGTATTGTTTTCCCGACTCCGAGTCAGCAAGAGCCCGACGTGGACATCGCCGCTCGCCTTTTCCCAGACTGAGCCCCTTCCTCAACTCCCCCACCATGCGCACAAACTCTCTCATCTCATCCTCTTGCACTACCTTGAGGCTTGTCATTTTCTTCAACCTTGGCGCTGTCTCCTTCACATATGACATCTTCCATGCGCTGCTCTCCTGCACTTTGTACTAAATTATGTCGTAACAGATCTGGGCGGAATGGGAGACAGAGGTCTGCACGAGCATGGCACAGGAGTTCAAGGCTGGTGAGTTTATTCTCCTTCTCAATCCTTTTACTTCACGTTATTTACATACCATTTGATACAGAATCCTAGCTCACACCGTTTACAGCGCACGCAAGATGGTGCAATTCTGGAACACCGCCAGACAGCACCACCACCATTGCCATCGCACTCCTGCTACTAGTAGTACCCAGCATCGACATGATGACTTCCCACGTGGGGTCTGACACTGGCATCACAGGCCCTCCGTCGTCCGCTACCACCACTGACAGCCATGGTCAGGTTGGAAACCAGAGACTTCCGGAGACACTTTCATTGTTGTGGGGACTGGTAAGTAGCCCTAGTAGTTATCCGCTATTGCAACAATAGCTCATGACCCGATGAACACAACTACATGACTGGCTGATGCTATGGTTGTTGAAGCGCTTAGAATGCCAGCACGCTTACGAGTTCGAGACGACAGCGCGCACCATCTTGCCGGGCAAGTCTTCTTTTAGAGACAAGTCATTCGGAGATGAGGAGCTCAAAGGCTTCCAGTTTGCCTCACCAGACGACCATCAAATTCATATCTATTTTGCTGATTCCATGGCTCATGGCGGGGATTTAAGAGATGCTCCTTGCCGACACAAGGGACTTCTTGCAATCAGAGAAGGTATGTACATGAAGTGCCACACATCGACTGAAAGTTTAACCTCTCTTTCTGAATCAGTGGTGCGCTGACCGTGGTAACCACTCTCGTCGCAACAATTTCCTCTATCGTGTCCCTGGCTTGGGCAGATCATCGTTGATCCATGCCCTTGCTGGCGCGCTCATGCTCGACATTCTCGCCATCTCACGTTCCGCTTTTTGGATGAACGATGTGACGTTGTCGTCGCTTATGGGCCGTGTGCCTGCCCCGTGTATTGTCCTTCTCGAGGACCTTGACGCTGCATTCACTCGCTCAACTTCGCGCGACGGGTCCTCAACCTGTGTTCCTGGTGGTAAGAAGAAGAGCTCTTTGTTGTCCGACAACAAGGATAAGATGACGATGATGACGACAATGAAGAAATTGGCAAGAAGAAGAAAAGCAAGAAATATGACACTCTATCCGACGTGAACACGCTCTCTCTTTCTGGCCTTCTTAATGCACTTGATGGTGTCGCCGCTGCTGTTGGCCGCTTCCTCGTCCCGTCGCAGCGACGAACCATCTTGAGCGTTTCGACCCCGCGCTCTCGCACCCCGGTGGTATGGATGTTTGGATCGAGTTCAAAAGCGCAAGCCCTAGGCAGGCTCAAGCGCTCTTCTGCGACTTCTTCCTGTACGCGGACGTCAAGAAGCCCGAGATCACCAAACGCGAAGGCGAGCTCGATGGGATCAGCCTCCCCACCCCACCCCATCCTCTGGATCGATTTCGGAAATTCCGGTGTCGGTATTTGCGTCCGATGCCTCGAGTACCGCAACCTTGAGCTCGAGCTCATTGATGAGAGGTGCGTCAAACAGTCTACCTGACGTTGGCAAAGCAGCTCACGACGCAAATTGCGAATTCATCAAACGGGAAAAAGTATTACTTCATCTTAGATATCGTTCAAGTAGTCATGTCCTATTCCTCGACAAACACCTCTGTGCCACCACCATTGCCGCCGAAACGGAGATCGCTCGGTTTCAATATGCAGAATAAGTCGATTATCGGCCGACAGCGCAATCCCCCCAGCTCTAAGGACAAGAAACGCTCCTTCATTTAAACTACTTCTTCCATAGCGGATTGGGATGCATTGATCCCATTTCCCACATTGGCATGGTTCCGGTTTCGAGTTGTATCCAGGGATGACTGATTGTATGACGGCTTACTCGTGGCTTTGCCTTCTAGAGCTGATGGAACAGCTTCTTGTGCAGTGGGCTATGTCTTCCTGACTTCTTCGGAGTTAACCTGACTCACTTTCTTGTTTGTTTGTGCATAAAATGAAAAGAAGCCTCATAATCGAGTCATCTAGAAGAAATCCTTCTTATCTCCTGTCAGTTCAGCTTGAGGTTTATCCGAGCCATAGTATAATGCACTGATAGATTCCTCTCTTCTTTTCCCAGAAGAATAAGGCATCAGAAAAATGCGTGCAAGAGCTTTGTATAAATGTGAACTCGGAGTGGGTGTCGCCCCTCCCCGCCACCCACCCACCCATTCAACCCTTCGCCATGAACTTTTATCACATTCTGTTGGGGCTCCACATGCTTCCTATTGATTGACCATGCTGTGCTTCGAGTACGCATCGCGCGAAGACTTCCTTGGACACAAAGGAGGATATCTAGGATGCAAAAAATCGTGCTTACTTTCCATTTCCTCTCAAAATCACTGCACTGACTTTTTGCCAGCTTCACAAACAGATGCAACATCTCCTCGACTACCTGGGGGTTCCGCCAACGCCTCTTCTTCAACTTCGCAGTTATACACTCGGACCTCTTGTTCCTGAAGTATGTCTGACCACCGCGACGATGGAGAATGCCGTAGACGTCATCTATGCTTCCTTGCCGGATGCCCCGGAACGACGCTTCGTTGCCCTCGACATTGAATGGGCGAGTAACTCACCAGAGCTATATCGCGTGGACCTCATCCAACTCGCGGTTCAGCAACATGTGTTCCTCCTCCGGACTCATCTACTTAATGCTCTTCCCTCAAGATTGGAACAATTATTAGGTGATGAAACTGTATGGAAAGTGTCAGCAGGAATCGCTGGTACGACAATCCCATTTCTTCTCTCATTATGCGGCATAACTGAACTAATTGGCAGGTGATGCGACTCGCATCAGGAATAAATTTGACATTCCCGTTGTAACACCTGGACTGCGTCCAGTGTTCGTACGACGCCCGCCGGACACAGCAGAGGCATCCGGACGGAATCCGGGTGCATACACCGGACACACCGGACGAGCAGAAAGGCTCCCGGCCGACACTCGAAGCCAAATAGCGAAGGGAAAACTGTACCTAAGCACGAGTAATTGAGCATACAAGGCACAGAGCTCACCGGCGATCACACAACGGACAATGCGATGGGTGGACGAGCAAACGAGCTTGCGGGATATGCGTCCGGCCGGACACTTAGAGTGTGGCGACGTGCGCGAGTGGCGTGGGAAACGGGCTGCCAATTGAGGGACGGGAACAAAGACAACGGTTCCGGGGTAGTTTGCGTGGCCGGAGTAGCCGGTTCACACGCGGTATTAACTTGTGTTAGTCGCGTCATGTAGACCGTGTGAAAATTAACTTACCTTTCCCCAACCACCACCTGCGAGAGCGAGAGCGAGGACGAGTCTGACGCCTGCGCTGTGTGCGCGTGCTTTAGGACTGGTTTCTTCTGGTTTCTTGTCTGTTTCTTGTCCTCGGGCTTCGACTACGGCGGCGCGCGACATTCTTACGGGCGCGCAAGGCTTTTACGGACGTGCAAGAGTCCCTTTTTGTTTCTTGTCTTCGGACTTCTCGCGAGCGACGATTGCGGCGCGCACGCAGAAGACATACTACGGACGGTTGGCTGGAGTCCGTGCATAGGCGCGTTCTGCTGGTTGACTTAGTTCTTTCGACGGAACGACGAGTACGGGCCTCGACGGCCATCGATTCCTCTCGAGAGACGCGCGAAGACTCCGTCTTACGGACGACGGGGGCCGTTAGTTGGATTACTTAGTTTTCATTCGGTGTTTCTCCTCTTCTTTCCGTCTCTCTTTCTATCATTCTTTTATTGGGTTGTTTAGCTACACTCCACCCCCTGAGTACCTATCAAGTTTACATCTGGTGACCACCGCAGGGCAGGGAAAGTTTGTGTAGCCCCCAAAAATATTTTATTTGTCGCCCTTTTTTTTGGGGCCTAGTAGTACAAATTTTAGTTATAAAGAAAGATAATTAGTAGCATTTTTTGGCCAGCCAAAGAACGGCAGAAAGAGGTTCGAATTTTTGTCTGAAGGACTGAAAGAGAGAGAAAAAAAAAAAATGGATTGGATGAATGCAGGACAACTTTGAGACTATTTTGTCAAGAAGTCTGTGGAGGAGTTGCGAGAGGAAGCAATGAGCACAAGGAATGATGTTGATGGGTTTGTGTTCGAGTTTGGGATGGATGCCCCTATGGTCTTGGATTTAGGGGGGAATAGGGGACGGAAAAGGATCGAGGAAATGGGGAAGGAAGAGCTGGTGTACGAAGTGGTTGTTTCTTTGATGCGCATACGGGTGTGCTCAAAGAAGATACGAGAGGGGGATCACCAGTACCAGCAGCTCCAGTTTTACCAAAGCCACTAACTACTGCAAAGACGTGGAGTAATTTTACGCAGTAAATATTCCGTGAAATAACTTAGAGAAGCAATAATAAATAATTAAAAGTGAACGAGGACGAGATTCGAACACACGACCCGCGTCAGAATAAGAATTACCATAAAGAGAAGCCGCGCTCAAGTCAACTAGACTACTGAGGCTTATACTACCTTGCCTCACTTAGTAATTATATACTGTCCCAACGGGGCGCAGCCCCGCAAGGAGTTAGGGTTATTGTTAGGGTTATTGTTAGGGTTATTTAAGGGTTAGTGGGGGGTTTGGGGGGCTCTGCCCCCCATAGTTAGGAGTTAGGGTTTGGGTAAGGGTTAGGGTAGATAGGTAGTTAGGGTTGTTAGGCTTAGTGTTGAGGATATATATAATCCCACTTAGTGTAGTGGTTAATATGTCATATTAGAATGTTTCCGGTTTAGGCTTTTATAGAGTCGTAAGTTCGAGTCACGCTTGTGTCGTTCACTTATATTTTGTATTTGTTACCACGCTATTTGGTATTACCACTTTGTATTACTTGGGTATTATTTCTACGTGGAATAATTACTGCTCTGATTTACCCCACGTCTTTGCAGTAGTTACTGGACTTGGTAATACTGGATTGGCTGGTACGCCTCGGGGGATCCAGAATATCTGGCGTGGGCTCAGTATAAGCGGAAGGAAGTCCGGAATCCGAGTGTCTCTCCTCAAGAAGCGCAAGTACCGGAGACGGCGCAGGCGGTCGTACGGGAGACGACTGCGAAGAAACCGGCAGACTCTCCTCAAGAAGCGCATGCACCGGTGATGTCGCAGCTGGTACGGGAGACACCTGCGAAACCAGTAGTCTCTCCTCAAGAAGCGCAAGTACCGGAGACGGCGCAGGCGGTCGTACGGGAAGCGACTGCAAAGAGACCGGTAGACGCTCCTCAAGAAGCGCAAGTACCGGGGATGGCGCAGCCAGTCATACCACCTGCCAAGAAAACGGCAGACTCTCCTCGAGAAGCGCAAGCACCAGTGACGGCGCAGCCAAGCATGCGGGGGACATCTGCGAGGCATCCGGTAGACCCTCCTCAAGAAGCGCAAGGACTGAGGACGGCAGCGGCGCATAGAGCAGGCACGAGTCGCGTTGGACTCGGGTGCTTCTACTGCTGGCGGCAGGGCCACCGGAAGCAGGACTGCTGGGAGCTGCGCGCGGACATCGAGCGCGGGTTGTGCAAGCTGGGTGCGGGGTACCGGGTGGTCCGGCTGGACGGTTCGGAACTACCGTACATGTGGGGCAAGAGTCTGTGCGAGCGCGCGAGATCGCGAGGCAGACGCTTTGGCCGCGGCGAACATCATCGAGCTGAACAGTTGCAAGGGGTTGAGATAGTGTCCGTATGGACTACTGTAGCTCGACAGAGCGCACCAGAAGCAAAGTCGAGCAGAGCACCGGTTCAGAGCAATACGGACAGACTGGTCGCGAGAGAGACCAAGGCATACGAGAAGGAAACGGGTGATCGACTTCGCGCACCAACGGCCAGCGGACATGTGGACGAAGCAGAGACGCGTTCGACAGATGCGTTGGCCAAGGTTCACAGCAGTACGGGCAAGAAAGAGGAAGAGAAAGGAGATTCGGAGCTGCAGGAACTGCGCCTTCGCGTACGGAAGCTGGAGGAAATCATCGACCAGCTGCGAAGAGAGCTAGCAGAGCAGAATCGGCGAGGATCCAGAGCAGGCAGCAAACTCGATCAGGAAGAGGACAATGAAGAGTCTGGGTCTGTTACGGCGACCGTAACCTCGAGCAGCGAGGGTAAGGCGCGCATTGGTTCGGAGGTCGAACGAGAAGCTGAGAAGAGAAGGCGATCGACGACCAATGTCAACCGAACCAAGAGCGCACAAGCATACGGGCGAACAGTTTCAGCAGCAGCAACAGTCCTGGCAGTCGTGCAAGAAGCTGAGAAGAGAAGGCAGCCGGATACAAAGAGTGTGCGAAACGCGAGCGCACAAGCATACGGACGACCAGACTCAGCAACAGCAACAGATAAGAGTCTCGGGGCACAGAAACACGGCTGGCGGTCATCACTTTTCTTTGAGAACAAGGGCACGGGGGCGTCTTAAGGGGCCAGAATTTTTTTAATCTTTATTTCTATATTTTAATCTCAATCTTAACTTTCACGGCGTTTCGAGCTAGTACACGCGTTTCACTGGTATTACGGATGGAAGCAATTCATTTTCTCTTTACTTCTTCTAACTGCATATTATTATTCGTATCATATTCACATTCATTGACAAGTTTCAAGTTTCTCGAAAAAAAAAAAAAAAAAAAAAAAAAAAGAATCAGGATAACAGACAGACAGACAGTCAGAGCGGAGTACAGTAGACAGTAGACAGTAGAATGTAATACGGAGAGAAAGAGGAAGAGGAGGAGAAACCGAGCAGGGCGAGGGCGAGACAGCGAGCAAGCGATGGCACGGACGAGCGGCAACTACGGCGGCAACTGCGCTGGCACGAGAACAAATACGGCGCGCGATCGAAGATGGCACGAAGAAAGGAGGAGGGACACTGGGCTAGAGGGAATGGAAGAGGAGTTAGGTGACAGAGACGGAAGGGGGAGACTCACGGACGACCATCGAAAAGACCAAAGTCCGGCCCAGAGATTTTCGCGATTTTCAATCACAAGCAAACACCCACAAGACCCAGTCAAGGACCACCACTACGCATAGCATGCACGACGGACAGCTAGTCGATTCAAGCACGCGCACGAGAACCAAGCGAAACAGAGCATCTACCTCGCAAACCCGACTCGGAAGCAAGCCAGACAGGCAAGGCGGAGTGACCGGGAGGTCACTATTCAAAGTGGGAAGGAGGTGTAACACCTGGACTGCGTCCAGTGTTCGTACGACGCCCGCCGGACACAGCAGAGGCATCCGGACGGAATCCGGGTGCATACACCGGACACCGGACGAGCAGAAAGGCTCCCGGCCGACACTCGAAGCCAAATAGCGAAGGGAAAACTGTACCTAAGCACGAGTAATTGAGCATACAAGGCACAGAGCTCACCGGCGATCACACAACGGACAATGCGATGGGTGGACGAGCAAACGAGCTTGCGGGATATGCGTCCGGCCGGACACTTAGAGTGTGGCGACGTGCGCGAGTGGCGTGGGAAACGGGCTGCCAATTGAGGGACGGGAACAAAGACAACGGTTCCGGGGTAGTTTGCGTGGCCGGAGTAGCCGGTTCACACGCGGTATTAACTTGTGTTAGTCGCGTCATGTA
This sequence comes from Trichaptum fuscoviolaceum, assembly GCA_910574455.1. NCBI lineage: Eukaryota > Fungi > Basidiomycota > Agaricomycetes > Hymenochaetales > Trichaptaceae > Trichaptum > Trichaptum fuscoviolaceum. The sequence continues at coordinate 3,575,541 of CAJSYZ010000009.1, read as the reverse complement.
GACCGTGTGAAAATTAACTTACCTTTCCCCAACCACCACCTGCGAGAGCGAGAGCGAGGACGAGTCTGACGCCTGCGCTGTGTGCGCGTGCTTTAGGACTGGTTTCTTCTGGTTTCTTGTCTGTTTCTTGTCCTCGGGCTTCGACTACGGCGGCGCGCGACATTCTTACGGGCGCGCAAGGCTTTTACAGACGTGCAAGAGTCCCTTTTTGTTTCTTGTCTTCGGACTTCTCGCGAGCGACGATTGCGGCGCGCACGCAGAAGACATACTACGGACGGTTGGCTGGAGTCCGTGCATAGGCGCGTTCTGCTGGTTGACTTAGTTCTTTCGACGGAACGACGAGTACGGGCCTCGACGGCCATCGATTCCTCTCGAGAGACGCGCGAAGACTCCGTCTTACGGACGACGGGGGCCGTTAGTTGGATTACTTAGTTTTCATTCGGTGTTTCTCCTCTTCTTTCCGTCTCTCTTTCTATCATTCTTTTATTGGGTTGTTTAGCTACACTCCACCCCCTGAGTACCTATCAAGTTTACACCGTATCCTCCTGTGTCGATTTGACAGATTGGGCGCGCTTCGTTTACCCCGATTTCTGGCCAAGAACGCCAACTTGGCTCCAGCTGCTTCTGAACCCCCGTCTCTGGTTCAAGTTTCCGCAACCGTTTATAAAGCTGGAGGAGATGGCGGGCAGGCTCCTGCAGACAAACATCGAAAAAGATGTCTTGGTCACGATGAGCAATTGGGCCGAAGTTGAGCTGTCAGCTGCTCAAGTCCATTGTAAGTTATCCTTTTCAAGTTGTCACTCAGGCTGACCATCTTCTCACTTGCATCTGCTCTATTAGATGCGGCAATCGACGCGCACAGCACGTTTGCTGTTGCTTCCGTCTTGAATCAAGATGCCTTGGCCTTACCGGATACAATAATCCATCACTTCCCAATGCTCGATATTGAGTAGGCTGAGGCCCGTTTGAATAGTGCTAACGGTGTTATCTTGTTGAGTAAATTGTTGAGTGCATGCTCTTGTCTTCAAAAGTTGCCAGGAGCATCGTGATTGTATCTATTATTGAATTGCTTCTCGTTGAATGATCATTGTAGACTGAGGTTGTCAATGGTGTTTGCTGTCGCTTTCAAGATGTCATGAAGATGAAGGTAGCTTGAAATCTCAAAACAGAGGTTCAAGTTCACTTGAGTACAGTAGTGGTAGTAGTAGTAAATCTCACTTGAGTCTGACTTGCCACCTGATGTACAGCTTCCCTCCTTACGCACTGATTTTGTCCTGAAACGCCGTTTTAAGGCCATCAGGCAGCCAGGCAACACTTCAGGCAGGCATGACAACGCTTCAACCCATTTAAGGAAGCTCCAGGACGCGCCAGCCGCCGTTAGCAATCTCTGATGTATTACACTTGAGCACTGAAATCCTGACTTGCATTCTGATGCACTGAGAGACGGCTTGCATCCTGAAACACTCCTTATTTCAGTGAGATAAGGCAATCAGTGTATTTTCAGACGAAGTAGCGACCCTTCAGACAGGTGCCAGCCAAATCAGGACGCGTCAGGACGCGTCAGTCGCCGTAAGCAAAAGGAAGTTTCCCTGATGTTATGTCAGCAAAAACGTCAGCTTTTTTGGTTGAAACTTCGGACAGGAAACTTGACCTTGCTCCTCTCACTAGCAAGGCTCATTATCCCGACTAGAGTCTCTACTTATGTTTTCTCTAGAAAGTCCGGATTCCTCTGAATTCATATACTGGAATCGCTCTAACTACGTTAAGCTCACGTGCCAGTGATGGCCGCAAGTTGTTTTTCCATACTACGAGTAAGGCATACCAAGTAGGTATGTATGCTTTAATCCTTTCAATACCTGCCTCTTGGCTCGTCGATATCCCTCCTATGTAGATAGCCTTGCAAACAATCGTCATCCGTTGACTCACTTTCCGACGTAATTGGCCACGGTACTCGCCAAGGCTCGTATCGTCGTTCCGGTTCGATTGATCTTCAGGAACAGGGTTTGGGGGTATGAATGTTCCACGTCATAGTGCACGCTCATTTATGGTTGCTGAAGCAGTAACCGGGCTTCGTGGCTACTTAGTACGCGTCCTGGAGTGCACGACGTCCGGCACTATACCCACTGAAGCATAGTCGAGCTAAGAAAATACCCTCCTTGTTGGACTTTACTGGCAGACTTCTGGTGCAACGGAAAATCAACCATCCTTATCCGTCACTGGGCTTCATTCAACTCCTCACGTATGAAGTAGGAGGCAACTCAAAGTTCAAACACGCCTGCAGTTCTGCCAATTTCGCGCAATCAGTGCGTCCTCTATCTTCCACTAAGGACGGAACCATACAAATCAAAAGCGGGAAAAGGGAATGACTCATCCTCGTTCTTATCCTGACGTACACCCCTTATCGTCTTCTTCCTACTTCTCCCGAGCAAAGCATCCAGGACGCTGAGCCTTCCCTTCTGCGTATAGGTTCACCCGGTGTTCAACGGTCAGATGTCATGAGAAGCGCAGCCCTGCGCCAAGGTGCCAACAACATAGGCGATGCGCTTGCTGCAACTGAACACGTTCTGAGGTATGTCCTCCAAATGTCTATGCATCACGCACTTCTTGCGTCACATTAGGGCTTTTCGAGTTCTCCATATGTTTAACGAGCCCTTATACGATTCAAATTCTCTCCAAACCCGGTAAGGGACGCCGCAGATTGAAAATTAAGCGTGCAAGCCTCGGGGTGATACTTACTCATTTTCGGTCCGAGATGCTTAAGATAAGATTAAACTAAATTTCATCCAGATAACGCTCCGGCAGCCCGTCATACCGACAAATGGCTCTCCCGACGCTAAAGCTTTGTACTCCACTTATTTCATCACACCTCGCATCATATGCAAAATCCAGTGAGTACAAGAACGTATCCGAAAGCATTTTTATTAACAAAAGTGGAACGAACGAAATACAACAGAGCGGCATCTACGGAAGTCCAAATACAAACAATACATTCTACAGGTTGTTGGTTGTGTTAGAGCGGACATGGTCGTGGTCATGGGTAAGTAATACAATTGCTGCTCGTGTGCATGAGGGGTATTCAGAACATGGGTATCTCGTTGTGGAGCGACGGAGGGGCACAGGGGAAGAGCAGACGCCATAAATTATGTGAATGAGGTATTCGGGTATTTGTCTTGGTGAAGATTATTTGAGTTAGGCCGCCGGATCGAATGAACGCAGTCGAACTCACGCGTGGAGCAAAAATCATGCAGCAATGGCGCGACCGGTGGATTGACAAGCCCAGCAGAACTCATCATAGGTTACTATCGGTTTCTGGATCTCGGGCCCAAGGTGCTAAATGAAAATTGCAGCAGACTAAGTCTCAGATGATAGGCTTGGGGATGTGCCAAGGAGTTAAAACGTACATTGGTGCAGGATTTATTGTGGCAGTTCTGAGGATGCTGAATGCTCCTCTCGCAGCGTCGAGAACTACAGTCTAACAGGGCCAGGACGTGCAGACGGACGAAATGCTGTCGTTTGAAGCTCGATATGAGCATGTTCAACGGGAGGACTCTGGTGACTCACTCCGCATTTCTGATAAAGTCGGCCTTCGCTGAACATCTCAATTAGATAACTTGATATACATGCATGCAAAAAACTCACGCAATATAGCGACACATGTGTGCAAGTAGTCCGAGTCTGAGCAGTCTGCAGCTCGTGACAGCTGGAGGAGGTGGAAGAGGAGGTGAGTGCCTTGACAGGATGTCGAGTCAGGAGGGGCATACGTACTTATACGAAACGAGGATCGACGGATGGAATAATTCCTGCAATAGAACGACAGCTGCCGTTAGCTGATAGATCGGCATCCCTTGGCTAAGCACGCCCGATCCGCCCGCCCCTTGAAATTGAAAATGCTTTCATTGTTGTTTTTCTTTCTTCGCTTACGGGTATGTGGTCATCGTGCTACCGTCGGAATTGAGTAGGAAAGAGTTTCAGGTGGACACACGGCAGCCTTCGCCAGCCACAGGGCACCCGCCCCCGCTTTCTGCGAACTCCACAGTCCATGAAGCTGGTGTCTGTCCCGCTCCCGCACGTCACCAATTCATGAAGACGAAGATGAGCAGGAATTATATCCACTACTCTGTGGCAAGCCTGCGAGTCTGATCAGCGCTATCATTATCGATGATATGGCATGACACAGACCAGTGAACGAAACTGGAGCATACAATGCATTCAATGTGAGCCAAGACGCTTCTCATGTAGGATGAAGTTCTTCAGAGGTCAGCTGAGCGTAGCTGACGTTCCCGTAGCTAGGCGTCGATTGCATGTCGGGAGCAATGAGGCTCAGAACTTGAAGTAGTGTCTGAAGCAAGTCCGGAAATGGCCGAGAATATCTCTGCCGAACTTGCCGCTCCGCTTGACATATAGATTTCATCAGCCTGGCAACGCTCGTCTTGACTCTCACCTCCGGATATCTGTTCTTTGGATACACCACAGAAATACTGCGTTCCGAACGTCAGAGAATAACGGAACGACGCACAGGATGAAGATGTCGGCGCTGCGTGTAATCGCGAAATCGCAAGATGCTGCGGACGGGCCTACGAACGCGTACCGAGCTACCTCATCTAGGCACGAAGGCATCTCACTCTCGAATTCATTGTCAACGCATTGCACAAAAGCACTTGGCCCCTCGTCTCCGATATTGGTCACGAGCCTCAGCAAGTGAGCCACTCCAGTTAGTTGTCGTGGGTTCAACACTGTATCTCACTCACACTGTGCCAGCTTTTGCCTCTCACGGTATTCCACATCCAAGCGCAAATGTCCTTATCGGATACTCTGAAAGGTACAGAGCCCCCAGTCTTATCGCGCTTCTAGTGCCTCTTTGACTTTGGGTACTATGCCGTAATACTTGTGTATGTGTTTGGAGGTCAACACGAACACACGGCCTTTACGCTCATGACATGTCGATGTCTACTCGACTATGCTGTTAGTAGAATGGGAACACTGCCACTACTAGAAGTCATCGCATGACGTATAAGGTGATCAAATCGTCAGTTTTTCCAACACCGTGATAGGGCGAGATCGAGGTACAAGCACATGCTAATGGTCACTCCGTGTCTGCTCGTGTGTTGCTTTTGGGGGTGATCGGACTTACAAGCTTTCTCTGCAGGCTCTGAACTCAAAATCTTTGAAACCCTACCTCCGCTGACAGGGCACTATCAAACCTTAGATTATCAACGGGACCAGAGTGAGTGAGTTGGACTGCTCAGGTTATGGTCTTGACCACTGTATGCGATCTTTCTCACACTGCCTTCTCTCTTTAAACCGTCGGTTCTAACGCATGCATGCCGTGTACATATATATTCGATCCATATGCCCCACCGTTTGAAGGAGGGAGAAACCGCCGAGATACTGGACCAGGAGTCGAACCTGTGCGTATCAAGTTCCTGCCTCACGCTTGCTTCATTGACAGAAGCTGCTGCTTCTCCTCTCGTCACGTAAACAGGACTTAGAGTGGCGATCGGGGAAAGCCAGGAAACCACAGAGACATTTGTGCCAAAGTCTGAGCCGCCAGTAGACTGTATGTGCGTGAGATCTAAGTGCATGGAAAGCTTGGCTTCATGTGTCTGCTGTCAATTAACAATCTGCCTCCTTAGAAGAGCAGCAAGCTCAAATGATATCTGATGATATATTAACTCGTAAGCTCGGGCCGTCACATTTGCTTAATCTCACATACGTCTATTGACCCACTCTTTGGCCCCAAAGTACGGCGCATTGAAGGGAATCGTCCACGGGTTCTCCGCGGACTGCCATGATCGCCATTTCTGGTCCCCAAATGCCTTAAGCACGTGTTGGACTCGGGTGAGTAGGCACTCACGGGCCACGGCCATTAATACACAGTGCTATACAGTACATTGATATGACGGCTCATGTAGTGCACTCTTCTTTTGCCCGATTCCCAGAATGAGCCGAGTATGTGGTCCTGTGGATAATGGTCCTCAGAGATATAGATCAGAATCGCTAAGATGCATGCGTTTTCTGAGACTACATTAGAGGCACGGAATCTGATTTGCCTCCGATCTAATCATATATGAATCTGAGTGCAACATCTCTCCTTTCTTAGATAGAGGGACACTAAAGGATATTTTCTACAATTACTACGAACACATTTGAGCAGCACAGTTAGCACGTATATAAACCAATTCGAATTGCCATCCGGGCGGTCAGTAAGACACATGTAGTATTTCCGTAAGCCACACCTGTGTATATTTATAAACTCCTAGCCTCTCCCCGGTCCATCTACTATTAGTAGTTAACCGTCGTCTACATGTAAATCGGTCTACGTCTGCGTTATGGCTGAGATGAAATCGAGATTTTCTGACCGATGTTTGAGTATACCGTCGGACATGTAATGCATGAAATGGAAGGGTTGCGAAACATGAGAGGTTCTATTTCACAAACGTTTCTTTCGCCGAGTAGGATGGGCATTGTCCCAATAGGCATCGGCACCCATTCTTTTACTAAGTCGGGATGCGATCGGAGAACAAATCTCACCGGGTCTGTCTGTCTTACATTTTGTAAACGACTCATCCATTCTTCCAAGTCATTCTACTACAATGTAGCTATATATATGTACTATTATTTGCTATGTTAGCGTAAGATGTATTTGATCGTGATGCAGCAGATCCCCTGGCTCAACCTGACGCTTAATTTAGGGCCGGTTCGACTTAGCGTTCACTGTCAACGCGCTGTCAGCGAATATCCTATCTCTCCTACCTTCATCACTTACTTCCTTGTTCCAGTGATGAATCTCTCTCCGGAATCTCTGATGGAACGAATTGTGTCCCTATTGAATGTATGGACTCATCTAATGATGATAGCCGCATCCTGTCTCAACCAAGCTGAGCAAATACAACAAGGCATACCCCACTTTTACTAGTATGTTGCCAGTGCCACTTGTTGCTCCAGTTGCGCCAGTGCACGGCATTCTAGCTCTCCTAGCTCTATCCACCTTCTACTCAGTCGCTACGATACTTCCACTGATGACGGAGCAACAGCTAATCTCGTCTTTGCCCACCTCGGGTCCGTTCGCGTAGAATGCAGATTTCAGGATCAATCGCGAACAATGCCTCCTTACTCATGCGCGCTCGCGCTTGTGCTTGCTCTCCGAGCCCGAGTAGTCGCACGTTTCAAGAGGTGGTCATTCTCCATTGCGGACCTCGTCCCGGTGTTGACATACGTTGTTAAATGATGCGCCCGAGCTAGCTATGTAATCGGTGAGTTCGGCTGGTCATATTGGTAGCGAGCGAATTCATGCCAACCTTGCATTCATCCCTCAGCGGCCTCGTCTGTATCGTAGCTTGTTCAGGAGAACAGTACTTGAATACAGTATCAAGATGCCTCTTCATCACCGAGTGAGACCGATATCATCAATGCTTTGATGTCTCGATAAATTTTATTTCAGCGGCCATCAAATACTCGGCTAATTGACATTTGTTGACACAAAGAGGGCCTCTGCATTATACACTAGAACTGCCGCGTACTTCGCGGTTCATCTTCATCTACACAGCTCCAGATGCTCATGACCAACTGCGCCCGCTACAGTCCGCGGTACTGCGCCCGGGCACAGCGCCGTTGTGACCGGCGGGTTCTGGGGACGACATCCGGACCGGTAATACGTCTTGCAACGTATATAAGACACGACCTGGTGCAGCAATCCAAGCTCGAATTCACTACTACAGCAGGCAAAGACACAATGGCAACCTCTAACATCGTTCTCCCCCCGCTCGACACCTGGGCTAAGGAGCATCTTACTGCTCTGATCACTGCGAAGACCGGCCAGGACTTCGACCAAGCGTTCGACGACTTCATCGCCAAGAACGTTAAAGTGACATTCAACGGCGCTCCGCTTACTCGTGATCAATACAAACAGCAGCTCCAGGGCGAACGCCTTCTGGAAGCAGATGCAACCATCAACATCGAGAACGTTGTAATCGCACCGCAATTGAATACTCAGGCAACGCAGGTGAAATTTCGTAATGTTGTTTGTGAAACATCAAGCTCAATTCTAACCCTAATGCACAAAACAGAGCTCAGGATTGGTTGGAATCTTCTACACCGCGCTATTCATCGAGTCTATACGCATTTTGGGTGGCGCAGCTGAACACAAAGCCCAGTCCTCACTTAACATACAGTACGTCTTATTGCGTTATGCCTGGACTGCTCTTCTAACTCTCTCTAATTGTCTGTCAGAGTCGCTCAAGACGAATCGATCCCCCTTCCACCTAACGGTATCCGTGGTGACGTAGACAGAAGGCGCGTTGTCGTTTTGGACCAGGTCCTCATTGACAACCAGGTCCCGGTAACTCTTCCAGGCCAGCCAAACGACCAGACCTCCAACTAAGACCCAGTAGTTGAGGGACAGCGCTTTGCGAGCAAGACGATCTGTACTGTTATTTGACATAACTCACCGCATGTATTGTACTTGTAATTAAGCGGCAGATAATCTAATTCGTCTTTATGTGTAATAGAACATTCTGCATATCTCTATCACCATCCTGTAGCTGAATCAGACCACTCATGGTGGCTCTTCTAGTTCTATGTGGCTAAGTACACAATCGACCAAGTTTAAAGGTTTGTCGCTTTACAGATTCTGAAAAGACAACAATCTTCTGCGCCAGTGGCTTTACTTCGGTACACACTGGCTCTGATACTGATAGTCGCAGAGGGTTTAGGTTCTGTCTGATGCTACATCCAGCCATGCGCCAGCCAACTTCAAACTTATCAAATATGGCGAGGCGTCTGGATCCAGAATATTAGGTCTGGGGGAAGTTGAGGCTCCGGTGATTGATTAGTTTGGGTTAAAATAAAGCCTATGTTCGTGACTTTCTTGTTACGCCTGATCAGATCATAGTAAGAGGCTCGGAAGTTACGGAGAGGGGGGTTTTCTGCATTGATGTACCATATTAGCCGGTGTGAGATCGTAGAAATTGATTGGAAATTAGAATGCGAGTCAGAACTTAGTGGGGACAGGGGACATACAGAACGTCATCTGCCAGACCAAAGAAGTGCGGTAGAAGCCTCGCTCATTTTAAACTGCGCTGACATGTACATTTGTGACTACGTCAAGAGGATCTAGATCTCCGTCAGCATCGTTCCACTGAAGCATATATAAAGATGGGCCCATTCGGGACAGTCGGGATCAATAGTCTCTTCTTCTACCGGCCTCACGAATTTGCCGCTACCATTTGCCGCACCAGGTAGCGGCTGGTAGCGGCTGCACTGATAGCAAAGCCGCACTCAGGGCACCAATGATAAAATAGAATAAATTCCCAAAATAATAAAGTCATAATAATCATAGAATTACAATACAATGAAGTCTTATGAGTAGCGGCAGTTTGTCAATGGAGCCGCTACCATTTGAAATAGAGCCGCTACCATTTGAAATTGGGCCGCTTCCATTTGAAATTGGGCCGCTACCAGGCTGCATCCACAGCCACTCGAGGGCCGCACCAGAGTCAGACAGAGCCGCACCGGGGTCCCGACATACCTACTAAAGCATATGAGATTCAGGCACTGACACTGCCTCTCATTCACTTACTGGACAGCCACATCTCATGCATGATCTTGTCCATATGATGCAAAGTCTTGTTAGATTCACTCAGTGTATTCAACTTAGTTTTGTTTGTCTAACTATAATTACTTACTCCTGCAATACAATATGCTTTAACAAACATATAGACTGTTCCGGTTCCGCATATGCATGAGAATGTTAAAAATAAAACCTGCACTCGTGAGAACATTTGGGTAATTCAAGTTAGGGAATAAGGGACTCGGCCCGTGTTCTATTTTCCAATACAGATTTACATAATAAGTTACAAGATCAGTTCGTACAGACGGCACACTCTTGCCGTTACTAGACCCCGAGCACTTATGACACCCCGCGCCGCACCACTTATCAGATGCGGCCCAGGTAGCTCTACCAGCCGCTACCAGCCACTACCTGGTGCGGCAAATGGTAGCGGCAAATTTGTGGTGCCGGTTTCAGCCCAGCTTCTACCGTAGACATACTGAGAGTTATGTCTACGGTAGAAGCTGGGCTGAAACAGAGCAAATATCTCAATGCTCTACATGACGATTTCATTGGCTATGGAAGGCACGTTGGATTCGACGAAGAAGTAAAAAGGAGCCTCGAGGACGTCGCGAACCAGAGGTTGACCCAGCCTCAAACCATCGATGACTACCTAGATCTTGTCAAATTGATCTTAGAGAAACATCCGGTCCTCATGCACCGTAATCCTGTGGAAGTTTATCTCAGAGTCTTCAAGGCAAACTATTTTGAAGAATCCGGGGAGCCTGGGCCGGCATGGGATGACTTCAAAAGATTGGTAGACATATGCCTTAAAGCGCGAAGATTCCGGTCAATCCGTCTTTTAGGTAAGAGTGGATGGTGCTTACTTTGAGCACTATATCTGATGTATATTCGTTTCACAGACATATTCTATACAGATGATAGTTATGATTTATACACCAAGGATTATATTGAATGGAAATAGTATGTGAATTATCTATTCTGATAGTCGAGATTCTGACAGACTTTATCTTTCTTCATGCCAGTGTGGACAAGTATCTGTTACGACCGAGAGTGGTTCCTTCGCTTTCGAGACCCTGAATCGGACACGGACGACGATCGGACGCTATGAGCGGTGGTTCTCACTCTGAGAAGCACTTTACAAGTCAATTAAGCTATTCTAAACATCAGAGCTAAAGATAAACACATCACCTGAGAAGCACTTTACAAGAGGCCAAAAGTGGAGTGCTTCGCAGGGGGATCCGCGGTTTTGATGAACAAAGGTAAAAACTATACAGTACCAAGCCACTGGACCCTGATCCGACTAGGTCCGACCTATACCGCTGACGTAAGTCGGAGTTCGGGGTCCCGCTCTAGTCGGGGTCCCGCATCGGTAGAGCGGAGGTTCGAGTCGGAGTGGCGGAAGAAAGAAAGAAAGGAGAATTGTTTGCAGGGCGCTTGTCCTAGCGGCCTGCAAACATACAGGCAAGTAATCTACGCAAAAAGGAAGAGAATCGGAGTCAAAGAAAGTCCGGTTTCGGACCGGACATGTCGGGGATCCGACTCGGAGTGTGATCGTAAAAGAAAATAAAAGAAAAATAAAAGAAATAAAATAACCTGAGGCGGATTCCTGACATTATCCCCCTCCAAGGGCGCTCCTAAAGAGCGCGCGCGAGCGTTAGCGAATGGCGTCGGGGTACCGACGATAGAACTTTCGGATAACGGCGGGGGCATGCTCCATGTCCGCGGCATCGATCCATTGGTCTTCCTCGGGTCCATAGCCTTTCCAGCGAACCAAATACTGCAGAGTCCGACCTCGACCGCTTCGGCGCGAATTAAGGACTTCGGATACTTCGTATTCAATGTCGCCGTCGACGTTTACGGGCTCTGGCGGTGTCTGGACGCGACCAGGAATGGTGTCCGGTGTATACTTCGTGAGAAGCGACACATGGAACACTGGGTGAATCCGCATAGTCGCAGGCAGCTGAAGCTCGTAATTCAAGAGTCCGATCTTCCGCAAAACCGTGTAGGGTCCGAGTCTCCGCGGATTCAGCTTGCGCGTGCCCGGTATTGCGATATTCCGTGCGTCGAGCCATACCTTGTCTCCTGGTCGGATGTCCGGCGTGTCTGCATGTCCCTGATCGTAGTACCGCTTCATCCGCTCCGCTGCGACTTCGAGAGCCGCGCGAGCGTCCTCCTGAGCCTTCTGAAGCAGGTCGAGTCAGTCGTCCGCTGCAGGTACCGTCGAAAGTCCGGCACTCGGTACAATGGTGAACTCGGGGTCGTATCCATACAGCAGTGCGAAGGGAGACACCTTGGTAGCGGAGTGCGCTCGCGTGTTGTGCGCAAACTCCGCCATGGGCAGTAACTCCGACCAATTTTCCTGTCGGACGTCCGTGAACGCGCGGAGATATTGTTCCAACTCCTGGTTCACCCGCTCGGTCTGACCGTCCGTTTGCGGGTGGAAGGATGTCGACGTTGCGCCCTCAATACCGAGTCGGTGGAGTACCGCCTTCATAAACCGGGACACGAACTGCGTACCCCGGTCCGAAATGACTTTGCGCGGCGTGCCATGGTGTTTCCAAACTTCGGACACAAACAAGTCGGCCGTCCGCGCAGAGTCAATATCCGAGGTCGTCGGTATGAAATGGGCCTGCTTGGTGAGTCGGTCTACAACCACGAAGATCGCGTCGTATTCACCGGACTGTGGCAGCTGGGTGATGAAGTCGCAAGAAATGACCTGCCACGGTCCGTCTGGTACTTCGTTGGGCTGAAGCGGACCCACCGGACGTTGCGGGATGTTCTTCGTCCGCATACAAGTGTCACAGCCCGACACGTACCGCTCGACGAAGGTAGACATACCAGGCCACCAGTAGTTCCGACTCACCAGCTCGTAGGTCTTCCAACGACCCGGATGTCCGACCGGAAGCGAATCGTGGTGTAACTTGACGATGTCGCGGCGGATCTCCTCGTCCTTCGGCACATAGACCTTACCCCGGTACAGCAGCAGCCCATCCTCCGTGTTCCACTCCTCCAGATCGTTCGCCAGCGCGCGCGGAGCCCCTTCCTTCACTTTCTCAATCGCCTCGACCAATTCCTCGTCAAACCTCTCGGACTCCCGAATCCTCCGCAACAACTCCGTATCCCCCTCTGCCCGGACCATCCCTCGTCGCATCGCCAATGTATAGAAGCGGTTTGTGTCCAGAAGGACCTTGTTCGTATTGTCCGGTCCGTCAGGACGAAGATCTTCGCGCCTGGACAAAGCATCTGGCTTTCCACCGAGTCGTCCGGGACGGTGACGGATCAGAAAGTCAAAATGGCTAAGGAACAAGCTCCAGCGGGCCTGGCGTCTCGTAAGGTTTCGGGCTTCCGCAAAGAAGAGCAGATTTCGGTGGTCCGACACAATATCAATTTTGTGCGGACTTCCTTCGAGATAGTGCCGCCACTCGTCCAAGGCTCGGACGATGGCTAGAAGCTCCTTGTCGTGGATCTCATAGTTCCTCTCCGCATCGCCCAGGGACTTCGAATAGTAGGCCACTGGGTGAATGTCACCGTCTGGTCCGATCTGCGAAAGTACCGCTCCGGTCGCGAAGTCCGAAGCATCGCATTCGAGGATGAAGGGTTTCTCAAGGTCGGGCATCGCAAGGACCGGTGCCTCAGCAAACTTCTTCTTCAGACCATCAAAGGACTCTTGCTGGCGGGTAGTCCAGCGCCACTGGACATCCTTCCGCAACAATTCGGTCATGGGAACCGCCAGCTTCGAGAAGTCCTTGATAAAACGTCGGTAGAAGTTTGCAAACCCCAAGAAAGCCTGAATGTCCTTCACCTTCGCCGGAGTCGGCCAGTCGGCCACCGCTTCGACCTTCTTCGGATCCATCGAGATAATCCCAGAGCCAATGATCATACCCAAGTACTCGATGGAGTCCTTGTGGAACTCGCACTTTTCGGGCTTACAGAACAGGTCATACTTCTCCAGACGTCGGAGTACCTCCTTAACGTGTTCCTCGTGCTCCGACTCGTTCTCCGAAAAAATGCAGATGTCATCGAGGTAGATAATGACAATAACATCCAGCATATCCTTGAAGAGCTCGTTCATCATCCGCTGAAACGTAGCGGGTGCGTTCGTAAGTCCGAAAGTCATAACGGTCGGTTCGAAGTGGCCCTCCTGAGTCCGAAAAGCGGCCTTCCACTCGTCGCCTTCCTTGATGCGGATATTGTTGTATCCGGCCCGCAAGTCGAGCTTAGTGAAGACGCGGGCCTTCTTCAAGGAATCGATGAGTTCTGTGGTCAGGGGAAGCGGGTACCGATTTTTGACGGTGATCTCATTGAGTTTTCGGTAGTCAACGACCATCCGAAGCGATCCGTCCTTCTTTTTGATGAAGAAGACCGGAGCAGCGGCGGGGGACTTCGACGGTCGGATGTAACCCTTTCGAAGGTTCTCCTCAATGAACTCCTTCAAGGCTGCACGTTCCGCCGGTGCCATCGGATAGATCCTGCTGTACGAAGGGGTCGATCCGGGCTCCAGGTCGATTGCATGGTCAAACGGCTTCCTCTCGGGCAACCGTTCGGCCTCTGACTTCGAAAACACCTTCGCAAACTCGCGGTACTGCGGGGGGACCATCTCCTCGAAGGACTTATCGCCCTCCTTCACTGCCGACTTCTCCGCAATCGCCTGCGACCAGGTATACGAGGCCACAACTTTATGCACAAAGTCCAGATCGTCCGCCACATAGAACTGCTCCGCGTCATGGTAGATGTCCATGTACTTTTCGGAGTACCGAAATCCGGGGGGAATCTTCGCAAGGTCGTCAGACTCACTGTCCGACTCATCTGAATCATCACCGACTTCCGCAACACAGACTCTCGCATGGGGCTGCGGTCGCGGTCGCATCTGTCGACTGTTCTTGCATCGCGCGGCCCGCAACTTGCGAACGGCGCGGGGTAGCGGTTGTCCGGCTTCTACGACTCTTGCCGCTTCGACAGGGCGGCATTCGTTCGGACATCGCGTGAAGCTGATGGTCTCGTCGTTCCAATCAATCTCGGGGTTATGGTGGTGTAGCCAATCTATCCCAATAATCAATGGATAGTCTCCGATGTTTGCCACTGTGGCATCGACTTCTTCTTTGTGTCCACCGATCTCCAGAGTAAGTCGGACTTGGTCTGTAATCGGACCACTCTGGTTCAGCGAATCGTCGGCGTTGTACACCTTGATTGGTCGGTCGAGAGGACGAGTACGTAATCCGAACTTCCGCACCAGCTTCTGGTTGATAATCACCGAAAATGCTCCGCAGTCTAGCAGCGCTCTCATGCTCAAAATCTTTCGGCCGTCACTTATTCTCACTGGGACATGGATGAATCGACGCAAACTCTTGTGTATTAGCGAAGTACGATTGTACACAGAGGGATCGGACACATCATCATCTAACAGCGAAAATCGGTTCGGGGTCTTTGGCGGAACGACCGCACGCCTAGACCCACTCAAAAACCCTGACTCTTGAGAGCAGCTGCGACCGCTTTGGCAATCTCGTCAACGGTCGGAGTGCGAGCGGCGTTCACGGTCGGAGTCTCGTCGCGGACTTCCTCGAGGGTCGCAGTCGGTGTCTTGGGAGCGGCGGCAGGCGCAGAGGCGGCGGGCGGAGCGGTGGATGACGAGGCGGCGGTCTGTGAAGCCACCTTCGATCGGACATTTGATCTCTTGCTCCGCTGCGGACAGTCTCGAGCCAGATGTCCATGCTCACCGCACTGGAAGCAAAGTCCGCGGCGCATCATCTCTTCAGTGCTCAAGCGATCGATGTCCATCGCGTCGGGGTCCCGAGTCGGTCCGCGCGAAGCGGAGTGGTGTGTCTGCGAGCGAGAGCCCCAGTTCGGACTCCAGTTGTTCTGCTTGAAGCCAGTCCGACGCGCACGCAAGTCCTCATCGTATTCGCAAAGCAGTCGGACCCACTGGTCGAAGCTCTTGGTCTCCCGGATCTCCTTGCTCGCCAGATCGTAGCGGAACTGACTGCTGAGTCCGGTCTCGAACACCAACATCTTCCCATCCATCCCCCAGTCCACCTCCGACTCCACCAGCAACGCACGAAACTTCGCCGCATACTCCAACACCGTGTCCTTGCCCTGGCGCAGTTTCATAAGCTCCTGTCCGGCGTGGCGTTTGATGTTCGGACGTCCGAACGCGGACTGGAGGGACTCCAGGAAGAGTTCCAAGTCGGTCATGAGGGTGGGGACTTCGGTGCCCTCGAGGGCGGCGGTCGTGTGCGGACGAGCCCATTGTTCAGCGGGCCCGCGGAGTAGCGAAGCGGCCCATAGACAGGCCATCGTTGGACTGCCTACAAACTCCTGGGGGCGCATCCGGACATAAAGTCGGACCTTCTGCGACCACTCCTCAAAGCTGATACTCTCCGCCTCCTTATCTTTCGGCGTACGCCCATAGAACGCGGGCGGGGCACCGACCTTCGGACCCTTGGGAGTGCGGGTCGCACCTTCCTGCGCATTTCGGACAAACAGGTTCATGAAGTCGTGGAGGCGCTGGTTTTCGGCGGTCACCTCCTGCAGGTGTGACTGGAGAGGTCGGGTGGCATCATTGATAGCCTGGAGGACGTCTGGGGGGAGGTCTCCGCCCTGCTGGGGTGGTGGTGCGGTCTGGGCGGGAGTGGCGCCCGGAGTCGGAGTCGGAGCAGCGCCTGGCGCGGGCGCTGCTTGCGCGGGGTTGATCGGGTCGGTCATATCTTCGTCGGAGTCTTCTTGTCCGAATCTTCCCATTCAGAGGGATCAAAAATCGGTCGGTGCAATCGCAGGGCGTCGAAAGAACAAACTTTTGGCCTAATGTTACGACCGAGAGTGGTTCCTTTGCTTTCGAGACCCTGAATCGGACACGGACGACGATCGGACGCTATGAGCGGTGGTTCTCACTCTGAGAAGCACTTTACAAGTCAATTAAGCTATTCTAAACATCAGAGCTAAAGATAAACACATCACCTGAGAAGCACTTTACAAGAGGCCAAAAGTGGAGTGCTTCGCAGGGGGATCCGCGGGTTTGATGAACAAAGGTAAAAACTATACAGTACCAAGCCACTGGACCCTGATCCGACTAGGTCCGACCTATACCGCTGACGTAAGTCGGAGTTCGGGGTCCCGCTCTAGTCGGGGTCCCGCATCGGTAGAGCGGAGGTTCGAGTCGGAGTGGCGGAAGAAAGAAAGAAAGGAGAATTGTTTGCAGGGCGCTTGTCCTAGCGGCCTGCAAACATACAGGCAAGTAATCTACGCAAAAAGGAAGAGAATCGGAGTCAAAGAAAGTCCGGTTTCGGACCGGACATGTCGGGGATCCGACTCGGAGTGTGATCGTAAAAGAAAATAAAAGAAAAATAAAAGAAATAAAATAACCTGAGGCGGATTCCTAACAGTATCGGTTGATTGAGCAAGAAAGTGCATAGAGACTATTCCACAAGTGATTTAGGCAGGATAAATTGTCACGTTATAGATAACGTTGATGCCGCATATAAATGTCATACAATTGCGTAGGTGTGTCCCTGAAAACTTCACCCTATGAGATAGAACCGACGGGGCTCACTTGTAAGGCTCGCCAGAAAATTATGGAGATACTTAATGCGCATTCACGTCTAATATCTGCCATCAATGAAATCTTCTTACGCCTGAGTCCTGACCAGATTATAGAGACACGTAATAGCTCGGAAGTTACTGTGCGCCGAGCATCGACATACCATATTGACTTGTGTGAGCTCGTAAAAATGGAGTGAGATGTGAGTTAGTGGGGACATACAGAAAGAGAAAGATATTGATCCACCATCTACGTAAGTGATGTGCATTGTGCGAAGCGTAGTGTTGCTAAAGTTCAGTTCAGGATAGGCCCGAACTGGGTTCGAACTCCGAACTGAACCGGGTTCAGGTTCAGGTTCAGAGAAATCTCAGATTTTGAACCTGAGTTCAGTTCGGGGTTCAGGCCTCTGGAGAAATGCTGAACCTGGTTCGAACCGGGTTCGAACCCTGAACTTCAGGTAAGTTTCCCACCCTTTAAAGATGGAAAACCTTATAGTTTGACAACTATAAAGTACTTAAAATGTCAATTAAAAGTGAAACCTATCAACATTAAGCAGAATCTATGTCTAGAATATACTAAATGTACTAAGGTTCATTGCTGAACTGAGTTTGAACCCAGTTTGAACCTGGCTCAAGTGGGATTATATAACGAAATTTCCATATATGGTATGTACTAAGGCTTTCTTAAAATAGATACTTAAACCGGGTTCAAACCGGGTTCAGCCAGAATTTGGGCTGGCTGGACTGAACTGAACTGAACTTCGAGTTCAGTTCGGGGTTCAGGCTGAGGCCGGAAAATCCGAACAGTTCAGTTCGGGGTTCGGACCAAAAGGGGTCTGAACTGAACTGAACTGAACTTTAGCAACACTAGCGAAGCGTAGTCTGTGTGGCCTCATGGCCTTTTGCTTGGTTTGTGTGTGTATGTTGTGGTAGATTGCGCGTGGAGCCGAAGTCAAGGCTGAATGGACATTCTCAAAAGGATATGTCCCAAAGGATCTAGATCCCAGTCAACATCGACCCGCAGAAGTATATAATGGAGTACTCTTTCAGACAGTGTCATCCTCTGTGAGTGCTATCTACTTCAAGTTGTCACTTATCTTCCAAACCCCAACATGTCCTCTGACACACCTGATTTAAAGGAGAGCAGGTATATCTCTGCTGTGATGGAAGACTTCTTCGGCGATAAGTACCACATTAAATGTGACCAAGAAGTACAGAAGAGCCTCGAGGAAGACGTAAATAAAAAGTTGGCCGATCCTCAAAGCACGGATGATTATCTAAATCTCGTCAAATTGATATTAGAGAAACATCCAAACATCATACTAGCCCATCGTCCTGTGCACATGTATCTCAATCGCTTCAAGGCAAAATATGTGAACAATAATGCGGATACTGGGCCGGCATGGGAAGGTTTCAAGAGATTGGTAGCCATATGCCTTAGAGCTGGAAGATTCGAGACAATCCGTCTTCTTGGTACGACTTGGTAGTGCTTACCGAGAGACTTATCTCTGACATATTCGATTTCCAGACGCATTTCATTATGATGATCCACTTTACGGTAAATACATAATACCTATTGAGTGGTATTAGTAAGTAATTTACATGATGTTTCCCTTACACTCAACGCTGATCGGTTCGATATTTCTCTGTGCCAGTGTGGACAAGTATAGGTCGGACGAGTAGTTTGCTAGAGAAGGCCGAAGGTGCCATTCTTCGACCTATATAGGCGAGAATTGTTATCAATCTTTGAAGATCATTGTCTGCTATGTATATGATTTAAAATTGTGCAAGAATTACTTCCCTGAAATTTTGTGATTCCAGCGCGTATTTTGAGTGATGACAGCAGTACGAACAGTGACATAAGATATTGAACGGTCTTTGCGAATC
The DNA here is from genome assembly GCA_910574455.1 of Trichaptum fuscoviolaceum. NCBI lineage: Eukaryota > Fungi > Basidiomycota > Agaricomycetes > Hymenochaetales > Trichaptaceae > Trichaptum > Trichaptum fuscoviolaceum. Next base: position 3,556,553 of record CAJSYZ010000009.1, on the reverse strand, counting down.
ACAATTAACCGGCATTTACTACCTAAATTGAAGGCTGACTTCCTTCGTTGGCTTCGGGTCAGCTAACGGTAACAAGTTCTGTAGTAGCCATGATTAGCTTTGATCATGAGATTACGTCCGGCTACCAAGACAATTAGGTTTGAAATGTCAGCGTACGCACTGATAGTGATTTAGGGACAGTTAGAGAGGTTGCACCGCATCTGTACGTGTCGAGTCTAAGGAAGTGATTAGGGTAACAGTTGATAGGAGAGACTATGGATGTTCGAGATCTGAGTCGTTTTGAATCTGGCACTTTGGATTGTGGGCTTACCAGAATTTGTACTTCGCCCTACACAAGCATGATGCCTGTACGATTCTTCGCTTTTTTCCCTCTGTGTCATGATGTCTTGTCTTTACTACCCCGCGACCTAAAATAATTACTATATAAGAAACTTCCGAAGAGCCACTCATCTAATTCCGAGACTCACTTTCTTCATCGTCCCCGTTAGAACGCCACAATAGCAGCCAAAGTGCAGCGAACACATACATACATTATGCCCAGCCATTGCCATAAGACTAGTGATAGAGAGCACTCGGTGTGGATGTAAAGCTCTAAAGCAACTCGAACAAGATGACAAGAAGAGATTTCTTAGATTGGGAGGCAAGGTGGACTTTGGGATTGTGACTAGTAGATATGAGAGAAGATTACGGAGAGGGTGTGAATGAGAAATAATTGACGGATGGATGAAGGTTGCGGCTCACCAGACCACCTGCAAGTTTTCTTGCGCTCCTTCATTCACCACCAATACAATCACTCGTTCATTCTTCAACGGTACAGCCACGTTGTCACTCCGGTCCAATTCAACGACTAAGACTGAGACTTAGCGCTTGAAACCAGGATGGGAGGTCATGTTGATGGCTTGTCGGCATGTAGGCCTGGGGGACGGCCGCCTTGCAATTACGATGATACTGTAAGGCACAACACCTAAGCGGGTATTGTCGCTTCGAGATAAAAGAGTAGAGTATAGAGTAGAGTCGCTGTTCGTCTGAGAAAAGTTGGAAATTGTTGAACAGCCGGCGCAACTTCAAAGCAACATGATCAACTTGAAAAGCGTGAGAATTCTAGTCCGAAAGTGATCGCCGCTTCAAAAGGCACAATAATAATTCAGAGTGCTCTCTACCGATTACCACCTAAAATCAACCCACTCCCATAGCCTGAGTCTGTCCTTCTCAATGTCAGAAACAACCGTTGATGATCCGACACGAAGCAAGCATATCCTCGTTGTGGGAAGTGACTATGTGGACTACAGAGAGCATATGGATCTCGATACGGTCGTACAGAAGTGTCTCAATGAAAGCGAAAACGAGAGGCTGAAGAATCCCATAACGCCGGATGATTACCTTGCGTTATTCAAGCTGATCGTGGAAAACACACCACACCACATAGTATATAAAATGGTGGAGGAGCACGTCGAGACAGTGAAGATAAAGTTCCTGGATCCGGGTGTCGAGAGCTCCGAGTGGAAGGAATTCACAAGAATGCTAGATATGTGTCTTAAGAAGGGAAGATACAGAGCAGTCCGTGTAATGTGTAAGTACGCATAGTCATACGAGAGGCTACGACTTAAATGTGCTTCAGGGCACTTTTATCTTGTAGACGCAAAGTATAATCTTGTCTACAAAGAGAATTTGAAATGGGAGTAGTGCGTTATTCTATGTTTCTTTTTATTATAATTCACTGATTATACATATTCTTCACAGCGCGACAAAGTACTTGGTAAATGGCAAGCCGCAAGATTGACTGAGCTGTTGTGTTATACTAGTAAGAATAGCATGAAGATTTGTCGGCTCTATATCAGAATCGAATGCAATGTTTAAGTTTCTCTGTGATTATAAGTTACGCTACTAGTAGATTGTAGCAAGCAGACGCTTGATTGCGAACTTGAGAGGCTTCTGTTACGTGCATTGAATTCATGTTGTTTTCAATCGGCGTGGCGGAAGCCGTACAGTCTTATTTCTAGACAATCATTGTTTGATTATGAAGGCTACGAAGACTACGAAGTGCAGCTGCTGAAGTTCTAGGATGCCAGCCTGAGACCATGAAGCATAGCGAGGCAGAAGATTACTAGAATGCAGAAGTTTGTATGTGCGGTAAAGTGGGATCTCAACGAATGACTCATCTGCTGATCGCCAACTTAATCCATGAGGGATTAGTAGCTCTCAGTCCAACTCACAATGGCACGCAGGGACGTAGATATCTATGACAATATGAAGGTGAATCAGACTACTTCGTTCATTGACAGCTCCAATAGCTTTGACAGAGTCCAATCAACTACTGTTCTGCGTACGAGCGATATAAAGTTTTGCGCATTTCTCAGAGAAAGGAACAACGGTAGAGGACTTCAGGTCAGTCAAATCATAGAAGAATATGAGGTAGGTGACATGCATAAACCATACACATTCGTGCTCTGGTGTCAGGGGAGATTACGTAGGACGCCATCCGAAGAAGCGACCACTATAGTTCCAATAAAAAAGTAAGACACGCGGATTTAATAGATTGCTAGATATCAAGTTCACCAAGCTTTTCCTACGTTCTCACGTTCATGCCAGTGAACACACTCTTTTCATAAAGCCACTTCTCTTCACGTAATGCCCTAAGCACAGCCACTGACAGCAGGCACTCCGTAGAATCCGTTGCATCTCGAGTCTCGAGAAGCTGGAGGGTGAGCCTTCGTTACCTAGCTTGTGATCTGGATCCTTTCTTGGAAGCTTTAGTGAGTTCAGTCACGGTGTGATTCGAGACGCACCTTCAGGTTCAGTGCACGACATTGAGAACTCTATTCCATTACTGCAATACATTAGGAAACAGTCTTTCGTAAGAGATATCCTGCACAGAATCCTCCAGAAACAGTGCCCAAGCGAGTGAGTTAGAGATATCCGATGATGGACCTACTAGACCGAAGTGTGGTAAAGAATGCCCAGACTCTCACACCGCGAAGCGCGACCAGAGAGAATAGAGTGAAAAGGCTCGTTATGTCTTAGCACGGCACGATGCAGAAGCGTGTGTGAAGCTCAATACCGCGTTGGTGATGATGAGAGTGAAAGACCAAGGTCCAGGTGGCACAACTTGAAGGCCTACGTTGCGAGGGAAAACAATCAAAACCGTGACCGTGTGAACTTTACCGCAGCATCATACAACTTGAAGCGCATACAATCCTCTAACACCGACATCCATGGCAGAAGCAGCTCCAGATGACGGAGACAGCAAGCACATCATTCAGCTCGCATTCGATATAATGCCCTACTCCGATCACAGAAAGTACGATGCACATAGCTTCAAGATCCAGACAATCGACATTTGAGGTACCCCGAGAGTCGGAGCGATTACTTTGGCCTTGTCAAAATGATTATTGAGAAATATGACCTAATAAATGATCGGAAAGACTGTCATTTCAAATCTATCGAGGCAAATTATACAGGCGGTAATGTTAGCAGTGAGGTTTTCGAGGATTTCAAGAGGATGATAGATACGTGCCTTGTTCATGGGAGGTTCCGGGATATCCGTATATTATCATGTAAGCCAATCTAGGCTTTTCTCTTTCCCAATCATTTCTAAGAAGTACATACAGTCGACTTCTACGCACATGACAAATATCTTGAAGACTACACAGAACCTTTGCAGTGGGACAAGTGTGTAAGCGTATTTAAATCGTATTGTAGTGTCTAAATGAGTTTCAGTGTCGCCGGATATCTTTTCCCTACGAATCGCAAGGTGGACTGGAAGGACAGGCCTATGACAGAGGCGCTCTGATGAGACTCCGATACAGGCTTGTTGGGCGTATGTCCAGAGTATAAGGCAATAATATGATACTTCACCGTCTCGAGGGCGGAGTATAACAGATACTTTATAAAGGATACTTCCCCAGAACACCCAATTCTTTGGTCAGTCTTCAACAGATCTATAAAGCAGGCACATTTCGGTCCATTTTTAACTTTTATCGTATAAATTGTGCTCTGTGTAGTCATGCAGGGGCAAAATGGACATCCCGCTCATCGTTCTAAAGGCTAGCAAGGTAAATAAGTTAATTATGTTTGCATGGTGAGTTGACTACCTGAAGCAGTATGCGACATGTTCTCTGTCAGCCGCTGCCTCGCCCGGACCTGAGAGACTGGCGTCACGATGTTCAGGGTAGGCGTAGATGTTAATCGTCAAAAGTGCTGGCGGTGGAAGGGCATATTCACGACATTCATCATCCATGTCGGAAGCAACTTCAAATAGCAAGTTAAGCAAGCACATCAAACAAATCGAAACCGACATAGTGTCACATCATCACCACAGGAAGTTCGATGTAGAAATTCGCGAGCTCCTCCGATACCCAGCCAATCGAGGACTAAGGAACCCAAAGACTCGGAGCGATTATCACAACCTCGTCGCATTGGTTATCAAGAACTACAATATGATCAATCATCAATTTGATAAGAATGTCAATTCCATCAAAGCAAACTATACAGACGACAATGTCAGAGACGAAGTCTGGTCGGACTTTAAGAGAATGGTAGATATGTGTCTTGTTCATGGGAGGTTTCGAGATATACGTATTTTATGTGAGTTAATAAAAGCTTTCAATGGCGTCCGTCTCGCATGGACTTGGAAACATACTAACAACTCATTACAGCGGACTTTTATGCGGAGGATAAGTATTTCAAGGACTGTATTGGTCCTTTAGAGTGGTCCGAGTGCGTATAAGCCTTTAAATCATACTGTATGCCACAGGATCTAAATGGCAGTTGCAGAGTTATCAGGTACTATTTCCCCCAAGACTGCAATGTGGACTGGGAGGAGGAATCAAAAACAAGTACAGATTGACGGTAAAGCCTTAACGTTGTGTTGGGCTCCAGGTTTCGAAGAATGAATAGAGGACCTTAGTGTATTGTTTTGATGGATTCAGCTCGCGATCGTGTTGCATCTACAAGAACTAGTAAAACATGACTCATTCAAGGCTTTCCACCAGGCATAGTCCATTCACTTTTCAGACTCTCTGCAATCACCCTGGTGGTCATGATGTATTAGCATGAGAGGCTGGTGCTTATAAACCGGTACCTAGATCTAGTATATAGAGGAGCTATACCTCACACTGCGGCATATGGAGGGGACCCAGCGTTTTCACACTTGTATAGAGTGAAAGGATGTGTGCTGCAACAGACGCGACAACTTAAAGGATAATACATCATTATGTTAGCCCGTTTGCGATGAGCGACATTTAAGTCGTGATAGCTTAATTACTTCTATGGTAGGGAAGAGAAAAGTTGAAGTCAAGGCAGTTAGTAGATTAGTATGAGATGCTGATGATGGTGCTTCGGGATCGGGATCGTGATTTGCCGTGCTTACTTTGAAAGTCCGCTTCATGATCCGATGGCGCCGGCGCCGGCGGCAGGAAGACCACATCCGTCAGCTCCTGACTACGTAGAAAGTTCACCATATACGTGACAGAAGCAACTTTACATGTCAGAGTTAGTAAGCACTTTTCTTTTATTAAATTATATCCTACATAGTTCTCTGACCATAGAGCACGCGGTGCATAGATTCACAAGCTGCTTCAAGAACCAGCCTATCAATATTTGAGGTACCCCCAAAGTCCCCGTCTAAATGATCGATGAGAACTAGAGTGATCGGAGAACTTCAAAATTCAGAGCTGTCCATGCAAAGTGTTCAGGCGACACCGTCGATGATGTCATTTGGCCTCAAGGTCATAGCTCTAGCCATTTTGAGGTACTCTTTGTCTTAATGGACTTCGTGACGTTAATGTTCTTTCTTTCTGTACTCATGAGTTCGAAGAACCTGCTTGATAATCATTCACCATTTCACTTCATGACTTACATCATCTAAGACGCAAAGTTGTCCGTTAATCAGACCCGTCTGAATCCTCTTCAAAGCTCACAACAATTCCCAGCTCCTCCGCTAGCCGTACTGCTTCGCGTTCCTTCTCCTCGATCCAAGCAAGCAACGAGTTCAAGATGTCGACTTGTCCTTGTACATAGTAAATCCACATCTTCCTGACATTAGGTCGGATTTTCTTCGTATCATCACGAAATGAATTTAAACCACCTTCAGGTAGGATAGGAAGGCGGTCCAGGAGGTCAGAGACCATGTTCGACAGGGTATCGGCTGTCTGAACCTTAATTCGCACCTCTCTCGCTGCTTGAGTTATTGAACTCTCCGCCTCGGCTCCTTTGTCCTCGTCCTCGTCGTTGCTGAATTCCACAGCCACTAACGATAGAACGTCATCCCAGAGCGCATCAGCACCCCGAGCATCGCGGCCGATCTCATGTTCGATCTTCGCAGATGTCGAGGACTTCTCACTGGATTGACCGTTCGGTCCTCCTCTAGACCCAATTTTCAGCATGATCGTGTCATCAGGATTGTCCTCGATCGCAAATCCGTAGCTAAGTATGAGCGAGGAGTTTGGCTTCGGGCCGTAGTTGTTGAAGAGCTCGGAGCCAGCGGCATAGGGAGTGTTAAGGGTGAGCTGAATACATAGACCGGGACGTGATCGACTCGGAGTGTTCCACTTTGAGACACCCCAGGTGACAGCCTTGCCGCGAGCGTGATTTAGAGAGTCAACTCCTGGTATTAGTACCTGGTGTGAGTTCGGGTTTGCGATAAGCGACGGATCCGAAGATAGGAGGGTTGAAGGGAATGCACGAGATGAGAGGTATGTTGCACCCAAAAGATACATGTCCCTGAGTTATTTATGCTGTTAAAAAACTGTTATGCTCGGAGAGACACTTGGGTTTTTACCAGGTGAATACTTCGGAGATTTCAGGACTCAAACAGCTAATGCAACGACAAATAGCTTCCCATTCCTTTTCCCAAATCGACTTTTGGGTGAGGGCTGCGCCATGAACGTTTGTTCCACTGAAGATGCTGAGCTCATCGTCAGTGAAATAGAGCGGCGTGTACAGCTTATCAGCTTTAGGAAGGATATCAAAATATGGCTGGTGCTCCAGACTGCAAATAGCACTTAGAGTTCTCACTTTAAGGAACGTTGAAGACATAGATTTCTCACTGTGACGTTGACCAATCGTCTTTCTGTATGATTGAATGTAGTGCAATGTAGGTGCAGATAACCTGACGCGGAGTGGGCTCTATTTCACGAAGAGATTCGCAATAGTGCTCGACGCCCGCTATGATTCCTTGGGGATCAATCGCAAGGTTGAATGGGCAAGAAAAGACCGTAGTGTCTGCCGGAAGATCTGCATCGGTTTTGACTGAGTACCCTGTCTCATCTATTAAGTGATTTAGATGAGAGATTCAATGTGATGGTATCGATGAGCTCCATGACAAAATGCGCACCTGGACAAAATCGGACGCTTGGGTGAATTTCCCCACCGTTGCTAGTGAACCAATTTCTGAAGGTCCTAATGGCCTCTGGCTCGTCTTCAAGATTATTGCTCATCCTAGCTTGGTGTCGTAAGCTCTTATTAAAGAGGTGCTATGCAAGTCTTCGACATCGACGATCCGGTGAGAAATGTCATTCCGCAAAGTCAAAAGTCAAAGAGAAAAAGGACACGCCAAGACAGCCTGAGTGCCGGATGCAACCGCCGGTACAACTTGAAGTGATTACTATTAGTAGTAATAGTAGCCGGATACAGCATGTTGTATTACTAAATGCAGGAGCACTATAGCCGGTTATTAAAAGAAATGCCTAAATCATGGACGCCGGCTGCTCAGGCTGTAGCACGGAGTTTTCTTCTTTGCTTTGTCCTTCCACATGTCCTTCTCTTTTTCCCCTTCAATTGAGAGTATTTGACTGAAGGTATATTCGTCGACTCGGAGATGTAGCGAACCATAGTATTTGCACTGCATTCGCCTCATGTTCGACACGTCTCAAGTCGTTTGGTTCCATTTAGCGCTGCGAAGCATCAAATTGGAGCACGAGCCCGCCCGAACATCAACAAGAACTCCTAATGCCACAGCCAACTCATCTTCTGTCTCTGACAAGCTTCATCTCATTTCGATGTCTTCAATCTGCGAGACGGGCGTACTACCTGGGCGACCAGACATCGAAGGGATAGGAACACGGGTCGCAACGTACGCACAGTTGCTTTTGTCCATCTTTACCATCGCGTTTTCGCCAGATGCTAGCTCCTTTGATTCGTGGTGGGCCATTCTTGTCACCTCACTGGGTCTTCAGTTCGCAGCTGTCGCGCAAAGGAACGGCTTGACTCTCTTCCATGCCCTTGTTGTGACGTGGCTCGCGTTTCCTGTCTTTGCGATGTCCTGGGTCTACATTTTCTTGCATTGGAGGTCGGATGCGATGCCAGCTGAGATTCTTCTGGCGACCCATATACATGGCTTGGTATTTCTTGGGTGAGTGTACAACGTGCTTCTCGTGGAAGCTCGTCTTGAATATTTATTCAGCTTCGGTCTGTGGATCTGGTCAACAGCTGGATCATTTGGTGCATGTCCTGAGCTCAACGGACCAACCCAGTTCGTCTTGTTTGGGAAGTCCCTATCTCCTGTCGGATGGGTAAGGATATTCGTGCTGGTTTTGTGTGAGTAATTATTTAAGCCACTTGTCATTTGCCATATACTTATGAGATGGTGTTGAACAGATTCTTTGTGGAGTATTATGTTTTTATTCGCGGCTTTGGCTGCCGTCCTTAACACAATACCACCTGCGCGCCGCCGGGCTATCAGACGTCTCGACCGTCTATTCGTGATATTTTCTCCCGAAGTTACGTCAATTAGCACGTATATCCCGTCAAAAACGCTCGCTCTCGCACTTGTGACGATCTTCAACCTCCTTGTGCTAGCACTCAGCATCTGGTCTGTTGAGGTCCTTCTATCACGCAATGTGCAAGGAATCTCGCGCGCTGAGGATGAACAGTGGACATTCGGGCAAATCGCAGCGTTGATCTTGCTTGTTGGCCCCTTGTTCACTTTCGCTCGTCTGATTCGGAGGACGGTGTGGGGAAGGCGCTCCGGTGATTATGTGGGTCGACAAGATGCAGCCTCTGGGGACCTCACTGAGGGTAGGACGGGGACACAAGTTGCGAACGACAAGGCTCGCGAAAAGTCGAGGGAGGAAGACTATCCGCCGGGTGGCTATCAGGACTATTAGACATTACTGTAAATTGGATTTTTTGTATTGCATAGCTAATCCTCCAGTAAATTCAAATCATTGCCATCAACGGGTGGCCGAGGGTGAGCCAACGGACGCTTACAAGCATGTCGCTGCATGTGTCGTCTGTCGTCCAACTTGAAGTTGCTGACAAAGGTTTGCAATGGCATTGTTATCTTTAGCTCCTCTTCTCATGTGGTAGCAGAAGGAAGTCAACGATGGTCGCTGCAAGCCCCTTCAGTAGAGCAGAACTGCACCATGAGTCCGGCTCGATACACAAATCTAGCCCGAGCTGCATTCATGTACCCTGCTATCGATAACCATACTCATCCTCTGCTCACCGCAAAGCACAAAGATGATTTTCCCTTCGAAGGGCTTCTATCTGAAGCCACAGGCGATGCTTTGACAGAAGACGCGATTCATACTCTAGCATGCTATCGTGCCACAAGCCAGTTGTCCAAATTGCTCGAGTGCAGCGATGAATGGGAAGCGGTGAAGAAGAGGCGCACGGAAATGGATTATGACGAGCTCTGTGAGCGGTGCATGAAGTCGACAGGGATCCAATGCTTTCTTCTGGACGACGGCCTGGATGGAGAAAGCTTGACGGAGAGCGTAAGTTGGCATGATCGCTGGTCCACCTCACCGAGCAAACGTATTGTGAGGGTGGAGATCTTAGCGCAAGTAAGCCACTCATCTCTTAGGACATCCCTAAGACGAACTGATAGTCGTTTGAGCTAGGATATCTTGAAGACTACACTGCTTGAGCATGCGTCGTCTTATACACCCATATCACTAGCCACAGCGTCATCCTTGCTCTCAAGTTTTTCGACGCTTTTCGACTCGGCACTCCACCAAGCTGCGTCAGATCCTACCGTGGCAGGCTTCAAGTCCATCGCATGCTACCGTACCGGTCTGGACGTATCTCCGGTGCAGTGTCCGCTGGAGGATATCGAGTTGAGCCTGATGGGTGCTATGCGGAAGTTCGAGGCCAGCGGAGGAAAGAAGCTGAGGCTCGAAGAAAAGGTGTTCAACGATTACCTGGTGAGGTTGACAATGGAGGTGGCAGGAAAATACGGAAAACCCGGTGAGCTCAAGCAGAAGCAAGCTTCTGGACGTTTACTCATCTTTCTACAGTTCAATTCCACACAGGCCTTGGCGATTCTGACATTAGCCTCGCCAAGTCATCTCCAGCTCACCTTCAATCCTTGATCGCAGCCTTCCCTGATACTCCCGTCGTGCTCCTCCATGCTTCGTACCCATTCACAAGAGAAGCTGGATATCTAGCGTCCGTATACAAGAACGCATGGCTCGATTTTGGTGAAGTCTTCCCGTTTGTCAGCAAGGAGGGCCAGAAGGCCGTAGTCAGGCAGGTATTGGAGCTATGCCCAACTAGTAAGATTCTATGGTCAAGTATGTGGCATTTTCAATTCTCTTTCTCTACATCTCTGACTCAAACCTTGAAGCCGACGGACACTGGTGGCCCGAGACGTATTACCTCGGCACAATCCAAGCAAGGGAGGTCCTCTACGAGGTCCTCGGAGAAGCCGTCGAAAGGGGAGACCTTTCGGAGGCACAAGCAGTCGGAATTGTGCGACGCGCTCTTTTTGACAACGCCAACAAGCTATACAAGCTCGGATTGCAACCTACTCTTGATATCGGAGTCGCCGCGGCTCGGGAGTGGTCTGATAGGGTCTAAGCAGTGGGGCAGTCTTACTTGTTCTCGGTATGGACCAGTGTCTTGGTTCACTTGTGGGTATATCTGAAAATGTTGATCTTCACCTATACTGAATGACTTGTGCTCTAGCTTATGGTCGCAAAAGCATGTGGCGCGAGGAAACGGCTCCGTAAACGTAATTTAGCGTCCCGTGAATACGAAGATATCCGATCTTCTCAGAATAGTGGATAAAGGAATGGAAGAATCGATCGGTGGCTCCTATGATTGAATGCTGTACATATCTGACCCGATACTAAAAAATGTGAAATCTAGGAATATGCGTTAAGAATCTTATGAAGTTTAAATCCAGTGCGAAAAATGTAATGGAGATGTGGAGGACACTATTCAAGAAGGATCATTCCCATTTCTTTCTCAAAGGAGAATTGGTACGCATAAAATACAGTGTGTCTCCATCGTATCTCTTTCCCCGAGCAAGCTAGCTTATCCATGCTATAGATGGCGCTCCATTGCATTCTAACATAATGGAACTGCTCAAGACAAGACGGAGATCGTAGGCAGACTCAATATTTGTGTGAATCAGATGGTTAACAATCCATTTGCTCTTGCTCCGTGAGTAGAAAACGAATAATTTCGCGTTTCGTGATCGCCGTTTTCTACGTTCATGACACTCCATTCTGAGTAGGCAGAAAGTGAATTTTTCTGACCTCCCGCCTTCACATCATTTTACACACAGATCTCATAGATCCCTCTCAAAGACATCGGTCGTCCTCATCGATTGATGTACATTCTAACCAAACACTGCCCTCGGTATCACGTATGAGGATTTAGGAGGAGACTGAGTCCACGTTGTCTGAGATTGCACCTCCTGGTCGCTTCCGTCGTTATACACTCTTCTTCAAGCCAGTAATATAAAGGTAAGTAATACAACGAGCAATTTAATAGTCATAAGAGGAACTGAGTGATGAGCGATTATGCAATGGGCACCAGTGTCGTCTTCGATTCCCCTCCTTATCCGTAATGCCTGAAGCAAAAGCAAAGACGCTCCGGGATAGCAAAATTATCATTTGTCAGACCTATATCTTCATGGCACTCCATCCTAGATTCGAACAAGATCCATTCCTTAAACCTTCATTTCATCATCTTTCTGCTCGCAAGATCTCGTCGATAGTTCCTTCGCACAGGCCTCGGGCTCACACAGACCTCGTTCAAAATGCACTTTCTCGTTTGATCCCCGAACATCTCCGCGAGTTGCCCGTAGTTTCGTATTCCATAGGGACTCAGTCTTCAGAGCTGGCTCCGTGATGGAATCTGATACATTCGATACTCTGCGATACGCCCCTTATTCGTGTCAGATTTGGCAAAGGCGAGAAAATTTAACGACGATGCAACAATCATTGAAGAAACTGATCAGTACTTATTTCTGCGATGTAGAGGACACTAGCGACCAATGTCGTTTTCGAACGAAAGAAACGAAGCTATCCCAAGGAAAGCGAGGAAAGCGAAAGAGTGTTAAGTGCAGCACATATAAACTAACTTTAAGTGAACATTGGTCTAACTTCCTGCTCCATATTACAGAGCATATAAACAAGCTGATCGGGATCGTCGGAGAGCCCTAAGGACCGGAAACACATCTATGACTTACGCAGACTGACCAGAGAATAATCCGTCACCTAGGGAAAGCTCATATTATTGATGGCCGGCTCGGGATCTCCAGACGCAAGAAGATGGTGAGGTATCGCACTATTATCTTATTGTGCGTTATATTTGTATGCTTCACCCGCTAACAACTGCAATCTTTGTTTGGGTTCTATGCGATGTTTCGGAGTTATCAAGCTGAATCACAGTTCTAGATAAGGGGCAACAGAACATGATATCTTTATCGCAACTCGAAGTCTTATACTCTGGAAGTATAACTCTCTTCTCAACAAGTTGTATCAGAGTCTCATTAGAGCGTCTCTGTCTTTGGTTTGTCCTTCCAATCTACCTCGCGGTTCTCAGGGGAGAGATATCTAGCGATACTGGAACAGCCATTTAGATTTAACAATATATGATTCGATCATTCCACCGTACAGGTGCAATGAAGTGTTGAAAAAAACTATCATGCGCGTAGAAGTCATCTATATACTTTTATAAGAATGATGTGAGCTAGGGAAGACAGTGATTTAGCTCACGTAGCAAACGGATATCCCAGAACCTCCCATAAACAAGGTATGTGTCTATCGTCCTCATTAAATCCTTGTAAAGCTCATTGCTGACTTTGTCGCCTGTGTACTTTGCCTCGATGGTCTCGAAGTGAGAGTCTTCTCGATCGTTGATAGCGATGTATTTCTCAATGATCATTTTAACGAGGCCAAAGTAATCGCTGGGGTACCTCAGATGATAATTGGCTGGATCTTGTACCTGCTCGCGAAATCTTATATCGCACTCTGTGGTTGGAATACAACACCATGTCGAATGATAGTTGAAAGATGTGCTTGCTGACTCTGTCATCTCAGGCTGAAGTTGCTTCTATCACGGATGTCGGCTTCAGGTTGTATGCCAGTGTCGTGGTAAACTTCACACTGGCACGGTCACGGTTTTGATGGCACAAGTTTTCGTCTCAGCGGATTTGACTGGCAGCTTGGGTTGGCCTTCATGTTATGCGACCTGGACCATGACCCTTCACTCTTCTCACCAACGCGTTGGTATTGAGCTTCACACACGCTTCTGCGTCGTGTTGTGCTAAGACATGACAAACCTTTTTACTCTATTCCCTCTGGTTCATCCCAGTGCTTCGCGGTGGTCTGGGCATTCTCTGGCACGCTTCGGTCCGTGGCATCGATATCTACGTACTAGGCTACGAGTTCGAAGTAGGTCTAACGCCGGATAGCTTTCATTCACTCAATCGGATACTGCGGTGTGTCATGCAAAAGACTGACAGTAACGAAACGAACCTCTACATGTCATGTGTTGAACTTGAAGGTGCGCCTCGAATCTCACTGAACCAACTGAATTCTTGGAAAAGAAGATTCAGATAACGGGCAAATTAGCGATGGCTTTCCATAACGGATACCGTAGAGTGCCTGCTGCTAATGGCTCTGCGTATGGTATTACGGGAAGAGAAGTGGCTTGTTGAAAAGAGTGTGTGCGGCATGGAGTAAAAGCTTGGTGAGCTTGATATCTGGAAATCAATTAACTCCGCATGATTTTCAATACATCTACAGTGGCCCCTTCAAGTTATCCGCATGGTTTCCTGCCCAATCACCCTCGACAACAGTGCACCGACCCCGTGTATCATTGACAGTTCCTCCTGTTTTCCACCGAATATGTCTGGGTACGTCGGAGTTTGAGCTAACGACACTCAGACGCAGGTTTGCGCAAGTCCAATTGCATCTACCCGGTATCCTTTGACTTTCTGGTAACCTAATGAGCAGTTACCATGTCTCAGCATCAATCCCCCGATTTTCTAGGACTAAAGTTGCGATGATTTCAGTGCAACTAAGTAAAGTCTCCCAAGTTCCGCAGACAAACGCTTCTTCGCCACATTCAAGCATAGCGTAGTATGGTTGAGAAAATTGAGCTTCTGGGCGCTATTTGACAGTTGAACTAATGTTTATTCATAGCCTGTCAGAGCTGCGCCAAATCAAAGTGCATTCCGGTTCTTTAATGTTGGTGGACTGGTGGACATCATGATGTAGACGGACGGTTCGAGGGTTTCTGACTTGTTGAGCTACAGCTATCCAGTCCATTGAATAGCTACAGAAAACTACTAATATGATCTATCTGACTTGGGACTATATCTACTTGGAGATATATAAGTTCATGCATTTCTCTACACCAACGGACGGAGTCAGCCTTCAAGCCGTTTTCGCCTTTGACTCGTCCTCCCAATCCACATCGCAGTTCTGGGGGAAATAGTACCTGATGACTCTGTAACTGGCATTTAAATTCTGTAGCATATGGTTCATTACTTCATACGCACTCGGGCCACTCCAAAGGACCAATGCAGTCCTTGAAATACTTGTCTTCCACATAAAAGTCCGCTGTGATGATTTGTTAGTACGCTTCCAATGCGAAACGGGTACTATTGAAAGCTTTCACTATCAACTCACATAAAATACGTATATCTCGAAACCGCCCATGAATAAGACACAAGTCTACCATCTTCTTGAAATCCACCCAAACCTCGTCACTGACATTATCGTCTGTATAGTTTGCTTTGATGGAATTGATATTCTTATCAAATTCATGATTGATCATATTGTAGTTCTTGATAACCAATGCGACGAGGTTGTGATAATCGCTCCGAGTCTTTGGGTTCCTCAGGCTTCGATTGGCTGGATCTCGGAGGAGCTCGCGAATTCCTACATCGTACTCCCTATGGTGAAAATGGGACACTATGTCGGTTTCAATTTGTTTGATGTGCTTGCTTAATTTGCTATTTGAAGTTGCTTCTGACATGAATAATGCAGTCAAGCTTGTAGTTCTCTGAGGTGTGTCGTTGGTGGCTGTAGGTTGTTGAAGTGTCTCTATCATTTGCGTGCATCTTTATAGTATTGTCGGTTGTGGCTATACTACTCCATACAGTCACGGTAAAATTAGATACAACTGTTTAGATGATTGTTCCCAGACTCTCCAGTGCTGGCAAGCTGGCCCTTAACCAGCCGCATCATCCAAGACCATCGTCATGCCAGTGGTCACCGACATATGATGATTACTTAAGAAGTCTGAAGAACAGAAATGCCGGTGCACTGTGGCAGTGGCAGCAGTCCGGCGGGGCCCGGGCCGGCGGGAGGGACAGCGCGAGTGTCCGAGTTGCCGCTTGTTTCCTCATCCATTACCTCTAGTGCCGCATGCCTAAAACTCAAAGGGTAACATTCTTGAGTCTTGTTTAATTTCTCCGGTAATACCTTTGACACAGTCAGTGTTGAATTGCAATAGCTGGTTTATTCTGCCAAATGATCTCTCGTTCATTTCGTCCTTCCTGCTCGCACACGTACATTCTCGGGCAATCTTGGGACAAGGACATGGACTCGGAGAGAGTACGTACTACTAGTATGAGCACTTGTTCCGATCTCGCGAGGTCGCCGCGCACACAATCATTTGATTGGTATGTAAAGCAAAAAATGCCAGTAGAATGTTTCTCACTGAAATCCAATCACACGACTGTATGATTGATGAGGCTGACAGGCTACATCAAAGGCGATATTTTGCCACTTAGTATCTTAGATATATAAGTATTTCAAGTATGGGCAGAAGAATGTCAACACGCATCAAGTTCAGCAATCGAGACATGGAAGGTGAGAATACGCCTTGAACTCAATTATCTCTAAACAGCTACTCAACGTACACCATTTGTAGTCATCTCAGCCTGGAAAGCCCCTTACAAGGGAAACGCAGCCAATCTCTTCGCCAAAGTGCTCAATCTAGTACACAGTATCGATAAGAAAAATGCTCACCTTTCAAACCATATCCCAATCTGTCAAAGCTCTGGTATGGGCAAATCACGTATGGTTAACGAGACTGCAAAGCAAATCTTCACTATTCCTATCTGCCTCTCAAATGATGGTGGTATGAGTGAGTGACTCTACTTTACGCTGTGGTGCTCACTTCAGCTCTTCCTTTTCGTATAGAAGCGCCCTTGGAAGACACGTCTGCACGAGTGGAACTTCTCAAGATCGTACAGACGTGCGACAAAGTAGAGTGCGAGAAGGCATTTACTGTATTTTTCCAAGTTATCTTCACCAAGGTCAAGGAGCACGTCTCAACAATGGTGAAAAGATTGAAAGGTGGGGAAGGGAAGAAACTGAGCTATACTGAGCTAGCATCACATTGGAGGAAATACCTCGAAGATGAAGATGCCAAGAACAGAAAGGATATTTTTCAGGCGACATCAGACGTACACCGAAAGGTAGAGTGTTCCAAATCATACTTCTCGTATAACTGATATCTAATAATGTCTTGCAATTCAACTACAACAAAGATACTCACAGGCGAAACCCATAAAGCTTCTGTGTATGCAGGACTCTTAGAAGAGGCGGTTAATGCCTTAAACACTTACATCGCCGAGATAACATCCGAAAACAAGCCACTGGTTCATATCTCTATTGACGAGATCGATTCTGTCATGCCTCTGAAAATCACGAAGAAGGGAGAGAATGGCAACGTTCCCGTGTACTTCACTATGTTGAAAGCTCTCTATACTAAGTACACTCCATCCGTGCTCATTTCCGTTCTGTCTACCTATGGCTACGTCTTTGACATAGCACCGACAAGTGGTCTGGTCTCCAGGGCGTTGGAAGAAACAGTGATTATTCTCCATCCAGTATTCACAGAGCTTCCTTTGAATATTCATGTTGAACCCGTAAGCGAATATCAGCGCTTGGAAAATGTATGCAACATGGAATTTATCTCCAGATACGGTCGACCTCTGTCAGTACTCCGTATGTTATGTGCCAATACCAGATCCTAACATCCTACAGATTCAGATCTGCCTATGAGAACGGAAGGAAAGACGATCTAGTCACTTTTGCAATGGAAAGGCTATCCAACGGCAAGACATCAGAAGTTTTTAACAATAGCCAATGGTCAGACAGCCTGACTACTAGGCTTGGCATAACCGACTTCGAAACTTTCGAAGTGCAGGATGCCATCACAGCATACTTCAACATCCGATTCTTGCTTTACTCTGAAACTTGTAGAGTGGTCCCTCCTGTGACGATGCAAGCACAAGTCGCATCTCATTTTCTCACAATATTGTGCATACCAATCCACCGCCATTATATGCATTGCATACATCCTCCGGAACCTATTCTCGCTGAAGCCGCTGCTCAACTCTTGGAAGTGCCTAAGAACTTTGGGAGGATCGTCGAGATATCCAATATAGCCTTTGACACCATCTTGGCCGGAGGCAACTCACGAGGTCTTCGCGGAGAATATGTGGCACGGCTCCTCCTTACTGCGGCTCATGATAGGGCGGTACTGCAACAGATATCAGCATCAAACAACAGTATGGACGGTCAGCTGAAGTACACCCAACCAGTGAAAGTATTGGAATTCCTGAAGTGTTTGCTTAAGGAGGACTTCCACTCTTTGATTTTACAGATGAAGACAAAGAGAAAGCCGGAAGGCATTACCATGGATCTCCAAACTGCATTCACAGACGCTTACATCAATTTCACTCACTATATGAGGGTTGAAAATGACGTCAACGCCGACTATCATCTCGCTTGGAACGCACTAGCTCGATCGGCAGCACTACAGTGCTATCAGAATCAAGAGTCAGTGGACATAATCATACCAATCCTGCTCTCCAATCCGAATGGCGATAATATTCTAGATAAGAAGTCTGTCTCTGCTATTCTCATACAGGTGAAGAACAGGGAGGATAAAAAACCAGTGTACATCAATGCGGACAAGATCAATTTTTTCCCATCAGACTATCTTCCTTACATCGCTATCGTCATGGAGCTTGGACTGGGAGATGTCAAAGAGCCCTTTGTGACTACCGTCGAGAGCGCAACCAGCACAAGTCTCAGATCAGTGCCTGACACAGAAGACGCAATGTACCGATTCGAGATAAAAGGCGTAAAGGGTGTCTACGAAGCTATAAACGACACAGATGCAGTTAATCTGGAAAATTTACTTCTTGTCAAGGATCACCACGACGATTATCCTCGTGAGGAGGTTAAAGACAAAGACCGCACTCTCAAACCCCAGCTTTACGAGATTAATAAAGAAGCGCGTAAAATCACAGACGGATACTATGGCTACAAATGAGGCTGAAGTACGACTCGGATGCGGAATTGAACATGAAGGAGAAATAGTTAGAAGGGTGATATGCAGAAGTGAAGATATAGATGATAATAAGCAGACTGTACACACTTACTCTGCCAAGGATTGCAACTGAAAGAACGACGAATTGAACTCATACAGAGCAAAACATTTGTTGCCGGATAAAATGTTTTGTAATGTCATGTATAATTAGCGGAAGCCCGGACTCAGAACGCTCAGGCTTGGAATTGTGCCCACACCCAGGCTGGCTGCAACCCGAAGATGAAACATCAACTCAATACAATATGTTGTCTCGTCCGTGACTTGCTAGAGTAGGCGCAGGTAGTTCTTTGTTCCTGCCAGTCCTGGGTCCAATTGCTTTTTGTCATCTTGTTGCCAGAGAGAGCAAAGAATGTGAAGAAAACAAATTGTGAAACCAAGCGAGTCGGATTAACTCTTCCAGGCATTGTGAACACCTTGTATTAAAACGTTCTAAGTATATGGATGCGTGGAATGGAAGACGGCAAGGTTTGACAGATCGATAAGCGACAAGCTGCAAAGGCCGCACTACGTCTTTGGAGAACAAAGTAGAAAGAGAAAGCCCAGCAATCCCATCGTCCTTTATTTGATCTTGAGAACCTATAGGCAGTCATCTTATTGGATGCCGAACAGTGAGCTATGGAGACTTCTGACAGATCAGCCTGACCAAATCTTCGTGGTCGCTCGTGCCCTGAGGGCCGATCGACCTCTCGGTTTCGCCAAGTCCGAGAGTCTTCCGTACTTCTTCATCGTATTTGAGGTGAACGATATAAAAGATGGAGTCGTATATCACTAGGAGAAGATGATAGGCACTCTGCAGTTGATCATCGTTGACTGTTAGCATGGGGAAGACAAGCCACGAGAAGGCGAAAAGGTTTGAGTAAACACGACATAACTTGAACTTGGAGCCGCACTAGCCTGGGGGGGGGGGGGGGGCGGCGTCACGGTGACACGGAGACTCGTAGTCACACCGTGACTACTACTACTACTACATACTAGTAGTACCACTGCACTCAGGCTGGCAGTGGTACTACATATGTAGGCTGCCAGGTTCGGCTCATTCAAGATCAAGCTGTGACTCCACGGTTGCGTTCACAAGCCGTGTAATGCGAACCCAGCTCATGCGAACCAGCTCGAATTCAGTCAATAATGTATTATTGTCAGGGAGATAGGTCGTTAAGATGTTTGGAACCGACTTCAGAGTCGATGAACGACAGCGACCGTGACAAATCGCATTCTTCTATCGACCATCTGAGCCAGCATCTACACCAACTCACTACAGTCTGCAAGTTCCTATCCCATCATCGCCACGAAAAGAGTCTACGCCTTGCCTTCTCACACTTCTCGTAAACAAAGCGTCTTGGGCCCATCGGCGCCACGTCCTGTTCCTCTCTCTCACCCTCAGAAAGTGCCTCTTGCACTCAACAAGTTCATCCTTTATGAAAATCGAACGCGTTTCTATGTTGTGGCATCCAATACAAGAGATTCGCGTCATTGGATCATGAAGATTGACCGGACGGCACCACAGAAGGAGCTTGTAGTGCAAGAGGATGAGGCCGTGTATACTGGGAAGCAGATGAGCGGGGTCTTGAAGATGCTCGAGGACGAAAATTGGTCTAGTGGAGGACTGGGAAAGTCGAGGGTAATATTTGGTATCGCTGGTGAGTCTTGCCGTCGCTACTTGTAGGGCATAGACTGAATCCTGTGGATATAAGGGTTTATCAGGTTCACTGGTTGGTACATGATTGTGGTCTCGAAGAGGTCTGTCGTGGCTCTTCTTGGCGGCCACTACCTCTACCATTGCGAAAACACCGACATGATCCCTATCTATTTCAACCAGAAGATCGACATGTTGAAGACTTTCTACTTCAGGTGAGTTCGACAACACGTTTGACGTATACGCCTCCGCTCAACTATCTCAGTTTTACTTTCGACCTGAATTCGCTTTTATCTCATTAGTACAGGTACATCGATCAATACCAAAGTGTATTAGAGGACGAAGGCAAATTCCCATCTCGTCAGGATCGCGAGACAAGTGTCAAGGCTGTGCGGACGGCAGCAGGCGATCGCCCAGACTGGGACATCGAGGAACCGGACAAGGCGTATGTGCGCTACGTGCAGATGACCTCACCGAGCTTTGTGGACTCGTATCTGCGCGACACGAATGCGCCTGCGCCTTCCCTTCTGAGCACGGAGACTAGGAGCTCGAATCGCGAGAGGGATAGGCAGCCTGTGCAAGAGAGATACCCCCGAGCCTTGAGCTCGGGCCGACTTTCAACTACGAGAAGTGGGTTAGAGGGGGGGAACAGTGGCACTCAGAGGAAGGTGGCGGGTGATCCAGGTATGTTGAGTGATGATTTTTACGAACGCCATGCACCAAAATCAAGTTACAATCCTTCCATGCAATGAATACTCACACTCGTCTCTATTATTATATTCTGTCCGTTTGCTTCTTGTTCTCTCTCTTCCGCGCTCCACTGCTTATCATCTCACCTCACCTGTTCCTCTTCATAATGCCGAAATCCAGGGCTTCGAGTCCCGGGGCCAATCACGACACTACTTGCAAACATATTCACACGCTGAGCGAAGATTGGAACGAACTACGCGGAACATGCGGTGTACGACAATGAAATAAGCAAGCTTCTCGAGCTCGACGAGAACAAGAGATTGAAACATCCCGAGGAGCAGGAAGATTATTCCGACTTGCTCAGACTGGTCAGCTCACCTACTGCCTCAGGATCGTCGGACCCAAATTCTTTCAGAATGAAGGTCCGGCATGGGAGGTTTTCAAGAGGATGGTCGATACGAGTATTAGGACCAAGAGTTATCGAGCAATACGAGTCATAGGTATGCGAACGGCTATAGAAAGGTCGCTGAACTTAACGGAGCCAGGGGAGTTCTACACAGACGCAAGCGCCGACTGGAATGGGGCTGGTGCGTGTCGCGCTTCTCATATCTCACAAGATGGCCTTCTATCGACTAACTCACATCCGAACTCGTGTAACGATGTAAATGTACCTTCGGACGGAAAGAAATACGAAGAACAACGGGAAAAAAAACGAATGTCTATGACAATTGCCGCTTACAGTTTTACGATTAATTCTGTAAAGTAAAACAAAGATATCCAAGCTTCGCTCATATGGTGCTGTATGTACTCAGAGCTGTCCGCATATCGAGACCTAGGTCTATACGTAGCGCATACTATTTTTTGGATGATGGAAGATTGTGCCGAATTCCTACATGAACTGTGTTTTCCCTTATAATTCACGAATTCCGCATCTCTCTGTTGGCTGACTCTAATATGAACTCCATTATCTACCAATCAAAACCATGATCTTCAGGGAAGTAATATCTGGCAACTCTGTAATACATGAAGGTGAAGGTGAGTCTCACATATGTACCGAATTAGGATTGCACTTACTTTCCCCACCAGGCTTTAGTCACAAAATACATCAGCCTCCTGTTGCCCCTGTAGAATTCACCTACGCCTTTTTTCAATGGAATGCGTCAAGTAACAACATAGATTCAACTCACCTAAAACGCGAACATCTCGGAACCTTCCGTGCTCGAGACAAATGTCCATTATCCTCTTGACCTCTCCAAAAACATCTTCGGGTACGTCGGCAATTGTGTAATTCTTCTTGACGATATCGGAATAATGCGTTATATGCTTTTGGTCTATGAGGTAGGGATAATTCTCTATGATCAATACGACCAGATCGTGATAGTCTTGTCGGGATTGCGGATATCTCAACCTTGCGTTATCGGTTCGATTAAGGAGATTGCGAATGACTTCGTCACACTCTCTGTGGGTAGAGTATTGGATGTCGTCGGCCTCGAGCTGAAGGACGTATTTACTGCGTCCACCCTCAGAAACTGGGCGGAGCTCGGCCATGTGTATTGATACTGTGTGGCCTGTTTCGACGGAGTGCAGTGAAGATGATAGGAATGCAGGGAAAGAGCTAGTTGGGCCTTTTATTCATCAGTGTGTCCTGTCCTATCACACGAGATCTTTTCATTAAGATAAAATGCGACATGCCCTTATGTGTGCATACATTGAAGTTTGATGGAAGACAGAGTACAAGGGTAAAAGGAGTTTTAAATCGCATCTCGTCATCTGTCTATTAATGAGCAGACCTATTTGAATTCATAGATACTCTTTCTTTATCTGTCATTTGAGGTTGTTTCTGTCATGATTCATGAAGGTCGGCAAGTGTCAAGGATCTTGAAAGTAGTAAATCTTCCCACGCGGCCGGGACTCGGAGTGAGTGTTGATGACATAATTTGAAACCTCGAATTTCATTTGTTGGTTTCCCCTTGACCATCACCAACCACCTGGCCAATGTCCCCTTCTCAGAACACCCACGCCCGCGTAGGCATTGCACCCTATACATGCGTTGTGTTGTGTTGTGATGTAAAAAAGCGGGACATCACTACTCTATTCGCTCTGGACAATCAAGGAAGTCATACGAATGCCTATGTCACGCCGTGAAGGTGCGTCTGGGCTTACATACAAAACCTTCGAGAAGAACAGATACAGGTTATCGGGAAAGGGGTGAAGGGTCGCCATTGCGGTCGATTCCTTTGACAGGCAACGAGGAGTGTTAATGGTTGCGGCGAAGAGACGTGGGTAATTGAAAAGAGACTGCAGCGTCGACACGAATATCTGGTGAGCTTTACAACTAGCCGTTAACTAACTCCACGTGGACTTCGGTCTTTCAATGGCACTTAATGGTTTCTTTTTCGATGCTGCCTCTCAATAACAGACCATTTTCCTGCACGCAGACCATATTACTGCACGTATCTGGACGCGTTAGAGTCTGAGACAAGCAAGACTCATACAATAGCTTTGAAAATTCGCGCCAAGTCTACAGCCTTGATATGCTTCCTATCGGGTCCGAGCACCAACATGTTTACGCGAGCAATTCCGACTCTGCCAATACTCGTAGTCTCTTCAGGCCCTTACTCTCTGTGTCTACTGTGATTGTAGCTCAAAGGTACTCCAGATTTTGGAGCTATGTCAGAAAAGCGAGATTCTATCGATCAGTACGTATCATTTTAGCCCCTTTTTCACTACACCTCTGACTCGGAATTCGAAGCTGGAGATCACTGGTAGCCGAGGACCTATCATCTCGCAACATTCCAAGCAATGGAGGCCCTCAACGAGGCTCTGGAGACACAAGCAGTCAGAGTTGTGCACCGTGCTCTTTTCGACGATGCCGAGCTCAGATTTGCAGGTTAATCGTGGAGTGGACTGGGAGTTGCACGCGGCTCGAATAGCAAGGATGATATACACGCCGGATATTTCCTCCTCCTTTTCCTCACGGTGAATGAATGGAAGGGATAAAGCACGGTGTTTCTGTATCTCATTCATAAACAATAGTCCGAATTAACAATATACAGATGGCGCTCCATGGCATTCTGGCAGAAGGTGAGTGTGAGTGCCGGAAATGCAGAAACTGCGCTAGACAAAAGGAGGTTGTTGATACTCCGAACTTGTAAATCATACCTCCTTCCCGTGCTCTGCAGTCTGTAATCGCCGCCCTGAATGTTCGACGTTCTATTCTGGATCCTACTTCGACGCTCTATTCTAGGCCTTACTTCGAGGCTTGGTTTTGTTAGGCCTATCTCCTCATGGCACTCCATCTTAAATTCGGCTAACATGCATTCCTCAAACCTTCATCTCATCATCATTCTGCTCGCTAGATCTCGTCGATATTTCCTTAGCACAGACCTCGGGCTCACACAGACCTCGTCCAAAATGCACTTCTTCATTTGAGGAGTCTATTCCCCGAACACCTCCGCGAGTTGCCGGGGTTTGGTAATTCGAAGGGACTCAGTCCTCAGAACTGGCTCCGCGATGGAATCTGATATATTCGACACTCTGTCCTCGTTGCGATACGCCCCTTATTCGTGTCTGATTTCGTAAAGGCGAGTTAAGCTAACGACAATGCAACGATCGTTGAAAAAACTGATCAATACTTCTTTTTGCGTTGTAGAGGGCACTAGGGACCAATGTCGTTTCCAAACGAAGGAAACGAAGCTACCCCAAGGTCAGCGAAGCAGGAGAAAGAGTGTTAAGTGCAGCACTTATACTAAACGTTAAGTGAACTTCCTGCTCCATGTGACATGCAATGACCATGTAAACAAGCCGCGTTCGAGCTCATCGGAAAGCCCTAAGGACTGGAAATGCATCTACGGCTTGCTCCGACTGAACAGAAAATAAGCCGTCGCCCAGGGAAAGCTCATACAATCGGCGACCGGCCAGACGCAAGAAGATGGTGAGGTATCGCACTATCGCCTTCTTGTGTGTCATGTTTGAATGGCTTTAACCGCTAAGAGCTGCAAACTTCGTTTGCATTCTATGCGACGTTTCGGAGTGACCAAGCTGAAATTTCTTTCCTCAGTTTAGCTCTAGATAGGTGGCAACAGAACATTATATCTTTATCCTAATTCGAGGCCTTATACTCTAGAAGCATAAGTCTCTTCTTCACAAGAATGTATGCAGTATCTTTAGAACGTCTCTGTCTTTGGCTTGTCCTTCCAGTCCACCTTGCGATTCGTGGGGAAAAGATAACCGGCAACTCTGGAACAGTCATTTAGACACAACAATCTGATTTAAATACCCATACGCACTTGTTCCAGTGCAAAGGCTCTTTGTAGTCTTCAAGAAATTCGTCGTGTGTGTAGAAGTCAACTGTACAAACACATAAGAATGATGTAAGATGGGAAACACAGGGATGAGTATTTAGCTCACATAATATACGGATATCCCGGAACCTCCCATAAACAAGGCAGATGTCTATCATCGTTTTGAAGTCCTTGAAAACCTCATCGCTGACATTGTCGCCTGTATACTTTGCCTCGATGGTCTTGAAGTGAGACTCTTCCCGATCATTGATTAGGTCATACTTCTCGATAATTATTTTGACAAGGCCAAAGTAATCGCTCCGACTCTTGGGGTACCTCAAATGTTGATTGACTGGATCTTGAAGCAACTTGCGAATCTGTTTATCGTACTTTCTGTGGTCGGAGTAGTGCATTATATCGAATGCAAGCTGAATGATGTGCTCGCTGTCTCCGTCATCTGGAGCTGCTTCTGCCATGGATGTCGGTGTTAGAGGATTGTATGCGCATCAAGTTGTATGCTGCAGTAAACTTCAAGTTCACACGGTCACGGTTTTGATGGCACTGGCATAAGTTTCCCTCAGCAAATTTGACGCAACCTTGGCCTTCAAGTTGTGCCACCTATGTAGACCATGGCCCTTCACTCTCCTCGTCGCCAACGCGGTGGTATTAAGCTTCACACACGCTTCTGCATCGTGCCGTGCTAAAACACTACGAACCTTTTTACTCTATTCTCTAGGGTTCATCCCAATGCTTCGCGGTGTGAAAGTCTGGGCATTTTTTAGCACACTTCGGTCCGAGGGTAGTACAATAGGTCCATCATCGGACGTCTGTAATTCACTCACCCGGGTATTGTTGCTGAAAGAATCTGTGCAGGATGTGTCTCGCGAAAGACTGTTTCCTGTCGAATTGTATAACAGTGATGGAATGGAGTTCTCAATGTCGTGCACTGAACCTGAAGGTGCGTCTCTAATCACACTGAACTCACTAAAGCCCCCAAGAAAAGAATCAGATCACGGGAAAGGTAGCGAAGGCTCGCCATCCAGCTCCAAAAGATGCAACGGATTCTACGGAGTGACTGCTGTCAGAGGCTGTGCTTAGGGCATTACGTGAAGAGAAGTGGCTTGATGAAAAGAGTGTTCGGCACTGGCTTGAACGTAATCTATTAAATCCGCATGTCTTGCACTGGAACTATAGTGGTCGCTCTTCCGGGTGGCTTCCTACGTAATCACCCCTGACATCAGTGCACGAATGTGTCTGGATACGGTGGATCCCTAGCTAAAGACACTCAGGCACCGGTTTATGCAGGTCAGCTCTCATCTATCTCATATCCTTTCATGAACTGACGGACCTGAAGTCTATAGCCGGCGTGCCGTTGTTCCTTTCTCTGATAAATGCGCAAAAATTTGTATCGCTCCAACGCAGTACAGGAATTGATCGGACTTTTGTCAAAGCTATTGGAGCTATCAATGAACGCAACAGTCTGATTTGCCTTCATATTGTCACGTCCGTCTAGGTCCCTGCGTCCCACTGGGAGTTGAACTGAAAGCTACTAATTCCTCATGGATTAAGGTGGCGATGAGCAGATGAGTCATTCGTTAAGATCCCCTGCATTCTAATCTTCTTCCTCGCTATGCGACATGGTCTAGCATTCTATCCAGCACTTCGTCAGTCCTTCATAATCAAACACTGTTGTCTAGAAATAAGACTGTACGGTTTCTGCCTGGCCCATTGGAGAGCAACATGAGTTCAATGCACGTAACAGAAGCCCCTCAAGTTCAGTAATTATACAATCTAACATACTTTATAATCACGGAGAGGTTTCTAACAACACATTTGATTTTGATTTTGATCAGTCAAATTTCTACGCTATTCTTAATCTAACTTGGCCATACGTATTCCACATCGGGTCAGTCTATCCTGTTATTTACCAAGTACTTCGTCGCGCTGGAGAAAAAATTTAGTCAATGAGTAAAATTCAGGAAGACACAACGTGAAATAACGTACTACTCCCATTCCAATTCTTCTTTATCGAGATAATTCCGACTTGCATCTGTGTAGAAGTCCCCTGAAGCCAATTAAATCATCGCTTGGCATAATAGACCGTTTGCTTACACATTACACGAACAGCTCGAAATCTTCCTCTCTCAAGACACATGTCAAGCATTCTTGTGAGGTCCTTCCACTCGGAGCTCTCAATACCCGGATCCAGGAACCTTTCCTTCACTATCGAAACATGATGCTCCACGGTATGGTATTTCACGTGGTACGGGGTGTTTTCCAAGATCAGACTAAGCAGCGCAAGGTAATCCTGCGGCGTATTGGGACTCTTCAGCCTTTCGTTCTTGCTTTGATCGAGACACTTTTGTACTTCTGCATCGAGGTCCATATGATCTTTGTAGTCCACATAATCAGAACTTAAGACGAGGATATGCTTGCTGTATTCGGGAGTCGGACCACTGGTGCTTTCTGACATTGAGTTATGTGAGACAATATGCTTGGGAGTAATGAGGCGATAGAGACTGATTCTAGTGTTCTTCAGATTGTCAACTAGAGTACACCTGAGACTGCCCTTCTTATACGCAGCCATCTAGTGGAGCGCCAGGCGCCTGGGTCAACGCTTGTAATATCGGGACCTAATCTCTAAACGATTCGTGAGCCCGAGGCTACATTACTCATACTAGTTGTAACATACGCTCTTGTACGATTTCAATGAGGATCCGAAGGCTCGATTTCAAATTTCACATGCAAATGCAGCTCCGTGATGATGTATTGTAATGGGAAACATAAATACAAGAGCTCCAAAGTCCGTACATTCAATGTAATGCAGCCAACTGCAATGACATTGCATGACAGGACATAAACATGTAATTTTGGGCATCCCAGCAACTAAACAAAAGCTTCAAGTTGATCGGACAACTCGAAATTGGAGAGCAATGCAACACTTTAAGGAGTATGCCGAAGAAGGTATGACATTATTGTTCTCCGCTTCTACCTTTTCAGTGTATGAGACGTGACTGAGTCCAGCATCAAGTATAGACTTGTACACTGTGAGCTTACTCCTCCGTCTCTTGAGTAAGCTTTTTATCATACTAGTATAAAGATAGCCATGTTGTAGATTACTGGATAGTAGATACTAGTTCTTCGTGATTTGTCTGACAGTGGGAATGAGAAGTCCCAGGGGTAATGACTTCAAATTAACTTGAGGCCGAAGACTCCGACTCAGAGGCGGCCGAGCATCATGATCAGGCTGCAGCCTGAGTGCCACTGGCCAGCCTGAGCCTGCCACTGCCAGTGGCAGTGAATGAACCGTTGGCGGACTCGGAGCCTGCCAGTGAGCCTGAGGTGCACATCACGTGCCACTCACTGGCAGTGGCATACTCTTCCATTATTGCCAGTTCTAGACGCTTCGTTTCATCCCACCACCGCCACCACCGCCGACGCTCATTCAAGTTTCTTATCAGGAACAAATCATGCTCGTGGCAGGCAGATTGCCACTAACTAAGTATGCAGTCTTCTACATACTGATCTGTGTCTTCCATTATATGGGAGTACTATCATTCTTCCCAAGATATGGATCTGTTCAATAGTACGACTAAGTAGCTTGCCACATATTCCTACTGTATAAATCTAAGGGGTAAAGGTGAAGAAGTTATTCATCCAAGAGATCAAGCTTATTTTCAACTGCAACTTGCTCGTACTTGAACAATCCAAATGTCTTTTACTCAACTCGAGTTCAATGGTACGCAAATCTACATCTAGTGTAAATCGAATTGCTAAATCATGTCTGAAAGAGGTTTCTGCGTGGAGTGCCCCCTATGAAGGGAGCGCTGCTAATAAATTTGTTGAATTCATTATTGATGACCCAGTCCGGAACAGTGAAAAGGGTCTACGGGGATTTTTAAACCAAATTGCCATCCTCCAGAGTTCAGGAATGGGAAAATCAAGGCTTGCTGATGAGGTAGCAAAAAAGATATTCACGATACCTATCTGCTTATCCAAGAAGACGGAAAGTGAGTGCATTTAAACGCCAAACGCTTAGCTGTGATCTCTGATAATACCCGAGAAGGTTATCCTCCTGTCGATTTGACTGCTAGGGATAGCTTGGTCGAAATTGCAAGCATCCCTATCGACAAAGAAAGAGAAAAAAAGTTCACTTTATATCTCGAAAATCTCTTTATCGCAGTCAAGAGTAGCTTGAATAATATGAGTAAAGCATACTGTGGCAGTGAAGGTAAGATAACAGGCTCCAAAGGCCTACCAGAATTATGGAGGGACCACCTGTACCACGATGACTTCAAACACAGGAAAGCTATCTTTAGCAATTGTATGCCGGAGGTATTACACATTACTCTAGCTGATTGGCATCCAGACTCCAGATTATGCTGACCTCTTAAATTATAAAGAAATTGACCAGTCGAAGTGGATTAAGCCAGAAGTCACTGTTGGCTAAAGCCGTGGAAGCTCTTCAGAATAATATAAAGGAGCTAACTGGCGATGAAGCTCCGCTGATTATATTGTCAATCGATGAAGTGGATACCCTCATGTTTAAAAGGGGCTCGGATGTCAAGCAGTTCGGTCAATACGTCACATTTATGAAGGCACTGTCTTCCGAGAACCTTCCTTCTGTATATGTTACGGTTCAGTCTTCGGCAGGATACGTATTTGACATAGCCCCCCCGGCAACCACCATAGACACAGTACTCAAGACCAAAAACACCAGTCTGCATGGCAAATTCTTGGTGCCGTGTCAGGACACCCTTCATAGAGTTGGACTTTGACGTGAATGTTCTGCCTGTGCGAGAATCTCAGCTTAACCTGCAAGCAGTGTGCACTACGGAGTTCATTACCAGATTTGGGCGATCTCTGTTGGTGTTGATTCTGTTACAAATCCTGGGCCAAACTCTTACTAATTCCGTATTTACAGGTTCAGAGCGGCTTATGATAATGGTGCGCAGGACCAAATTGTCGAATTTGCTAAACAAAAGTTTCTTGGGAAGTTTCAACCAACCAGCTCCAAATCTGTCACCATTCTTGACGAGGATTTAATGAATTACGATGCACAGACTGTCATTGCTGCATCTTTGGACATTCGCCTATTGTTGTCCTCTGATACGTACAGGCTTCTCCCAGCTCTCGGAGAACAGATACAAGTGTCGTCAAATCTTCGTCTTATACTTACTGTTCCCGATCAACGGAAATATATGCATACCGGATACGGTTCTGAACCCCTAGTCGCAGAAGCCGCTTCTCAACTGTTGCGCCTCGAATATGCGGGGAACTTTGTTAAGGCCATTGAAGTAGCCGATACACTGTTTGGAAGTTACCTTTCTGCAAAGGGCGATCGAGGAGAATTTATTGCTCGCCTCCTCTTAACAGCAGCCCACGACAGAGCTGTACGGCTACAAAATCAGCAACACACAAGCGGCACAAATGCGCAGCTAGTTTATACAAAACCAGTGGGACTTCTGGACTTCTTAAAATGTCTATTCGCTAAGGATCATCACTCTGATCTCCTTTGCGCACTACCGGTAGAGTACAGGGATGGTGAGGTCAAGCTTGAAGAGGCATTCTCCAGCGCCTACGTACACTTTACCCATTTCTGCAGGGCCGACAAAAAGGATTTATGTCATCTTCAATTTGTCTGGCAGGGGCTTGTTCGATCGGCAGCAATTCAATGCTGCCAAACTCAGGAAGGAGTAGACATCATCATTCCTATCGCTTTCACCTCCAGAGGTGGTCGGCCTGAGTACGCTATGCTGGGGAAGCCCTCAGTCTCTGCAATTGTGATTCAAGTAAAGGATAGGAGAAAGCCACGTCCCGTCCATATCAACTTAGACAAACTCAACTTCTTCCGGGATGACAAGGGTGTGGAACTGAATTCGAGACCATTCATCTCCATCGTCTTGGAATTGGGACTGGTTCCAGAAGACGTTAAGACGAATAAGATGTTCAAAGCTACGACGACCAGGGACATAGGTGTCGAGTCAAGGGCCTCAAGGCAATCAAAAGCTACATATAGGCATCCTCAATACAATATCGTAGTGAATGGATTTCAAGGAATATACGAAGGCATCAGCAAAGAAGAGGATGCTATTATGCAGAAGATTCTTTCCATATCTAGCTTTGACAGAGAGTACACGGGAAGCAGTATGAAAAGCATTTACAACTTCAAGTCTTATATTAGTTCCGATGTAGGGGTTGTAGCTGTGGCAGATTGAGCTGGAGAGGATCATTGGGAAATTATCACTTCGGTCACCAAGGTTAGTGCATATGGTGACCGATCTACTAGAATGGGTTGTTGTAATGAGTAGATAAAGAATACAAATGTGAGATCGTCTTGTAACCTGGTTGATTTTAGATGTTTGCGTACTAAGGAAGACTAGCTCTAGTCAACTACAGCAGACATATAAAGAAGCTATGCCTTAAAGAATTTTACAAGAATATTGTATTCATATATATTGTTTGTACGTAGAGAAGATTTCGAGCATCCCATGCAATATTCAAGCACACGTACTTTTGTGCCAGGATCTGATTTGACGACTGAGTCCAGTCTAGCTTCCCGCGGCTAGCACTTCGTGACAACATGGCTGGGATTACTATAGCCTATAAAAACTTTACTTTCTCATACAATATTGCGCAATCGACACTGGCAAGCGTCAGTGAGCACTCGCACTATTTGAAAGTGTTGAAAATCTCTCGGCAACTTTGTGCTTCGGGAAGCAGTTGAATATTGCTTTCAGGGTCATGACTCGGATCACCCGAGGTTATCGTTCTTTACTCGAAGAGCACGGCTTTGCTCATTTTGCTTGATGGAGGCTCCTCTGTCTGCGCTGCAAGATACCGTGTTCGCTTAGATGTCAGTCCTTATACTATTCACCACGAACCGCCAACTGAACTCCCGTCCTACTAGGTTCCAAGCCCTAAACCTCATGCTTAGGGGATCGTAATTATCATCTGTATAGAATATGTCTGTGAAACAAATATACATCAGATATAAATTTCAAAGTAAGCACCATCCTCTCTTACCTAAAAGACGAATCGACCGAAATCTTCGAGTTTTAAGGCATATGTCTGCCAATTTCTTGAATTCATTCCACGCCGGCCCAGGATCCTCGGAATCTTCAAGAAAGTTTGCCTTGAAGACCCTGAGATAAAATTCCACAGGATTACGGTGCATGAAGGCCGGATGTTTCTCTAAGATCAGTTTGACAAGATCTAGGTAGTCATCCATGGTTTGAGGATTGGCCAGCTTCTGGTTCGCAACGTCCTCGAGACTCCTTCGTACTTCTTCGTCGAATTCAACGTGGTATCTATAGCCAATGAAGTCGTCTGTCACAGCTTTGATATATCTGCTCTGATCCAGCTCAACTTCGACCGTGGACATACTGAGAGTTGAGGAACAAGTTACAACTTAATCGGTCCCGACTGTCCCGAATGGACCCACCTTTACATATACGCTTCAGCGGAACGATGCTGACGAAGATCTAGATCCTCTTGACGTAGTCACATACATACATGTCATCGCAGTTTAAAGTAAGCGAGGCTTTTACCGCACTTCTTTGACCCGGTCAATCTGGCAGATGACGGATCGTTCCCCATCCAATAGGTATCTGGTTGCACTAGCGCATGGAAAATACGGAGATAAATCGGCACTGCAGTTGGTGAAATTATCATGCACTCACGCGCTTTTTCCAACTCACATATTCCTCGGTGTACAACGATTAGCCTGAGTCTGTATAGAATGCAGCAGGAATCGGATATGCCAGGTTTACATCCAGAGGTAAGCACCAGCTCTCATGCTCCTACATATTAGACCGATTACCCGAGGCTAAACCTACCATTTTCTAGAGATTTCTCCAGGACAGATCGGCATCCCCGGAGATAAGAATAGGATCTGCTCTGATGAATCTGAGGGAGGTCTCGGCAGGATAGTGGTGCAGGAAGTGAGATATTCTCTATTAATCACTTCGGCAAGTTCTGAATAGTTGTCCGCGTCCGTGTTAACCTTGTGTTCTCGTCGCTCTTGATTATGTCCTTTACTTCATCTTCAAGTTCAACGTGATATTCACATCAGAGGTAGCCCGTCCGACACAAAGAGTAAGTGCGCTCCGCATTATACCGGTTTCGTCCATGAGCGTTGTTGGTGTACTGAAAGAGATGCAGCTCCTGCAGAAACGATGTGATAAGTGCTAATCAAAGCTGTGATTGCCAGAGCATGTCAATTCCAGCGGCATAGTCGGGGGCCCGAACGGCATACTATCTTACTATATCACTTTCATAGCCAACGCGAAACGTAATGTGAATCTGGAGAATGGACTCGCCTGTAACACTAGTTGAAGGATAGCTGATCTTCTCGGCCCTTTATAGCAGATCACCGTGACTGGATCTTTCAGTCCGACAGATACTCGTTCGCGCTCGCCTGAGGAATATAACAGTTTAAGTCAGACAACGCGACTACGTAAATGCCATGACAATCCACGCACCAGCTCAATCTAAGTTCTTGCTATCGAGAGGACAAATTGCATCTATGCGGATTACGGCTGAAAATCAGATCTGTCAGATATAGATCCCGAACTATAAACCACCACCGTGCCTGCCATTCTTCGAAATCAACTCCACGCCAGACCCGCGTTCCCAATGCTCTCCGAATGAAGTGCTTTGCGAATCATGAGATGATCATTCTTAGGACGCCGAGCTATGAGCAATAGAGACTTCTCTTAGAGGAGCACGACCAGATCAACATGGGGGAGTGTGTCCTGAGGGCTGTTTAACCTCTCAGTCTCGTCAAACCCGAGACTCTTCTGTACCTCTTTGTCGTCTAGAAAGAGAAAATAAGCAGCCTCCACCAATTCACAGCTTCGTCTGTTGGCGTGCTGAAGATAAGCATTAAGAAGGCATAAAGGTTGCGGTTAGAGTAAACGCAACGTGCAATGACTTGAACTTCAAGTTGTTACTTGAAGTTGTCGGCGACTTGGACTCTCACGCTCACAGGCAGGCTCAAGGATGTTGATCTTGGACAGTTGGGCTACCTCCATCACAACAAGCAGCACTCTCCGTGTAATGCAAACCTGTTCAATTCTCGTTGACACTGTCTTATT
The DNA here is from genome assembly GCA_910574455.1 of Trichaptum fuscoviolaceum. NCBI lineage: Eukaryota > Fungi > Basidiomycota > Agaricomycetes > Hymenochaetales > Trichaptaceae > Trichaptum > Trichaptum fuscoviolaceum. The sequence goes on along the minus strand of CAJSYZ010000009.1, from coordinate 3,522,255 downwards.
GCCAAGGAGATAGTATAATCTGCAACATCTCGTTGATGCTATGGAATCCATCTCCGAGTCTATGAACGACAGCAACAAATCGCATTCGTCTTCTATAAACAGTCTCCATCCGTCTGAGCCAGCATCTACACCGACTCACTATAGTCCGACAGTTTCTATTCCACCATCTCCTCGAAAAGAGTCTACGCCTTCCTTAACTTCCCATACTTCTCGCAAACAAAGCGTCTTGGGGCCTTCGGCGCCGCGTCCATTCTTCTCATATGTTCCTCCCCCGCATCCTCAGAAGGTGCCCCTTGCACTCAACAAGTTCATCCTTTATGAAAATCGAACGCGTTTCTATGTCGTGGCCTCCAATACAAGCGACTCGCGCCATCGGATCATGAAGATTGACCGGACGGCACCACAGGAGGAGCTTGTAGTGCAAGAGGATGAGGCCGTGTATACTGGGAAGCAGATGAGCGGGGTCTTGAAGATGCTTGAGGACGGAAATCGGGCTAGTGGGGGACTGGGAAAGGCGAGGGTGATATTTGGTATCGCTGGTGAGTCTTGCCGTCACTACTTTTTGTAGGGCGTAGACTGAATCTTGTGGCTATAATAAGGGTTTATCAGGTTCACTGCGGGTTGGTACATGATTGTGATCTCGAAGAGGTCTGTCGTGGCTCTTCTTGGCGGTCACTACCTCTACCATTGCGAAAACACCGACATAATTCCTATCTGTTTCAACCAGAAGATCGAGAAGGCGGCTGAGGAGCAGAGGCTAGTGAATATCTTCAAGCAGGTCGACATGTCGAAGAACTTCTACTTCAGGTGAGTTTAACCCAACACGCTTGCGTATCAGCCTTCGCTCAAGTATCTCAGCTATACTTACGACCTGACGTCAACTCTTCAACACAATTTAACTCGACCTGTGTCTGTTGATGCCGTAGACAAGTGGTCTTTTAACGACCGTTTCGCCTGGAATTATCACATGCTTACTGCTCCCTTCGAAAACCGCGAAGAGGGTCCTATCAAGTCGCACTGGATCTTACCCCTGGTTCATGGACATGTGGATCAGGCGAGTAAGTGTGACCAATGAAACAGATAGACGCTTGATGTTTACCATCGTGATCCACAGAATTAACAGTCCTGGGCCGTGTGGTATTCGTTACGCTCATTGCACGCCGTTCAAGGCATTATGCCGGCGCGAGGTACCTGAAGCGAGGTGTGAACGATGAGGTTCGTGTCAGCTTCTCAGTTCACTCACCATCCCTCTTCATTAATGTTTTTTTCTGCTCCTAGGGAAATGTCGCAAATGAAGTGGAAACAGAGCAAATTGTGTCCGAGGCGCTCACAACGCCGTTCTATTATCCCGCACCTCGTGCTCTCGATGAAAGCGAGGAAGAGGAGCGGGCCCGACAAGCACGTTCGCCCAGCCCGCATTATACGAGTTTCGTGCAGGTAAGCAGGCTTTGATAGTTGGTGGCACCCGTGATGTTAACGTGTATTTTAGTATCGTGGCAGCATTCCTATCTACTGGACGCAAGAGACGAATGGCATGACGCCAAAGCCTCCCATTGACAGTGCGCCACTTCATTGAATGCCATGATCTCACCATGATCTCATACTCACATTACCTTTATACCTCGCAGTCAATGTCGTCGACCCGTTCTTCACTCCAGCGGCTCGGCACTTCGACAACTTGTTCTCGCGGTACGGAACGCCGCTATTAATTTTAAATCTCATTAAACGTCGCGAGCCGGTTCCCCGAGAGAGTAAATTACTCGACGAGTATACGCAATGCGTGGATTATCTCAATCAGTTCCTGCCGAAGGACAAGAAGATGATTTACCGCGCGTGGGATATGTCCAGGGCGTACAAGGAGTGAGTATATCCACTCATTCTCGTATCGACTTCCGTTCATTCTCGTGCCTGGCGCATGCAATGAGCGGAAGCTCGATCATTTGAATGGAGACAGGCTGCTGATCATTTCGTTTGCGTGCCGAAAGGAAGACGCAGGACGTCATCAGCTATTTAGAGGATATTGCCGAGGAGGCGATCCATCTCACGGGGTTTTTCCATTCAGGCCCTGAACCTGCATCACACCAGATGCGTGATGATCCTTCGTGAGTCTGTTTTGTTTCTCTTAGGCAGATGCAGGTACTGACCGTTTTATTCACTCTATTTTATTGTCTATCACATTCAGAATACCATATCGCTCCACAATTTCATTGCAGAATGGCATCTGCCGCACGAACTGCGTCGACTGCCTCGATAGGACGAATGCAGCGCAGTTTGTTTTCGGGAAGCGTGCCTTGGGACATCAACTCTATGCTCTCGGCGTGCTCGATAACCCGAACAACCTGTCATTCGATTCCGATGCTGTCAACATGCTCACGGAGATGTACCACGACCATGGGGATACCATTGCTCTGCAGTACACGGGAAGCGCATTGGTCAACCGCGTCGAGACGTATCGCCGCATGCCGCACTGGAACTCGCACTCCAGGGATATCATTGAGAACATCAGAAGGTTTTATACGAACGCGGTGCTTGATGCGGACAAGCAGGCTGCGATTAACCTGTTTCTCGGCGTGCAGAGCGAACGTGCGACGAGTCCGAAGCCGAAGAGAGGGGGCTATAGAACATGGTTTGACCCGAAGAATCTCGAACCTGCGTACAGGCTTGAAGACTGCGAGCGCGGATTGAAGGAGTTTGCAGAGCACCGCTCCGACTTCTGGATCGAGTACTATCGCCCGCTGCTGTTCACGAGTTTGGGAAAGCACTTTGCGTATTCGATGAACAGTACCCTGAAACTGCCTGGGTGCGGTTCTTTTAGGTGTCAAGTTCGAATAAGTGCTTTTGACTAATAGTGCTCTATGTGTATCAGGAAGACAGCAAAGGACATCGATTACAGCCCCTTTGACCCCCACCACTCAGTCATGCAACCAGGGTGCGTATCTATGATCAAATGACTCGATGTTTGTTAATACACTGACACGCAATGACTCTTCCCCTTGCGCAGCCTGATGCAGGGAGTCAAGAAATGGATGAACATGCAGCCGAATTCCAATCTGCATACTTCGCGGAGGAAGATGGCAAGCAAGGTGGAGTCAGAGCGGACGGAGCGTGAAATTGAGCCCGCGGAGAACTCGACAGAGTCGTTGGTCAGGAGACTGATGGACCCGCATGTCCTCGTTCCTGAGAAAGAACTTGTTCAGTACGAAAGGTAAGAATGATTATCTCTCCTTCTTTCCATTCCTGGAGTTCGGCTTGCTTATTTCACGGCTTGCTTTTACTCCATATAGGTACATCGATCAATATCAAACTCTATTAGAGGACGAAGGCAAATTCCCATCTCGCCAAGACCGCGAGGTATATGTCAAGGCTGTGCGGACGGCAGCGGGCGATCGCCCAGACTGGGACAACGAGGAGCCGGACAAGGCATATGTGCGCTACGTGCAGATGACCTCGCCGAGCTTTGTGGACTCGTATCTACGTGACACGAATGCGCCTGCGCCTTCCCTTCTGAGCACGGAGACTAGGAGCTCGAATCGCGAGAGAGATAGGCAGCCGGGGCAGGAGAAACACTCGAACCTTGGGTTCGGGCCGACTTTCAACTATGAGAAGTGGGTTAGAGGGGGCAACAGTGCCACCCAGAGGAAGGTGACGGGTGACTTCAGTTATGTTGAGTGATGATTTCTACGAACGCCACGAACCAAGATCACGATTCTGTCTTTTTGCGCCATGTGTACCTTTGTTCGTCTCTATTATTATTACATTCTTTCCGTCTGCTAGTTTTCTTTTTACTACCTTCCACCATTTATCAGCTCCTCTCTGCTTTTCCTCCCGTGATTGGTCATCAACCCGACGAGAACAAGTGATTAAAACACCCTGAGGAACAGGAAGGGTATTTCGACTTGCTTGGCCTGGTCATAGAACTACCGTTTCGCATGGTTGTGAAAGCTCACCCGATTGTGGATTACCTCAGGATCACCAACATAAGTTATACGTGGAGGGATTTCAAGAGGATGGTCGATAATGTGTCTTAAGATCAAGAGATATCGATCAATGCGAGTCATAGGTATGCCAACGGCTACTCATCTTATAGTTGCTGAATTTAATAAACTCAAGGGAGTTCTACTCGGACGCAAGTGCCGACTGGTACAGCAAACAAATGCTAGAATGGGACTGGTGTGTGTCGCGCATTATATGGTCTTATATTAACTTTTCATTTCCGAACTAGTGTGATAATCTACCTTTGCCTCCACAAGTACTTTCTGTTGGCTAGCCCTATCATCTACTATTCTTTGCCCATCTACCAGTCAACATCACGATTTCCAGGGAAGTAATATTTGGCGACCCTGAAGGCGGAGGTTATTTAAATGTCAGTGCCTACGATACTCATGGGATTAAACGTACTCTTCCCACCGGAGTTTCTTCACATAACTCTTCAGAAAGGCGTTATCCATATAAAATTTACCTATTGCTTTCTTCAGCCCTAAACCAAGAGTAACAAGAATCTTCAAGCTCACCTAAACCGCGAACATTCCGGAACCTTCCATATTCAAGACAGATGTCCATCATTCTCTTAATTTCACCCCACAAGAAGTCATTGACCTCGGCTCCTGTGTACTCTCGCTCGATAAGATCGGAATAATACTCCAACAGATTTCGGTTCCGAAGGGGTGGGTATTCGCTCACTACCAACACGACCAGTTCCTTATAGTCGTCTCGGGTCTTGGGATGCCTGAGTCTTTTGTATCTGTCGTCTTGAGTGAGATAGCCTCGAATTACTGCGTCGTACTTTCTGTGGCGGGAGTAATCTGTGAAATCGTCATCAAGTCCGTCGATGAATTCACTTCGTCCACCGCCTTGGATTGAGGGCAATTCGGTCATGATTACCGCTAGTGTTTGCTGTAGGGGAGATCAATGAGGGAAATCAACTTCTGGTTGCGTCTTTATATAAGAGCTAGCTCGGGGACTCCGTGTCTGAAGTAAATTACGTCCATACGGCCCCGGGCCCGGTACTGTATGTATTTACTCATAGTTATCTTTATTATCTTTATTTCATTATTCGGATTTACTAGGGTGTATTTTCTCCTCACTTCTCCATCTGTTTGATAGGTTATATCAGAGTAGTCAAAGTCTCCTGATGAAAGATACATGATTGACTTCAGGGGCGGAATGGTGACACTCATTTTGGTGTCAAGATCTGCGGTCTTCATCTCTTGCAGCAATCATCGCCCTCGTAGTTCTGTGAGAATAAGATTGTATTACCTGTCAACTTCCCGATACATTATTATTAATTGTCCAACTCAACAGTGATTGATGATAGATGCGCATCACGCAGCCATCCCAACTCTCGGTAATCACGTCACATTGTCGAAAACAATCATGCATCAGTGATCAGTTATCAAGCACCTATTATACTCGCTCGTTGTATAGTTAAAGTAATAGGAGCGCTTCATAGTGTACCATATTCTTTAGATCCTCATTCAAGTTTAAGCCAAGTTCACCAGCATGGTCATGCTTTAAGACTAAATTTAAGTTAGAAGTCCGACCCGGAGGCGGATCCGAGTCACACTCTTCAAGTTGTCTGTGACTCATATACTGTGACATTACTACTAGTAGTCACTAAACATGGTTACGTAACATTGTATTTCCTCATCGGTCTTATCTTTGTTGGGTTTTCACTCACAACCGCCATGGCACATTGTTACAATGAGGCGCAATGTCGTGCTACACTCAAATCCAACCGGAATGCCTCGAGACAATTAGCACTATCTTCTTCAAGCTAGCTACTTTAAGACGCGGTTGTTTGAAATAAAGGTTGTTTTGTTTATCTGAGACACTGGCATACGCGTTTTACGGAAGACTTCGCGAAGAACTTGGATCACCAGATGTTCCGACACCAGATGATCGACCTAATCTTAGGTACCTCCATTGCCATAGCCACCTCAGCGCATCTGTTCTAGTCTTTGCGTTGACTTTGCTATTAATCGCTAGATGAATTGTCTACCACGATCTGATACACGAGGCAACTCGTCGTTGCAACAAGCTGCGCAGGGTCATGAATTACAGGGCACAGGACGAATCGTCCCATCTATCTAGAAGGCCCCACAGCAATGTCGTACTGAAGAAGGACGGTACGAGTCAGGTACCCACAATTATAACCTTCCTCTCCGCGTGTTGCTATTACCAGCGTCACGTACCCTCCCTTACGTGGTGACTCTTTCAGGGAGTCGGCTTAGCGTATCGTATATTAGAGGTGAACTCCGCACAGTGACGATCTCAAGCAAAAGTATACCCCCTATCTACCCTCTTACAACTCTCTCTCTCTTCGTCGTGCACCGGAACGTCCATAGTTCTTGTCTACTGGCGGACATGTCTACGCGCAATGCGTTCCTACCTTCGTCCCAGGGGGACAGTCGATCACCCTGCCCCGCGCTGAACGCTCTGGCGAATCATTCTTATATGTATGTGTCCACTGATCTTGCGGCGTTCGTATGTGGCGTTGACAATCCCTCCTATGTCTTACCCATAGCCCACACAATGGATTGAATATCCCTTTTTTCCAACTTATACATGCTCTACGATCCGTGTACAGACTCTCGTCCCCCCTTGCCTACCTCCTTACTATCGCCGGCTTCCTGCTATGTGGACACCTTGAGGGAGCAGGTCTGTCGACACGGCTCAAGCTTGACCTGCACGACCTCGCGCGGCACAATCGTATTGAGCACAACGGCTCTCTCGGGCACGCGGATGCCACCCCTGGCGATAAATACGCTCCATCCATCCCTGATCGCAAACTTATTGCGCAGCTGCTCGAAGGCGCATACCAGCCCCCTCTCACTGCCAGTATCCAGTCCGGACGCGTTCGACAGCCCGTAAAAGTTGAACCGCGCACGATGCTCAACTTCGACGACATCGCCCATGCTCGCTACATCCGAGACAGTCAAATGGCCAAGAAGCTTGATCCGCTACATGCCGAGATTGCTCGAGGCGAGGCTGCATTACTCATGGAGACGTTCTCCGATTCGAATGGAGACATCCCTCGCGAATGGGTTAAGCGTTGGTTTGAGGAAGAGCGGTTACCCGACGGCTGGGCCGGCCCAAGAGAACAGATAGGTCTCTTCAGAACGGCATCTATAGGGAAGAGAGTGAAGGCAGAGACCGAGAAGCTACAGCGACTTTCTTGATTGCCAATGCTTTCGTTCTTTCTCCAACAGGCTTGGGCCCTTTTCTCATGGACTGACTAATTTATTTATTCCATGCTTTCCAGTGAATGCCAGGATAACAGATTGGACTGTTAGTCCAGATCTAGACTTCGCATTTATTTGAATTCGGACTTGCTCTTTGTTTTGCACTACTATCTGACTCTGCCTAGCTAATACTTTCTAATGAATACGTAGTTTAGATTTACACTTGAACGAGATATGTGCATAAGTAAACAGAAATGTATCAGATACGATAGAATCTCAATTGATTCAGAGATCCGATTTTCATGGAGGCTAGCCGCTAGTGAAAATATAAACATCACATTTGTCATGCTCTGGTGGTATTAGCGATGGAAGCACCGGATAGTTTCATATGGATTTCATCACCTTTGGTAGGTAGTCCCCTCCGATTCGGCGGGAGGCGGGGATCCTCGCTGCAATAGCCTGTTATGCAATATTTGTCGTAAAGTACGGCATCGATCAGTGAGTCTGTTTGTAACTTGAAGGCTTCGAAGCGAATAGCGCCGTTTGATCATTCTTTGACAGTCTGGGGAATCCGAGTCGCAGCTTTGCCTCCTAAGGAACAAGAATATATTTCCATGTTGTCAAACAGTATCTTTCTATCGTACATCCATGAAGAAAGGCATATTGTGTTCACGTCGCTGCCCGTTGCGTTTCGTACTGTCTCGGAGTTAAGGTTTTCTGTTGTTTCAAATTGAGGTTACTTAGATGATTTATAAGAGCATCCGAAGAGAACAACTTACCTGAGAGAAAGCATGGAGTGATGCGATTTCATTCTTCAAGATCTCATTCACTGGAAGGTCTATTAGTCAGCAATAACAAACCTTTTCGCATTTCCCAAACGTACCCATACGGTGACGGGCCAGTGTAAATTTGCCCTCGAAAGCCTACAGAAGTCAGCATAAGTAAGTTCAGACGACAAACCTAGCATTGCGCGCACCTCGCTAACGATGAAAACGGAGTAGCTTTCGCCGCAACCACTTGACTGATCTTCAATCTCCAGGTGCGTAATGGGAATGTGATTGCGGAGTGTAGTCTCGATAGCCTCTGCAGAAATAGGCATAGCTTCTTGAACCCAGATTGAGCAAGGAAGGTTGCTACGAGTAAACGAAAACCCACTGTAGGAATGCTTGAGGTACGAGGAGAAGGAGGACGATGTGTTATCTGATAAACAATCTCTGCCGGAAATGGGAATTGATTCCATTTGTCTCACGGTCAAGTAAATCTGGCCTTCAACCTTCCTCCTACTTAAACTTGTCATGTTCAATTGGATCGTGAGCGGTTGAACGACAGCTAATAGAGTCATAGAGTTTATCAACACGTATAATAAATAAGTTGCCAGTGTTACAAAAGACATGTGAACTGAACACAGCACTTTCACGCTAACTGAGCTGCCATACATCACTGCCAATAGAATCCATAAACATGTCGATATGTCTCTCGACATGTCTCTGAACAAGAGTACAAAATGTACGTTTAGATCTGCTGCGACGTTGCTTATCCAAGTGATGAGCTATTTCTTGAGCAATTTAGTCAGTAGCCTTCGATATCTGGAACTGTGAGATATGGGATTGCGCCATTGCGATGCATGCTGTCGATTGTGTATGTGCCATTCGATGCTTTTTCGTACGCCCGCATACGCTCAATCTCGGCGTTGATCATCGCGTCCTTCCCAGCGCGTGTACGTGGTGCGAAGCGCTTGCGTGGGCGAGTGGGCTTCCACGCTGCTATCTCCTCTTCGGTGAGGCCATTTTCCTTAAGAGCCCGGCGTGTTACGAGTTCAATGAGACTCTGTGGGTTTATTTCAATACAAATATGGCGCTGCCAAATGTAATATCTCACGTAGTCTTCTGGGTTCTCCCTCGAGAGCTGTTGAGGTCCTTTGGCAGTGATCGTGGGATTGGTGATGAAACGAGGAATACGACGGTAGTTCTTGGAAGCTGAGTGTGGCTGCCGTTCGCGGTTAGGTGATATACCCATGACATCAGAATACTCATAACGACTATACCATGAATGCGTGGAAGAGAATCACATCTCCAGCTTTCCCTGTGCACTAATCACCAATGATCTTAGAACGTAGTACATGTAGGCCGAATGGCTATCAAACACGGACCTCGACGAATTCGTTGAGTTCTTTCGCATTGCACACTACACGTGCACCTGTCTCATCCACAGGCCATGAATCCGCTCCTTCAGGGTGATCGTACAACCACTTTACGACGTGCTTGATACCATCGGGGGCGACGAAGGTTCCACCCGCGTTTGGCTCGATATCGTTATAAAATACAATTGCAGTAAGGACTTGATCGCCGGAGTCCAAAAAGTGCCGGAACCTAGTTTAAACTTCAGTCGCAAAGGGCAAATGAGGGTCGCTCCGTCCCTACCAGTCGCCATCTCTGCAAAGACAGACAAGTTACTTTCTCTTGACTGAAGTACAATCAATGAAAGATAAGCGTACATGTGCCAATTACCGAGTAGACGAGGATCAAGAGGCTCTTTCTGGAGTAGTGATTTAGAAATGAAGGATAGGACCGCAATTCAGTAATGCTAAACTCACATCTTCCCACTCTTTACTGCCAAAATTACATATAAGGCTGTCGCCACAAGTAGTGAAAAGGGTAGGATGCATGTTCTCTTCTCCGCCCTCCAATTCCGCTAAAGCGAGGATAAGAATACGTTTGAAGAACGAGAGTAATCACATTGACCTATGGCACCGTACACCTTCGGCATGTATTCTTTCGAGGGAACTTCGCGATGACGAGGAAGGTGAAGCTAACTCAATAGTGAAGCCTGAAACATTGTGAAAAAAGCTTTGGTCTCACCTTTTCCTTCTCCCAAGTCGACTTATCATTAGGGTCGTATCCAATGCGAACCCAGACGTCATGAGAGAAGCGTTTCAAATTCTCCGGAGACACTCCTCCCTCAATCCTCACCCATCCATACTTGAGGAAGTGTTCCCGCATTTCGGGAGTTAAAAACTTATACTCCTTAATTACCATTGTTTGCTGTGAGACGTAGAAGGAGGAAGAAGATAGGGAAATGAAGGTCAACCAAAGGCACCTTATAAACAGTTGAAAAACAGAGTTATGTTATCGCGTAGGTTCGGCGGGGAGGCGACGGAACAGTGCATTCATGGCTGAGGTTAGTATATAGGGTACGGAGTGCGTGCCGAGCTGTAAGAAGGTACAGTTCAGAGACGCATTATCTCATTATGCACGTTGCAGTTTCTCCGGTCACAAATACGATTGGAACGAGGGGTGATCACGAGAACAGTACAGTAAGTCCGAAGCTGAAGGCACCGATAGTCCAAGGAGGCATAGAACAGGAGCAAGCAGAATTCGCATCGAGTGTGTATGTCGTGTTCAAAGGGTGAAGTCGACAAGAAACATTTTGATGTGCGCCTTTCGGTAGAGAAAGAGAGAGAGAGACCTAGAGGTGGTTGGAAATGGTTGGAAATTCGGTATAAGATCATTATTACATAATAATTTCGGGCGGGGTTTGGTGAGCTAGCCAAAGTGGTGATCATCGTTGCCGTCCGACAGCGACGAGCTAAATCATTACTTCGGCAGCCGCAAAATCGTGCCTTCTTACTGATTAATGTCCCAAAGCTCTGATGAGCGGTAAAGAAGCACATCTGGATCTTGATGAGGTGAGCAACCTTAACACTAAATAACAAGGAATCCGCCTTAACATAATATTTTGTCGGTAGTCAAGGTTGTCTGGAGAGGACGGAGAGATATACCTGCTGCAATGGCTTAGAGATGTAGAGAGGGACCTAAGGAGCAGATCGCCAGTGAGTCTTCTGTAGTCAATCTGAAGCGTAACTTGATTGAATATGCCTCATTTAGGACACGTTCAAGGACTCTCAAGCTTCATACGAGTCGACGTTGCTCAAAGTCATATCAGGCTTATCCCCGTATCCAAGCCCTGGTCGGCCTCTTAGAAACGTCGTAGCACGATGTCTCGTTCTCATATACTCTCGAGGAGAAACGAGGACGCTTTTCGACACGCTGCAAGCATTGATGAAGATTGTTGGTGACTTGAAGGCTTATGATGCGGATTTCAAGAAAGTGTAAGTGCTTGCTCATCTATGTATTTAATACAAACTTAAGTCATTGGTAGCGCCGCATTTTATTGTGTTGGGGAGCTGATGGCGGTCTTGGGGTCGCAAGTCATGTCATTCATGGCTGAGATTGTTACGACGTCCATCAAGAACTTCAGGACTTCGTCTAGTGTGCGTTAACGATCCTCTCTGTCCATCGGCTGTAGAACCTCACATTCTCCTTGCTAGTCAGTTCTATTACGCTATCATGCACTTGTCTGCCTTCGCAAGTCTCTTGAAACGGCCGGTCGTGCGGTGACGGATTCCGCGATGAAAGATATCTTGAAGCAAGCCAAATCTGCCCTAACAGATAGATCATTACCAATCCAACGAGCTGCTGCAGATGTGAGGTTCTGAAAGCACTAATATATCTCGAGATACTGACAAGACTATAGCTATTAGTTGTCCTTTACCCATTGGGTGACGGCAATCGGTCTGTCGCTGATGTGGAATCAATTGTTAACACATGTACGAAAAGTCTTGAGGGCGCAGATCAAGAAACGCGCCGGTCCCTTGCAAGGCTGGTCGGGCACATGCTTGCATCTACGCAAACACCACGTGCGGCTCCTCCGCCTGATACATCGAAAAAAGGAAAGAAGGATCATAATGAAGAAGAGGCAGATGCTATACCGCCGGGTTCAATTGCTACGGAGGCAGTGAAAATGATTTTGTCGCCTTCGGAGATGCTCAGTCACCTATCTGCCCAGTTCAACAAGCCTAACGCATCACGGAAGACACGCATAGGAATTTTCGATTTTTACCACACCCTCATCACCACTCTAGGAACTACTTTCGTGGAGACAAATTACGCTTTGATAGTGAAACACTTCTTCACCGAAATTGTGGGCGTCTCGCGTGCTTCATCATCACGATACGAGTCTCTGATGATCCGAAAACTTGTCGGCGTAATCCTTCGCGACCTGATAGGCGTACGTCTCCTAAGTGAACAGGGCCAGATTAGCGCAATCCAAGAACTATCACGGAGTTACTTGAAGAAATGGCCTGCTTTGATGCCTGGACAAATCGCGCCGGATCCTTCTGTCCTAGTCATTGCGCTGAAGGAAGTTGCTGGCCTTGTACAACAACTTGGCAATGCCCCACCTCCTGTACAGGATGCCTTAGCTGATCCTCTGGTCACCCTTCTCAGCCATCCGAACCATAGCACGCGCGTCAGCGCTGCTTGGGCCCTGAGGAGTTTCTGCTACTCCACCCCACTCCGCATACCGAAAATTATTTTGACCGTGCTCGAGCTCCTCCAAAGAGACATGTCAACATTGATCACTCCTGCTGCGCCATCAGACATCGCTACACGTGCGATCGGTCATGCTTATGGTTTGGGCGCACTGTTCGCAATTATTCCGGAACGTCCGTTATACGTGTCAGCAGACTTAAGCGCGAAGGTGTTTGACACGGCTACACAACTTCTGCGAAAGGCGGGCGAGCATGACATGCATGTAGCTACGACGGAAATTGAGGTTGCGTGGACAGCAATCGCAGCCCTGATGTCCCTTGGGCCAAACTTCGTCCGCGCACATTTACCACAGCTCCTTGTTCTCTGGCGGAACGCTCTCCCAAAGCCGACGAGTAAGGACACTAATGATAGTGGACGAAGTAATGCGGAGTGGATGTTCCTTCTTCATGTTCGAGAGTGTGCCTTAGGAGCCATTCTTGGCTTTCTTCGTCACAATTCACCCGTCCTAGTCACCTTGGACGTTGCTCGACGAATCTCTTCTCTCCTTGGAAATGCACTTTCATTCGCAAATGCCTTTGTATCTCAGCAAGGCGGTCAGGAGAAACTGGGACAATCCCCTAATCCTGCTGCTCCCTCTGCCGCATCGACCAAAGGTCTTACCGTTTTCTCAAGAGAAGCTCTTCTTCGAAGACGAGTCTACCAATGCTTCGCCGCATTGGGCTTCTCGAGCCTAACGGACTCGCTTCAGATGACGTTGCTCCAATCGGCAACTCAGCTGTTCGCTAGTCCAGAAGGATACATGGGTTCTCAACTGCAGGCGGCGATCACGACATCTGCGGGCAACTTTACTTCTTTGTGGCAGTGTGCGGATGGCTACGCATATGGCGTCACAACATTGTCTATTCAACAAGATTCTGACCCTGCTCTTGGGGCAGAAGAATTGCAGCTGCAGAGGGACAGGCTCAATCGTGATTCAATTGAGGCGCTGATCGACGATCTGGTGCGTAGTTTAAGTTGTGTGAATGCCGTTCCACTCTGAAATTGTATACGCAGATAACCCAGCCAGTTATTGGGTCTTGCGAGCACGATCCTCTCTTACTTTGTCAAGCACGAGCCGTAAATCTTGAGATTGAATGGCCTGAACCTCCCCCTTCTGCGACATCCGTCGTTGATGCTGCTATTGAGCTCTTCGCGGCGCTGCTCCCATTACAGGATATAGCGTCCTCTGCGAAAGTATTAAACGAAGTAGTCGAGTCAACCCGCTCCGCCAAACTCGACCGGAATAGCGGGAGAAAGGCCGCAGTGTTGGTGAACGGCACCGTCGCAATCGCGTTGGCTTTACGTGTGGCTACCACCTCTCATGCGCGAAGATGCCGGGACACGATTGGAAGTTGTTCGGCGTCTTCAGCTCTGTCTTCCTTCCTCAAGGTTAGCTCTACTTGATAAGCATTTCGAAATTCTATATACTTAAAATTCAGTGTTCTAGGAAGCTCTCATAAACGGTGACCCAATTCTTCGATCAGCAGCAAGCGAAGCGCTCGGAAGGTTCGCAAGCCTGTCTGGAACGAACTTCTTATCGTCACAAGTGAAAACCCTTGTCGACCAAGTTGTCAACAACCGTGACCCGCACGCTCGGGCGGGTTGCGCCTTGGCGTTCGGGTCCATCTACACCCATGTAGGTGGCCTTGCAGCTGGGCCATTGTTGAAGACCACCATCAATGTCTTGATGTCATTGGGTAACGATCCGCATCCTGTCGTGCACTTCTGGGCGTTGAGCGCCCTCTCGCAAGTAGTCAATGCGGCGAGTTTAGCTTATGCTCCCTTCGTCTCTAGCACGTTAGGCATGTTGTTCAAGATATACATGCTAGAATCTCACGAGCCTGAAGGAGGGACAGTCAACAACGCGAACAACAAGGGCAACCATCCTGTGTATCAGGTCGTATGCCAGCTCATTGATGCGGTCATTGCAGTCCTTGGCCCAGATATTCAAGAATCCGCCCGCACACGCAACCTCATTCTCAACCTCGTCCACGAGTTCGTCGTCGAGTCTGACGAGGGCATTTGTGTGGAAGCGATAAAGTGCATTCAACATCTTCTAATGTTTGCCCCTGATAACGTCGATGTCGCGGAGCTAGTTTCCCGTCTTCGGACTCACCTGGCTTCACCCCGACGGCCTCTAAAGTTTGCAGCTATCAATGCACTATACCAACTCGTGCAACGAGATGCTTTGACGATGTCGAAACTTGGCGGCGACAAACTCGTTGAGGAACTCTTCGGTATGCTGGATAGGGATCCTTCTATTGACGGTGTTCGAAATGTCATTTTAAGCTGGCTCGAGCAGACTGTGGTGTACAACCCGTCTGCGTGGATAGATCTGTGCCAGAGAATAATGTCGCGAACGACAGCTTCGCAGCAGGCTTCGGAGTCTGTATCCAAGAGCGCAGCATTGGCAGATGATGAAGGCCAGTCGCTCAGCATTGGCATGGGTGGAGATTCTGTTGGCTCTTCGCAAGGCAACCTCACGTCACGCTGGCGCACGCAGTTATTCGCCTTACAATGTCTACATAGTATTTGTACGATCGTCGCACGGTCGGGGAGACGAGAGCATTTAGATATCCCATTCGCTCGAAGTCGAGGGTTAGTGTTGTCGTCACTCCTTGTTTCCCGTGTTCCAGACCTCATCAAGATGGCATTTACTGCGTCCGCTGCGTACGTCACTGAGATCCGTCTGGAAGGTCTTGTGCTTCTAAGGGACGTCATTGAGGTCAGTAGCAATTGACCGTTGTCGCAAGACCTATGAATATTGATGTCCGCTTCTCACAGGTATTTGCGATATCTCCCGATGCCGATTATGAGGACTCCCTGCTTCTAGAACAATATCAAGCACCCATTACCGCTGCTTTGACACCAGCCTTCTCATCAGAATCAACTCCGGAGATACTCTCCTCAGCTGTTGAAGTTTGCGCTGTGTTCGTTGGTAGCGGGATTGTGAAGGATGTAAGCAAGATGGGACGAATACTCAAACTGCTCACTTCTGCGTTAGAGCAGTCCAAAGGTCAGCTCAAATTATCCGTCCCATCTCATGATAAGAGTTTACATTCTTTTCCATAGAATCCGGCACTTTGACTCTGGGTGATGCGGGCGAACTCAGCCCTAATGCGTCTGTTATGCTTCGTATATCGACTCTGACGGCCTGGGCTGAGCTTGAGGTAGCCAGTATGCATCAGAACTACTTGAAGGAGGTCGTAACACCGTATCGTCCATCGCTCGCGGTGCTTTGGGTTGCTTCCTTGCGCGACTACGCCAGTATAAAAGGTGATTCGGAAATATTTCAGGATGGCGGATCGGCAGCCATGGATGCGCCGTATGCCAGCCTGGGAAGGGAAGTCTTATTACCTGTAAGTTATATCAGTCTATTGTGCTAGGTTTTCGGTCTTCACCTAGACCATTCTCAGTACTACGAGAAATCATGGGCGACCATTATGCATGCGGTCGCAGCTGCCATGAAGGCAAACGACCCATACATCCTCGCTGCGATGGACGGCCTTGAGAAAGTTGACAACTCAGAACCATCCCTAATAGGCCATGCTACTAGCACTGCGCGCGAAGAACCGACAGCCTTATTCTTCGCCCTGTTCGGATTGGTATATGAAGCACTTGCAGCCTCTTCCGCAGACGCTACGCCCTCGACAGATTTGCGAGAGCACGCCATCATCGCGCTGGAGACGACGAAGAGTCTCGTTCGGCCGGAGTACTCTGGAAAGGCACTCCTGGAACCAACAATCTTTGATGAGTTTACGGGACTTTGCTATCGGATGGCTGTGACCGAATCGGCGACAGTCCAAGTCCATCTTGTTGAAGCTGTTGCGGTATTTGCGACAAGTCAGAAAGATAACATGGGTACCAGTGCAATCACGTACGACATATTTTAGACTGATTCTGGATGTGTCTAATACATCTCTGATTTCCTTCGAAACTAGAAATGGATCAACGCATAAGTCGATTTTACCGGACTCGCTGTTGACTCATTGCTTCCGCATCTGCGCGTATGTACTGCGAAACGCGATTTCAGGCCCAGGCGGTGTACGGTCTTGTAAGTTTGGTTATCAAAGTTGTGAAACGAACAGTCACTGATGGCACATAGTCGCGAATGACTCACCCACTGAGCGGATCAACCTCATCCGCGCTGCTTTTGCTGCTTTCTTGTCCGTCGGGGAAGCCTTTGGGCCGGGCATGAGGGAAGAAGTACGCGCAATCGCTATCTCAATCTATGCCGGTCAGTCTTAGTGAATAACCGTGCCTTGATTTAGCGAAACTTATACATGTTTTGCAGACCTGTTGAAGGAAGAGAAATCCGATGTCGACCTCGCAGGCCCGACGTTGCAAACACTCAAGATGCTTCTGGACAATGCACCGAGCAAACTTCAAGAAGATGCTCTATCACGATATTCGCGTCTTGTGCATGGACTGTTGTCGTCGTGTCTTGTTAATATCGACGAAATGAGGTACGTAATTTTGTCACTTACTAATAAGATCGATTTTTGCTGAGTGATATCATGACTAATCAGCGGACGACAAGGGGCAATATCGAGGAGGAAGATTACCAACAATCTCCTTGCAGCTGTGCTGATCCTCACTGTTGTTCCGCCTCATGTAGGACTAAGCGAGCCTGCTTTGGAACATTGTTGCTTCCTTATTTCTCAGAAGTTGTTGGACAAAGAGGTAAGTTTGGTCGGTGGCACTGTGAAACAAGATCGTATTCATTTTTCGCCACAGGTTTCACTAACAGCCGCGCACTGTGCAAAGACGCTAGTCTTCGCAGCCACGTCGGGGAACAGAATCTTGAACCACTGTATCAAGTTGTTGCTCCCTGGATTAATTGAGTATATTGCGTCAGTGGCGGCACTAACGAGTGAGCAAGCTACACAAGATACGCAGATCAAGGGGACGGACGAGATCTTGAAAGCGTTCGGGTCTTTCTTTACTTCGACTCCGGAGGAGTTCCGTGAGTCGTTTCCCCTTTCGCCAGGCCTTGATATGCTCACTACCTTATCATTGACTAGGTCCGCGCGTGCTCGGCGTGCTCCTACCCACGATCGCTTTGCTGCTGGACCCATCGAAGACGGCGCCGTCTCCAATTCATTCGCTTGCAGTCACTCAACTACTATCATTCGCCACGACGGCGCCCGCGGCGTTCAAGGAGGCAACGGGCAAGATGGATGCTGCTGCAAAGGAGACGCTTGAGTTGTCTGTGCGTCAGGCACTCGGCGCGAACGCCGCGAGTACGACACAGCCAGCGGCTAAGCCACAGATCTCGCTTAGATCATTCTGAAGGACAACGGAGATCATTAACTTATGTATACACGGAAAGGGACAGATAGGCAGAAAATATTTATGTATCTGTTCGATACGCTGACAACTCTTTGTACGAGTGATGACATTCTGCATACATTATTCAATGACATTTATACTCATTTCAAATACAGGCGTCAGAGAGATAGCATGTGATAAAGGATGGAGACAGGCGTGAGGCGGGCGTCGATCAGGAACGGACAAACGAGTGTATGAGTGAGAGAGCGAGACCAAGTCCGGAGGCGCCCGGACATAGTTGGGTGCAGCGGTGAATGGCTGGACCGATGATGAGGAATGATGATTTGGTAAGGGACTGGTGGGCATCCCTGTGGGCGCGGTGGTCCGGGTCCACTGAAACATTTCCGAATAATCTCTATATAAACCCGCTCTCTCACTGCAATCCCCTTCCGTCTTCGTGTCTTACTTATCTCTTCCTCGAAACAACCAGTCTACTTCACTTATAATCCAACACTCGATGCCGTGGTCGCACTATCTTCAGAACAAATTTGCAAAGTATCGTGCGAGCGCAGTCCGGCGCGATTCGACCGCGAGCGAAAGCAGCACGTCCACCCAGTCGCCCCCACCAAGCCCATACGCGTTGAACGAGCTCTTTCACGCGATACTCGTCGAATGCTTCAGCGAGGACCGGTTTGATGTCTTTCCGAGATATGATCTGCGCCGGAGTCAACAGGGCGAGAAGGAGACCAATGCCGGCAGCATCGGGTCAGGCTCGGGCGGCGTGGAGAAGAGGACTGTGGACTTTGTCGTGGAGGCGTTCGACGGCAGCCCGGTGCTCTTCGTCGACATTTGCTCAGAGAGCCCTAGTACATCGACACCCCGCTTGCGGCGCCGATTAACGCCCGTGTCCGCACTTCGTCATTCATCCTCGGAAGACGACGACATACACTGGCACGCACTCTCCGCGACCTTCACGACCCTCTCCCAAATATCGCACTTAGAGAGGCTGTTTGGGATCAGTGTGCTTGGCACCGAGATCGTCTGCTACGAGTTCCAGAAGGGGGCAGGCGCAGGGGGCCGGGTGAGGGTCGTTGGTTCCGAGGACGGGGATCCACGTCCGGATTGCGCGTCTCGGGTGGATGTGATGTCGGAAGCTGGATATGAGCGGATGATGCGTATAGTAGATGAGTTAGAGTGGATGGTCCAGAAACTGAAGTGATTAGATGCCGTGTCGTCATTCAACATTATTTATTCTTATTTTATGTAAGTACATCTCAGCCAGTTTTGTTTTACACTTCCCTACATGCATAATAGTAACGGTTTTATCACAACTAGTTCATTCCGCACAGAACGTGTGCTGCGGATTCGAGAGCCTCTTTAGTGAACTCGTATGTGCACAACACTGGGAGGGTTTTCGTATCCGCATATTCTTGCAGGCCCGCATAATCATAGGGCGCACAGCTCGCCAGGACGACAACACTCACATTACCGGCCGAATCACGTATCTCCTTCAACACGCGTCTGAGGACAGTTATCTGCCACGAACTTGAAGCCTGGTGCGCATTACGAGTCGTGAAGACAATTGACTGGGCCGAGATTATAGCATTCGTGAGAGCCTCGCGCAGGGCAATGGACGAGGAGTC
Source organism: Trichaptum fuscoviolaceum (assembly GCA_910574455.1). Taxonomy (NCBI): domain Eukaryota; kingdom Fungi; phylum Basidiomycota; class Agaricomycetes; order Hymenochaetales; family Trichaptaceae; genus Trichaptum; species Trichaptum fuscoviolaceum. Next base: position 3,502,791 of record CAJSYZ010000009.1, on the reverse strand, counting down.
GGAAGCAGCGTAAACGAGGTGCGAAGATTTGGGAAGCCTAGCCTTTAGCGCACGCGCGAAAGAGACGTAGGATGGCCCAGCGGTGTTGCGAAGTTTCCCTTCGGCCGTCTTCAAAATCCCCTCCTCTCCTCCCGCAGTTACCGTCGTAGTGGCCTCGGGCTCGTCCACGGCCGGGTTGATCCTCTCCATCGCGGGTGTCAAGACGAGTATCCTTTCGCCCTGTGATAGAATGCACTGAGAATTCGGTGTGGCAGGATTAAGCCACCGCGTAGTTTGTTTGTACGCTCGCAGACTTATACGTTTGTTCTGCGCTTGGAGGGATTCAAACTTTGCAAGATCAAGAGTGCGATCGAAGACATTCTCCCATGAACCTGTAAAGCGATCTTTGATCTCCCGAATGCGGTCGCCACTGGCCCTCAGCTCTTCCAAGTAAATAAACTTATCCGAATCTTGTTTGTCGGTTGAGAATCCGCTTATCACAGCTTCATACACACTTTCAAGAGCGGCAATTTGCCTATCCATTCGATGGCATATCATCACGATATCCGCGCCAGCTTTGATAGCGGCGACAGCACCGGGGCCGACACCCACGCCCTCCGAAATGGCGTTCATCTCGAGGCAGTCGGTGACGCAGACGCCGCTGTAGCCCAGCCCCACCGGAGGGGCAGATCGAAGGAGGGTGGTTGAGATGAGGTGAGATAGGGAGGCCGGTGGCGTTCCTGCGGGGGTGATGGGAATAGTATTTTGAGCTACAGGCGAGTGGAGGAGGGGCAGGGCGATGTGTGCGGTCATTATGGACGCGATAGGCGAGGGGGAGGCGGCGAGGGCGCTGAAGGGCACGAGCTCGGTTTCGCGCAGCTCGTCGAGAGATTTGTGGATAACGGGGAGGGAAAGGTGCGAGTCGACATATGTGTCTCCGTGACCAGGGAAATGCTTTGCGCAAGGCGCAATCCCCTCACCAGCGAGTGCCGACGCGACGGTTGTAGCGAATGTACTCACAACATTTGGGTCTGTGCAATACAATGTATAAAAAGCTCATCTTTAGCATTACCTGCAGCTTGTTATTGCGATTATGACGCACCTTCACCGAAGGACCGGACGCCAATCACTGGATTGCGGGGATCTGAGTTGATATCTGCAACCGGGCTGAACGCCCAGTTTATTCCAACCATCTTCATTTCGCGTGCGCTGGCTGCTGTTGTCTCGGCGGCAAGGGCTGGTGACCCAGAAGATCCAAGGGCCATCGCTCCCGGGCTTATCAATGTATAGAAGGATTACATGTCAATTATCGGGTGTATTAAAATGGAGCGTCCATCGAACGCAGAGCGAACAAAAAATAGTTATGAGACTTGATGAATAAATTAGCAAACAGAGAGAGAGAGTTTTAAACGCACAATTGCGTTCCCGCGGAAGTGGTAGGCGTAGAGCTGAATGCTGATACGAGGCCTGTCCGATATAGTATGTGACATTCAGTAGTCAGCGGTTAAAGCAGAGCTGGGCGATCTTACCATTCTCTTGATCAATCCCGATAAGAAGAGGTTGTGCATGCCCGGCACTATGCGCAGCTTTCTGAAGGGACTGGATGAGTGCATGTACTTGTGGTACGCCTGATTTTCTTAAGAGGCTGATGATAGCGGGAGATAAATGAGGACAAACTCTTGATATTTCGTTTGAAAAGGATTATTGCTCTGTTTATAAGTCGGTCATGTTAGCCCAATATTAGCCTGCGGAAGACAGTCTGATTCCGTACCCGACATAATGCTCCTGGATAAGCTTGATGATGCCTTCTGTAGGCTCGTAGCCGTCGAACCCGAATATGAAGTGCTTATGGGTATTATAAATTATAAGCCATACGACGGCCGAGATCGCATACAAACCTGTCCGATCTCCCTCTTGATATCTGAGGTCAACTCCGTCATGATAATCTTGATGGATCTAAGATATACCTGTGGGAGGGGGAAGAGATCAGCGAGCCGGAGATTCAGTTCGTACTTATCTTAGATATCGAGCAGCAGGTGGGAGTCCGGTGACCTCATGAGTTCCATTCGAAACCTCAACTGGTGCCAGAGTATAATTAGTAGTGGAACATGAAGTGGGCGAGCTTCGAGAAACCGCAAATATAGCGGCGCAAGCCAGTCATGTGGTCGCCTTAGAATTGGTATGTTGTTTTGCCTCGGTATGAGCGCTAATAGCAGGCCCAAGGTAAAACGAGCACCCACAATAGTAAGCGCTACTGGAAACAGACTGGTCTCTGGGGATCATTGCCTTGAGTTAGCATGGGGAAGATACTACGAAGTTTTTACCTTGTAAAGTGCAGCGTTAAACATGATTTAGACCACGAATTATTCAGCAAGGTATATAAGATCAGCTTTTCGTACTACGTCTACAAGTCTTCAACTTGTAAGGTGTGACATGGGTCTGATCCAACCCAACCCGTATCCGTTCACCGGGTTTGGAGGAAAAATAAGGGAGACCCGGACCCGACCCGGGTCTGGCTTCATGGGTGCGGGTCGGGTTTGGGTGTGGGTCGGGTTAATCACGGGTCTGACCCGGGTTGTAACATAAGGTCAATAAAGCAATGTTCCCACAAAATTATTGCCGTATAAGGCAATCTGTTTTCTGTTTACTCATTTTACCCATACCCACTGTCCCCAATGTCACTTATTTTAGCTTTGGTAGCTCTAGTAAACCATATTTATGAATGTTCTCTGATAACAAGAGGACTTTCTGAGGAATTACAGGTGAAAATTATATAGCGCTGTCTGAGCCAGCTTGTCCCCGCCACGAATGGAAAGCCTTGATTAGATCGATCCTGCACACAATCTCACCAGTCCCAGAAGACGACGAAACCGCTTTCACAAGCACCTCACCATGCCATGCTTGAACTGGCCACAATCCAGTTCCCTTCGTTGCTAGACTGCTCCTTTCCTTGAAGTTCATGTACACCCGCTCATTCGTCCGACCATCCAACACAGCGTACGCATTTGAGTCTGTAGCCCATGCGAAGGAAGAGCCGTTGCCGAACACCTTGTTTGGCCGGGCCAGCGCAGTGACTCTCTGTCTCCGACCACCACGGAGATGAAGCGCCTGTTGGGAGAGTGTTAAAGGACATTGGGAAAATCTCCGCCATACCAAGTTCTCGCACATCAGGGAATCTTCTTTTTCGCTTACGGCTTCTTAAAGTTACTTAAACGGTCTGATATTTCCGGAAGCCCTGGAAAGTAAAATGTTACTGATTTACTGATTTCAGGCATGTGGTTTCATTATTCAGGAAGGGCTTTACTGAAATCAGTGTTGTCAACTTAAATCAGTGCTCTCAGTGCTCTCAGTGCTTCAGCAATCAGACATTCAGATTATTTAAATCAGTGTATAAGGAAGTCATAAGGACAAAGTAAGTACAATTATAAGTGATATAATAAGATAAAATACACATGATCAAAATGGTTCATCATGTGAAGGAATCAAAGGAAAGTCGGTACCAAACAAATAAGGAGGCAAAGCAGTGAACGTTCCTCACACAGCTCGAGGCTCCCGCTTGTCGACCGTCCCCCACTTGCGGCTGACAATGACCTGAACCTTCGAGACATCGGCAGGTGTTCCGTTCTTCTGCTCGAAGTCTCTCCATGCCTCTAGCAGAACAACGCGCTGCACACAAATCAGCCACCTTCAAGAATGTCAAATAAGCGGGCACATACCTCTTCTTTAAGGCCCCTGTTCTTCAGATCCTTGTATGACCCCTCGATCACCTGGCGAGCCAGGTTCAAATCGCCCTCCACCATCTTCTCCTCGGCCTCGTCCTCATTGTCCTTGTCCTCCCTCGAGGCCTGATTGTTAGGAATCGGGCTTGCTTCAAGTTCTGCGTACGCGCGCCAGACCTTGACGTAGCCACTCAAGTGCACCAGGCGCTCACACAGATCCCTCGTACGCTGTCGCTCGCCCTGCTCAAACTCGAAGTCAATGTACGCCTTCCAGAGGTTTTCGGGGTACGACAGCGGCTGCTGCGATGTGCCGAGTTCGAATATGGCTCGCGCTTGTGAGTAGTCCGCGAGCGCCGCCTCGATCTGGGCGACTTGGATCCAGGCCAAGGAGTTCGTTGAATCGTATTCGATGTACTCTATAATGAGCGTCCGCACACGGTCAAACTCTCGAAGCTGAAAGACAAAGTCAGTAAACCATGCAAATGATAAGAGCAATTGTAGTTACGTCGAGCTCAAGTAGGATATAGCCTTTAAAGAGCTTTTCCTTAGGACACATGCCGATTGCAGCACCGAGCAATTTGCGTGCTGCGGGTAGATCAAGTCGCCGAAAGTTCGCAAACATGAGCCACAGCTTCGCAAACGTGAATTGCTTGTGGGGGACCACTTGTAACGCTGTTCGGTATACTCGCCGTGTCCAATCATAATCCTGCGTGGGCGGTTGTTAGCACTTGAAAAAGAGACATGAAAGAAACACTGGACTTTGGTATCCACTTCTTCAAACAATGCGTAGTCTAGCCACAGAAAGATGTATTGTCTCCAGTGACGCTTCAAGTCACCAGGGCGTATTTGCGCAACAGCTCGCTCGTAGACTTCACGAACCCGGTATATCGCGCTTTCAATCTTGTCCTCAGACGCGTCTTCCTCCCGAAGTGACCTCAGTGAGTCTTCTTCCAAGCGAGCATAGTCAAACCATACGTCGTAATTTCGACCGTCGTGCGCAAGTTCTTCCTCATATTGGATCCTCCTTTTCCCCAGAACAGTGGTTTCAAGGGTGTTCCGAGTTCCATGTTGCTTTTCAAACTTTGTGTAGGCAGCATAGAGTGCCTGGGACTTGGAGCGAGGTAGTCTGTCCAGCGCGAACTAAGGGGGGTTTAAAACCTAGAAGCACATACGTCTGGGGGAGTGCGTACCTTGTAGATTACCCTAGCTCAGTCGTACTCCTTCAATTGTGTTTCCATCCTTCTCGATTTGTTCCGCATCATCACCAAAGAACTCCAGTGCCATCTGGAACACCTCACGAGCCTACGCTCGATTCGCCCCTCCTCAAACTTCGCCCACTTGACCCAGATGTGGGGTCCAGGTGTTACGACCGTCGGGAATTGTAGCGGGAAACAGTTTCGGGAAACTGGAATTCGCGACAAGAACCCGCGTTCGGGAATCTGGATTCGCGACTGGGAACGAGCGTGGGAATTCAGGCGGGAAACGCGCGGGATTCTATCCAGGCGCGTCGCGGGATTCTCAAGGCCAGCTAGGACTCTTCACTGCTTTGAACGTCAAGTAAGCGGATCCCTAAGGAAGCACTCCACAAGTAAGTATTGCGCAACTAACTACACAGGAGAAAAGAGAGAGATCGCACCTAAGGAAGCACTCCACAAGAGGTCAAAAGTGGGGTGCTCCTTACGATGCCTACAGCTATTTATCTACTTCGTAAAGACTGTATAGTTAATCTACGCTAAGTGTCCTTGCGCAATGCGCACCTATCTACTACAAACGATACATGCTACGACCGCACTGCTAGGCATGTCTATCCCGTCTCTCCAGATGGCTACGGCCTGTCCGTGGACGTCAGCGTCCGGTCCGGGGCCGCGACTAGCCAGACTAGGTATGCCAGACTGTTGCAGGTCGTCACCTTGAGGTACTAACGGATTAATGAGCGTATGTTGATAAGTGAATGTACGTGTGCCGTGGCGGGTCGTCGTAAATGAGTGTGCGTATGCGTGCATGGTTGCCGGGACGTTGGTGCGGGATAAGTCACGTGAGCATGGGATCGTGCGATTCGGGAATGAGGTTTCGCGCGGGGAATCCAATGGCGGGATTCTCCCCGCGGGTTTGTCTGCTCATGTCGGGATCCTTGGCGGGAAAGTGCGGGAAATGGGAAAAGGAGCCCGGGATCTCGACATTACCCCCCTCCAAAGGCGCAACTCCGGGGCGCCAAGCTTGAATCTTGCTCAGGTCACAGAGCTCGATAGCGTTGACTTCTCGAGGGGCGTCCGGGTGTTTTCGATAGAAACTGCGAATTTTAGCCTTTGCATTACCCATATCCTTTGCGGGAATCCATGTATCTTCCGTGCTCGAATATCCCTTCCATCGTACCAAATATTCAAATCTCCGTCTAAACCGTCTAGCATCCAGAACCTCTTCCACCTCGTACTCCAGATCTCCTTCTACTTCGACTGGGGGCGGCGGGGGTTGCGTTCGACCGGGAATGTCGTCTTCGTGGTATGGCGAGAGCAGCGATACGTGAAATACGGGATGAATCTTCAGCGACGGGGGTTCGAGTTCGTAGGTGAGGTCACTTAGCTTTGCCTTCACTTTATACGGCCCTAGTCGTTTCGGTAATAATTTGCGCGCTCCCGGTCGCCGAACGTTCGTCGCCTCGAGCCATACTTTATCCCCGACTGCGTACTGCGGGGCCTCGTTCCTGGCCTGATCGTAGTGCTGCTTCATGCGCTCTGCCGCAACCTCCAAAGCCGCTCTTGCCTCTTCCTGTGCCTGCTGAAGCTCCTGTAGTCGTGCGTCCGCGGCGGGGGACCGTGGACAGGCCGTCGCTCGGGGCAATCGTGAATTCGGGATTGTAGCCGTAGACAAGCGCGAACGGGGATTGTCGTGTTGCCGCGTGCGCTTTTGTGTTGTGCGCGAATTCTGCCATTGGGAGTAATCCGGCCCAGTTTTCTTGTCGTGTATCTATGAAAGCCCGTAAATATTGTTCCAGCTCTTGGTTTACCCTTTCGGTTTGCCCATCCGTCTGCGGGTGATACGCAGTCGACGTGGTACCCTTGATACCGAGTCGGGAAAAAAGGGCTTTCATGAACTGCGCAACAAACTGTGGTCCTCGGTCGGATATGATCTGGCGGGGGGTTCCGTGCAGCTTCCAGACGTGCTGCAGGAATAGTTCCGCAGTTTCCGGTGCATCAATGTCAGACGTGGTCGGGATAAAATGCGCTTGCTTGGTGAGACGGTCGACCACCACGAAAATTGCGTCGTAATCCTCAGATCGGGGGAGCTGGGTGATGAAATCGCACGAAATCGCCTGCCAGGGGCCCTGCGGGATTTCGTTCGGTTGCAGGAGTCCTACCGGGCGTTGGGATCGGTTTTTCGTGCGTGCACAGGTATCGCATCCCGAAACGTATCGTTCTACGAAGTTAGACATCCCGGGCCACCAGTAGTTGCGGCTTACCATCTCAAACGTTTTCCAACGTCCAGGATGTCCGGCAGGGAGACTGTCGTGGTAAGTCTTCACCACATCCCGGCGAATGGTCTCGTCTTTCGGGACGTAAACCTTACCCTGGTACAGGATGAGGCCTTCCTCGGTGCTCCAGTCCTCAAGTTCCTTGGTCAGGACTCGAGGCGCCTTGGACTTGACCAGCTCGATCGCGTCCACCAGTTCGTCTTCATACTGATCTGACTTACGAATGCGTCGTAGGAGGGCCTGATCCCCGTGTACCTGCGTCATTCCCCGACGAATTGCCTTTAGTCGAAACATTTCGGGGGTCAAGAGGGTCCGTCCCGTGTTGTCTTCGCCTTCTGGTTGAAGATCGACGCGTCGTGACATGGCGTCGGGTTTGCCCCCGAGTCGTCCTGGGCGATGGCGAATCGTAAAGTCGAAGCGGGTGAGGAACAGACTCCACCGGGCTTGGCGTCGCGTCAGCGTTCGGGATTCAGAGAAATATAGCAGATTCTTGTGGTCAGACACGATATCGAGTTTATGACTCGCACCTTCGAGATAATGTCGCCACTCGTCAAGAGCTCTAATAATCGCGAGTAGCTCCTTGTCGTAAATCTCGTAGTTGCGTTCCGCATCGTTGAGGGATTTCGAGAAAAAGGCGACCGGATGTATCAGCCCGTCGTCGCCTTCCTGGGACAAGACCGCGCCGGTCGCGAAATCAGAGGCGTCGCATTCCACGATGAATTGTCGCGACATGTCTGGCATCATCAGGACGGGGGTGTTACGACCTGGGGGGAACCTGGGGGCCGTGGTGCGTTAGCGGCTTCCGGGGCAAGGCCTGGGAGAGCGCGCGGCAGCTGAGAAGGCGTAGGGAACCGTTAAGGACGCTACAACGCCAACGGAGTCGCGCGGGAAGCGGGGCTGCGGGGGCGAGACGCAAGGGGGCTCAAGGCGAGGACGGGACGGAGTCAGAGTCGAGGCTGGGAAGGCAGAGTCGAGGCGCGGGGAGACAGAGTCGAGACGCGGGGAAATGCCAAGCGGGATTCTGGCGGGAATCTGGATTCGCGCGGGAATCTGGATTCGTGCGGGAATCTGGATTCGTGCGGGGATCGCAGAGCGGGAATCGTTTGGGGCTTTGGCGGGAATCGCAGAGCGGGATTCTGGCGGGAATCTCAGAGCGGGATTCTGGGCAGGACTCAGAGCGGGATCCGGGACAAGACAGAGACAAGAGAGCCAGAGAGCAGGCGTGCTCAGGACGGGAGCAGAGAGCTCAGGATAACCGGGGTCTCAAGGCAACACTTCTGTATCAGGAGGAGGTTCCCTAAGGAAGCACTCGACAAGTCAGCATTGTAAAACTACACTAGAGACAAGACAGAAACACACCTAAGGAAGCACTCGACAAGAGGACAAAAGGAGTGCTCCTTACGGTGGCGACAGGTATTTATCTACTGGGCAGAATCTACAGGGAACGGGCATGCACAAACGCGCAACTAACTAGTTACACAATCTTGCGGGCGAAGGCCGCGCATACAGTGACGTGAATCCGGGATTCGGGATTCGGTGCGGGAACATCTGGGCAAGATCTAAGGGAACGAGCGTGAAGCATGGTCAAGTGAAACAAAGAGAACTAAAGGAATGTAATTGTGCGCGAGGTATCAAGCTGGCGCACAGGCAGCGGGGTAACGAGCGTGGGGGGCGGATGTAATGCATACATCGTCTCGGGATAAGTTGCAGGCAACTTCTGGCGTGGATCAGGGTCGCGGGAGATCGACAGGGACCAACTTCGAAGAAGCCGGTGCTTCGATGTCGTAACGAAGCCTACGCGAGGCGCGCGCGGGGCAGGGCGACTAAGGACGGGGTTCGAGTCCTTGCGGACAATGAGATCAATCCCGCACACGGGGTGGCGGGAATGTGGTCTGCGGGCCGGGACAGGACGCTACTAGCGAGACTAGTTGGCTGGCACGTGCGTGGCCAGGCCAATCACCTGGGGCTATCTCAAGACGAGGTTAGCATCGAGGAGCGGGAAGCTAAGGGGTTTCCCTTGGACAACGGGAAACTCGCGCGATTCGCGACGGGATCATGCAGGGAATCTGGTTCGGGTTTCGACCGGGTTTCGAGTTCGGGTTTCGACTGGGAATCGAGTTCGGGTTTAGACCGGGAATCGAGTTCGGGTTTCGACCGGGAATCGAGACAGGGTTCGACCGGGAATCGTAGCGGGAATCTTTCGGGAATCAGAGCGGGAACTTAGCTGGGGTTGCGATGGGAATCGCGGCGGGATCGAAGGCGGGAATCCTGCGGGGGATTTGCGCAGGGATTCGAGACGGGACGCGAGGCGGGAAACGAGCGGGATTTCGACTGGGATCGTGCGGGGGAAAGGAGTGGGATTCCAACCGGGAAGCGAGCGGGGTTTCTACCGGGACTGAGCGGGGGAGCCTGGCGGGACTCTAGTCTGGAAACGAGCGGGGGGAGTTTGGCGGGATTGTCAGAGAGGACGCTTGACAGCGTTTCACGGCGAGGCGGGATTCCTGGCGGGGCAGGCTGTGGACGAACAAGGGCAGGTCGAGAGGCACAGGATGTCGAAGGGGTTAGCTAGGGCACCGTGGCAGGACGAGCGCAGGGCAGGGTTCGTGACCGGGCAGGATTGCGGGACGGCAATCCTTGACCTGCTGTCGTGTTGGCTTACTCAAGGCCAGACAGAGGTCGGCTTTGGACGCAGTGGATCAATCTCCTAACTGCACTTCATGACTGTGGACGCGAGGCCGGGATCTGGTATCCGGGCATAGTCGAGAACCTACGAGGTCTGGGATAGCTATGGCTATGGCTATGGCTGTGGCAGGCTATGGCTATGGCTGTGGCTTATGGTGAGTGACTTCGGGACTATGGCGAGGTACGGGGTTCGCTGGAGCGGGGAACAGAGCATGACGGGAGCGGGGAGCGAGCGGGGGATCATCCTAGAGTCGGGGGAACGACGAGGCGGGCTAGGGATGGATCGAGACACGGGGACGAGGCGGGGGACTGACGAGGAGACGTGGGCGAGGACAAGCAGGGGCGAGGAGGTCGTAGCGGGGCGGAACTCTTAGCAGGAGAATGCATGGCGAAGCAGAGGTTCTTCTGGGATCAGAGAGCGGGGGATCCTTTCGGGATCTAGCCAAGGTCGCGATTTCGGGTTTCAGCATACCGGGTTCTGTTCGGGATTGCCTTAGACATGTTGGGGTCCTGGGGGATCCCGACATTACCCCCCTCCAAAGGTGCTACTCCGGAGCACCAAAGGATCAGAGTAGTCTTTAGCTTTCCGTACTAATTATCCAATACTTAATAACCATAATCATAACCAAGGCGCAGAGTCTTTCGGGATTTCCGTCGAGAAACCATTATTACCAATGCGGGACTAAACATAATCCGAAAAAAAAAATTCGCGGGGGAATCTACCGGGTTTTGACCAAAATTCGCGCCAACGGGCGGCTTTGCTTTCGTCGAGGCGTGCCTTTCCCACCGAGCTGGGGAGAGGCAGTCAGTTTGCCTAGGCGGTCGGGTTTCGCAAGGACCAGGGGCGGGGACGAAGCGGGGGTCGAGGACGAGACTTCAGGCTGGGCGGCCTCAGGGGGCCCTTCCGGGATCGACTGGGACGGGGCTGGACGGGATTTTCGGTGCAGGAAATCTACCAAAGTTCGGGACGCGTTTGCTTGTGCTTCTGCAGCACCAAGCAGTCGTTCGGGAACAACGGGGTCAAGCTGGGTCGGGATCGAAGCGGGAACTGGTTCAGGGACCGGGGAAACAGGTGCGGGAACTGGAGGCACGGCGGGAGAAGCTGGGGTCGAAGCGTCTGGAGCGGGGGACGTGACAGTCGGGACCGGGGCGGCAGTAGACGTTGACGGGATCGTTTGCAGGTCAGAGATGCATACTTGTATCAAACCCTGTAAGAGGCTTTCAACTTCGTGACGCAGGAACTGGCTGAACGCGGGATCCGTGTTTTGGACTATCCGGGTGCAATGGGGCACCATTCGGGTCAGGACTTGTGCAACGCGGCTCAACATGGCGGGAGACGGTTCTGAGGCAGCGGGGGCGCGGGTTTCCGGGGCAGAATCCGAGGACGTAGCTTGGACACCTATCGTCGCAAACTGGCGTTTCGGGCTAGACTTCCGGGGTGCGACCTTCGCGGGGGGAGCGGCTTTTTTCACGGGAGGCCTTTCAGCACAATCGCGAATCAAGTGGCCCTTTGTTCCGCAGTAGAAGCAGAGCCCAAGTTTTCGCCTTTCATGCCTATCAGCATCAGAAAGGGTGCGCTTGGTCGAGGACGGGATTCGGGGAACCGTAGGACGGGGCATCGTGGCACGGGGCGGGGCAGTCGGACATGCGGGAACCAAATGTTCGTTAGAACCGCAGTAGAAACAGAGGCGCAGTTTACGGCGCAGTTCACGGGTTTCTGGGGTCGACGTATGGGACGCAGGGCGAGAGCGGGGACGAGGTGCTACCGAGGCTGGGGAAGTTGACCGGGACGTGGCTGGCGAGGCAGGGACAGAGACAAGCCGGGGGAGCTGGACAGCAGGTGACTGTGGCCGGGAATTGCTCGAGAAAGACGAGCGCGTGGAGCGGGAGTCTGACGCGGACATAGCGACGCGGGGATTTTTGTCGAAGTCCGAAAAAAAAAGAGTCGGGTAAGGAACGTAGATTGTTGCCAATCCTGGTTACGGTAAGCTTTAGACTTTTGTCCTAATGTTACGACCTGGGGGGAACCTGGGGGCCGTGGTGCGTTAGCGGCTTCCGGGGCAAGGCCTGGGAGAGCGCGCGGCAGCTGAGAAGGCGTAGGGAACCGTTAAGGACGCTACAACGCCAACGGAGTCGCGCGGGAAGCGGGGCTGCGGGGGCGAGACGCAAGGGGGCTCAAGGCGAGGACGGGACGGAGTCAGAGTCGAGGCTGGGAAGGCAGAGTCGAGGCGCGGGGAGACAGAGTCGAGACGCGGGGAAATGCCAAGCGGGATTCTGGCGGGAATCTGGATTCGCGCGGGAATCTGGATTCGTGCGGGAATCTGGATTCGTGCGGGGATCGCAGAGCGGGAATCGTTCGGGGCTTTGGCGGGAATCGCAGAGCGGGATTCTGGCGGGAATCTCAGAGCGGGATTCTGGGCAGGACTCAGAGCGGGATCCGGGACAAGACAGAGACAAGAGAGCCAGAGAGCAGGCGTGCTCAGGACGGGAGCAGAGAGCTCAGGATAACCGGGGTCTCAAGGCAACACTTCTGTATCAGGAGGAGGTTCCCTAAGGAACACTCGACAAGTCAGCATTGTAAAACTACACTAGAGACAAGACAGAAACACACCTAAGGAAGCACTCGACAAGAGGACAAAAGTGGTGCTCCTTACGGTGGCGACAGGTATTTATCTACTGGGCAGAATCTACAGGGAACGGGCATGCACAAACGCGCAACTAACTAGTTACACAATCTTGCGGGCGAAGGCCGCGCATACAGTGACGTGAATCCGGGATTCGGGATTCGGTGCGGGAACATCTGGGCAAGATCTAAGGGAACGAGCGTGAAGCATGGTCAAGTGAAACAAAGAGAACTAAAGGAATGTAATTGTGCGCGAGGTATCAAGCTGGCGCACAGGCAGCGGGGTAACGAGCGTGGGGGGCGGATGTAATGCATACATCGTCTCGGGATAAGTTGCAGGCAACTTCTGGCGTGGATCAGGGTCGCGGGAGATCGACAGGGACCAACTTCGAAGAAGCCGGTGCTTCGATGTCGTAACGAAGCCTAATCGCGAGGCGCGCGCGGGGCAGGGCGACTAAGGACGGGGTTCGAGTCCTTGCGGACAATGAGATCAATCCCGCACACGGGGTGGCGGGAATGTGGTCTGCGGGCCGGGACAGGACGCTACTAGCGAGACTAGTTGGCTGGCACGTGCGTGGCCAGGCCAATCACCTGGGGCTATCTCAAGACGAGGTTAGCATCGAGGAGCGGGAAGCTAAGGGGTTTCCCTTGGACAACGGGAAACTCGCGCGATTCGCGACGGGATCATGCAGGGAATCTGGTTCGGGTTTCGACCGGGTTTCGAGTTCGGGTTTCGACTGGGAATCGAGTTCGGGTTTAGACCGGGAATCGAGTTCGGGTTTCGACCGGGAATCGAGACAGGGTTCGACCGGGAATCGTAGCGGGAATCTTTCGGGAATCAGAGCGGGAACTTAGCTGGGGTTGCGATGGGAATCGCGGCGGGATCGAAGGCGGGAATCCTGCGGGGGATTTGCGCAGGGATTCGAGACGGGACGCGAGGCGGGAAACGAGCGGGATTTCGACTGGGATCGTGCGGGGGAAAGGAGTGGGATTCCAACCGGGAAGCGAGCGGGGTTTCTACCGGGACTGAGCGGGGGAGCCTGGCGGGACTCTAGTCTGGAAACGAGCGGGGGGAGTTTGGCGGGATTGTCAGAGAGGACGCTTGACAGCGTTTCACGGCGAGGCGGGATTCCTGGCGGGGCAGGCTGTGGACGAACAAGGGCAGGTCGAGAGGCACAGGATGTCGAAGGGGTTAGCTAGGGCACCGTGGCAGGACGAGCGCAGGGCAGGGTTCGTGACCGGGCAGGATTGCGGGACGGCAATCCTTGACCTGCTGTCGTGTTGGCTTACTCAAGGCCAGACAGAGGTCGGCTTTGGACGCAGTGGATCAATCTCCTAACTGCACTTCATGACTGTGGACGCGAGGCCGGGATCTGGTATCCGGGCATAGTCGAGAACCTACGAGGTCTGGGATAGCTATGGCTATGGCTATGGCTGTGGCAGGCTATGGCTATGGCTGTGGCTTATGGTGAGTGACTTCGGGACTATGGCGAGGTACGGGGTTCGCTGGAGCGGGGAACAGAGCATGACGGGAGCGGGGAGCGAGCGGGGGATCATCCTAGAGTCGGGGGAACGACGAGGCGGGCTAGGGATGGATCGAGACACGGGGACGAGGCGGGGGACTGACGAGGAGACGTGGGCGAGGACAAGCAGGGGCGAGGAGGTCGTAGCGGGGCGGAACTCTTAGCAGGAGAATGCATGGCGAAGCAGAGGTTCTTCTGGGATCAGAGAGCGGGGGATCCTTTCGGGATCTAGCCAAGGTCGCGATTTCGGGTTTCAGCATACCGGGTTCTGTTCGGGATTGCCTTAGACATGTTGGGGTCCTGGGGGATCCCGACAGGGGGCGGTCGTGAACATGCGCTTGAGATAGTCGAAAGCGAACTGCTGGTTTTCTGTCCAGGCCCAGCGAACGTCCTTCTTCAGCAGCGTCGTGAGCGGTTTGACGATGTGCGAGAAATCCCGAATGAAGCGTCGATAGAAATTCGCGAACCCGAGGAAGGCTTGAATGTCTTTCACCTTTTTCGGGGTAGGCCAGTCGAGGACCGCCTGTACCTTGGCGGGATCCATCGCCACCTTTCCCTGCGAAATAATCATCCCGAGATACTCGACGGAAGTCTGTTTGAATTTGCACTTTTCGGGTTTACAGAACAAGTCGTTTTCGCGCAGCCGCTTAAGGACTTCCCGTACGTGTTCCTCGTGCTGCGATTCATCTTCGGAAAAGATTAGCAAGTCGTCAAGATAGATGATCACGTATACTCCAATGAGATCTTTGAAGATATCGTTCATCATATGCTGGAAGGTCGCCGGGGCATTCGTGAGCCCGAATGTCATCACCGTTGGTTCGAAATGTCCTGCCTGAGTCCGAAATGCGGCCTTCCACTCGTCGCCTTGCTTTAGTCGCACGTTGTGGTAGCCCCATCGCAAATCTAACGTCGTGAAAACCTTCGCCTTTTGCAGTGCATCTACGAGTTCCATCGTGAGGGGAAGCGGGTATCGATTCTTGACCGTGATGTCGTTCAGTCGTCGGTAATCGACTACCATGCGCAAGGTTCCGTCTTTTTTCTTGATAAAGAAGACGGGAGCCGCTGCAGGGGATTTCGAAGGTCGTATGTACCCTTTGCGCAGGTTTTCGTCAACGAATTCGCGAAGGGCATCGCGTTCGGCCGGGGCCAACGGATAGATTTTGCTGTACGGGGGAACCTTCCCGGGTTCTAAATCTATGGCGTGATCATACGGCTTGCGCAGCGGAAGCCTTTCGGATTCCACTTTCGAGAAAACGTCGGCAAACTCACGAAATTCGGGGGGAACTAGTTCCTCGAAGGTTTTCTCGCCTTCCTTCACTGCTGACTTCTCAGCGATGGCCTGGGAGTGGGTGTACGAGGCGGCAATTTTGTACGCGAAATGGTCGTCCGTCGTGACGAAGTAGGATTCAGCGTCGTGGTACTGGTCCCAATATTTTTCTGAGTACCGAAATCCTGGTGGGACAGCTTCCCATTCGGCCTGGGTCCTGTCGGGCCCCCAGGGGGTCTCGACTTCTTCTGCTATGGCGAGGCGGGGAAGCGGGACCAGGCGTTGCTGGTTGTCGCACTGAGGCGGGCAGCGGTTGAGATCGACCACATCGTTGGTCCAGTCAATGGTTGGGTTATGGTGCCGCAACCAGTCGATCCCCATGATAATATCGTCGTCGCCAATATCTGCGACGGCCATGGTCAACTGTTCTAAGTGTCCCTTCATCTCGACGTGGAGGACTACTTCCTTGGTGATGCGTCCAATCGCATTCGGGGAATTGTCCGCGTTGCGCAAAAGTATCGGGATTACCAAGTCCCGGGTCTGGAGTCCGTGTCGCGAAACGTAGCGGGAATTTATGAAAGTTCCCGACGCACCGCTGTCTAACATTACTGTGGCTAAGGCATCCGTTTTTCCGTCGCTAACCTGTACCGGGAACTTCAAATGTCGTCTGAGACGACGGTCTATTGTAGAGATGGTTAAATACAAGGGACCATTATTAAGAGAGTTCTTCGGCCACAAGGGCGGTTGGGTCGTATAGGGCGCGACTGAGCAATACGACCCTACTGAAAATCCGCTGGGGGCGGGGCTTCGGGATTGTGAACGTTCTTGGCGGCGGGCGTCATGGCGGCGAATGCGTTCTGTAGCACGGACTGCTGCACATTCTGGACGTACTGTTCCGCCATACGTTTGAGCGTTTCTTCGAACGACTGGAGCGCGGGGGGCGAGGGGCTCGACGGGGACGTGGATTTCGTAGCCTTTAGGTTTCGGGTTGGCGGTCGCGTTGGGCAATCGCTCACTAAATGGTCTTTCTCTCCGAGTAGTAGCATAGTCCCTTACTCCTGCGCTCCCGGCGCACCCTGTCAATCTCCATCGCGTTGGGATCCTTCGTCGAGCTTGCGCCCGCAGTCGGGATCGTACGCGGAGCTGAACTAGTGGTGCCGGGATTGCTTCGGGGCGTAGCCGCTGGCTTCGATACTGGTCCATAGGCGTGTGCGAGCCTTAGCTTCTCGTCCGTCTCGGAAACCCAGTTGACGTAGGCGTCGAATTTCATATCCTTCGCCTCTGTGTGCTGGCGATGTGCTGGCGAACCTGGTCTTTGAGTCCCTTCCGGAACATGTCGAGGTAGATGACATCCGTCGTCGCGTCCTTGGGCCACCCGGTGAGGGCTTGGAGGGCACGGAATTGCGACGCAAACTCGGCGACCGTTCCTGTCTGGCGTAGGCGCATCAGCTTGTCGGCTGCGGCTTTGTCTGCATCGATTTCTCCGTAAGAGGCGCGAAGGGCGGCGAACAGGGCCTCCAGGCTGGCGGCTTCTGGCGGTGTCGGGATGTCCTGGAGTCGATCTAGAATGGGTCGTGCCCAGTCTTGCGCCGGTCCCCGCAGTAGCATCAGGGCGAATGCGACTTTGCGGGTTTCGTCCAGCCCAGGATGTTGTCCGAACAGGTAGAGCTTAATCTGGTGAATCCAGTTTTCCAGCTTGGCTCGTTCGCCTTCGAAGGTGTCGGGAAGCTTCATCTTGAGCCCTGCTCCACCCCCAGACGGGGAGGCGGGCTGGCTCGCGATTTGGGCTTCTAACGCCTGGTTGGCGTGCTTGAGCTGGGCGACAGTGTTCTGAACCTGATTGTGTTCGTTGACTAACTTGGAGTAGCGTTTTTCGAGGGTGTCGAGGCGATCAAGGATGGGCTGGAGTTTGTCTTCCTCCATCGAGGAGCTCGGGGACGGGAAAGCGAAGGTATCTGCGAGTCCTCCCCATTCCTGGTGGGACGACATCGCGGGTCGGCGGTACGGGTGCGGGGGTAGAAGTAAAGAGCGTGAGGGTGTCGAGTCCGAGCGGCGGTGAGCCAGGACTTTTGACCTAATGTTACGACCGTCGGGAATTGTAGCGGGAAACAGTTTCGGGAAACTGGAATTCGCGACAAGAACCCGCGTTCGGGAATCTGGATTCGCGACTGGGAACGAGCGTGGGAATTCAGGCGGGAAACGCGCGGGATTCTATCCAGGCGCGTCGCGGGATTCTCAAGGCCAGCTAGGACTCTTCACTGCTTTGAACGTCAAGTAAGCGGATCCCTAAGGAAGCACTCCACAAGTAAGTATTGCGCAACTAACTACACAGGAGAAAAGAGAGAGATCGCACCTAAGGAAGCACTCCACAAGAGGTCAAAAGTGGGGTGCTCCTTACGATGCCTACAGCTATTTATCTACTTCGTAAAGACTGTATAGTTAATCTACGCTAAGTGTCCTTGCGCAATGCGCACCTATCTACTACAAACGATACATGCTACGACCGCACTGCTAGGCATGTCTATCCCGTCTCTCCAGATGGCTACGGCCTGTCCGTGGACGTCAGCGTCCGGTCCGGGGCCGCGACTAGCCAGACTAGGTATGCCAGACTGTTGCAGGTCGTCACCTTGAGGTACTAACGGATTAATGAGCGTATGTTGATAAGTGAATGTACGTGTGCCGTGGCGGGTCGTCGTAAATGAGTGTGCGTATGCGTGCATGGTTGCCGGGACGTTGGTGCGGGATAAGTCACGTGAGCATGGGATCGTGCGATTCGGGAATGAGGTTTCGCGCGGGGAATCCAATGGCGGGATTCTCCCCGCGGGTTTGTCTGCTCATGTCGGGATCCTTGGCGGGAAAGTGCGGGAAATGGGAAAAGGAGCCCGGGATCTCGACAACAACCTGTCACGAACCAAACTGGGAAATAAGGCACTGAACTGGGATTTTAGCCATTACACTAAAAGAGCCATGTTGTCAGGTTACTGACAACTGTTCCCAGCGCTATTTAAGGTGTTCAAACATTAGGATTTCTCCAAATCCTAATAGAAACCAAGAGCAGGTCGAGCGTCGACCATGTCTGGTGAACGGACAACAAGAAAGTGGGGGTTCCCGGCTCTAAGCAGAGTTCCAGCCCATATTTCACGATGATGTCGAGGAGGGGGTCCGCCGCACTTCGTGCAGAGCGCGCCGGGTGCAACGGGCCCGCCCAGAGGGGGTCGTGCTTGTTGAAGTCCCCAACAAGTATGACTGCCTCCTCGGTGTCCGACTTGGCGAACTGGCCTTGCAGATGCGCTGAGAGGGCCTCGATCGTTTGGGTGGTGTCCGGAGGGTTATAAACATTAAAAAGAGAAATAGATAAATTATGAATAATAATGTGGATTGCAGAAATGTTAGCGTGGGGGAGGGCAATGGAGGAATAAGAGCAAGAGGGAAGCCGCTTGCTCACATAAATGAAACATTTAATCGCGTCGCCCCCTGAGGGTAGCGGCGTGACCCTGTCCCAATTATGCGGACAAAGCGACGGAAAGCGGGCGAATGTAGGGGGGGGTTCTTGTATGCATAAAATATCAAATAATAAAGGATCGGAATTATTTAAAAGAGAAACAAGGACCTCATAACAGCGGTTGCAGTTAAGGGACCGAATTCTCAGACCATGGGTAGATGGGGTGTAGCAATTCATTCAGAGGAGGGAGGGGAAGAGAAGGGGTGAAAGGAGAAGTCTCCACCTGAGAAGTAACAACTTGATCCCGCTTGTATGCTCATTGCGCGAGCGTGCTCCGTCTGTCTAATTGGGCATCGTGGGTCGTACGCGTCGTGGGCCCCATT
Organism: Trichaptum fuscoviolaceum; assembly: GCA_910574455.1. Lineage (NCBI taxonomy): Eukaryota > Fungi > Basidiomycota > Agaricomycetes > Hymenochaetales > Trichaptaceae > Trichaptum > Trichaptum fuscoviolaceum. The sequence continues at coordinate 3,483,704 of CAJSYZ010000009.1, read as the reverse complement.
GCAGTTGGCGCACTTCTTGCTCTCCGGGTGCGGGCACTCCGTGCCAGTATGGGGTCCGCCGCAATGAGCGCATGTCTTGCGAGCTCTGCAGCTGTAGCTTAAGTGGCCCCATTTCTGGCACTTCCGGCACTGGCGCGGGCTCGAGAAGTACCGTCGCGCGTTCAAGAGCAGCGCTTGTGTTACGACCTGGGGGGAACCTGGGGGCCGGGGCGCGTTAGCGGCTTCCGTGGCAAGGCCTGGGAGAGCGCGCGGCAGCGGAGAAGGCGAAGGGGAACCGTTAAGGACGCTACAACGCCAACGGAGTCGCGCGGGAAGCGGGGCTACAAGGGCAAGACGCAAGGGGGCTCGAGGCGAGGACGGGGCAGAGTCAGAGTCGAGGCGCGGGGAGACAGAGTCGAGGCGCGGGGGAACGCGCAGACCGGGAATCGCAAAGCGGGCTTCTGGCGGGAATCTGGATTCGTGCGGGAATCGCAGAGCGGGAATCGTTCGGGATTCTGGCGGGAATCGCAGGGCGGGAATCGTTCGGGATTCGTGCGGGAATCTCAGAGCGGGATTCTGGCGGGAATCTCAGAGCGGGATTCTGGGCAGGACTCAGGGCGGGATTCGCAGAGCGGGATCCGGGACAAGACAGAGACAAGAGAGCCAGAGAGCAGGCGTGCTCAGGACGGGAGCAGAGAGCTCAGGATAACCGGGATCTCAAGGCAACACTTCTGTATCAGGAGGAGGTTCCACCTAAGGAAGCACTCGACAAGTCAGCATTGTAAAACTACACTAGAGACAAGACAGAAACACACCTAAGGAAGCACTCGACAAGAGGACAAAAGTGAGTGCTCCTTACGGTGGCGACAGGTATTTATCTACTGGGCAGAATCTACAGGGAACGGGCATGCACAAACGCGCAACTAACTAGTTACACAATCTTGCGGGCGAAGGCCGCGCATACAGTGACGTGAATCCGGGATTCGGGATTCGGTGCGGGAACATCTGGGCAAGATCTAAGGGAACGAGCGTGAAGCATGGTCAAGTGAAACAAAGAGAACTAAAGGAATGTAATTGTGCGCGAGGTATCAAGCTGGCGCACAGGCAGCGGGGTAAGAACGTGGGGGGCGGATGTAATGCATACATCGTCTCGGGATAAGTTGCAGGCAACTTCTGGCGTGGATCAGGGTCGCGGGAGATCGACAGGGACCAACTTCGAAGAAGCCGGTGCTTCGATGTCGTAACGAAGCCTAATCGCGAGGCGCGCGCGGGGCAGGGCGACTAAGGACGGGGTTCGAGTCCTTGCGGACAATGAGATCAATCCCGCACACGGGGTGGCGGGAATGTGGTCTGCGGGCCGGGACAGGACGCTACTAACGAGACTAGTTGGCTGGCACGTGCGTGGCCAGGCCAATCACCTGGGGCTATCCCGAGACGAGGTTAGCATTGAGGAGCGGGGAAGCTAAGGGGTTTCCCTTGGACAACGGGAAACTCGCGCGATTCGCGACGGGATCATGCAGGGAATCTGGTTCGGGTTTCGACCGGGTTTCGAGTTCGGGTTTCGACTGGGAATCGAGTTCGGGTTTAGACCGGGAATCGAGTTCGGGTTTCGACCGGGAATCGAGACAGGGTTCGACCGGGAATCGTAGCGGGAATCTTTCGGGAATCAGAGCGGGAACTTAGCTGGGGTTGCGATGGGAATCGCAGCGGGATCGAAGGCGGGAATCCTGCGGGGGATTTGCGCAGGGATTCGAGACGGGACGCGAGGCGGGAAACGAGCGGGTTTTCGACTGGGATCGTGCGGGGGAAAGGAGCGGGATTCCAACCGGGAAGCAAGCGGGGTTTCTACCGGGAATGAGCGGGGGAGTCTGGCGAGACTCTAGCCGGGAAACGAGCGTGGGTTGCGGGATTGTCAGAGAGGACGCTTGACAGCATTCGCGGCGAGGCGGGATTCCTGGCGGGGCAGGCTGTGGACGAACAAGGGCAGGTCGAGAGGCACAGGATGTCAAAGGGGTTAGCTAGGGCACCGTGGCAGGACGAGCGCAGGGCAGGGTTCGTGACCGGGCGGGATTGCGGGACAGCAATCCTTGACCGCTGTCGTGTTGGCTTACTCAAGGCCAGACAGAGGTCGGCTTGGACGCAGTGGATCAATCTCCTAACTGCACTTCATGACTGTGGACACAAGGCCGGGATCTGGTATCCGGGCATAGTCGAGAACCTACGAGGTCTGGGATAGCTATGGCTATGGCTATGGCTGTGGCAGGCTATGGCTATGGCTGTGGCTATGGTGAGTGACTTCGGGACTATGGCGAGGTACGGGGTTCGCTGGAGCGGGGAACAGAGCATGACGGGAGCGGGGAGCGAGCGGGGGATCATCCTAGAGTCGGGGGAACGACGAGGCGGGCTAGGGATGGATCTAGACACGGGGACGAGGCGGGGGACTGACGAGGAGACGTGGGCGAGGACAAGCAGGGGCAAGGAGGTCATAGCGGGGCGGAACTCTTAGCAGGAGAATGCATGGCGAAGCAGAGGTTCTTCCGGGATCAGAGAGCGGGGGATCCTTTCGGGATCTTAGCCAAGGTCGCGATTTCGGGTTTCAGTATACCGGGTTCTGTTCGGGATTGCTTTAGACATGTTGGGGTCCTGGGGGATCCCGACAGTTTCAGGAGATAGCTGTCGAGATCCCGGGCTCCTTTTCTCATTTCCCGCACTTTCCCGCCAAGGATCCCGACATGAGCAGACAAACCCGCGGGGAGAATCCCGCCATTGGATTCCCCGCGCGAAACCTCATTCCCGAATCGCACGATCCCATGCTCACGTGACTTATCCCGCACCACCGTCCCGGCAACCATGCACGCATACACACACTCATTTACGACGACCCGCCACGGCACACGTACATTCACTTATCAACATACGCTCATTAATCCGTTAGTACCTCAAGGTGACGACCTGCAACAGTCTGGCATACCTAGTCTGGCTAGTCGCGGCCCCGGACCGGACGCTGACGTCCACGGACAGGCCGTAGCCATCTGGAGAGACGGGATAGACATGCCTAGCAGTGCGGTCGTAGCATGTATCGTTTGTAGTAGATAGGTGCGCATTGCGCAAGGACACTTAGCGTAGATTAACTATACAGTCTTTACGAAGTAGATAAATAGCTGTAGGCATCGTAAGGAGCACCCCACTTTTGACCTCTTGTGGAGTGCTTCCTTAGGTGTGATCTCTCTCTTTTCTCCTGTGTAGTTAGTTGCGCAATACTTACTTGTGGAGTGCTTCCTTAGGGATCCGCTTACTTGACGTTCAAAGCAGTGAAGAGTCCTAGCTGGCCTTGAGAATCCCGCGACGCGCCTGGATAGAATCCCGCGCGTTTCCCGCCTGAATTCCCACGCTCGTTCCCAGTCGCGAATCCAGATTCCCGAACGCGGGTTCTTGTCGCGAATTCCAGTTTCCCGAAACTGTTTCCCGCTACAATTCCCGACGGTCGTAACATTAGGTCAAAAGTCCTGGCTCACCGCCGCTCGGACTCGACACCCTCACGCTCTTTACTTCTACCCCCGCACCCGTACCGCCGACCCGCAATGTCGTCCCACCAGGAATGGGGAGGACTCGCAGACACCTTCGCTTTCCCGTCCCCTAGCTCCTCGATGGAGGAAGACAAACTCCAGCCCATCCTTGATCGCCTCGACACCCTTGAAAAGCGCTACTCCAAGCTAGTCAACGAACACAATCAGGTCCAGAACACAGTCGCCCAGCTCAAGCACGCCAACCGGGCGTTAGAAGCCCAAATCGCGAGTCAGCCCGCCTCCCCGTCTGGGGGCGGAGCAGGGCTCAAGATGAAGCTTCCCGACACCTTCGAAGGCGAACGAGCCAAGCTGGAGAACTGGATTCACCAGATTAAGCTCTACCTGTTCGGACAACATCCGGGACTAGACGAAACCCGCAAGGTCGCATTTGCTCTGATGCTACTGCGGGGGCCGGCGCAAGACTGGGCACGACCCATTCTAGATCGACTCCAGGACATCCCGACACCGCCAGAAGCCGCCAGCCTGGAGGCCCTGTTCGCCGCCCTTCGCGCCTCTTACGGGGAAATCGATGCAGACAAAGCCGCAGCCGACAAGCTGATGCGCCTACGCCAGACAGGAACGGTCGCCGAGTTTGCGTCGCAATTCCGTGCCCTCCAAGCCCTCACCGGGTGGCCCAAGGACGCAACGACGGATGTCATCTACCTCGACATGTTCCGGAAGGGACTCAAAGACCAGGTTCGCCAGCACATCGCCAGCACAGAGGCGAAGGATATGAAATTCGATGCCTACGTCAACTGGGTTTCCGAGACGGACGAGAAGCTAAGGCTCGCACACGCCTATGGACCAGTATCAAAGCCAGCGGCTACACCCCGAAGCAATCCCGGCACCACTAGTTCAGCTCCGCGTACGATCCCGACTGCGGGCGCAAGCTCGACGAAGGATCCCAACGCAATGGAGATTGACAGGGTGCGCCGGGAGCGCAGGAGTAAGGGACTATGCTACTACTGCGGAGAGAAAGACCATTTGGTGAGCGATTGCCCAACGCGACCGCCATCCCGAAACCTAAAAGCTACGAAATCCATGTCCCCGTCGAGCCCATCGCCCCCCGCGCTCCAGTCGTTCGAAGAAACGCTCAAACGTATGGCGGAACAGTACGTCCAGAATGTGCAGCAGTCCGTGCTACAGAACGCATTCGCCGCCATGACGCCCGCCGCCAAGAACGTTCACAATCCCGAAGCCCCGCCCCCAGCGGATTTTCAGTAGGGTCGTATTGCTCAGTCGCGCCCTATACGACCCAACCGCCCTCGTGGCCGAAGAACTCTCTTAATAATGGTCCCTTGTATTTAACCATCTCTACAATAGACCGTCGTCTTAGACGACATTTGAAGTTCCCGGTACAGGTTAGCGACGGAAAGACGGATGCCTTAGCCACAGTAATGTTAGACAGCGGTGCGTCGGGAACTTTCATAAATTCCCGCTACGTTTCGCGACACGGACTCCAGACCCGGGACTTGGTAATCCCGATACTTTTGCGCAACGCAGACAATTCCCCGAACGCGATTGGACGCATCACCAAGGAAGTAGTCCTCCACGTCGAGATGAAGGGACACTTAGAACAGTTGACCATGGCCGTCGCGGATATTGGCGACGACGATATTATCATGGGGATCGACTGGTTGCGGCACCATAACCCAACCATTGACTGGACCAACGATGTGGTCGATCTCAACCGCTGCCCGCCCCAGTGTGACAACCAGCAACGCCTGGTCCCGCTTCCCCGCCTCGCCATAGCAGAAGAAGTCGAGACCCCCTGGGGGCCCGACAGGACCCAGGCCGAATGGGAAGCTGTCCCACCGGGATTTCGGTACTCAGAAAAATATTGGGACCAGTACCACGACGCCGAATCCTACTTCGTCACGACGGACGACCATTTCGCGTACAAAATTGCCGCCTCGTACACCCACTCCCAGGCCATCGCTGAGAAGTCTGCGGTGAAGGAAGGCGAGAAAACCTTCGAAGAACTAGTTCCCCCCGAATTCCGTGAGTTTGCCGACGTTTTCTCGAAAGTTGAATCCGAAAGGCTTCCACTGCGCAAGCCGTATGACCACGCCATAGATTTAGAACCCGGGAAGGTTCCCCCGTACAGCAAAATCTATCCCTTGGCCCCAGCCGAACGCGATGCCCTTCGCGAATTCGTTGACGAAAACCTGCGCAAGGGGTACATACGACCTTCGAAATCCCCCGCAGCGGCTCCCGTCTTCTTTATCAAGAAAAAGGATGGAACCTTGCGCATGGTAGTCGATTACCGACGACTGAACGACATCACGGTCAAGAATCGATACCCGCTTCCCCTCACGATGGAACTCGTAGACGCGCTGCAAAAGGCGAAGGTTTTCACGACCCTAGATTTACGATGGGGCTACCACAACGTGCGACTAAAGCAAGGCGACGAGTGGAAGGCCGCATTTCGGACTCAGGCAGGACATTTCGAACCAACGGTGATGACATTCGGGCTCACGAATGCCCCGGCGACCTTCCAGCATATGATGAACGATATCTTCAAAGATCTCATTGGAGTATACGTGATCATCTATCTTGACGACTTGCTAATCTTTTCCGAAGATGAATCGCAGCACGAGGAACACGTACGGGAAGTCCTTAAGCGGCTGCGCGAAAACGACTTGTTCTGTAAACCCGAAAAGTGCAAATTCAAACAGACTTCCGTCGAGTATCTCGGGATGATTATTTCGCAGGGAAAGGTGGCGATGGATCCCGCCAAGGTACAGGCGGTCCTCGACTGGCCTACCCCGAAAAAGGTGAAAGACATTCAAGCCTTCCTCGGGTTCGCGAATTTCTATCGACGCTTCATTCGGGATTTCTCGCACATCGTCAAACCGCTCACGACGCTGCTGAAGAAGGACGTTCGCTGGGCCTGGACAGAAAACCAGCAGTTCGCTTTCGACTATCTCAAGCGCATGTTCACGACCGCCCCCGTCCTGATGATGCCAGACATGTCGCGACAATTCATCGTGGAATGCGACGCCTCTGATTTCGCGACCGGCGCGGTCTTGTCCCAGGAAGGCGACGACGGGCTGATACATCCGGTCGCCTTTTTCTCGAAATCCCTCAACGATGCGGAACGCAACTACGAGATTTATGACAAGGAGCTACTCGCGATTATTAGAGCTCTTGACGAGTGGCGACATTATCTCGAAGGTGCGAGTCATAAACTCGATATCGTGTCTGACCACAAGAATCTGCTATATTTCTCTGAATCCCGAACGCTGACGCAACGCCAAGCCCGGTGGAGTCTGTTCCTCACTCGCTTCGACTTTACGATTCGCCATCGCCCAGGGCGACTCGGGGGCAAACCCGACGCCATGTCACGACGCGTCGATCTTTAACCCGAAGGCGAAGACAACACGGGACGGACCCTCTTGACCCCCGAAATGTTTCGACTAAAAGCAATTCGTCGGGGAATGACACAGGTACACGGGGATCAGGCCCTCCTACGACGCATTCGTAAGTCAGATCAGTATGAAGACGAACTGGTGGACGCAATCGAGTTGGTCAAGTCCAAGGCGCCTCGAGTCCTGACCAAGGAACTTGAGGACTGGAGCACCGAGGAAGGCCTCCTCCTGTACCAGGGTAAGGTTTACGTCCCGAAAGACGAGACCATTCGCCGGGATGTGGTGAAGACTTACCACGACAGTCTCCCTGCCGGACATCCTGGACGTTGGAAAACGTTTGAGATGGTAAGCCGCAACTACTGGTGGCCCGGGATGTCTAACTTCGTAGAACGATACGTTTCGGGATGCGATACCTGCGCACGCACGAAGAACCGATCCCAACGCCCGGTAGGACTCCTGCAACCGAACGAAATCCCGCAGGGCCCCTGGCAGGCGATTTCGTGCGATTTCATCACCCAGCTCCCCCGATCTGAGGATTACGACGCAATTTTCGTGGTGGTCGACCGTCTCACCAAGCAAGCGCATTTTATCCCGACCACGTCTGACATTGATGCACCGGAAACTGCGGAACTATTCCTGCAGCACGTCTGGAAGCTGCACGGAACCCCCCGCCAGATCATATCCGACCGAGGACCACAGTTTGTTGCGCAGTTCATGAAAGCCCTTTTTTCCCGACTCGGTATCAAGGGTACCACGTCGACTGCGTATCACCCGCAGACGGATGGGCAAACCGAAAGGGTAAACCAAGAGCTGGAACAATATTTACGGGCTTTCATAGATACACGACAAGAAAACTGGGCCGGATTACTCCCAATGGCAGAATTCGCGCACAACACGAAAGCGCACGCGGCAACACGATAATCCCCGTTCGCGCTTGTCTACGGCTACAATCCCGAATTCACGATTGCCCCGAGCGACGGCCTGTCCACGGTCCCCGCCGCGGACGCACGACTACAGGAGCTTCAGCAGGCACAGGAAGAGGCAAGAGCGGCTTTGGAGGTTGCGGCAGAGCGCATGAAGCAGCACTACGATCAGGCCAGGAACGAGGCCCCGCAGACGCAGTCGGGGATAAAGTATGGCTTGAGGCGACGAACGTTCGGCGACCAGGAGCGCGCAAATTATTACCGAAACGACTAGGGCCGTATAAAGTGAAGGCAAAGCTAAGTGACCTCACCTACGAACTCGAACTCCCCGCGTCGCTAAAGATTCATCCCGTATTTCACGTATCGCTGCTCTCGCCATACCACGAAGACGACATTCCCGGTCGAACGCAACCCCCGCCGCCCCCAGTCGAAGTAGAAGGAGATCTGGAGTACGAGGTGGAAGAGGTTCTGGATGCTAGACGGTTTAGACGGAGATTTGAATATTTGGTACGATGGAAGGGATATTCGAGCGCGGAAGATACATGGATTCCCGCAAAGGATATGGGTAATGCAAAGGCTAAAATTCGCAGTTTCTATCGAAAACACCCGGACGCCCCTCGAGAAGTCAACGCTATCGAGCTCTGTGACCTGAGCAAGATTCAAGCTTGGCGCCCCGGAGTTGCGCCTTTGGAGGGGGGTAATGTCGAGATCCCGGGCTCCTTTTCTCATTTCCCGCACTTTCCCGCCAAGGATCCCGACATGAGCAGACAAACCCGCGGGGAGAATCCCGCCATTGGATTCCCCGCGCGAAACCTCATTCCCGAATCGCACGATCCCATGCTCACGTGACTTATCCCGCACCACCGTCCCGGCAACCATGCACGCATACACACATTCATTTACGACGACCCGCCACGGCACACGTACATTCACTTATCAACATACGCTCATTAATCCGTTAGTACCTCAAGGTGACGACCTGCAACAGTCTGGCATACCTAGTCTGGCTAGTCGCAGCCCCGGACCGGACGCTGACGTCCACGGACAGGCTGTAGCCATCTGGAGAGACGGGATAGACATGCCTAGCAGTGCGGTCGTAGCATGTATCGTTTGTAGTAGATAGGTGCGCATTGCGCAAGGACACTTAGCGTAGATTAACTATACAGTCTTTACGAAGTAGATAAATAGCTGTAGGCATCGTAAGGAGCACCCCACTTTTGACCTCTTGTGGAGTGCTTCCTTAGGTGCGATCTCTCTCTTTTCTCCTGTGTAGTTAGTTGCGCAATACTTACTTGTGGAGTGCTTCCTTAGGGATCCGCTTACTTGACGTTCAAAGCAGTGAAGAGTCCTAGCTGGCCTTGAGAATCCCGCGACGCGCCTGGATAGAATCCCGCGCGTTTCCCGCCTGAATTCCCACGCTTGTTCCCAGTCGCGAATCCAGATTCCCGAACGCGGGTTCTTGTCGCGAATTCCAGTTTCCCGAAACTGTTTCCCGCTACAATTCCCGACGGTCGTAACACGTACCGCCCTACGGAACCGCCCACTGACTCTCCGCGCTCTAGTGGGCCCCAAAGCCCGCCTTGGACCAGTACTGAGCTTCATCAAGGACTCTGGACGTTTCCCCCACCTGTTCCCTCGGGACGAGCCCGCCCTCCCGGACGCCGAACCTCTGGACGCAGGCAACTAACTCCTGGCCGCTTTCTTTACTCTCCGCTTTCTCTCTTATCGCTATTTCTTTATTTATTTATTTATTAACCGAGGCTTGGTACCCACAGATGGTCCTCCTCTATCCCGCACGCCAACTCAGTAAATGTTTTCATAGTTCTCCACGCTTTTCAATGTAGCGATTACCTGCTCTACTGTACTATTACGCGCGCCCCTCTTTTACTAGCGATCCCTTTCGCAAAACTTTATACCTTCCTCACTTATACCTCCTTAGATCATACCTTCACTTTACTCTGTCTTCATCATTCCTCTTTTCCTTGAAACTTTGTGGCATTTGGATCGCATTGGTAGATTACTATGTACTTAAGTGCGCCATAGGCCCTAAAGGGCCTGCAGTCACTATAATGGAATAAACAAACAAACAAACAAACAAACTTAAGCGGAGTGTACTACTAACGTGACTGTTCTTTATGTGACTGTACTTTCCTAAATCGTGTGGTACACTGTCACTATCACGGTAGTTTGTTATTATGAGCGCCGTCGATGACCTCTTCAAGTTCCTATCCACTGTGCTGGTTAAGTTTGCATGCATAATTTGCAAACACAATGCCCGCCTTGTTCATCTTGGAGTGATCAAGTGCTTAAAGCTGTTGTCTTCACGGACGCGCAGTCTGTTTCTAAGGTTTTGTCCTGACTCCTGAAATCCTTAAGACACGAAACTCGGGGCATCCGAGTCGGTTCATTTCATTGATTATTGACTTGCTTATTTTTAAAGTCAAGCTGGCATTCAGGAGCTCCTTTTTGTGATAAAAATGAAGCGTTCTTGGACAATACTGTATTTGCGGTAGCTGAACCATCTGTTGCGTATGTGAATTGTGCTTGACCATGGTGGTCGATATGAGACACGAGGCCTGTCCGAATCAGATCATATCCTGTCGGATGATGTACTCGGTCTTAGCCGGGCTTCATTCCATATTTAATGCGTTAAAAGGAAGCTCTATTCAGTTGATGAGCCGGAAGCGTCCTGATCTCCTCCATTTAGATGCCAAGGAAATACAGTCAAGCCGGTGTAATTTGCCAACAGCGACTTTATCTCTTCTTGCTTCTGCTCTTCAACTTGCATCTCGGAGGCAAATCCTACCCTTTCAGAGCACGGCCAAGCGTTCGATTCTGGCCGGCCGAGTGCTACACCTTCGGCCTCGTTTGAGCCATCGATCCCGAGAAGATTGCAGAGGTCCAGTCGCCACATAGCTAAAACGCCGGGAGGAAGCGAGACAAGATGGCCGGAACGCGTACTTCACAGTCGAGATCACTTAGCAAAGAAACGTCTCATGACGAACCTCTGATCGCTCGACTCGTGAAGCATGATCACATTCCTTGGTATCAGAAGCCGAACCTACGACGCCTTTACCTCATTATGACCCCTACGTGCATTGGAGTTGAATGGACAAGCGGGTGAATCTATCATTGTACCATTTGAAGTTGATTTTGGCTCACGCAGTCGTTTACAGGTTTGACGGTTCGATGATCAATGGACTACAAGCTGTCCCGGCCTGGGATGCATGTGAGGCGCAACTTACCTCTTCGTCGTCTTGGAAATATTGATTGCGTCATTTAGACTTTAATCATCCCCGTTCCGCTATTCTCGGAACGATCGCGTCGATATATTCCTTGGGTGCAGTTGCAGCTATACCTTTCATTCCATTCGTATCAGATCAATATGGACGCCGTCGAGCTATTTTACTCGGGAGCGTGTTAATCATGATTGGTGCCTTCCTTCAAGCGACTGCGAACCGGTGTAAGAAAACTTTTGAAGCATGAAGGGAAGACACTAATACCGGACCGTACTCAGTGGAAATCTTCATTCTTGCACGATTCATACTGGGCTTTGGATCGCCGTTCGCCGTAGTTGCCGCTTCGTCTTTGATAGGAGGTAAATGCATGAATAAAAAAGGTCATATTTGTGCTTAACACCCTCAAAGAGCTAGCTTATCCAAAAGAACGACCTCTTTTGTTGTCTCTGTTCGCTGCATCCTATAGCGTAGGTGAGTTTCTTATCTGAATCTTTTGCTTACTCATGTTCGTCTGACAATCCTCTGCAGGCCAGATTGCGGCTTCCGCGGTGACACTTCTCACTTTCAGAATGCAGAGCGACTGGGCATGGCGTCTACCTTCCCTTCTACAAGTTGTGCCATGTACGCTTCAGATCTTGTTCATGCCGCTCCTCCCGGAGTCGCCCCGTTGGCTCATCACGCACGGCCGGCGAGAAGAAGCGCTATCGATCTTGGAAGAATTCCACGGCGAGTCGACCTCGGGGAAATACACCAGCCTGCATCCAACTCGGAGCCGTTCGGAGAGTGCGCCGGAGGGCGACTATCCGGAAAGTGAGGGTTTTTTCTTGGACGAGGATGCCGCCGATGCGTCTAATCTGCGCCTCGATATCGCCCGGGCCGAGTTCACGGAGATCGAAGAAACGCTGGAGTTGGAACTGAGGAACTCTAAGAAGAGCTGGATGGCGATGTTCGACACCTGGGGCATGCGTCGGCGTCTGCTTATTTGTATTTTTTTGGGTATCTCAACTCAGTGGAGCGGAAACGGGCTTGTATCGTGCGTGCAGCCTTCAAGCATTCTACGAAGCAAGTAACTGACTACTCTCCTGCGATTGAAGATACTTTATGGCCCGCGTCCTGGAGCAAGCTGGTGTGGACGACGATGGCACCAAGAACCTTATCAACTTCTGTTCCGGAATGTGGGCGCTGGTGAACTCCATGTTCCTCGCGTTCTTCATGCATCGCTTCAAGCGGCGGACTGCATTCTTGGTATGGAAAGACAGATTTCTCTGATGAGATTGCCAATTAATTTCGTTCTGCTCTAGGCATGCACGATCGGCCTCTTGGTGGTGATGACTGGGTGGACAATTGCCGCAGCTGAGTACGCCTGGACAGGAGACAAAGTTTGGGGGAAGGTCATAATCGTGTGAGTGCCAGAATCCTAGTCTTTTTTGGTAGAAGACAACCGCAGACGTACCCGCACTGACCATAACGCGCAGCTTGGTCTTCGGGAATAACTTTGCCTACAATATTGGTTACAATGCCATAATCTACAGTGAGTCAAAGTAATCATTACAGGATACTTTGCGTCTCTCATACTGTCCTTCAAGCATACCTAATCGAGATTTTCCCGTTCTCGTCCCGAGCGAGGGGGATCGCCCTGTACCAGTGGTGGGGCCGCACCACAAGTTTCTTCAATGCCCTCGTCAACCCGATCGGAATTGCAAGAGCCGGATGGAAATATTATATCAGGTAAGTCGTCATTCCACTCACACCTTATCTTAACATTGCTCACTTAAGACTCATTCCTAGTTATATCATATACATCTCGTTTGAAGTTGCCTTCGTCTACTTTATATTCCCGGAGACGTCCGGAAAAACATTGGAAGAGCTAGCGTTCTGTGAGTATTTCTCTTTTCACTTCGAATCGATATTCTAACATTTCTTGCCCCAAGTATTTGAAGGGGATGACCTGAGGAAAACACAGGAACAGGCGGTGCAGGACGAGATGCAAGCCTTGTACCATTATAATCCGAGAAATCTGGTCGAATCAGATGAAGACATTTCCGTTCGGAGGAGAAACGCGGACAGTGCCACTTAGGCTACTCCACACAAACCATTATCATATTCTCTCCAATATTCATCCTGTACGTCTATCACTCATCTTTAGACTTCAACAAAGGAAATTGTGCCTAGGACACTCTATACACAAGCTTCGACTTGGATCGAGAACAGCTTGACCTCATCCTTGTAGCTGTACGAGAACGCAGTAATGTCCCAGTGCAGGATACCGTCGCTGTCATCCTACTTTACCCAGATTGTCTAACCATATGTAGCCTATCCGACCTTACGGGTTCCTGTTTGAGTTTACCGATTCTCGACCGAGCTCTAAGTGCTCTTCAGCTTCCTTCAAGCGTCTTTCAAGGCCCTTTGTCTTGAGGACATCGCGAGCCGCTCGGAGTACGAAGTTAGAATCGGGCCTCACATTATGACTGTCCTATTCGAAGTGGGAAGTCATTAGCAGAATAGCAGTAGCATCGAGTCAGCTTATCGCTCACATCGATAGTTATTATGTTATCGGAATCCAACCCTTAGAAGTTATCAAGACATGTCTATTGCAGCAAAATGGAGCGGCATACTATAAATATCCTCGGAGCTAGTCATAATCTCCATCGCTTCGTCCTGTAACACACGTCGAACATTTAGTGAACGTATGTGTTTTCTGGGAATGCAAACTCACATAAGAAAGAGAGGGCAAGTAGAAGCCTTCATATTCTCCTCGCACCTGTAGCCCGACCTCAGGACCCAGAGAAGCAACATGGTCATCGTATTTATTGACTAGCTTGTGAAGAAGTGTCCAGGTCTTCACGCTCAGGATTTGCTGTCATGTGTGTTGGTCGAAAATATGGTTAATGTAGAGAGCACGGACTGACCTCACTTGTCGCTTGGCATGTGATCTGTGGTACGGGACCAACAGCCTCTAACAACCAGGCCCTCTCTTGTGACAATCTACGTTCGGTGGCTGATTTGAGTGCCTCGATTGGATCTGAACCATTCCGCTCAAGAATGTCGCGCATCCTTTTCAGGAATGATATCCGACCACCAATCACCTCGAAAGCTTTTAGGACAGCGTCCGTTATTTCCCCCGTGTTTGTAGACGAAGATGGACTGTCGCGATTGTATTCCTTGACAAAACTAATTGCCTCTTTTTGGTTCAAATCTTTGACTGTGATTGTCCCCATGCAGCCAGCACAGGCATATTTGTCTGTCAACAAAGCGTGAAGTTGAGTCAAGAAAGGACATGAGGAGAATTAGCTCACTGAGAACATCGTATGCCCAAAAATCATCCCTATGGAAACACTTAGATGAACTATTTAGGAACAAATCACCAAGCACGCTCACGAAACGAATACTACCGTCACGATCTCTGATAGTGAGGTTAGCCATCGCATTCATCGAGTACATAGAAGAAGAACAAGCTTACTCCATTCAGCCCATTTCTCTGCATACTGCTGAAGTTGGAGGAGCGTATTTCGACCCTCGTCTGTATGCCGGAAATGGTGAATGTTGTTGAACACCAGTACGAGAGGCTTCTTCCGACAATATGACACTTTCGAAGCCACTTTCTCCAGTTGCTCCAACGCTAACCTATTACATCAGTTCATGGACTTCGAATGTAAAACGTAGTACTCACCGCGCTCAATGTCGGGAGACGGTCCACCTAATCGTGCCTTTTCTTAAATCGTTGTTATGGCATGCGAAGTGGGTTACGCACCTTCTCGGGCATCTTTTCGCTTGAACAACAGAGATTGCGTATCCTCGCTGAACGTGAAGTTTAAAGCCTTTCCGAGACGAAGACGAAAGACCTCCAAGTCAGGGTGCGCTTCCACATATGCCAATCCATCCGCTCTGATATCACTCATTGCATCCAAAATCATGGTTGATTTGCCTGAACCCTGGCACAGCATTCGAAATTGAGAGACAAGCGGTATGGGATGGATGTTTGATATAGATCACTTACTTTGGGCCCCAGTAGCGTCCAATACTGTCCTCTTTCCTTTCCTGATATGATATTGTCAATTTGCTGTCGCTGTTCCAGGCGACGAGTCCGAAGGCCCCGTTGGTGATTTTCACGTTTGCCTTCAAGGAGAGCAGGCTCGTAACCTGGCTGAAAAGCCTTTTTCATCTATAGGAAAGCTAGTCATCTAACTGGGATGAAACTCTAAGCAGACTGCGCACCTTTCTGTTTACATAAGCTTTGTAGAATTTCACGTATGCAACACCCCCGAGGAATGCTACGTTTGAGAAGCATCAGTGTATGTCTTCTACGATCAAAAGATAACATACCCAGTCCGATGGTGCAGATTGGCTTCAGAACCGCGTCAAAAAACATCAAACCGACGGCAAAAGTCTGCTCGTCAGTCATTCCAAGGAGGGCGGATGACGCCAGTCCCCCAGCCCATGCCGATCCACGATCTCTCTGATGTTTCTCACTGCTAGACTTCCGCGTTATGCCATTGGTGAGGCGAATTGGAGTCAGAGCCCGAGGTTCGAAGTTCTTGAAGATCGATTTCGCGACTATTGACCGCCTTGGCGTACGAGTCAAAGACGCACTATCGGTTTTGCTCGCTGGCCGAGAAAGAAAGGAGTAGCCATCCTGCTCTTTCCCTGAAGCTTTCCATAGCCGGAGCGACTGATGAGAAGCTCGGAAACGTCCTGGGTTCACAAATTTCGATCCAGGTTTTGCAGCCCAGCATAGGTGTTTGGGTTCAAACATGGTCAAGTGACAAGTGGGAAGCGGCGACTAGTATAGCCTATGACTTGAAGCCTTTTGAACATAGTAAAGCCTTAATGAATGTGCTGCCAGCAGTGGCGGAGATACAGTGTATTCCTTTCTGTGTCTGACACTGAAATCCACATTTACTGGTCACGGCACCGGGCGTCATCTGTGAGCTGTGGAATTGAAACTTCAATACCGTACTTGTAGTGACCTTATGGCTGCCACCGTGACTGGCAACGTTCATGATGTTCTTGCAGGTGAGAGAAAATATCTGTCAAATCGGGTGAGATTAAGGCCATACGAGTTGGTGTTACAACTTCGGGTGATTGGGAAGACTGCAGCGTTTATTGAAGGGCACTTAAGTTTACTATTAGTCGGCGCCAACGAGGAGTGTGCTTGAGAAAGAGCGAAGCGTCTGTTTGGATCTCGGAAGTTCTACGGAAAGACGCAACTTGAACGAATAGCCGAGGGCCAAAATTTGCTGTTACTACAGCAATTATGTAAAGAGATCGTCGGAAATGGCAACTTGAAGTGTGTAATTCTGTAGGCGCTTATTTACGACAACATTGCTCTGCACCTCCCCTTTCTGTCTTTCATTCATTCTTGCACCCCACCAACTGCCTTTCCCTTGGAAGACGGCGATGCCTCGATGCTGCTGCATGTACATGTACAGTCTCAGACATATATGCATTGAGGGGAGCCATCCTACAGGCCAACCGCCACACGAATTGTACTAGTTTGACAACTCTTGACACTCCGAAGCATGCCATTGACTCGGAAAGGATAAGTTGGAGTCCGAGAGTGGATTGTGATAGTGCTGAATATCGAATTGCTGACCGTTGACCACCCTGGCGAAGGAGTTGAGAAGGCCTCACTAATCTTAGGTGTAGATTCAGGACGGCATTAGAGGCCAGCCCGCACGTTATAGTCGGAAAGATCCATTGCACGAGCGACTTTATCCCGATTTTACGGATATCAGTACGGGTGGCTCTGCCATCCCGCAGAGTTGCCTAGACAAAGACATGACCAAGTAGCAAGGGTCGGATAGGTCTACTACTGAGCAGAAGTCTGTTGGCAGTTTGAGCTTGATGAAGACCTAGGGGAAATCGCTTGAAGTCCTAATTCATATTTCAGGCTATGCCTACATAGTTTCAGGCGTCTGTGGTGAGTTCGGGATGCGGGCGACTATCCTTCAATTATTCGAAGCTCAGGAGCGCTTAAAGATATGCACCCTTGAATCACTGGCGAGAGAAAGGATCTGTCAAACCGCGGAAATTATGACCATACTAGTGGGAGGTCTGTACCATGAGGTAGAAGACGTTTGACGCTGGTAGCAAAGCCTATTAAGTGTATAAAGAGCACATGTGTTTATGGAACATTTTGGTCCCTGGGGGTTGCTGAGGCGTGTCGTATATCCTCTGGTGGTCTATATGAAAGATTGAGAACGAGCGTGCAGTTCACTGGCACTGGCCGCAGTGGAAGTTGAAGGAGAAAACACAGACTGGGAAATTCAATGATTGCAGGGCGCTGAAGCACTCAATTCCCACGACTTTCAACTTGGATGACTCCGCTCTACGCCGAGCCGAGTGACAGTTCTCTTTGTGACTAACCTCCAACCACATGAAGGTTCGGTAGACTCGGAGGAGGGACGCGATAACTTAAGATGCTCATGCCAGCAGGTGCGTCGAGGGTAGTATATGACTGTTTGTTTACTAATGTTGCATAGACGTTTAATGACGAGATTGAAGGTTGGAAACGGACAAGTTGAGTCGGTAGTTAACAATGGATGTGGTGAGCTGAAATATATGTCAAGTGCACTCAATGCTAGGACAATGACTCGGAAACTTGACATTTATCCTAAGACTACACCTGGTTTCCCGACATGCATGTCCGTACCGGAGAGTTGCAAGTCATGATGAACTTAGAAACTCTGACACTCTTAAGCTGTTTCCGAGTCAGTGCGCGTTGGACGGAAAGAGCCACATCAAGCTTCTTCAACACGGGCGCAAATAATTGCAATCGGCGCTTTGCGGCAGCTGCACTGATTTCTGGTGTTCTCTCGCGTTACTCCTGGGTCCTCGACTAGGCTAAGATCAACTGCATAGTAATACCGAAAAATTTCCGCAGATGTTCTCTTTTTACTATCCGTTGGAAGCTTCCATAGCGGCTGCCATCCTTCCATCATCACTTTGATGATATTAGTTGTGACTAGCGCCGTCTCTCCATGCTCTTGTGTCTTGAGACTCCGATAAATCTCTCACTATTGCTCTTTATCTCCTTCTCACCTGGCGACTCCCTCTTTTCCACCTCGCCACCGCCAAGACGTCTGGTCAGTTCAACCTTGCTTTAAGTCGTGGCTTTCTTTCTTAAAGCTTTTAGTAGGCTTGCAACCATAGGCATCTGAATGCAGTACTACTAACCCATAGGCAAGAACAACACGAATCACCGCCAACCCAAGTCACAAGCGATATCCGAGACTCGGAGCTCCTGGCGTGAAGACCATTCAGCGATCTATGGAAGACATGTCATCAAATGTGGTACGACTTAAATGTGATCCACACTTTCGCTCTCATATGCATGGTTGATGTTTGTGGGGAGATCGCTTTAAGTCCCTATTTTTAATCCTGGTGCCAGTATATACTTACTTATTTCGGGCGTCTACAGTGAGTCGAGGATACGGGCGCTTATCTTTCAATTATAACAAGATAGTGCGTTTCGAATATGAGGAGCGCTTGAAGATATGCAATGTATGGATAACATGCAGAGTCCCTTTGCTTAGTCCTGGAGTATAACCATAAACAGTCTTGAACGTCTAGTATGGTGAATTGAAGATATGAGCGCCAATCCCAATGTAGCCGGAGCAAGGCACGAATGGAAGTCCAGGAGCGCTTGAGAGTAGGTATCCTTGTGGATTGGGTCATTTGTGAGAGATAGGCTTTGTTAGAACCGGGCAAATTAGACCATATTTGTAGTAGGAAGTGTTCCATGAGGCCAATGTTACAATTGACGCTGGTAGGGAAGCCTGCCAAAGTGAAGAACAAATGGATTCACTGGCATAAGTATGTTTGTTCTTGGGAAGCTGCATCTTGATTCTTGAACTCGAAGCGAAGCATACCGTATACGGTCCAAAAGATTCGGCAGCTCGGCAATGGCATGATCATGATGACATGAACGCCCGACTCGGACTCGGAACTTCCAGTTGCCACTGGCACCAGACTGCCTAAATTTACGTTCCCACGCTGGCACTCACTTACTGCCAGTGGTCACTGGCATCCGCAGCCTGAGCAATTCTCCCACTCACCCAAGATCCCAGAATATGCAGTATACTGCACTCGAGCTTGCATTACCGTGAGGCGCGATGTACACGATGTCTGTCAATTGTGAGAGCTCTCTGCTGAACATCTGTGAACTTTTGAACATGTCTGGCAGTAAGTTTAAAGATAACGATTGGCAAAACATACGCGTTCAGGCAGTCGCAATTGAGGCAGATGCATGGCGTTATGCTCTGCAGGAGTCCAGGACTATACAAACATAAGGTAGACGCACGATTACACACGTAGCTTTATTTCCGGTTGAATCGTGCCTCCATCCAGAGTCCAGCGCATGGGTGCAAATTAGGTACCGATGCAAGCTCTAGTATATTGATGCTCCTACTATTCAAAGTATCCATATTCATCAACTTTCGTAATCTTCCTCCAACTGCTGACATTTTGATTTTAGTGTTAAATTCGGATCAAGGTAACTTGAATTTGCAATTGACAAGCGCTTCCTTGCCTTAGATAAATAATCTCCAGGATCGATGAAGCTTTCAGCGCCGACTTCCTTTACCTCCCTTCCTCACGTTCCTTTCTTGCTCGACCAACTTGACACCATGCCTGGTTAGTTTTATACTTTTTTGAGTTTAATCTTCCATAATTAACCAACGTGTCTTTATAGAGGCGGAGATAGGTATGTGTTGACGGTTGCCGGTGGCTTGCATGACTCAATCGTAGAAAAGCGCAAGGTGATACACCTAAAATACAAGTTTCAGACAAAATACTTGTCGAACTACTGGGTGTTGCAAAGAACATTCAGATATCTCTAGATATAATATCTAAGAATGTGGCCGGAAGAGACTGTAAGTCACACTTCAGTAACCAGCATGTAACGGACAACTCAATGCAAAAGCTTCAGCCCAGGCAAATACTGATATCTCACGTGCTGAAGTAAACGCAGAGTCTCAGAGAAAATTTACTGAGTTCCGTATAGGCGAAATGACTGATGCTGCATGTGCGTTAAATTCTTTTTCTTTCAATCATCAGTAATAACTACATGGAACCAAAGTCGTCTCGGCTCAGTACCGTAATTCCTCAAATCAGGGGCCTTGTCAAGCAGAAAATGAAATCCTCGACTGGCCAGATCCCAGAGCAAGCGATTCGATAGACTACCTGGGTAACAATGAGTGTGGGTACTTCTCCTATCACAACTTCATCTAAACCAATACATCCTGACTGAATTATAGCAGAGAATGACTGGCCAAGCCAGGGGAAAATAACGCAGTATAAGAAAAAATGTCTTAACCACAAGAGGTTTTGTAATCCACCTTCTTGGTCTGTGTCTACTAGTAAATGCTATCAAACTTTTATCACTTAGGGAGAGCGAAAAAATGCAATTGACGGTATGTTTTGTGTCATGATTATATGCAAAGCATCAAAGTAGTGACTAAATCAGTTGGGTAAACTCATTGCGCATTTTCGTATTGTCGGAGGTGGACACGAGGTAATCTATGGAGCAGACTCAGTGCAGGCAGCCCTTCTTGGTCCCGTGACTTGTCTTGAGAAGGCATTGGATGGGGAGAAGGATGGTACGTGTTTATATGAATGTACAGCGACTCCTTATTACCAACTTTACTGTTTTAGAGATGCAGGAGAAAGTGGATGAGGCAAGGTTTTTGCTGAATAGCCTTTCTTACAAGGTCTTTTCTTTTAGTATGAGCCTGCGTCCGTATGTCCTGAATGAAGTGGTTGTTTATCATGCTGTCGAGCAGTGGATGGACCGTCTATTTGTGAGTGCAAGAGATAACGATAGATTGTCACAGCTAATCCCCTGATGCACAGAATGGGCTGAGAAAGCTCCATGGTAAGTAATTAATTACTGAACACTGTAACAGGTCTTAAATTGCCTTCACTCAGCCGAGAATCTGGGTGTTTGCCTGGAATCCGTCATTAACGGCCTCTTTTCTGACTTGGAAATTGCAATGAGGGACGTAGCGAAAAAGATATCGGCATTTCAAGTGAAGTGTAAGTGATCAGTTGTATGTGCTCTCTGTTACGACCTGGGGGGAACCTGGGGGCCGGGGCGCGTTAGCGGCTTCCGGGGCAAGGCCTGGGAGAGCGCGCGGCAGCGGAGAAGGCGAAGGGGAACCGTTAAGGACGCTACAACGCCAACGGAGTCGCGCGGGGAGCGGGGCTACGGGGGCGAGACGCTAGGGGGCTCAAGGCGAGGACGGGACGGAGTCAGAGTCGAGGCGGGGAAGGCAGAGTCGAGGCGCGGGGGAACAGAGTCGAGACGCGGGGAAATGCCAAGCGGGATTCTGGCGGGAATCTGGATTCGCGCGGGAATCTGGATTCGTGCGGGAATCTGGATTCGTGCGGGGATCGCAGAGCGGGAATCGTTCGGGACTTTGGCGGGAATCTCAAGCGGGATTCTGGCGGGAATCTCAGAGCGGGATTCTGGCGGGAATCTCAGAGCGGGATTCTGGACAGGACTCAGGGCGGGATTCGCAGAGCGGGATCCGGGGCAAGACAGAGACAAGAGAGCCAGAGAGCAGGCGTGCTCAGGACAGGAGCAGAGAGCTCAGGATAACCGGGATCTCAAGGCAACACTTCTGTATCAGGAGGAGGTTCCCTAAGGAAGCACTCGACAAGTCAGCATTGTAAAACTACACTAGAGACAAGACAGAAACACACCTAAGGAAGCACTCGACAAGAGGACAAAAGTGAGTGCTCCTTACGGTGGCGACAGGTATTTATCTACTGGGCAGAATCTACAGGGAACGGGCATGCACAAACGCGCAACTAACTAGTTACACAATCTTGCGGGCGAAGGCCGCGCATACGGTGACGTGAATCCGGGATTCGGGATTCGGTGCGGGGGACATCTGGGCAAGATCTAAGGGAACGAGCGTGAAGCATGGTCAAGTGAAACAAAGAGAACTAAAGGAATGTAATTGTGCGCGAGGTATCAAGCTGGCGCACAGGCAGCGGGGTAACGAGCGTGGGGGGCGGATGTAATGCATACATCGTCTCGGGATAAGTTGCAGGCAACTTCTGGCGTGGATCAGGGTCGCTGGGGATCGACAGGGACCAACCTCGAAGAGGCCAGTGCTTCGATGTCGTAACGAAGCCTAATCGCGAGGCGCGCGCGGGGCAGGGCGACTAAGGACGGGGTTCGAGTCCTTGCGGACAATGAGATCAATCCCGCACACGGGGTGGCGGGAATGTGGTCTGCGGGCCGGGGCAGGACGCTACTAACGAGACTAGTTGGCTGGCACGTGCGTGGCCAGGCCAATCACCTGGGGCTATCTCAAGACGAGGTTAGCATCGAGGAGCAGGAAGCTAAGGGGTTTCCCTTGGACGACGGGAAACTCGCGCGATTCGCGACGGGATCATGAAGGGAATCTGGTTCGGGTTTCGACCGGGTTTCGAGTTCGGGTTTCGACTGGGAATCGAGTTCGGGTTTGACCGGGAATCGAGTTCGGGTTTCGACCGGGAATCGAGACAGGTTTCGACCGGGAATCGTAGCGGGAATCTTTCGGGAATCAGAGCGGGGACTTAGCTGGGGTTGCGATGGGAATCGCGGCGGGGTTGAAGGCGGGAATCCTGCGGGGGATTTGCGCAGGGATTCGAGACAGGACGCGAGGCGGGAAACGAGCGGGATTTCGACTGGGATCGTGCGGGGGAAAGGAGCGGGATTCCAACCGGGAAGCGAGCGGGGTTTCTACCGGGAATGAGCGGGGGAGTCTGGCGAGACTCTGGTCGGGGAACGAGCGGGGGGAGTTTGGCGGGACTCCAACCGGGACGAGTGGACGAGTGGGGGGAGTCTTGACGGGACTCCAACCGTGAACGAGCGTGGGTTGCGGGATTGTCAGAGGGGACGCTTGACAGCGTTCGCGGCGAGGCGGGATTCCTGGCGGGGCAGGCTGTGGACGAACAAGGGCAGGTCGAGAGGCACAGGATGTCGAAGGGGTTAGCTAGGGCACCGTGGCAGGACGAGCGCGGGGCAGGGTTCGTGACCGGGCAGGATTGCGGGACAGCAATCCTTGACCGCTGTCGTGTTGGCTTACTCAAGGCCAGACAGAGGTCGGCTTTGGACGCAGTGGATCAATCTCCTAACTGCACTTCATGACTGTGGACGCGAGGCCGGGATCTGGTATCCGGGCATAGTCGAGAACCTACGAGGTCTGGGATAGCTATGGCTATGGCTATGGCTGTGGCAGGCTATGGCTATGGCTGTGGCTATGGTGAGTGACTTCGGGACTATGGCGAGGCACGGGGTTCGCTGGAGCGGGGAACAGAGCATGACGGGAGCGGGGAGCGAGCGGGGGATCATCCTAGAGTCGGGGGAACGACGAGGCGGGCTAGGGATGGATCGAGACACGGGGACGAGGCGGGGGACTGACGAGGAGACGTGGGCGAGGACAAGCAGGGGCGAGGAGGTCGTAGCGGGGCGTAACTCTTAGCAGGAGAATGCATGGCGAAGCAGAGGTTCTTCTGGGATCAGAGAGCGGGGGATCCTTTCGGGGATCTAGCCAAGGTCGCGATTCGGGTTTCAGTATACCGGGTTCTGTTCGGGATTGCCTTAGACATGTTGGGGTCCTGGGGGATCCCGACATTACCCCCCTCCAAAGGTGCTACTCCGGAGCACCAAAGGATTAGAGTAGTCTTTAGCTTTCCGTACTAATTAACCAATACTTAATAACCATAATCATAACCAAGGCACAGAGTCTTTCGGGATTTCCGTCGAGAAACCATTATTACCAACGCGGGACTAAACATGATCCGAAAAAAATTCGCGGGGGAATCTACCGGGTTTTGACCAAAATTCGCGCCAAAGGGCGGCTTTGCTTTCGTCGAGGCGTGCCTTTCCCACCGAGCTGGGGAGAGGCAGTCAGTTTGCCTAGGCGGTCGGGTTTCGCAAGGACCAGGGGCGGGGACGAAGCGGGGGTCGAGGATGAGACTTCAGGCAGGGCGGCCTCAGAGGGCCCTTCCGGGATCGACTGGGACTGGGCTGGACGGGATTTTCGGTGCAGGAAATCTACCAGAGTTTGGGACGCGTTTGCTTGTGCTTCTGCAGCACCAAGCAGTCGTTCGGGAACAACGGGGTCTAGCGGGGTCGGGATCGAAGCGGGAATTGGTTCAGGGACCGGGGAAACAGGTGCGGGAACTGGAGGCACGGCGGGAGAAGCTGGGGTCGAAGCGTCTGGAGCGGGGGACGTGACAGTCGGGACCGGGGCGGCAATAGACGTTGACGGGATCGTTTGCAGGTCAGAGATGCATACTTGTATCAAACCCTGTAAGAGGCTTTCAACTTCGTGACGCAGGAACTGGCTGAACGCGGGATCCGTGTCTTGGACTATCCGGGTGCAATGGGGCACCATTCGGGTCAGGACTTGTGCAACGCGGCTCAACATGGCGGGAGACGGTTCTGAGGCAGCGGGGGCGCGGGTTTCCGGGGCAGAATCCGAGGACGTAGCTTGGACACCTATCGTCGCAAACTGGCGTTTCGGGCTAGACTTCTGGGGTGCGACCTTTGCGGGGGGAGCGGCTTTTTTCACGGGCGGCCTTTCAGCACAATCGCGAATCAAGTGGCCCTTTATTCCGCAGTAGAAGCAGAGCCCAAGTTTTCGCCTTTCATGCCTATCAGCATCAGAAAGGGTGCGCTTGGTCGAGGACGGGATTCGGGGAACCGTAGGACGGGGCATCGTGGCACGGGGCGGGGCAGTCGGGCATGCGGGAACCAAATGTTCGTTAGAACCGCAGTAGAAACAGAGGCGCAGTTTACGGCGCAGTTCGCGGGTTTCTGGAGACGATGTCTGGGACGCAGGGCGAGAGCGGGGACGAGGTGCTACCGAGGCTGGGGAAGTTGACCGGGACGTGGCTGGCGAGGCAGGGACAGAGACAAGCCGGGGGAGCTGGACAGCAGGTGACTGTGGCCGGGAATTGCTCGGGGAAGACGAGCGCGAGGAGCGGGAGTCTGACGCGGACATAGCGACGCGGGGATTTGTCGAAGTCCGAAAAAAAAGAAGCGGGGTAAAGAACGTAGATTGTTGCCAATCCTGGTTACAGTAAGCTTTAGACTTTTGTCCTAATGTTACGACCTGGGGGGAACCTGGGGGCCGGGGCGCGTTAGCGGCTTCCGGGGCAAGGCCTGGGAGAGCGCGCGGCAGCGGAGAAGGCGAAGGGGAACCGTTAAGGACGCTACAACGCCAACGGAGTCGCGCGGGGAGCGGGGCTACGGGGGCGAGACGCTAGGGGGCTCAAGGCGAGGACGGGACGGAGTCAGAGTCGAGGCGGGGAAGGCAGAGTCGAGGCGCGGGGGAACAGAGTCGAGACGCGGGGAAATGCCAAGCGGGATTCTGGCGGGAATCTGGATTCGCGCGGGAATCTGGATTCGTGCGGGAATCTGGATTCGTGCGGGGATCGCAGAGCGGGAATCGTTCGGGACTTTGGCGGGAATCTCAAGCGGGATTCTGGCGGGAATCTCAGAGCGGGATTCTGGCGGGAATCTCAGAGCGGGATTCTGGACAGGACTCAGGGCGGGATTCGCAGAGCGGGATCCGGGGCAAGACAGAGACAAGAGAGCCAGAGAGCAGGCGTGCTCAGGACAGGAGCAGAGAGCTCAGGATAACCGGGATCTCAAGGCAACACTTCTGTATCAGGAGGAGGTTCCCTAAGGAAGCACTCGACAAGTCAGCATTGTAAAACTACACTAGAGACAAGACAGAAACACACCTAAGGAAGCACTCGACAAGAGGACAAAAGTGAGTGCTCCTTACGGTGGCGACAGGTATTTATCTACTGGGCAGAATCTACAGGGAACGGGCATGCACAAACGCGCAACTAACTAGTTACACAATCTTGCGGGCGAAGGCCGCGCATACGGTGACGTGAATCCGGGATTCGGGATTCGGTGCGGGGGACATCTGGGCAAGATCTAAGGGAACGAGCGTGAAGCATGGTCAAGTGAAACAAAGAGAACTAAAGGAATGTAATTGTGCGCGAGGTATCAAGCTGGCGCACAGGCAGCGGGGTAACGAGCGTGGGGGGCGGATGTAATGCATACATCGTCTCGGGATAAGTTGCAGGCAACTTCTGGCGTGGATCAGGGTCGCTGGGGATCGACAGGGACCAACCTCGAAGAGGCCAGTGCTTCGATGTCGTAACGAAGCCTAATCGCGAGGCGCGCGCGGGGCAGGGCGACTAAGGACGGGGTTCGAGTCCTTCGGACAATGAGATCAATCCCGCACACGGGGTGGCGGGAATGTGGTCTGCGGGCCGGGGCAGGACGCTACTAACGAGACTAGTTGGCTGGCACGTGCGTGGCCAGGCCAATCACCTGGGGCTATCTCAAGACGAGGTTAGCATCGAGGAGCAGGAAGCTAAGGGGTTTCCCTTGGACGACGGGAAACTCGCGCGATTCGCGACGGGATCATGAAGGGAATCTGGTTCGGGTTTCGACCGGGTTTCGAGTTCGGGTTTCGACTGGGAATCGAGTTCGGGTTTGACCGGGAATCGAGTTCGGGTTTCGACCGGGAATCGAGACAGGTTTCGACCGGGAATCGTAGCGGGAATCTTTCGGGAATCAGAGCGGGGACTTAGCTGGGGTTGCGATGGGAATCGCGGCGGGGTTGAAGGCGGGAATCCTGCGGGGGATTTGCGCAGGGATTCGAGACAGGACGCGAGGCGGGAAACGAGCGGGATTTCGACTGGGATCGTGCGGGGGAAAGGAGCGGGATTCCAACCGGGAAGCGAGCGGGGTTTCTACCGGGAATGAGCGGGGGAGTCTGGCGAGACTCTGGTCGGGGAACGAGCGGGGGGAGTTTGGCGGGACTCCAACCGGGACGAGTGGACGAGTGGGGGGAGTCTTGACGGGACTCCAACCGTGAACGAGCGTGGGTTGCGGGATTGTCAGAGGGGACGCTTGACAGCGTTCGCGGCGAGGCGGGATTCCTGGCGGGGCAGGCTGTGGACGAACAAGGGCAGGTCGAGAGGCACAGGATGTCGAAGGGGTTAGCTAGGGCACCGTGGCAGGACGAGCGCGGGGCAGGGTTCGTGACCGGGCAGGATTGCGGGACAGCAATCCTTGACCGCTGTCGTGTTGGCTTACTCAAGGCCAGACAGAGGTCGGCTTTGGACGCAGTGGATCAATCTCCTAACTGCACTTCATGACTGTGGACGCGAGGCCGGGATCTGGTATCCGGGCATAGTCGAGAACCTACGAGGTCTGGGATAGCTATGGCTATGGCTATGGCTGTGGCAGGCTATGGCTATGGCTGTGGCTATGGTGAGTGACTTCGGGACTATGGCGAGGCACGGGGTTCGCTGGAGCGGGGAACAGAGCATGACGGGAGCGGGGAGCGAGCGGGGGATCATCCTAGAGTCGGGGGAACGACGAGGCGGGCTAGGGATGGATCGAGACACGGGGACGAGGCGGGGGACTGACGAGGAGACGTGGGCGAGGACAAGCAGGGGCGAGGAGGTCGTAGCGGGGCGTAACTCTTAGCAGGAGAATGCATGGCGAAGCAGAGGTTCTTCTGGGATCAGAGAGCGGGGGATCCTTTCGGGGATCTAGCCAAGGTCGCGATTCGGGTTTCAGTATACCGGGTTCTGTTCGGGATTGCCTTAGACATGTTGGGGTCCTGGGGGATCCCGACACTCTCCTTTGATATATAACAACTTTTGGCCGTTTCAAGCTGCAAGTGAGTGGATGATGAAAATGAGTATAGGCGACTTCGAAGAGCGGTGCGAAGATTACATAAGTTCTGTCTTTCTGCCCACCGCCAACTCCGAGTCTGAGTCGGTGGAAGGAGCAAGCGTCTATCTAAGACCAGAAATGATTTCCGTCTACAAAGGACATTGTGATAAATATGCGCAGTGCGTCCTCTCATCCGAGTCTGTGGCCTTATTTTAGAAAATAATTTAAACCAGAGCATGCAATAAAATGGGGGAAGAGGTATGTATTTTATTGCTCCATGTTCAATTTCTCTTAGTGATATAAATGCTAGCTTGGAAATCTTATTTCACAATACACAATTGTGGGAGGCGATAAAGGTCTTGTTAGCACGTCTAAGATACTTCGGCGAACACTGCTGGATCCAGCTCAGGCACCTCAGCTCATAAGTTGTATCGTAATCTGTCATTACAGTGTATCCGATTCATTTCCTTATTTGGACTTGTATCCGATTCACACATACGATGCATTTCCATATAAAGAGATTTATTATGTCAGGTTATGTCATAGTTTAGTATTTACAGAACGAATTGGATTGCGTTATACATCAGTAGTCGTGAGAATTATAAGACAAAAGAGACAGAGTCGTGTCGTAAAGTAGATCATAAAAGTAAAAGGTAAAAAGTATTACTATTAGCTTAAGTTAACAACAATGTCATTAGAGGCACGAACGTTATATGTCCAAATAGAGAGTTATTGCATAAAGATAACTATAAGTCGTACTTGATTCAGTAATAGTACAGTAAGATACAGACCAGGGACTCACGAAAATATGAGACAGAGGACAGGCTCGACTTGCAGCGGGTATCTAACTTGTATCGGACACTTGTAAGGAAACAAGCATATGGACTTGGAAAAGAATAAGACTAGATACTTACAAGTGATGTCGAAGCTCATCATTGACCATGAGATGAGTTCGATACCAAGTGCATCGTATACCAAGTGAATCGGATACCAGGTGAATCGTATACCAGGTGCATCATATACCAAGTGAATCCAGGTGCATCGTATACCACGTGAATCGGATACCAGGTGCAACAGATACCAAGTGAATCGGATACCAGGTGCAACGGATACCAGGTGCAACGGATACCAACGGAATCGTATGCTAGATGCATCGGATACCAGGTGCATCGGACACTCACGCCGCGGTAGATGTATCTGCAGCAGCTTGAGTGTTCGATGCAAGTATACGATACATATTCTGCAAAGAAGCGGATTAAATATTGAAGTTTAGACACGAAAAAAAAACTTACCTGCGGTTCTTTAACCTCTGGTGTCTCATTGGCGTTCCACGTCAGTCCAAGACCTTCATGTATGGCCCACGCATCATAGCATGCAATCCTGTACGAGATTTCCTTGCTGGCCGCAAAAGATGCTCTGCCGGGATTCCCGTCCAGGGCTGCCGTTTCTGACAACGTATTCCAAGCCCTGGCGAAGGCACAGAACCCTCGCACAAGTCTCTTAAGTTCCTCTTCCAACAGGTCAACCTCCTCTCTCCATCGATCGCGTGCAGCCCATTGTCGATACCATTGCACACGATCGTCTACAGGGGTTATTAGAAAGGCTTGTAATCTATACGACTAATAAAACCTTCTCACCTTCTTTCTCCCATTGAAGAATCGAGGAATTCGAAGAAGTCCCCCCGCTTCCAGACACGGTCCAAATCCACCCAATTTCCTTCGCACAAAATTCTGCAGGCTCCAAATTATCTGGTCGATACATATCTTCCTCGGTGAGTTGTCGAAACGTGTCAGCCGAAGACTGCAGACCCAGACATAGCATGGCACTATAGACTGTGTCGTACTCGCTCTTCCAGAACAGCTTCATTTTCCGCGCCTCCGAGTAAGCCTTCCCAGTACGAGTCTTCGTAGATCGAATGCCACCATGCTTCTTCCTTATGGTTATGCTGCGCCATAAGCCTAAGGGCCGTGCGCAAGTTCCCTATGACATCGAAGGCCTCGCCCTGTCTGAGCTTCAGTTCTGTCGCGGCGTGATGTTCAAGCGCGTACTTGAGGCGGTCCTCTGTCTTGAAGTCCGAAGGCAGGCGTAATCGGATGTCTTCGACAGCATCTGCTACTTCCTCTTTGTCGAGATAAGATTGAAGACCAGGACAGATATCATATAAGTGCGCTCGCCATTTCAAGATGTCGTGGCGTAATGAAGAGACTGATACCGGAATGTCGTCAGACAAAAAGGTCACATTTCCTTTCATAATGCGTCTACGCAATCAAGATTGAGTATGAAGCACAAATGAGAATACAAGAAACTTACTGTCTTTGTTGTAGCTTTATGCCTGCCGCAATTATAAGTGGCATACAACTGGCCTCTTCATCAAAACCATCCGGACTTTGATCTACCAAAGAGATCGTCATTGCGTTTAACTGGTCTTCGAGAGAGAGGGCTTCATGTTTATTAGTTAATGGTCATATAATAGTCAGTAGTACGCGTACCTGCGTTCTGCGATTTGAAGGGGCTGTCTACTTCACCAGACGCAGTCCGATTCCATTCGGTACCCCGTTTCACCCATTCATCGACCACCTTATCCGTGTAACGAGTCCTAAGTGTTGCATCCGTTGCATCGAACTTCAATCCAAGGTTCTCTGCTCGCTTTCGAGTGTGAGGGTACTTCTTCTCTACCATCATAGCTTTGTGTAGAACAGTTAGTAAAGTGTACTTGAAATAGTAACCGATAACATACCGTGTTGTAGAAGCTTCGTCTTATTCCAGTCATTAATGACATCGTCCAGCGTGTCGCATCGATGCCCCGGATTCATTTGCTTTGTGCTCCCCGCAACTTGATTGGCCTCCGCCCAAAATCTCTCCGCCTCTTCGCCATCCGTTCTTCCGACCCCGCGAGTGTAATATAAACTGTGGCAATACTGGCACGTGTCGACATGGGTCTGTCCATGCATTTTGCCAATGACGTCCATCAAGGAAAGTAGAGGTCGCTCCGGGAATTGGATAGCCCACCTCTGACGGAGATTCACGATGTACATGCACATAATGTCATATGCAAGACATCTTTCCTCAATGTCATCCGTATTTTGAAGAGCGCCGCATAAGCTATAGTCACCGCACACAAATCTTCGAAGCAATTAGTCTACAATGAACGTGACGGGTATTGGACCACTCACTTTTCCCCTCGAACGAGGTTCGTTGCGCTATCAGGACGCACGAGTCCGTGTCGACAAAATACCATCATGACCCCCGTCACTACCTGGCCCTTATATTTCAGAGAATTCCAATTCTCGATGGCAGCAAACTTTTGACATTTCCCTTTCTGTGTACGAAAAGACATCAGTATATGTAGAGTTAGAATTTAGTGGACGACGCACTTCAATTTTAATATTGTAATGCTTCTTCATATGTTCTTCCATGGGTTGACGCGCTCTAAAATACCCTCGACCGTTCCACAGTGAAGGGTCGTTCAAGTTGTTCTTTTTCTCCAAATTGATAAGCTTGAAGTTTCCGTCCATTGCGAGGAAAATTGTTCTCAGATGTCTGTCGCATAAGTTAGTACATAGTATATATCAGAATCTAATTGCTTACTTTTGAGAATCCGGACCTCGCAGCCTCGCATAAAGGCGATCTGACACGTTGGATATTGGCCATTTCGACGACTGCGCGTCAGCCATGTTCACGTTAGGCACTGGACATGCTAAACAAACGTCTGCGAACGAGCCGCGGGGTCGGCAAGTCATCAGATCGTCCAGGCCCATAAACTGCCCGCTTTTCCTTTCCGCCGCCAGGAATCGCCATAGGCGCATAAGCCGAATGAAATGCTGCGAAAGGTGCTACATGCAGTGAAGTCAGATTCAACTTGCGCACAAATACAAATACAAATGAAATTCTCACCGAATACTTGATTCTCGTGTCCTCCGATGTCATGCGCAATACCGCCTTCATGAAGTCGTGAGCGGACTTGCGCGATGCGTTCGTATGGACATGAAAATCCTTCAAGCACCGGAAAGTGACCACGGTCTCGGGATTCACAGTCGTGTACGGGAACAACCGACCTCGGATGAGCTGCAGGACATGAGAGTTGACTCCCATATTGTCCGAGCATTCGCAAAACATGACCACAATTTCATGCACCCCATTCGTATCTATCGCAGTCAACTTCTTGCCCGCAGCATTGCCCGCAGCGACCGGACAAGGAAGACCGCCATGCCCGAGGAAAATACGCTTCCCTATGGTACTCAGGTCCACCTTGCGGAAGCATTGACCTGTCCACACCTCGCCCCAGTGAAGCGGCTCATAAGGATGAGTCTCCAATAGACAGGGCGCGCATACAGGCGGGTGCTGAGGACAGTCATGGCATCGGAATAGCCGACGCCCGCCTCTATTGCACGAACACGCGATACCAATGTCAGGAGGACGTTCATAATGCAGGATAGCATCTTGAATGTCCCGCTGCATGGCCAGAAACTGCAGCAGATGATATTGTGCTGTCTAAGAATTGTCAGTTTTGTAGATTGCAGTACGTTCGCAGAGTGGCTTACCTGGTCACGTCGCTCCTCCTCTGCCTCAGCAGTGTCCACATTGTCCAACTCCTCATCTTCCTCCTCCTCCTCTTCACTATCGAGTCGTTGTCTCTTGGCTGCATCGGTTCGTAAGAACTCGTGGGTCGTCGTTGTCGTCGTCGTGTCCGCGTTCGCGTCGAATACTGTGGATGTATTTTGTTGTCGCAGTAGAGTTGGGACGATATGTTGCTGTTGCGACACGAAAAATGGGCTGCCTGGAGTTTTGGCGTCCTGAAGGATTCGCAGACGCGTTCTGGAAGGCCTGTCGTTGCTGCCGTTGCTCGCAGAGTCTCGAAACCGGTCTCTGAGGCTCGACCTCTTTTTTTTGTCGTCCATCACTGTTTCCCAATACCAAACTGCTCTTCTTGTCGTCTCGGTCACTGAGATTTCCGACTCTTTTTCCTTTCGTTTCAGAACAAATTACACAGAATACTCTACGAAATTTCAAGTCTGCCAAAGAACGGAACAAGTTTATTAGACTGGCAATTATTGTACATTAATTTCTATCTAATTCTAAGTCACTTCAAACCCAGACAAAAGGAACAACGCCGTCAAGGCGATCAAGCCATAGGAGTCGGGGAGGGGAGGGGGAGTCGTAGGGCTCGTACAGGAACGAGAGCAAGAAGGAAATTCGGCCCTTTGGCTTCCGCCAGTCTTGAAGTGTTACTTTTTTGGGGGTATTTCGGGTAGGCTTTTTGGCGTCGAGGCTCGGTAACTCGGTAAGGACGTTGTGCTACCGATCTACCGAGGGCGTATTCCGCCCTCGACGCCAACAAGCCTACCCAAAATACCCCCAAAAAAGTAACACTTCAAGACCCTTTGCAGCGTATTGTGGGAAATTTTCTTTCTACCCGTCCCATTATCTTCCCTTTGCGTACGACGTCGTCTCGGTCGTCCCCACTTTCATTATTTAGATAGTACTCTGTCCCCACTTTCATTATTTAGATAGCAAATTGATCTTGGACTTGATTGTAAATTATAACTAATTATTTGAAAGAAAAAAAAAGCGAGTGACGTTCGCATTCTTTTAACGATTAAAAGTTATTAAAGTGAGACGAAATGAGAAGAGAGTAATGATGAAGAAGTAACTAATAATGGGCATGAAACAGATGAGGTCGCGCGATGTAAGGGACGCGGCTCGTGTCTTCATTGACGACGCAGCCATCGAAGATGGGAGGGACGACGAGGAAGACGAAGAGGATGGTGAAGATGGGTGAGTAAAGGCAACAGAAATGTTAGAACATACACTCATTGTATGCGCATAGATTTCCTAGTGGACGAGCCGGAGCAGCGTACCTCTGCCTCCTCTTTCGACATAGCGCAGTTCCTGCGCGACCAGGCCGCCGATCTGGAGCAGGACGAGGCTGCGGACGCTATCGCACGCCGTTTCCGGGAGCGGGCTCGAGGTGATTCCTTGGCGTCTGTCCAAGCGAACGAGAGGGCTGGACGCCAAGTGCCCGGTGTTCAGTCCGTCTCCTACGAATTTCTGGGCAATACGAGGGTCGTCGACGAGCGCATGAGGGAAGAATACGATGGGTTAAAGCCCATGTGGATATTACCGACCTTCGTAAGTGAGTCTACTTTATCGGAGTGAAATAAACTAATACATTGACAGTATCATCAAGAGAAGGCGTATGTAGAGAGGGTCAACACCTGCCTTCCATCTGGCGCGCGTGCCTTCTCTATTCCCGGTCTGAGCGGACGCATATATGCGTACGCACATACACGCATCGACGTCGAGAAGGCATGCGCTAGTGCTGGCATCGTAGGGATTATGACCGGCAAAATGAAGTTGGTACCGGAAGAAGATAGGCGAGCGGTCTGGGACCTAATGCGTCATAGACAGGCCATTCCTGTCGTGGAGCGCGACTCCTTCGTGCGCATGCGATCAGGCCAGTATAAGGGTGACATCGCATATGTGCCCTTGGCTGCCAACTCTACACTCCCTCCGATGACCCATGAGGATCACCGCCCATTGGCGGACCACGACATCGTGAAGGACGACTTACTCGTGTTGTGGCTGGTGCCTCGTCTGGACTTGGACTTCACTACGAAGCCGAAGCCCTTGCTCTCCGATTACCAAGTTCGTGCAGCTAAGCGGCGGCGCATTGAAGGGAAAGGGAAGGCGGATGTAATGAAATGGCCAGAGGCCACGCCGTTCGACCCTAAAAACGTACAGGATTGTCTTCGCCGTCAGCAGTTAGTCGACGATCCGGAATACGCGCTGGTGGAGGAAAGCGAGGGGAAGTGGATAGGGCATGACACGGGTGCACCTGCAGGTGTACCCGGACCCGTGAAGCACAGGTACCTGCGCAAAAAAACTGATACCTGGATCCGACCCGGAACCGTGGGAAACGGATCCGGGTCTACCTGGACCCGTTACCTGCAGGTATCGCAGGTACCTGATAGGACCTGCAGGTAATTAACAGTAAGTAGAGTAGTAATAAGATGAAAAAGTAAAATATCATACCATATATCCTGAAGGTGGTCAGCCTTGCATGGACCACGACCAATCAAAAGGCAAAGGTGCTGCGGCCGCAATCGCGGGAATGCGTTCTGTGGCCGTGAGCGAGTTCACAAGCCCAGCAGACAAGCTGACCTAAGGAAGTGCAGCAGGAGTGGGTTTGGTCGTAGGTACGCGGTCTTCGATGCCTGCTCGGAGAATGAGATGGGAGAAGGGGACGCCTGGCGCGCATGTCTAACACGGAGTTTTGACGACATTCTGCGCAATCACATTCGAAAAAAAACAGACGAACATGAACACCCGACTTTAGCACATGTATAATACTAGTAGGAGGTTGGTTGAACGTACCTTTCCACCTTGTACTGCCTGTTCCAAGCGTGACTCCAGCTTTCGCCTTATGAACGTGAGTTTTGCCATCTGAGCTTCGAGCGAGTTTAGGGCTTCTTGAGGATGCGGTATTGAAGATGGCTGGGCTAATGCGCGCGTGCGTTCGCGTTCGCGTTCACGCTCACATTCAGCACGCTCGCTTCCAGAATGTTGGCGTCCTGTTCGGGGCGACCTGGACGACGGCGGCGGGCGCTGAGGGATTGCGATGGTGGAAGTTGGCTGACGACGCGCACTACTTCTTGGGCGGAAGAGTGCAGTCGATGGTGGGTGTTGCGGTTGCTGGATGAGCAGCATGTCGAGGACGGCAAGTAAAAAGAACACAGAGATTAGCACAAAAACAAAAAGAAGAAAAAGAAGAAAGAACATACCTGTTCACCGATTCAACCTCTGCAGTACTGAATTTCAATTCAATCTTCGCCGAGCTTGCGGTCCCCCCCCCCTCTCTTGGTGTCAACCGCGCGGGCGAGCTTGAAGGACTTGCAGGCAGTCTCTAAGTGCAGAGTGACGGACGGGTGGGCGCTGATGAGCGCGCAGTCAGCGTGGAGGCGGTCATCGGGCTCGAGGTCGTTATCGAAGTTGGCAGGGCATACAAATCAAGTATAATAAGGGGTTACGACGGTGGAAGTTGGCTGACGATGCGTACCGCTTGTGGCACGGCTTCATGAGCGCAGACGACGGTGGGTGTTGCGGTTGCCGGACGAGCAGCATGTCGAGGGCGACATGCGGCTGCGGTCTCGCGGTCTCGCGAAGAGAGCGCGACGGGCGGGAAGGCGCTGACAAGCGCGCAGTTGGTGAGGAGGCGGTCATAGCGCACGATGTCGTCGTAGTAGGCGGCTTCGAGGATGGCGAAGAGGACGGCACATGTCGAGTAGAATGTAGAAAAGTAATGGTACATCGTTGCGTTCGTTGCACTCAAGATGAGTGCACGTGATTTACCGGGTACTACCCGCAGGTACCCGGCCAGGTACCTGGGCAAAAAAAATCCAAACCTGGATCCGCAGGTAAGCGTGGGAACCAGGTACCTGCGCACAGGTGCACCTGGAACCGCAGGTATTTGAGCGCAGGTACCTGCAGGTACCCACGGATGACCTGCACCCGTGTCATGCTCTAGAAGTGGACGTTTTTGGGCAGAACGTTTGAACACGGGTTCGAGAGACTGCACGTATTCGGCATACATGCAGTGAAGCCTATTCTTCGACCTTCGCCGGAGGAGGTGGCTCCATATATCGGCGTCAGCCAGACCGCGATCCGCGTCACGAATGGCGCATATACTCGAGTAGGAGATCGTGTCCGGACCAAAAAAAATAGTACCGGCACAATCATATCGTCGTCTACGTCGACGTTCACCGTTCAGCTCGATTGGGATACCGATGGCAAGGCTCTTGAGGAGGTGGAGGCCGGTGACTTCGAACGGTTGTTCGAGATGGGTGAGTGGGTGACGATCAGGCTGGGTCCGGAGGCTGGGCGATCAGGGGCAGTTGGGGCTATCGACGGGCCGTACTTGACGGTGGCTAACCGTGATGTCAGGCAAATGGTACGTATTGTATATCCAATGCAATAGATTACAGTTCTAATATTCAATGTAGATCTATGACATCCATCACGGACTCGTCGAGAGATCGGCAGCACCCATTCAGTACCCGTCGAGTCGTCGACTCCGCACCGAGGCCGAGTTAACGGCAGAAAGTCGAAAGTACGCGCGCACGTGGGGACTGGCGGATGACGACGAATTGGTGAGATCCTTCGTCGACAAAGATGTGTATGTTCTGGAGGGCTCGGGAAAGGGTCGCATTGGACGTGCGATTGGCGTTGGGTCGAAGTCGGCGACTGTGGTATTCGACGGGAGTCAGGTGAAGCATAAGGTGCAGTTAAGGGATGCCGTGAATCTGTGAGTTCCAATAGAGCGTCTCATATATGCGCTATGATTTGTGCTGACGACGTTTGTGTAGGGAGTCCATGCTGTACCTCGACGCCTCCAAGCCCAGTCCGGCCTGTCTGCAAGCGACTGAGGTTGCCAGTGTCTTCCTGGCGAATCGCGATACGGAGACGGAAGCACCGGTCACTTTGAAGGAGGCGTTTGAGAACGTTGTCGTCCCTGCACCACCTAGACAAGAAGTCCCAGGTGAGTTCCTGCTATGTAAGACGTACGAAATGAAGTACTAACAAAAGACTATTAGACCCAGATACGTCGGCGGTATGGCTTTGGGCGCACACCTTGCTGCCCATTCTACGGCAATACAAGGTCTTTGCGACTGTCGTATCCCCCAAGAACGGTGCAGTTGCGGGTCAAGCATGTTGGACGCTTCCCGAGCTTGCACCGCATATGAGGTCAACCGCGGAAGGACCGGACTACGTCGCGTTTAGTGCGCCTATGAAGTTCAATTGCAAGAACGGCAGGAAGGATGCGGACTTCGACGCCTGTCCGACTGAGATTGACGTCCATCGACCGGGCATCAAAAGCATGGCGTATGTAGTGCGTGGTGAGCACAGGAAGCAGCTAGTCAAGATCACGGAGATCGTCCGCAATAAGGGCGTCATCACTGGATTCAAGGCAAAGCGGGATCCTTTCGTAGGGAGAGCACCGACAATCTTCGTCAAGGTTAATGAAGTGACGAAGGTCGAGGAGGTACCCGAGGAGCAGCACGCGGAGAGATCTATCGCGAGACTCCCCGAGAACGAGCTCGACCCTGATCCCAAGCTCCTGAAGTTCATCGACTATTACCCGAACTACTGACTTCATGCCGGATTTCGATCAACGCAGCTCGACGTCCGTTCCTATTCGTTTTGGATGCACGTTTCGACACTTCAAACAAGGACGAGGACCTTGATCCACTCGCATTCCTCGGCGTCTCAAGCCGCACACGCGGTTCGGTCCATATGCGCCGCCGTAGTCACTCGTTTACCCGTGACGTCTCAGTCCCACCCTCGTTACACTTTGCCCTCTTCCTTCCTTCATTCCATTCATTTCTACTATTCGAACATTGTGGACACATAGTACCTTGGACTTCATGCATGTAAATTATTGTAATATTTAGTAGAATTTCTTGTATGTGTTGTAGATACGCTCAATGCACTCTTGTTATCTGGAATTTCATTTGTGACCTGAAGACATTGAACTCATCAACTTAATGACAGAGCGCCAACTCTACTTACAAATTAGTAAGTCAATCTACCTTTTGTGTGGATCGACTCAAAGACTGATGCATACCTTTCACAAACTAGGTGTATTCCGCCTGTTACATTTGCGGCAAAGGAAGAAATGCAAACTCTCTCAGTGATGTCCGAGTTGTTGTAAGACATAGGCAGATGCTCGTAAAGTGGATGGATTCATGTGCGAGTTCACGAGTCGACATAAGGTACAAGAAAGAGATGTATGAGAGTATATGCACTGGAAAGGAGAGTGATCTTGACTATGCGATCTTTTGCAATTCATATTGACGTACTATTCCATTCAGCAAACCCTTCCTGCGGCTGAGGCCACCCGGATGCAGTCTAAGGACAGTGTCCATCCCCTTCCTGCGGCTGAGGCCACCCGGACGCAGTCTAAGGACAGTGTCCATCCCCTTCCTGCGGCTGAGGCCACCCGGATGCAGTCTGAGGACAGCGTCCATCCCCTTCCTGCGGCTGAGGCCACCCGGATGCAGTCTAAGGACAGTGTCCATCCCCTTCCTGCGGCTGAGGCCACCCGGACGCAGTCTAAGGACAGTGTCCATCCCCTCCTGCGGCTGAGGCCACCCGGATGCAGTCTGAGGACAGCGTCCATCCCCTTCCTGCGGCTGAGGCCACCCGGATGCAGTCTAAGGACAGTGTCCATCCCCTTCCTGCGGCTGAGGCCACCCGGACGCAGTCTGAGGACAGCGTCCATCCCCTTCCTGCGGCTGAGGCCACCCGGACGCAGTCTGAGGACAGCGTCCATCCCCTTCCTGCGGCTGAGGCCACCCGGACGCAGTCTGAGGACAGCGTCCATCCCCTTCCTGCGGCTGAGGCCACCCGGACGCAGTCTGAGGACACGTCTGATCCCCTCCTTGACCCTCTGGTTTCGACTTTGCGTAACAGTGCAGTGTAATGCGGTGGAGGTCTGAACGCCGAGGCTGTTTAGGACAACGTAAGTTACGAAATTAGAGGCCGTTCAATACATTCACTGACATTTGAATAGGTGACTGTCTTGGTAAACAAGGGTCCACCATAAGCGAGATACGACACGGGACTCATAAATGTGTATAGGGCGCGACCTTTCTCCGTAAGCCTTTAGTCTCTACACTTCCTCACCTCACCATTAACATGGAATCCATTACAGTAACGCGCAGTGTCTTGCAAGTCATGCCTGCCATTCGGATCCTACCCGGCGCGAATGATTACATTGCATACGCGTGTTTCGACGCGCTCATGGACGAGATCACGTTTTATCGATTTCGAAGGGCGTTCTACACGCAATCGGCCCATTGTCCGTGCAACGGACGCCATATCATTATCATGTCGAGCGGAGAAGTCACTTTCCGTCAAATGGGATTACTTTACATGATAGTAAGTACATTATAGGAGTATATTGTATGCGACATTAACGCGTGATATACAGTGCATGGTCGACTCGCCATTAACATCAAACGAAACACTCTTTTCTCGCCAGCTTGCGCAGGTCAGACGCCAGCGTCTTGTGGCCGGTCTTGTTCGATTGTACCAATTGAACCCCACAGCGATACCCGGGGAATTACCGAACGCAGAAATGTTAGGGCGTCTCAACCATTTGCTTGCGTCGTTGGGGGGTCCTCCTGAACCTCGACGGTACGCGCCCGAGTTGATGCCGCCGAATCCCCCTAACATTCTTATGGCGGAGAATACCGGAAGGGTCGGAGCTGAGACAAGTGCTTACGACGGCGACGTGAGCGACAATGAAAGTTGGACCTCACTTGACTATAATGAAGCCGAATCAGAATTCGATGATGATATGGCACAGTAGATGTTCGTAGACTAGCTTACTATTTTTTCACTTCAATTCTAATTGAATTTACTCGGATTTCTACTCTAGCTTGATACTTAATGTCCCGGGAAATTTTTCGCGATGGGTATGTTGCTACGGATCTCTACTCAATTATTTTCTGAAATTCCCAAATCAACTCTTTAGTCACCTAGCAAGTGCCCGACCCTGGACAAGGCAAATGAATAGAGGTAAGCCATAATACAAATGGCACGACAGATCGCTTTGCTCACCCTCCCCTCTATCCTTTCCTTTGCTGCCGTCTCGTCTGAATCTCTGGACTATGCGTGTGGGTGCTATACGACTTCAGCGCCGCGGGCTACAGCTTTTGCCTGAGGTGAGCTTCACGGGCGAAGGACGCAGTATAGAGATCGCAATGGCTGCATTCGACGCGGTCGAGCCCATACTTGACCTACTCCGTCGTTCGTTCGAACGTGAGGTCGCCGAATGTACTTGTGACAACGGTTCACACAGCCTCATTGTGTCAGTCGGCGCCATCCGCTTCGCCAACTTGGGTATCATATACTTTGTAGTAAGTTCTGATTGACTATGTGACGGAAGCGAAAGATCTGACTTCGTCGACGTATAGTGTGATTCCAAGCCTGCGACAGAGGCAAAACCCTTTCAATTCCAGCTTCTCCAACAAGAGCGTCGCGAACTTATTTCGAAGCTCGTATTGATTTACGCAGGCAATCCGAAACAGGTGGACGGGGAGGTGTCCAGCGCCGAAATGCTGCGAAGTCTCAATGACTTGATGGATTCGTTGCCTAGCGCAGCGGCGACATCACCACTGCCTTTCCCTCCTTGCCGCCAGCTAGAGCATGACACGGGTGCAGGTCATCCGTGGGTACCTGCAGGTACCTGCGCTCAAATACCTGCGGTTCCAGGTGCACCTGTGCGCAGGTACCTGGTTCCCACGCTTACCTGCGGATCCAGGTTTGGATTTTTTTTGCCCAGGTACCTGGCCGGGTACCTGCAAGTACCCGGTAAATCACGTGCACTCATCTTGAGTGCGACGAACGCAACGATGTACCATTACTTTTCTACATTCTACTCGACATGTGCCGTCCTCTTCGCCATCCTCGAAGCTGCCTACTACGACGACAACGGCTGCCATGACCGCCTCCTCACCAACTACGCGCTTGTCAGCGCCCTCCCGCCCGCCGCGCTCTCTTCGCGAGACCGCGAGACCACAGCCGCTTGTCGCCCTCGACATGCTGCTCGTCCGGCAACCGCAACACTCGCCATCGTCTGCACTCATGCCGCCTCACAAAGGTCAGGCTGAACAGGCTCGCCCGAAGATGGACTTCATTGACTGGCTGCTGCGAAACTCTTCGCAGTCACTGCGCTTTTGGAGTTGGAATGGGAACCGGCGCCTGAGCTACTGAACCATCTCTTGCGACAATATGGCTCGTCTTTGGAATCGCTTTCTACCCCGACGTGCTGGACAGCTGCGGGAGTGCTTCCACACACACCTGCAATCGCTTACGGGAATTCAAGGTCGAAAACCTCTTTCCATCACCTCTCGCTTTCAAACAGCTCCTGGCAGGCATCGGACGCTTGAACTTCTCAGTTTCCGGGTTGCTTCTCTGCGCGTAACGAGCAACAGTGTGAAGGAACTGGAGAAGCTGGCAGTGGTTACGGTTCAGTGTTGGGATGAAGGCGATAAGCACCCTATGTTACCATGTCTGAAGATCGCCTGTGCTATGACAGGAGCAGTATTCCGGGGCACAGGGAATGTACATCATTCTCGTGCAATGGTCGTGAGTGGTTCTGGTTATTCTCATGTTGTTGATAATACCTTACTCATTGACTTGCAGCGTGGCGATCCTCTCACTATCACCATGTTCCTTCGCTTCAGGAGCCTGCGAACTTGCGCACTAGGCTTTACTTCGCGGTCGACGCGGTCGACGCCTGCGCCTATGCCTTACCGCGCTGTCAATGCGGTTGACGCCTGTAGGCACCTCGTCACAACCGCACACAATCTGATGAGGACGCAAACACCTTGTCTTGCAGGACGACGTGGCTCGTTCGAAGCTCGGGCCATGCAGGACTCCTCAGAAACACAGATGGTATGTTCTTCAAATACTTTATCTTATTATTACATTACTTACTGTTATTACCTGCAGGTCCTATCAGGTACCTGCAAAACCTGCAGGTAACGGGTCCAGGTAGACCCGGATCCGTTTCCCACGGTTCCGGGTCGGATCCAGGTATCAGTTTTTTTGCGCAGGTACCTGCGCTTCACGGATCCGGGTACACCTGCAGGTGCACCCGTGTCATGCCCTACCGCCAGCCTCCGACTTTGACCCCATTGTCTTCTCCGCCCCATTCTGATGATGAAGATAGCTCAGACGATGGCTTTGATGATGGTGTCTCCGACTTCATTGTCAGCGACGTCAGCATCACGACAAGCGACGACGACTACTATCCGGCACTCGATGTGTACGAGTCAGGCAGCGAAAGTCTATCCACCAGCAATACAGACGACGATGGCGAGTCTGATTCAGATATGGAGGGTGACTCGATGTCAGAGATCAACGAAGCGGCTATGTCAGCTGAAGAGATGGACAAGGTGGAGGGAGCTCTAGGGACGAAGAAGGCAGAGACATCATCCATTGCTGTCTCCGTTGACGATGGTACAAAGGTCGAGTCGGATGAGGACAGTATGATATCTTTGACGGACTCGGACGTCGAAGCTAATCCGTATGTCG
Source organism: Trichaptum fuscoviolaceum (assembly GCA_910574455.1). Lineage (NCBI taxonomy): Eukaryota > Fungi > Basidiomycota > Agaricomycetes > Hymenochaetales > Trichaptaceae > Trichaptum > Trichaptum fuscoviolaceum. The sequence goes on along the minus strand of CAJSYZ010000009.1, from coordinate 3,440,813 downwards.
GGCTTGGTGATTGCGCTGAGCACCCAATAACCCTTGATTGACATTCATGTCATGCAATGCACTTCAGTTTCTCTCGATGAATTACACTCTTCCGTTACTGTACTTCCCTCGTGTAATACGCCGTCTTCGATCCTTTCCCAAAAATTTCTTCCACTTTTCTCGATTTTCGGCACCATTTCCTGTAATTAGTAACTACCCTTAATGCAGTGCTGTCAAATCTTTCAATTAGTTGTGATGAATGATCGCCAAAGAGTAATTCGAAACTCGCAATAGAGTTAAAAAATCCGGGGCAAGAAGTCACCGGGATCTATCCAGTACCTTATTGAGTAAAGTCGTCTACGTCTATCTCTTTGACCGCACACTAAAAATATTTATCCTGTCAGGTACACAATGTACATGAATGTATTCTGAAACCATTGGGTGAGTGAATTTGAATTTCGGGTACTTTTGTGACACTAATTCGCTCCGTAAAAAAGAATAAATGATTCTTTCTTCACTATCAAACAATGGGACCTAAGTCTTGCCACCTTGCCACATGTCTTCGTCTATGTCAGACGAAGTAGAAGGCGAAAATGTAAGCTGTTCATGACAATGGTCTAACATTGCGCAACTAACTCCAATTCTATTCTTTATGCTTCCGATGCAATGCTGTGCACGCCAAGTTAGTTCCTGAATGCTAAAGCAATCACATGCAAGCTAAATTAGTGGAAAAAAGAGAATCCGATGAGCTAGGGAAGCTAGTCGAGAGACGACTGGCAGCGCTTACTGGCAGATTAGGTGACGAAGGCAAGGTGTCCGATGAGCTTGATACTATAGGGTAATTCATTCGTATTTTTTCCCTCTCAACCACAATTTATCTAGAATATAGTGATAGCGCTTACTGGCATGTTGTGTGACGAAGGCGAGGGGTCCGATGAGCTTGAATCCTTGGCTAAGTCATTTGGTTTTTTTCTTCTTAACTACAATTCAATATTTGGGTAATTACAGATGACTGGCGCGTCTGAAGCCATCGCGGGCGCGTATGCCTGTGTACGAGGTTCTACCGGGACTGGGGCCGATAGACGGAAGGTTGGGGGATTCGAGATATTTAAAAGTCGTAAGTAGAGCAGCCTGTCCTCCATCTCCGCCCCCCACCCCACCCCCTTTTTTGTTTCTTCTTGTCTTCGCGCGATTCACCTGTCCACCATGCTTTTGCGCGCTAGATCCCCTCTGCATGGCTCGCCGAAGGCGCGTCCGGCCCCTCTCCGACCTCTCCAGACTGGGCGCCCAGTGATGTGCTTTACTGGCCCGCAGGTTGATTTCCTGCAGTCGATGGTGCCTACATTCCTAGCGCTCCCAACGCGCAGGAAAAATACCCTTCGCCGCACGTTCTTTGCCACGGCGCTGACCGAATTTGTGATTCGATTTGCAGACGATTTGGGCCCATCGTACAACGTGAGCGAGCTGACGCAGGTGAGTTGTCTTCGTCAATTCATCTCCTTTAACTGACATGACTTTTTTGCCAGCGTCTCAACCGCTACTTCTGGAACCAGGCAATGTCGGATGCGCAACGGAAGACGAAGCTTGCGCGCCGCGGCATATTCACGACATCGACCGACTCCCTGGGCATCGATGTGAACAGCGCGGACGCAGCAGTCCTGGCCGAGCTATTCGGTAGAGCACCGAAACCCACGAAGGCGACACCGTTCGCCGTTTTCTGTGTCGATTATCAAGACGAAATTGCCGAGGTACTCGCAGTCCGCATGGAGGACATCGGCGACCCCTCGAAGACTGCTAGCGAGCGCCAACGCATTCGATCTGATATGTTTAATAGATTGTCCGACGAAAAGCGCAAGGAGTACGAAGTGGAGGCTGCAGCGATAAATGCTGAGAACAAGGCATTTTTCGACGACCATGTTCCTGATCAAGTGATCTTCGAGTACGTACTCTCATATTCGTTGATACTGTATGCTAACAATACTTAATAGAAACCAGACTCACCTGACGGATGTCTTGCAAAAGATTGCCGTCGCCTTGTTGGGCCGAGGTAGATCAAAAGTCGGTGAGGGGATGATTCACTTGCAATATGCACTGAAGGGCCCTACTGGACCTATTGTCCACAGGTAAGCTGTCTGTTTCGTTGTCGCTTCAGCTACTGACACAAGCATATAGTTTGGCAGTCAGTACTGTTGAGGCCGAGTATACCACCTCAAGTGTATTCAAGCTGCACAACATAGGTGATACTTGGGCAAACTACGCAACTGCAAAACTATACCAAGGTTCGTAACATATTCATTTGTTCGCAACACCTCTGATATGTGTTAGTAGATGAGCTTGCAGCAGCAGTTGCAGTCCCTGTTGCCGACGCAGCTGCATCTGACGCAGTCCCTATTGCCGACGCTTCCGCAGTCCCTGCATCTGACGCAGTCGCAGTCCCCGTCGCAGTCACAGCCCCTGCTTCCGACGCAGCTCCCGTTCCCATAGAACTCGACAAGGCACCTGTTTCCGCAACCGAAGACCATGATGTCCGTGTGCTGTCTACGGGCGCAAGTGCGGCCCCGCCAACCCCAAGTGTAGCCAACAATGCTGTCGTCGAGTCGCACACAAGCATTGGTGGGATTCAAGTCATCACGGGGGTTGCTTCTGCTTCTGCAATGGATGTGGATCACAATGTGGATCAGATGAACATTGATTCTTCGGATTTCATTGAGGGTATGTTATTAATTACTCTATCTTGTATCACTTGCTTACATTCTCTTATACAGGCACGACGACATCGCAAGCCACGCCTGGGCTTTCGTCTCGAGTGGCCACACTTGACCTTGGCCCTCCCATGACTCAACCCGACTTTACATCGACAACGAACGACGTATCATCGAAGAAAAAGAGGTATGATTTAATTTATTGCATTCTATTTGAATTTAATACATTTAGTAATAGAGGCCGCCCTGCAAAGAATGCAGCTACGAAAGTCAAGCCGCCCGCGGCGACGAAGACGAAGACGAAGACCAAACCGCCTGCAAAGTCCCTGAAAAAGACCGTGCCTAAACCGACACCGCCCGCTACTAGACGAAGCACGCGGGTTGTGACGGAATCAACTTGGCGTGAAGCCGCAAACAACATCGGTGAGTTTATTACGGGCAACTCTAATGTCATGCTAATATATGATTATTGCGTAGGCTAAACTGTCGTCGCAGTGCGTCGGCGCTTAATCCCTGTGGCGGCACTTATTAATCACATGTCTCCATTCATTTGTTGTCTCGCTCATTGTCTTTGTCAGTCTACCTCTAATCTACAGTTAATTCATTAATTTAATTTAAATATTGTGCATGATCTTCTGAGCTGAATTTTACTGAGTCTAAACATTATATGAGAGAGATTTCCAATAAAACATCAAATTTATTTGAGTGTGCATGCGTGCGGCGCATGCTTGCAACGGACGCGCAAATCGATTCAGTGCTGATGGCACGTGACTTTACTCTCCGTGTCGCGCGCAAAGTGCACGTGCTTAATAGTACGTGTGAACAACGCAAGTGTGCACGTTAAGTCAACACGTGATGATAGCGTGTGAGCTAAGCGCCATGCATAAGGACATGTCACACATTCTTAAAGGAGGTTGTAACGGATACAACTGCCATATAGGGAAACGAAATTATTCTCGCCACAACTGCCAAATACGGGAAGAATCGGATACAAGGAATTGGCTTCAAGTTCAAATATAGAAATGAATCGGATACAGGAAGAAACGGATACACGGAAACGGATACAAGTCCAAATAAGGAAATGAATCGGATACACTGTAATGACAGATTACGATACAACTTATGAGCTGTGGAGATCGTCCAGCTGAAAAGTGGAAGGATGCATTGGATGCAACAGCAGAAGGTGAGTGGAAGTATTACTTAGTAATATATGTTACAATAAGCTTGTTGGTTGCTCTAGAGAGGCCAATCGCAATAGAGGCTGCAAATAACTCTTTCTTTCACCTCCTTTTTGTCTTGATCATGTTTCAACGGTGTCTGATGAACGAGAAACATGGATTTTACTTTCCAAAAGTCGAGCATTTGTGCTCCTGCGTAAATGTAAGCACATTCATTGGATGCACTACAGAGTAAGATGTCTGTTACTAATCCTAGTGACCCGAAGCTTGAAGGATCTCGTACGATTTATGGTAAGTACTACTAGATTACCAACTACTAACCGGCAATTTTTCAAAACAATTCTTGCTTTTCAACTCAGGTTTTCTGCGTCCTTCTGAGCTCATCAGGGAATCTTCTTTTTCACTTAAGGTTACTTAAACGGTCTGAAATTTACTGAAGCCCTGGGAAGTGAAATTCTACTGATTTACTGATTTCAGGCATGTGGTTTCATTATTCAGGAAGGGGCCTGCTGAAATCAGTGCCGTCGACTTAAATCAGTACTTCAGGCATTCAGTCTTCAGCATTCAAGCATATCAGAAGTTTTTTTCTGGCATTCGAATTGCAGTGCTCAAGTGTATAAGTTTGTAAGGGGTTCAAGTAGTTCATTCCATAAGTAATTCATCATTTAATCATATAAGCAGACTTTTTTGTCTGTCGGTTTGCAGTACTCAAGCGTGTAAGTGCGTAAGAGGTTCCAGAATTACTTCATTTCCACAAGTAATTTAAGACAATAAGTAGAAATCAGTGCATCAGTGTCACGGTCCCTCAGTAGCTACACCACGGCATCCTGAACCAGATTGTATTTTGCCACTTCTGCCTCGCTGGCAGGCTGTTCCTCGGCATATTCAGAGAACGAATGCCACTGCAAGTTGATGGTAGTAAGAGCTTGAATACAGTGGCGGGGTGATGGGTCAAAGCCGAAGCTCACCAGAGATCGACCTGCTCTTAAAAGTCTGCGCCGTCCGTAGCCGAATCCCATAATGAACCCTCGTCCTCCTCGCGATCGCCCTCACCTTCCCAGTCCTCTCTGCCTGCGTCATTCTCCTCGCCCTCAAAACCTCCACTGCGTCCATAACCCACGCTGAAATTCTCGTCCGCATCCTTGTTCTCATCCTGATCCTGATCCTTGTCCTCCTCCTGATCCTTGTCCTCGACCTCGTCTCCCTCGCCAAGCACACTCTCGTCCTCCATATCGTCTTCCCTATCCTTGAAATCCTCGACTTCTTCGCCGTCATTATCCTTATCCTCCTTGCACTTACTACTTCTAGTAGCGCCCTCGCCATATGTATACTCGCCGCTCGCATCCGCGTCTCCAACGTCAAGATACAGGGAGAAATCCCTGCCAGTGACACCCGATCCAACAAGTTCGGTGTTCTTTCCCGCACTAAAATCTTCAATGGAATTGTAAGCTGCTAGGCGGGATCGGACCTTCTCCCAGTTTGATTCAGTAAAAAACGAGGAATTCGACAATAAGTTAACATAGTCGTCCGTATGAGGCTGCCACAGAGCACTGGTGAAGTACCACTCAGCGCCACCAAACTCTTCTTTGATCTTTTGCAACCGGGCCACTTGCTTGTCGATTGCAACCTTGACACCTGTTCATGAGAAATTCAGCGAATAAAGCCACTATAAGAACTGAAGTAGATAGATACCGCGGTTGCCGCAAGAGCGAGGGCACCGATAGGCTTTCCTATTGTGTTTTTATCCAGTACTTTATGCCGACCCAGGGCCAAGACTAGGTGTACGGACAACACTGAGATTACAAGATCAGAGCAGAACAACCCTTGCTTCTGTACTTTCAGAGTCAATGCAGGGATACGAAGGGTGACATGGGGCAAATTTTTACATACCTTATCCATACTATGCCAGCTTTCCCAGAGGAATGGTTCAGCTTTCTTCTTGTCGACCATCGTCTGCAACATCTTCACAATTTCTTCGGTCTCCACCGACTTAGAACGCTCGTTGCCGACGAAACTCGAAATTGATTGTTCGGCTTTCTCGAACAATTTCTTGCGCCAAACTATCAGAGCATCTCTGGGCTGCCTACAGGGCAGATCATACTTGATTCAAAATGGCCGATGAAAGACAATAAGGGATGACTCAACTAAAGAACAGATGTCGGCCAATTGCGTGTCGTAACTAAGTTCGACAGAATCAAACACCTTCCCCCACAAGGCTCCGATGGACTTATTGTCCGGGTTTTGCCATGGAGTTGTGGACTTTCCAACTGCGCGATACAGCGAAGGCAGAAGAATGTGAGTCCAGCCTGCCTGAGTTCCGGGAGGGAGACACTGATTCGTTGCCCTTTTTTTGCCGGGAGCGCGGGATCCCTCCCTTCCGATACTATTTCTATCCTTGTCCTCAAGCCCTACAGATGTCTGCATTTCTGCAAGTTAGTGGATGTATATCATAGACATGATTTGATTAACGCACAGAGCTAGTAGTCCGAGAGACTTTGCGATGACCAAGATGAGCCTTGGTTGCGAGCACTTCGGGTTCAGGATGATGGATACTGTCGTCATCGCAGGTGATTGTGCTCGTGGTGTTAGCGACACCTCACAACCACTTGCCTGTTAAAGGAGCCTTGAATTAGTACACGAATCAATTGCAGCAATTAGCTCACACTTGCAATATGTTGCGCATGAGCCGCCAGAGACCTCTTCAAATTGCGAATAGAAGTAGAAGATTTCATCTGTAGCAATTAGAGGAATTGTTACCAAGAAAAGCTCGAAGAGAATTGAATACCAGTATATCAGCCTGAGAATGACTGTCTTGCAGTTTACTCTTGTTACTAGTAGTGAGGTTCAAATCCTTGTTGCTTAATCAGAAATGATATGAAATGGAGATTAGAAGGATTAACACTAACTGTCGAGGCAGCCTGTGATGACGGCTTCTTCATATACACGTTCATGCTAGTCTGTTTTAGATAGTAAGGAAGTGATCTGAATATTGGGTGGAAATGCAAGAATTACCACGGCATGCGAGTTAGAGTCCGGCGGTGACTTCCTCTTCTTATTATTCGCGATCATGCTGTCCTACAATAAGCAAAGCTTAGTAGACGACCAGATCCTTGCCAAAGAAAGGGGTGCAGAAAGTTGTCCTATTGAGTGTCGATGCCTACACATACCTGCATCTGCAGATACAACGCCGGCGATTGCTCTCTATGTCCATCGACAGTAATACCCTCCTGACGAGATGACAGGTGAGTAGTGAGGGGGTAAAAGCAGAATAAACTTACCGTTACATCAAGCTGGGAGTTGGCGATTCTCTGCATTTTCGCGCCCTATTCAGAGTACGGTTTGGTAAGTAATGAAGTAAAGATATGTCGACGCCGAAGGACACAAGAAAGTCCGGCACCAGATCCATGCTTTGATGTGAAACACTCACCTGAACGGCCGATTGTCTCCTGATATTCTTCTTCTCCAGAGCACAAAGAAGGAAGGATAAGTAGCGCGAACGAAGCAAGACATTATGATGCCACTTACCAACGTTGTAGGAGCCTGCAAGTCGGAGAGAGTGTCGCGGGATAGCTTCCTTTTCTTCGATTTATTGCTGGCTCCATCCTGATACGATACAGAAACATTGTTAATTAGCCATCGTTGTGCATGGGACTCCACCGATGCATAGTCTCTGTGAATCGAACGATTTCTTTGAACTTTAAGCGGCACTCACATTGGCTTGGGGCGGTATTGTAAGTCTCCTCGCGTCCTAATTAAACGCACAATCAAAATATTAAGATTTCATCTGCCAGTCTAATGAATGCTTTAACCAACTCACATTATCAGTGTCGGAGTCAACAAGATGTGCCGTCTGTCGCTCGCTCGCAAAGCTATTCTTTACACCTTGAAAACTCGTGAGGGTTACTGTCTCTCCTTCATCCTCCCAAGGACTAAAGTTTGCATCCTCTTGCACCGAGGCGGGGAGCCTAAATTTTCCTTGTGTCAGCCAGGCTCACAACTTGAAACAAAGATAAGGATGTGAGCATTATAAGTGAAGAAGCTGCAACGTTCGGGTTCATGATGATCTTGAAGAAGTGTGGCACGGCGGTGACCCGCCGGGCCGCCACGGTCGCTGCCACTGGCAGTGTCACTGGCGCACGCGTGGCACGCTCAAACTGCCACTGGCAGTGGCGGGCGCATTCAAGCTATCAGTACTAGTACTACTAGTAGTAGTAGTAAGTAGTACTACAATGATAAGCTTCAAGTAGCTGAGTTTAAATCAAGCTTCACACTTACTATCAACTTGAATTTGTTTGAATTTGAAACTCATCTTTCGTACTATGATGCGAACGGTTGAGTAGTACGACTTCAAACTCACAAGTCAATATCTTCTACTATCTTCCTTGCGATCTCAGGATTTCTGCCCTCTCCGCCGAAGAAAGTGGATCCATCTGTGTTGCGAAGTGCCCTGACAGGTCGCTTTGTCTTATCGTTCCGTTTCGACGTATTGGGCGAGTCTATCATGTCTGTATCCTCACCAGAAAGACTGCTGTCCTGTCCTGCAAGCGTACTATGATAGCCAGTGCCTCCTATGATACGACTTGAAGCCTTTGCGCCCTGCACACAAGTACGGAAAGGAAGTGCACCTCTGGTGTCCTTTTTCCTCGCCTTTTTTGCGCGCTCTCTATCTGGTCCATCGGAATTGGCTGCATCATAACGTGAGTCAATATGTTCATCTTTCAAAACCTAAAGTCGTAAAGGTAATGCAACTTACGAACATAAAAGTTTGCATTGCCTTCAGCTTCACAAAAGCTGTCTTTTTCCTCGTTCGTTGAACCTGCAATGCCAATATCTGGTAACTCGACTGTCGCTGTCTTGAAGATAAGGACTCACTAGCTTCAGGAGTGTCTTTCGGTTTTTTTAGCCCTCGTTTGTCAGTGCCAGCCAGCTTAGGTGCAGTTGAGCCCATCTGGGTGCGAATGTCAAGAGCCTTCGACAAATTCTTCTCAAGCTCCATCGTCTCCAGTATTGCTGTTTCCTGTTGCTCTGCTGCAGCTCTCTTTTTGCGTACCTTCTCAGATGCCTCTTGTTCTTTTGCTGCCCGTTTCTGTTCCGCATCAAGTTTTTCTCTTCTCTCTCGCATCCGCGGCTTGTTGAGCCGCAGCTTCGCGCAGAGCTGCCCGTTCTTCCTTCTGTTTTTCCTTCTCCTCCTTTTCCCTCAATGCCTCACCACGCTTTGAGGCCTGCTCTTCTCTCCTTCTCTCCTTCTCTTCTTTCTCCCTCAATACCTCCTCTTTCGTTCGACGTGTTCTGAGTTTATTGACTATGGCTCCCGGGTGCTGATTGCTATTCTTAGCCCGCGTTTGTCTTCGAGTTGACATTCTTGTGCAGTGTTTCAAGTCGAGGCACGCTGACAGGTGCTATGAGTTTCGATGGTGAATCGAGTTGGCAAAGGTGCAAGTTGTAGTTGAAGTTGGAGATGAGGGCGCCTATTCAAGGAAAATTTACGCCCACTTGCACTTGCTGGCACTGGCAGTGCCAGTGATTGGCAGCCTTCAAGTTAGGCTGACTCGGAATGAGCCTGACTCAGACTCGGACTTGGACACTCGGATACTCAGGCTAGCTCTATTACTAGTACTATCACAGTGCTACTGGTACTAGTACTACTCACTGGCACTTGCAGGCTCACTGGCAGGCTGGCGGCGGTGCCACTGAGTCACTGACAGCCTGAGGCTGTGGCTACTCAGGCTACCGGTACTACTACTAGTAGTACTACTAACTTCAAGTTGTTACTACGCGGGCGTCACCGCTGAGCGTGCCATTCAACTTTAAATTCAGCGTTCAATTTACTGGAACTAATGCCGGTAACTCGGCGAAGGCCCAAACCCGTTCATCTTACAGATATCTTCCCCCCGACTATTCGATGCACCTTCTCCTTCTGCAGCAGGAGGTTCAAGAATCAATCCGCAAGGACAAGACATGAATATTCAGCTCACCCGTCATCATTTGCAACAAGACCTGCTGCTTGTGGTTACGACTTGGATTCCTCACCCAAGCGACCCGCACGACCTTCGACACCTCAAGCTCTTCCCGGCTCTCCTGAACTTCCAACAGACTTGGAGGGCCATCATGAAGATGAAAGTGGCTGCAACTCTTCAAGTTACGACTACGACATTTCTATACTCACACAGGATATCTCGATGCTTAGCATAGGCCGAGACGAGCTGCTTCAAGATTTAGACGGTCCTGATTGCCTGTCCCATGCTGACACTGGAGATGACGAACTTGAAGACCAAGACCTATCTTCTGCTGATCTGGACTCCGACATTGGAGATTATGAAGAGAACAATGATAACTTAAAGGTGTATCACAGATATTTAAATGGTGCGCGCTAAGTATGATGTCCCCAGTTTACTTTAGCATTCTGACACCAAATATCGTGCAGCCACTCCATGCGATGAAGAAGGGAACTTCTTAGAAAAGGAAGAACCGCCCGTTTCACGGAACGAACCTGCGTCAAATGACTGGTTTCCCTATTCGTGCCGAGCAGATTTCGAGCTCGCAGATTTTCTCTATCGCGAAGAGCAAATGTCTGCTGGCAACATAACAAAGCTTCTCGGAATTATGAAGGCTTATCAACTAATTCAGTCCACGGAGAACGCAAAATCTATTAGATATCCCGAATTGGACGCGACAGATCCCAATGATGACTCAAGTCTGGATACAGCTGGTGCACTGCTCGATGGAGATGCACAAAATTTGTACAAGATCATTGACACTACAAAAGTCGGTGATGTATCTTGGAAATCCTTCAGTAACTTCTACACTAACGACAATGGCCAAAAAGCGACAAACGAGAACATCGAGTCATGGAAGAGGAAAGAATATGATGTATGGTATCGGGATCCTTTGGAAGTAATCCGAAATTTGGTGGATAACCCGGCTTTAGAAGGCGAATTTGACTTTGTCCCGTTTCGTGAATTTCAGACAAAGGAGGACACCAATAATATCAATGACAAAGAACGAGTTTTCAGAAATTACATGTCCGGGAATTTTGCTTGGGAACAGGCTGTAAGTCATGACTCATTAACTCGCACAGATACTTATTATCCTTGACTTAGAACAAGATCTACGCAGAAGATAAAGCAGTCCATGGATCTATGTTCGTCCCGGTCATTTTAGGGAGCGATAAGACAACGGTTTCTGTTGGAACTGGCAATAATGAATACTATCCTTTGTATCTCTCGATTGGGAATGTATCAAACAAGGCCCGGCGGTCCCAGAAACTGAATACAGTCCAGCTCATAGCATTTCTGGCAATACCAAAGAGTATGTGTTAATAGTGATCTATTCAATTGACTTCTGATGCTTTGCAGCTGAGCGGCAATACGAAAAGTCAGATGACTTCCGGCACTTTCGACATCAGATCTTTCATTCGTCTATATCGAGGATCTTAATCTCGCTGAAATCCGCAATGATCATGAACACTCAGAAAACCATTCTCCGGTGCCCTGATGGTCACTTGCGTAGGTCGGTTTTCGGACTCGGCTCATATATAGCCGATTATCCGGAACAGGTCAGCCTTTGCGCCATATGTACTGGATGGTGCTGCAAGTAAGTACTACCGCCCTCAGGCTTTCCTGAAATCAAGCTCTGTGGTGATGACTTACTTTCGACATTATAGATGCACAGCGCCTCACAAGGACCTCGATAATCCGGAATTTGTATCAATTCCTCGAACAAAAGAGCTGCACGAACGATTGATAGAACAGGTAGACGCCAACAACATGAATAAAGCAACAATTCGGAAAGAGTACGGATTCCACCAGGACATTGTGGTACGTGCTTCAAATTATTCATTGGATGCGTATATTGCAACTGATACGTTGCTCCGTAGCCTTTCACCAATGACATTCCACGCGCAGATATATGCGATCTCATATCTCCGGACCTGCTGCACCAAATCATCAAAGGCGTGTTCAAGGATCATCTTGTCGAGTGGATATGTCAGAGCTTGACCACGTCAGAGCTGGATATTGTGGATAAAAGGTGATTTTTTTCGCAAGTTGTTTAATGTAAATACCATTGCTAACATCCGCGTAGAATCAGAGTTGCTGCTCCTTTTCCTGGACTTCGCAGATTCCCCGAAGGCCGAGGCTTCAAGCAATGGACAGGCAATGATTCTAAGGCACTTATGAAAGTATGTGACCTTTTTATCTTGTTCGAGGCAGTGGTTTGCTGATATTTGATGCAATTTGCTTAGGTGTATCTTCCGGCTATCGTGGGCATTGCACACGATGATATGATTCGCACATTAAGTGCATTTCTAGACTTCTGTTACCTTGTGCGTCGGTACACGATTACAGCCTCAACTCTTGATCAAATCAAAGCCTCTTTGGATCACTTTCACCGTTATCGGCAAATATTCATAGCTAAGGGCATCCGGGATAACTTTTCACTACCACGACAGCATGCTATGGTCCATTATCCAACATTGATCCCTCTGTTTGCTGCACCGAGCGGGCTGTGTTCATCGATTACAGAGAATAAACATATTTATGCGGTCAAAGAAACGTGGCGACGCTCGAACAGAAATGATCCCTTGGGCCAGATGATCACAGCAAACCAACGACTCAGCAAACTTATTGCATCGAGGTCAGACTTCAAACGGCGTGGAATGCTAGACGATACGCTATCCGAGGCTACGTGGAAAGTTTTGCGAGATGTTCTGCGGAAGAATATGTCAGAGCCGGAGGAGGATGATGCTGAGAGGATCCCGAATCAGAGGGAGCAGTTGCAGTGTATTGGTGTGGCAGGAGCAGCCAATGATACAGATGATTTCTTCGATGGCACTGTGGGTAATCAAGGGCACAACGAAATTGCTGACCTGGATGATTTCAGCACTTCATCAGTGGAAGGACTGCAAAGTAGTGTTGTTCTTCATGATGTGGAAAATACAGAACATCGGTTTTGCTTAGGTGGTAGAAGTGATCCTTCGAGCTTGATGTTAATGGCTTCGAAACAACGTCAGTAACACGAGCTTCAAATTGTGGCGCTGGATATCTGACTTATTCGTTGCTATCCTTACAGAGTCCAGTAAGCTGTACCCCAAACAGCTCAACGCTCTTGCGGCGATAAAAGGCCATCCGGAACTCCGACAGCTCCGACGACTCATCAAAATATACTTATTCTGCAAGTACGAAAGGTGCAACTTGAACGAATTAGGATACTATGACCTCGGAAGCGCTTCTGAAAGCCTGATAGCCGAACAACAGTTTGCACTGGACATGGGCAATGACATTGCCATCTTCCATTCAGCTACCGCGTATTTCGCCTACCGCGGCGAATCAATTCCTATAGAGCAAGCAATGAGGGAGGTGATCAGGTCCAATCCCTCTTGGCGCGGAAAACCACGACGTGATGTCGTTCTTGTCCAAGTTAGTTCTCGCAAAAAGGGGTTTGCAGGGATGCGAATTGCTCGGGTTATGCTTCTTTTCTCCTTCACCGCCAATGGAGAACGTCAGGAATGCGCCCTTGTCCAGTTTTTCAAGAACGTTGGAGACTCACCTGACAGAAAAACAAGAATGTGGATAGTCGAGCCAGAGTATGAGTCAGAGACCTCTACCGCGTGCCAGCGTAGTACTATTGGAAGTTGCCGTCAACCGCTGACTCGGACTCGCCGGAGTGACCTGAATGACACCTCCGACTCGGAGTCAGGCTACCCCCGTCACGGTGACTCAAAAACTCCAAAGTTATCCGTGATAGCTCTAGGGAGTATCTTCCGTTTAGCTCACCTCCTTGGGGTTCCAGAGGGTGATGAATGTCCTCCGAAGTCATTGACACCTGAGGAGTCCCTGGACTTTTACAATAGATTCTATGTTAACCGATTTGCTGACATGCACATGCATGAAACATTGTACGAAAGTAGGCAACAATAAAGATAAACCCTCATTTAGCTCACAAAGTACCTTGAAACTTATGAAGTAAGGATATAACATTTAAATGTTCAGTGACGGATTATGGTACTAGCTATACTAGAATTGTAGTGTTACTAGTCGGTGCATCTTAGACTTCAAGTTCAAGTTGGATCATGTCGGATGCCACTGTCAGTGGCAGTGGTCAAAATTTCCCACTGCTGCAGTGCACTGGCAGCCTCAGGCTGAGTACTACTACTACTGGTACTAGTACTACTAGTATGAACATAGAAAACTTCAAGTAAAAAGTGTACAATAACATGGAACTTGCCAACAACTGGAAATGAACCAATAACCTGCCTCAGGCTGCTACTACTACTAGTACTACTTCAAGTTCTAATTTAACCATCTTGAAGTTGAAGTTCAAGTTGAACACAGACTACTAGTAGTACTAGTCACGGTAGTACTATCAACTTGAAGCATATGCTATGAATAAATAAATAATTTTTTTGCAGTATATAGTAGTAATCAAGAAAACGATGTCACATAGTTGCTACTAGTACTAACTACCAATAGTGCAGCATAGTGCGAGAGGAGCTTTAAGTTAAACTTGAAAAGGGAGTAAGCACTGGCATAGAATGAGTAGTACTAGTACAATCCGAGTCCTTGACTTTTGTCATAAACATAGTAAAACGAAATAAAAATTTAACACGGCCACAACTTAAACTTGAATCGCGCGCTGGTGAACCCTAGAACACTTCGTGTCGGGGAATGGTCCAATATGCAACCGCCAGTTACATCGCCGAGCTCATATTGACATCCGAGTCGGTGTCCGTGATGGGATCCAATTTGTCGAGAAGAGCAAATAGGATTCCATAATCTGTTAAATAAAATGGACCATAATTACGAAGTAAATCGTCGACTGTCTTCAGGAGTAAAGAGTCAAAAATTTGCTCTGCCGGAATAAGGGCATGATCGATGTGTTCCATATCTTCGTGGAGAAATTCGGCGGCCCTGTCGAGTCTTTCCTTGTCTATATCTTTGCGATCAGCATCGTCAAATTGCCTAATGGCTCGAGTCACTTCGATAATGCCCAGCCTAGCAAAGTCCATCTCCCTGGAGAAGCGCTGCATTGCACCATCATTCATGAGCAACAGATCCAGAAGCGAATCATCACAGAGGATGATTAAACATTTCCTGATCCAGTTGAACCTGCGCAGAACAACCGAATAATTTCCGTATTCGCGCTGGATTTGTCGATTATTCTCCAATGAGGACGTTCCACCATCAGCCGAGTCGACGCCAAGAATATCCATTGACTTCTGAATGAGTCGATGAAAGTCAGCTAGAGCAGCTTCTCCACCGGCACGTTCAAGTTCACGTTTCCATCGACGCCGAGCCTCTCGTGCTGTTCCGGATTGAAAGACAGTCGGAGTCGCCTGAGTCGCAGAACAATTGACTTCTGCTTCTGAGAGTTGACCAACGGGCGACTTTGGCAATTGTTCCGCACGGCATTTGTCTAGGAAGACGATCCAATCCTTGCACTCGTTATATGACCAAATAAGTAGGGGGAGAAAGAACTTGAGCGCAAGCCTTGGGTTTCGGGGCCTGCTTGTAGAGCCTTTAAGATTCACGCCCACGACTGGCGTAAAGTGCTTCAATTGAGCAGAGAGTTCACGACGAACATTTTCCTCGAGCTTTGTGCCTTTGATGTCGATCCTTATGGCAGAAAAGACAGATTTTGTCTGTATCAATCGATTGCCGGCCTCCTCATCCTCAAATTTACGTTGCCAACGCACGATTGCATGGTGTGAATGATATCGGGCGACTAAGCAAGACAAGAAATTATCCCAGATGACGTCCCCAGTGAAAACATTGATGAGTTTCCCTGACGGGAAAAAGCCGGGAAGAACAGATATGAACGCCGTGGCGACAGCAAGTCTTGATTCCTCCACACGCTTGCGGATAAGCAGCTCAAGTGGCTCCTCGGGCTATAGCGCATTACCATAAGAACAAGCGGTTAGAGACGTGCATTCAAGCTTTTGATTTAATTTGCAGCTTACCGTATAACGCATCAGGATAGCTAGTTCTTCACCTAGCTTGAAGATCATGTCCGTGTACTGGTATGTACTGATCCGAAACTGGTCTAGCATCACAGCCGTCTTCCTCTGCAGAGCCTGTGCTTCCCTAACCCGGTTACTGATATACTGATTTGACGTATCAAAGTACCTCCCCAGCCGATCAGCCAGAACAAGTGTTTCCTTGAAATCGTTCGACGAAAACCCGAAGCGATTTGCATGCTCTAGCTTGGACTCTAAGCTTTTGGTGATTGACTGGACCACCGTGCTATCGATATATGCTCCCGAGCGATAACCAAAGGGTAGGTCCTCTGACAAGTCATTGAAGATAAGCCAAACCACACACTGAAATATAGATAATATGTGGTCCTACCGAACTTAACCTCTACAGGATTTGTATACACTTCGTATTCGCTCTCGTCTTCGATGATCGCGGACTTTGAGCTGTGAGTGTTGAGACCAAAGCTGGATTCTGAACCGTCCTCGTCCTCGTCTGTGTCCAAGCAAGAGCTTGGAGTATCCCCGAGATCAGAACTTGACATTTTGGAGATTTGATAGTGACTGAACGAAGAGCCTGAGCTACTTCAAGTTGGCAGTGCAGTGAGTACTACTACTAGGAATACTAGTAGTAGTAGTACTAGTAGTATGCCTGAGAGGAAAGTAATGGCAAGGGTTATTCAAACGGTGAGTGAAGTTGGAATGAAGGTCAAGTGTCGCCACCGTGGCATGCCACCGGCAGCCTGAGTAGTACTAGTAGTAGTAGGCTATTACTAGTACTAGTAGTAGCCTGAGTGAGCCACTGGCAGTGAGTGCCACTGGCAGTGAGCCTGAGGGGCAACTTCAAGTTATTACTAATACTACAGTAGTAGAAAACGGGCCGAGCTTCGCCGGCAAGTCCCTTACTCCGAGTCCGAGTCCCCCATTTGTCAACTTGAAGACGTTCGCACGGGAGGCAGATTTCCCTGAGCGTTATCACGCAATTCCGGAACGCAGTGCCCTTCCTCCCAGAACTAGTAGCCTCACTGCCACTGGCACTGCAGTGGCAGCCTCAGGCTCAGGCTGAGCCTGAGTCACGGTATCACTGCCAGTGGCGCCACTGGATGAAGGATTTAGGACACCCGAAATTGAAACCCATAAGACCCCGCTTGGCACTCAGGCTGGCAAGCATTTAGGGAGGTTGAAGCCACCCGTCCACCGCCGGCCTTGAGCAGAAGTTCTGCCGGTCCATGGAGACCCGCGGTATAACTTACCTTTGAACTTGAAGGTAAGGTATCAGGGTGTACTTATGATATCTTACCTGATACTACTACTAGTACGGTAAGCAAGGCAGGCATTTAGGACGACTGTCCTAGACACGGACCATCTGGCAGACCCTTCCCCTCTGCTAGATCCTGGAAATTTAGGGCCCGGGCAAGACGGAGAGTTTGGCTCCGAGCCGTGCCGTTTAGTACTAGTACTACATACTACTTGTAGGACGAAAAAGCCGTTCTAAATCCTTAGTACGGGAAGCATAGCCTGAGTATGGTGGCTTCCGACTCAGCCTGAGCCGCAGGCTGCGTCACTACTCTAGTGGATGCCTTCCCGTAAGAATTTAGGACGGCGGAGGCTGTCCTAAATCTTTGAAACTCCGTCAGGTACAGGTTTAGGACAGCCATCCTAAACCGTAAGCAACATCTAGGACGGGTCCTAAATTCCTTTCCGGTTGCCACGGTGAGGTCTGCCGGATTATTTTCATAGATAAAATTGCTTAAAATGGAAGCGGGTGCGTCACATAATCTTCACTTCTACTAAATATGGTATGTGAGAACGCTGCTGTAATGTTTAGAGCCCTTCCTTGATCTCAGTAATTTAGGACGACCGACGTCGACCGGAAAGTTGGCTCCGTTCCCGGATAATATTCGGAAGAGGATTTAGGATAAGAATCGTCGTCCTAAATCCTTACGGGAAGGCATCCAGTACCATCATAATGATGATCACGGTGCCTCCGCATCATCATGCCGTGAAACACAAACAAGTATAGTACTACTATAGTACTATCCGGCGAGGACTCGGACTCCGAAGCGAACTGCGGCGGCCGAGCTGTCAAGTTGCTGAGATCATCAACTTCAAATTCGACTAGTAAGTACTAGTAGTAGTAGTAGTAGTACTAGTAGTTACGGTAGTAGTACTACTCGCAGCGGGTGCACTCATGCTGTGGCACTGCCAGTGCCAGTGAGGCTGGGAAGTCCTACTACTAGTAGTAGTAGTATCACTGGCATAGTAGTAGTACTAGCCTGAGTACTTAAATTTAAATATAGTACTACTCTTCACGGCACTCCGTCAGCCTGAGTCACGGTGTGGCCTGCTGGCAGCGGTAGTATCCGACTTCCATCAACTTCTTCAAGTTCACGTTCCGACGGTGAATAGCTTTTAGTTGCCACTGGCAGCGGACCCCATCATGATGCCCCCCACATCATCTTGAAGCCAGCAACTCAACGACTATCCCTTCAGAATGTCTGTTGTCCCTCACGCTAACATGCCAGTGCTACCTGAGCCTCCCAATCAAATCCAAATCAGGCTGCTACTGGGTCCAGATGATGCCAGACGAGCTGGTATGTAGTACATGTCTCAAAAACTAGTATTAGTAGTAATTTCAATTCTTTCACAAAAAGTCCAAACAGGACTAGTTTCTTCCGGCGAAAATGGAGCCCATCCGTGGCCCGAGCTTATAAAGACGCGGTCAGACATGGTGAAATGGATTGAATTTCTCATTCAGTTGGTACAGCGAGATGACAGTGGCAAATCAGCAATCAAGTAAGTGTCATTCATGTTGCCAGCCTTCAAAGTATGTGACCAGGACATTCTCTTGACAGCCTGCCAGTGAATGGGCCCGGCGTCTCCATGTCCGACTCGGAGTCTCTTGCAAGTGCAGGGCCCGGGTTGAGGTCACAATCGGAGTTTGAGGTCGGACTAGGAGTTGGCAGTGGCAATTTGACGTCTGCCACTGAGGCGGAACCAGACACATCCAATTTGGAATTGTGAGTAGTGTTGCCAGCCTGAGCTTAATTGCATCTTGATGACATTCCATTCTACTGTCAGCGAGGCCGCCAGTGCCGGTGCCACTGGCAGTGGGGTGGCAAAACCTGGGTCGGACGTGGACTCCAAGCCGTCAAACAGTGTCGAAGACTTGAAAACGAACCTGTGAGTGACATTGCCAGTCTGTGTAGATTGCTTCTTATCTCTTTCCTATACCCAACTAGCGACTTGTCAGTCACCATGCTCAATGGGATAGGGGGCGACTTGGACAAAGCGGGCAAGGAATGGACGGACATTGGAGGAAAGCTGGTCGAGACTGCCAAAGTTCTCAACCAGGTGATAACAAAACTCAAGGATGGAGCGGCAGCTCGGGCGGCGAATCCTGATGAAAAACAGAAAGTGGATGAACGGCTGGATCGGGCGATGCGGAATGTTGGATCTCAAGATCTTGAGAAAAAAAGGGAAGATCTGAAAGCCACGAAAAAAAAGGCGGCCAAATCGGAGAACACGGATTACTCGGAGACAATAAAGACCTTGCAGGAGAAAGTCGATTCTCTCTCCAACGAGATACAACATATAAAGGACCAGGCAACCCTGAATTACCCGATGCTTGCGAGGGCTGCAGCTGAGGAGGGCATCCATGCGCTACACTCCGTCATGGCAGCTAATGTTAGCAAAAGGCTTGACAGTCAATTTGATATGATTCGAAGCACCACCGACAAGGTGCTTCAAATGAACGAAAAGCTGGCTCGTTTGGAGACATTGGATGCTGAACGGAAGGCGGACCAGACATTGGATGCTGAACGGAAGGCGGACCGCTCCAAAGACGACCTTTTGACGCGGACTATAGCATCGTTCGCTGTCATGATACGCGAGCTTCAAATCATTGCCGTAGCAGCTGAATCGGTAAGTCATCTTGAAAGCTATTGCAAAACAAATTAAACTCATGAGTTTCTCACATAGAGCGAAGCGGCAGCTTGTAGTATTAAACTACGACACGTCTTCGAGGACGCCAGGAACATTCTTTATATGGCTTTTGCCATTGTTTTCCCAAACAAATTCAAGATCGAATCGGTTGCCCCTTTTGACATTACTGGTGATGGCGGTGTCAAGACAGCGGGGCTCATCAGAGGTGTAAACGAGCTTTACGCTGAGTTCACTGCCCAACCAACCATGCGCCGGGACGGAAAGGTTCCCATTGCAAGGCATCTGTTTGATGACCTGCTCACCGCTTTACCTGAAAGCCTCATATCCTCAGAGGAAGCACGCTACGAAGAGTGGTTAGCAGGGATTGAAGACAAGTTAGCAGACTTCCGCGAGGAGGATACGACATACAAGGACGCGGATAAGGCGAAAAGCAAAGCAATGGCGAGGGTGGAGACGACAAATGACCCAAAGTGTGGTGACAAAGAGAAGGGCCGGGCCTCCAAGACGCTGAAGGAAGCCGAAAAGAGGCTGGAGAGCTTGGTAGAGGACGCGAGAGCAAAGCTTAAATCCAAATACCCCTTCACAAACTCCTGGCAGCCGTCGCCTGACGCAAAACCCATCGAAAAGTTCCGTTTCTTTCTTGTGCGCTTCTATCTTATCTTCGAATTCCATCGAAGGTTGTATGTCATCCTCAATCGCAAGCTGAAGAAGTTGGATTCACAACAGCCAGCCACCACACTTGACGAGCAGGAGTCCACATGGGATGCCAGCATAGATGACTTTACGTGCAAACCGTTCCCAAATCTTGATCCATCAGAAGAGGGTGTCCTCGATCTGAAGGACCTGCCTAAGTTCTATTTCGAGGAATTCTTTGCAAAGATGGCCGAAGAGGGCGACATCGAATACTATGGCTCTGAGGACATACCCCATGCGTCGGCCAAAGGTTTTCCTCCAAAAGCTCTCCCAGCTGATATACAGCGCAGTTTTGAGGAAGTCTCAGCTTCTTTCGACCAATTATCCTTGAACACACTAGCGGAAGTTGTCAAGCAGGCGAATCTCACGGAAGTCCCGGTGCCAGTGCGAAAGTGGCCGGAAAATGACGAAGACCGAAAAAAATTATCGAAGATCCTGCATCTGGAGAAGCGGCGAAATACGCACAGGGAGAAAGCTGTTATCCTTTCCAACGCGATGCAGATGATTACGTCTTCTGAACATGTCGTTTTTGAGGTGATGAACGAGACTCCACTCAGGCAACATTTGAATAAACTTATCCACGACCGACATTATTATGGTGACGACGAATCTCTCTTCAAATTCATAGAAAACGCACCATCCGTACTGCACCTGACAGCGGGGGAACCACTCTTTACCTATGAACAGCAGGACGTGCTTAAAAGGATATGCAAGATAGTGGGGAACCATGGCCCTTATGGTCGGGCACCTCAGTCTTATTTGGCTCTGCGCATGGACTGGGCAAAGGAAGTGCGTGAGCAAACACGGAAGCCTCCTAGTTCCAAGGAAGGATTTGTGAATCCTTCCAATCCTCATTACAAAGAGCCATTTGAGTTTCGGATTACCGGCGAAGGCGTATCTCGACTCAAATCTTTGACGCCCTTGTCCTAGTATACTACTACCCGTAGTATATGGTCACGGTATAAACTTCGTCGAGTCTATCTGTCTTCCTGATAAACAATGATGTTTCGACTTTGTCTTTCCGATAATAGTAAACAATGATGTGTCGTCTTTTTCTTGAATAAAACGCCTATGTCTTGCTTGATTGTGTGATGATATGACCTTCAACTTGAAGATATTTTGTAAATACTGATCACCACATCTCATACGATGCAGCGCATCCCCAGGCTGCCAGGAGTATCTACTAGCCTACTAGTACTCGTACTAGTAGTACCCGAAGGCTTGTTTGTGTTGTGCTTCTACTTTAACATTCAAGTTTCGGGGACATACACCGTGTTAAAGTTCCTCTGGCTCAAGTTGCCTTCAACATCACTACTTCATCCCTTCAATGTTCCGGGGAGCAAGATGAAGAGGACATGGACGGCAAATTCTTCTGCCAGTGATGTCTGAGTCGGAGTCACTCAGGCTCACTGCCACTCAGGCTGCCAGTGCCAGTGGCACGCCGGTCACTGGCACGGTGACTTCAAGTTCAACTTGAAGTTGTGGCACTCACTACTAAGGCTGGCAGGCTGGCACTCAGTTGTCGACTTCAACTTCAAGTTGTTGCTACCACAGGCATAGTACTTGGTGGACATTGAAGATGCTCAACACTGGCCGTAGTCACCATGCCATACAACCAGGCTCGTTAACAGAGAACTTCCTCAGGTTGTCTTACGTCCTGGTGTATTTTCTGTTTAACACTACGTTCTGCTCTCCAGGATTACATCTTGGCCCGCACCCTCCACTATTGATCGCATCCTACGCAATTATCGGAAAAAGGAACAGCCGCTGCCGTAGGATGTACAGTTGAGTTGACACGGGATCATCTTACACACTGGCACTGGCAGCCTAGGGCAGGAACCACCTTACAGACACACTTTAACCAATCATCCAAGATGAGTAAGCTCTATAATATCGTTGATGGCCTCAAGTGACTTTTCAGTAGCGAACTGACGTAGTCATGGCCTCCTCCTCAACTACCACTGTATCCCAACGCCCAAGTCACCGCAGATTCTCTTCTTCACTTTTCTACCAATTTTCAACATCGAATTCCTCCTGCACGTCCCGATTCTCTCCCAACACCATGCGGGACCTTGTACAACTCTGATAGACCTCTTTCTTCCGCCGCGCATCTGCCGACTCGCGCTTTGCCTGTCTCGGCACGCTCAAATTGTTCTATCGGTTTCAACGCCTCGCGCAGCTCGCGTAAAACGTCTGCGCCTTACTTTGTTAGCTCCCTGTGGGTCGACGCGTTTCTACTCGTGCGCCGCTCTAGGCTCGTATGGAAACCAAGGGGGTAGGAGTTCGACCGCTTTTGCAGAGGAACGAAACCACTGCCGTCTACGCAATTTACTGCGCCCACAGCAGGCGCCCCAATTCTTGACCCAGGATTCTCTCGCAGATTTATGCCGACGCGTATCCCCCCACCGACTAAAGCAATGGCGAGCACACATGCGCACGCGTCCACCTCCACAGTTGACAACACAAACTTCTTCAGCGATTTGTGATGGTAGAGTGGTTACATCCGTAACCATATATCATGAGTGAACCTTCTCCGAGGGACAGGGCTATGCCAGAGAGCTCATCGTCAGTGGTGGCTGATGACCAGCTCAGAGAGCAGGACATTAAAACTGGTTGCTGCACTTGCATCCGAGGTCCGCTCCTCTCAGGTTTTGAATTGCGAGACGCATCACCGACGTTTCGGATGTGCAAAGAGGCAAGTTACTGAACCGGCCCTCACAGGCACGAGGAGAGGATGTATGCGTGCAGTAATCAGTGAGCGAAAGCTACTACTGTACTTCTCGAGTAAGTTGTTCTTTTAATTTTTGAATCATAATACTCACGGGCTTCTTCAGCTTTGGAGCATCGGCACGGGGAATGTCTATACGTTCTCCGAGAACATCTGCATAAGATTTACGCCGAAAATTATATTGTCTTCTTTTCTTGGGGTGGGGGTAGGGGGATTGGACACATCCGTTCGCGTATGGAATCTGCAAATGGGTATGATTTTCTTCACATTCCTGTATCCCCGACTCATCAGTGACAACTTTCCAGTATGACTCCGACTTTCTTGTCACCGGAAGGAACGATGGCCGCGTCAGCTTCTTCTCGTTCCATCGTTCCTCTTTTCCTCGACCATCTCAAGCTCAACAATAAGCGGCCACAGGACTCGCGCTGAGCAGTCAGTCGGGACGAGTCTCTATCCCTACCGTCTACTCTCACTTCAGGGATCCCTGCTCAATCGACATCTAATCCTAAGTTCGCCTGGCCTGAGCGGCGTAAAGAGCCCAAAAACATGGGAAGGATGCTGGAGAGGGAAGGTTGCGAAGTTGCGCGGTCGGATTCGTATATACGGGGCTATGTATCACCGGGCAGTTTGATGCATCCCAATATTCCGCTTGCATGCACAAAGGTCGACAAAGCGACTCACAACTCAATTTGCAAATGCCGCAAAGGGAAAAATATAACTGCATTTTCGACATCATCCAAGTTGTTGTCAACTTGTCGTGTTCCCATTCCTTGCCAAACACCTCTGCCCCGCCACCATTGCCGCCTAAACGGAGAACACTCGGTTTCAATGTGCAGTATGAGTCCATCATCGGCCGACAGCGCAATTCCCTCAGCTCCGAGGACGAGAAACGCGCCTTCATGCAAATTACTCCTTCCGAAGCGGGTTGGGATGCATTCAAGTTGGCCCATTTCCCATTTTGGCACGGTTCTAGTTCAAGTTTCGGGTTGTGTACAGGGATGACTGTTGTATGGTGAGTTACTCATGGCTTTCTTCGAAATCCTTCTAGAGCTGATGGAGCAGCTTCTTGTGCAGTGGGTTGTATCCTCCCGACTTCTTCGGAGTTAACATGACTCATTTTCTTGTTCGTTTGTGCTTAAAATGAAAAGAAGCCTTATAATCAAGTCATCCGGAAGAAATCATTTGTCATCTCCTACTATCAGTTCAACTTGCGGTTTATCCGAGTCATAGTACAAAGCACTAATAGCTCCCTCTCTCTTTCTAGAAGAATGGGAAATCAGAAAACTGACTTCAACTACTTTGTATAAGTGTGAAGTGGGAGCGGGTATTGTCCCCAAGATCATCATCAAGCCATTCCACCGTGAATCATGTTCTCAAATCTTCGTACTATCCTTCTCATCCTCCTCTCCCTTGATTACGCACGCCTGCACCTCCGCACCGTCCTCCGCTTTCAG
The DNA here is from genome assembly GCA_910574455.1 of Trichaptum fuscoviolaceum. Lineage (NCBI taxonomy): Eukaryota > Fungi > Basidiomycota > Agaricomycetes > Hymenochaetales > Trichaptaceae > Trichaptum > Trichaptum fuscoviolaceum. The sequence continues at coordinate 3,416,166 of CAJSYZ010000009.1, read as the reverse complement.
CTCGTTCAACGGTGGACAGCAAGGGCTCAAACGAAGGTACTTGTTTCATTCATATCAAGATCTGTACACTGACTTGTTGCTAGATACACAAGAAACTGCAAACGTTTCTTGATCTTCTCGGGGTACCACCAACACCTCTCTCCGAATTACATCAATATAGGCTCCATAATATAGTTCCGATACAGTGTCGCACGGGCTTGGATGTGGACAATGCAGTGACTGCAATATATGCATCATTGCCACAGGTACCAGCTAGTAGATTTGTCTCGATCGACATCGAGTGGGCAAGTGGCGGAGAAGGGCCCAATCATCGCGTGGACCTCATCCAACTCGCAGTTCAACACCACATTTATCTAGTCAGGACGCATACTCTTACTGACCTTCCCCCTACGTTGGCGCAACTCCTTGGGGATGGTACAGTCATGAAAATTTCCGCAGGAATCAACGGTATGAATAACTTATCTTTTCTCCTGCGAGGTGGCCTAACAGAAGAAATGGCAGGTGACGCAGTGCGTATAAAGCGCAAGTTTCGCACCTCTGTGCGCTCCTGTGTCGATCTGACAGATTGGGCACGCGTTGTCTACCCGGAAGTCTGGCCCAAAAACCCGACCTGGTCCCAACTGCTCTTAAACCCTCGTCTCTGGTTCCAGCATCCGACTCCGACTGTCAAGCTCGAAAAAATAGTGGGAGAAGTATTGAGGTGAACGTCAAGAAGAGTAGTGAGGTCACAATGAGTGACTGGGCAGCTGACGAGCTATCAGCGGCACAAAAAGAGTGTAAGTTATCATTCTGTTGTTCAAGATCAACCATCTTCAAGTTCTCACTTGCATGATCTGCTGTACTGGAATACTAGATGCAGCTATTGACGTTCACAGCACGTTTGCTGTAGCTTTGGCCCTGAGCCAAAGCCACTCACCCTTACCGGATAAGTACATCAAGAACTTCGAGGCTTGATCTAGTAGGCTGAGGCCCACCAGTAGCAGGTTTGACCAAATGTGCTTGAGTTATCGAGTAAATTGTTGTGCGCATGCTCTTGTCTTTCAAAGTTGCCAGGAGATTCATGATTAAAATTTATTATTGAATTGCCTTTTTTTCCCGAATGATCACCGTAGTCTGAGGTATCAAAGTGGTTTGGAAGATGTCGCCAATGGTGTCTGTCTGCTGTTCGGATTGCTTGCCATGATGATGCTTCCAGTGGAGCTTTAAATCTAAAATTGGAACTTGAAGAGTTCAAGTTCAAGTTGCCACCGTGACTCGGACTGCACTTGCACTTGAACTTGAACTTGAACTTTTTACCACTGCGTCCCCTCAACGACACAGTGTACGTTCTCCAGTCTTGTTATGAGCACTTCTCCGCCATCCCCCACCCATTCCATAAGACCACTTATTGGCCTGAACAAGTTATGTTTTATCCTACCCTCAAGCTTGTATTGAACTCGCCTAGACTTCAACATTTCCGAATGAACCAAAAAACGATAGTGTACGTCTGAGAACGTGCTTCTTGCTTGATCTTATCACTCACATTTGTCTTTAGTACCTGGAGAGGAGAAGGTGGGCGGCCTTGTTATAGTGAGAGGAGCTCCGACGTGCACGCTGAAGCGAGCATCTTCTACCTTTCGAACGACACCCGCTGAGGATAGGCCGATACATGTTGCATCACCAACTGTTGTGATCTTCATCAAAAATTAGTAACAATCCTTCGTCTTCAACTAGAGTCGACACCGCCTTATAGGAAAGGAAGGGCAAGGGCCGTCCGCTGACGATTGAAGAGGTGGCAGAGGACGCTATTGATGAGGGGGCAGATGAACTACACGACCGATCCCGCGCCAGCCTTGCGCATGTGTCCTTGGATGCCCCTCGCTTCACATATCAGTTTCCTGCGCCGAAACCGCCATTGCAACGTAGTAAATCTCGCGTCCGTCAATTGCAGGCTGACGGCCCCGGCCCCGGCCTCGGAACACCACCTCATACCGTCTTGCGAGACACCTTCATACCTCTAGTTGAATGTGATACACCTCCGATAGTGAAAAACGCGATGACGCGAGGCGAACATCTTTCCATGAAACAGCTGCCAGCATCTCCCGGCCAATCTCTAGCAAGTCGCCGGAAGGTAGCGTGAACCTAGGCGCTACATCTAGTTCACAAGCATCGGACTACGGTGGCGAACATCTATGAGGGCATGCGAGGGAAGAGAATAAGCGCAACCTTTGAAGCCTCTGGAACTATAAGTACGGACTTCTCTTCTTGCTATTATATTACTAGGCTTATACTGGTTTATTCATCAGCGAAACCACATGCGTCTATTTCGGATACTTTGCTCTTCAAACATATCATATCAACACAGATCTAACCGAAGCTAAATGTGTTAGACAATTATTGATCTGGACAACTTCGCGGGGCGATGGAGCTCGAGACTGTGACTACTAGTACAGCAAATGGGCGGTCAACCTATGCTGCGCTTTTGTCTTGGAGAGAATTGTCTCACTTTTCTTTGACGCAGGTGAACTTTCAAGTGCGTACCATTGTTGTCGCGACTACGACCGTTGCTCGTGGCGACTTGACGCAGGAGATCGTGGGCGTGTCTGTTCAGGGTGATATTCTGGACTTGGCCATCAATGGCATGGTTGACCAGTTGGCTCTCTTCACTGCGGGGGTGACCAAAGTCGCGCGGGAAGTCAGAACGAAAAAACTCGGTGTTCAAGCTGAAATCGAGAATGTTCATGTCACAGCAAAAAATCACGTATGTTTATTTCACTAGCATTCCGCTGAATTGTGTAGTGTGGTTTTTACTGAACGCACTCCGAATAGAATGGCTGTTGACACCATGGCCGGAAACTTGACGACCGAAGTGCGTGGTTTCGCGCAGATCAGTACTGCAGCTACTAGTATAAACGGCGACTTCACGTGTTTCATCACCGTCAAAGGCTCAGGCGAGATGGAATCCTTTGAGACTCATCAAATCAATTAAATTGTGCACTACTTGCGCGAGTCGATTTAGAAGAACGCCGCCGCTCGTGAAGCTGCCGAACTTGCCAGTCGCTCCAAGTTGGAGTTCTTGGCGAACACGTCTCATGAGATTCGACCCCTATGAACGGTATCATTGGCATGAAAGAGTTTACGCTGGATAGCAATTTGAATAAGAGTCAGCGCGAGAGTCTTCTGCTGGTGCATAGTTTGGCTCGGAGTCTGCTATTGATTAATGTCGATATTTTGGATATCTCGAAGAGTAAGCTAATCCGCCGCCGATGCTTCCGAATTCAGTTGCTAATATTTCGATTAATTACTACGTTCGAAGCAGGCAGGATGACGATAGAGCAAGTTTGGTATTCACTGAGACACACGGTTTTCGGTAACCTCAAGACTCTCGTTGTACGACCATCGCAAAACAACCTCGACCTCACATATGATGTTTACCCAGACATTCCTGATCAGCTCATCGGTGACTCGCTGCATCTGCGCCAGGTCATTACGAACATTGTCGGCAACGCTATCAAGTTCACCTCGAGCAAGGTCGTGTGGAACGGACATGCTGCGCTGTCGTGCCGTCTGGTTGGCATCAAGGACTCGATGGTGAAGGTAGAGTTCTGTCTCACGGATACGGTATCGGTATTACGAAAGGTACAGTGAACTTGATCTGTGGTACGTTCGTGCGAGGGGATGGATCAACCACTCGAGTGAGCTCTTCTCGAATAGTCATTTGTTCCGGCCTGTAGTGGTCTTACTTTCTTAAATCTAGGACTACGGTGGTGCTGTCCTTGGTCAATCAGTATCGAAGTGAGTTGTGTCGCTGATGAATAAGACGATGTGAGTTGAGAGCGAGCTGGGCAAGGGAAGTTCACGACCACCTCCTAAATCAGCCAGTTGTCCACCGAGAACGTACTTTCGATGATCCAGGCATTCGCGAAGCAGAAAATCCGGCTTGCCAATACGCTGGACGACCGAACAGGTGTAGTGATGCGTATCACAAAGCTTATTCTGAAGCCTTACGACGTGAGCGAAGTTGCAGATAATGAGTGTTGCCTACATATCGATGGGATACTTGTTGATTCGCTGACGGCCGTAAGTCATCTTGTTAAAGTGCATTCGAGCTACAGTATAAAGCCTTACTCAAACACTTTTCGGATGATCCAGAAGGAACAAACCAGGAGTATGAACACTTGCGATATATACCGATCGTTCTGGCGTCAGACCAAAACTCCCTATTGAACAAACAACTTCCAGACCGAGATCTACCCCCACTTCCCACCGGAGGCAATCTGCTTCTCAAGGATGTAGAAGCAGAGCTAGATCGATAGGTTGCGGTGACGAGAATTGACACGAGCGGCTACGGCGGACCATTCAAGGTGGAGGGTAATTCAAGAACATGGACCTTGAGGGAAAATGATCAGAACGTGCGCAATCGGACAAGAGAGAAATTGCTTTCGGAACAGATTGAAAATAGTATGTCCGAGTCTCCGAAAACCCGAAACCCGTAGTAAGAACTCTGGAATTTATGTTTGACAATTGTTTCAGGCGTCAGGAAGAATATGCCACTTGGGCGGAAGTCGGACAATTCTCGAAGCGCACAAGGCAAATGTGCTTGAGTCGCTCAGCCAACAACGAAAAGCATGAACATCCTTATCAGCGAAGGCGAGAGGAAAGCAGCGCGCAGCCTACAATACTGGCGTACTGAATTACTGGTGTACTGATTTGTACTTACTATGACATTTGAATTGTACATGCTTGTACTTAGTCTTTACTTATGCTTGACTGACCTCCTGATGTACTGACGTACTGAGTGTGTCCTGAAAATTGGCTTATTTCAGTGTGTTCAGGCCATCAGTTGATTTCAGACAGGCATAGCAACATATCAGTAGATTTCAGACAGGCATAGCAACCCTTCAGTCCATTTAAGGCAGCGTCAGGACGCGTCAGTCGCCTTAAGCAAAAAGTAGTTTCCCTGATGCTATCCGATTGTCTTGATTATGTTTGCAATGATCTCTTCCCTAAACTAGAAATGGCTACGAATGCTGCAGTTGTGGAAGAGTTGAAGATATTCCGAGAGACCCGTAAGTAGTAGTCAAGCTACCAACACGATGACAACACTCAAATTCCATTAAATTAGAATTGCCCAGGTTAAAGGAGAAGGAGAGTTCCGAAGCCATGGAGAGAGATACAACGCGATATGTCAATATCACAACGATCGCGACCTTTTTCTCCAGCGTGTCGGCAACCACACTGCAGATTACTTATACGCAGTTAAACTCGGAATCGTCCGGATCTCTGAGAGGAGTAGTGAACCTTTTCTGGTTCCTGTCGCTAGTCTTCAGCGTCACTTCGGCGGTTAGTAGTTTGTTGGGCATGTCTTGGCGAAAGTCTCCGATGTACGTGAGCGTCTGACACTGTCCGTTGTCCCCGTGTTTTTCACCGTTTCACAAAATGCCTCTTCAGATTTGATGTCAATAACCTACCGCCACTCTATATTCACATGTGGCTCGACAAGGCGCCCATGGTTCTTTTGATCATTGCTGCTATATCCTTCATAATTGGTTTAAACCTTTTTGCTTATTTATCTCTGCAAGTACGTCCCCGAGATACTACTTGTGACCCAAAATACTAAACCACTTACAACTTGGCATTAGCCTCGATATGTCTCTTTCACAACCAATGCCTTCACTGGAGTGCATAGCATAATCTTGTTGACAATTACAGCTTGGTTCATCTATCGGCTCAAGTATGAGAAACTACAACGGTGGGGCAGCAATCTTGTAAGCCGGATTGGGGAGCCAATATGGAAGTGGATTTGTAAACCTATATGGAAGTGGATTTGTAAACCTGTATGGAAGTGGATTTGTAGACCTGTATGGAAGTGGATTTGGAAGCCGGTATGGAGGAAATTTCGCAGATGGTACAAGGTACTTTGGAGTGATCAGCGACATCATTTTATACGGAATTTTTATTGGTATTTTAATTTCTTCTACAGCGTTCGACCTTCGACTGACGCAGTGCTTAGGACATTTGGGATCGACAATCGCGTTGCACGTCTCAACAACGAGATAGACTGGTACCGTGACTGGTCGGATCCGTTCCTTCTTTCGATCCTCATCCGCCGCATTGTATTTCCGGCCAAGAGCTGCTGGCTGGCGACAAAGAAGTCTGTTTCAGCTCTAGCTCACTCTGCTCGAGAGCGTATATGCATGTCCTGTCGTTCAGAACACGCGGAAGATGACGTCGAATCTGGAGAAAGGGACGGACGGGGAGAAGAACCCGAGGATTGCATATCTGAAAGCCCTGCCGAGAAAGCAAAGAATGAGTTTAGGACATCTCTGGAAACAGTCTTTAACAATGCCTACCGCGTGGACGAGATCCTGGAGGATGTTGACCTTTGGGAAGACGAGATGTAAGGATCTCAGCTAATGCGCATACACAACTTACTAATTCGGATTAGTGTGGATAACGATCCGCGCGCTAAATTAGCGTTCAGTAGAGGAATTCTTTGGGGATATCCAGACCTCGTTGAGAAGTTGTTCGAGGAAGTACGCCCCGTGATGGTTGAAGCGCGCGAGAAAAGAAGAGAGAGAGAGGAGGCGGAGCAGCAAGAGACGACAGCGGACAGTGGTTCTCTACGCCCCGTACCCGAAGCCGTGGGTCAGGCCATCGATGATACCGCTTCTGTTCCACCCCAATCAAGCCAGCCAGTCTCCCTTGGTGACGGGGTAGATTCTGTTAGCACGACACAGACAAGCATCCACCCGGATAGTCTAACGCAAGCGGACGAACATCCTCACACACATGAACGTGCCCTGTTGACTGAGTCGGGAAGCGCGGAAGCAATGCAGCCTACGTCCGGAGATCCGAATTCGCAACCGCTCGTTCCCGGAGTAGCAGACAAACCCGATGAAATCGATGAAATTCCGTCCGGAGTGATGAGGGAAGTCGACGATCCTCCACCCTTTGGTATGGAACGTATAGTTGACCCGGACGCCAGGTCTGCACTTGAGCTTACAGCACGATCAGATGCTCAACGAGTAAGTCAAATGCAAGCGATAGATTTGCCTTCTCTTTCTAACGGACATTAGTCGTCGGCCGAGGAATCCAATACTATAAATACACCAATTCCTGCGCTGAGTCTCCGACCTGACACACCAGGAATAACAGAGGAATCAAACACACGTACCGAAATCGAGGTTGGTTCGAGCACGAGAGTCGGGAGAGCAGGAGGAATGGTTGGATAGGTCGCGGCCGGACGCCTTAATGGTAAGTGCCTCATCAGTTCGTCCGAAACTCCTCATTGAAGTCTATCCACTTTTTCTAGTATTGTTTTAGCATGTATACAGTATGAAGTTAGTAGATCTTACCTACTAGCGCGTTTTTGTCTCAATCCTATAAACTTGGTATTGCTGAAATGCTATCTTGTACAGTAGCTTCTGTGATCGAATCGAATGTCGTGCTTGATAACAAGTAAATGTCTTGCGTGACGCAGTCTCCGTCGACAATGATTTTACTGAAATTCGTTTCCTGAGAACAAGTAGAGCTAGAGAAGACGAACAAGAGTGCCCTCGGCAACTTCTGAGAAGAGAAACGGATCTGCGGGTTTGAAGGGTTTGAAGAGCCACAGCCTTATGTTGCAATGTTCGCATAAACGATTTCACGTACCCACTCTTGCGAGACTTGCACCCAACCATGATGTAGTACCAGGGGCATAATAAGGTTCACGACTCCGTCGTCCAGGTGAGAAACTGGAATAAAGGCAACAGAATGGTGGGAGACCCGAGCTCCCGGATGTCCGAATCAATCATCGCTGACCGCCACGTCCATCCACATTCATGCCTGCTCATCGCATCCCTCTCCCATCCTTCGATAGCGTACGTCGGCACGTTGTAAGGCATCAATGTTGGTAGGTTGTCGTACTATGTAGAGGGGTGCACTGAGCAAACATCTTTCCAGTGGTTTCCACATCTACATAAAAAGCAGCCGTTCAAAGTTTTCCCACGACTTGATTCATCGTGACTTCCATGATCCTCAGGCTAATGATTGGTGGTCATCCTCTAACTTCCAACCTAGCTCTGGCTCTCCTTATTGCACAGCAACCCGGGGCCTTAAAACTGTCTATATCCTTGCATATCGGTGTCAAATGGGTGCCCTTCATCTTTCGATAGATGAATAAAAACTTTACTTAATACTGACTCCTTCGTAGAGTCGCAAACGCAAACAACCAACGATATTCTTCGCGAAATCTTAGTTGCTGTGAAAGACCTTAAGTCATCTCTCCATGTCATCACCTCTAAGACAACTGTCAGTGAAGACGATGGTAAGTTGATCGCCGACGTCAGTTCACTGTTGACCGGTGTCTGCAGTGTTCACTCTGCAGATCGCAATGGAACGATTACTTCCATCTCAAAGCACCTTGCGCTCTCAAGCACCACCGCACGTAGAGCGCGATGCAACAGTACAGTGCAGCTCTACTGGGGAAGAAGGGAATTCACTTGATGAGGTATCTGCAAAGTTGCTTCAATGGAAGAGACCGGCAAGGGTTGTCAGGGTTCCCGATGAAGTCATATGGCATCTTGAAGAGAAAATAATGGCACATAGAAGGTGAGTTGTTTTAACTATGTCTACTCTGGATTGAGCTCACGTTTTACCGAAACTCTGAGGCAATCTGAAGAATTGCAGAAAGAGGTATGATCTCGCGTTGTCTAATCCGATGTTGCTCATTGATCGTGAATCAGCTGGATCACTTCATTGCTCATTATAAACATGTCAGAGGCGACAAAGACGTGATGGCATCATCTGAGCTCCTCAAATCAAGGCTCTCCGTCCCCGTTCATGCTCTGGAAAGGGCTATATCTTCTGTAACGGAAAGTACGTGGCAGTTTGTACGGAAACCAAAAAAACGACTGATGCCTACGCATTAAGCGAATGTCAATGCGACTCCGATAGCTGAGATAATCTGTTCCTTTACAGAACTTTCAGATGCTGTCGGAGCATTTCATGATACTCTATACCATCAGAAACATGCGTTCTACTTTCGTGAGCTTGTGGAATGGCGAGAGCATCTTACAGTAAGCTCCCAGTCTATTCTCAGAACTAGAGCATCTGGCTTACTGTTTGCGTGAAGAAGAATAGCTACATGATTTGTAATGGATATCTTCGACAAAAATTCTGCTTTCCTACAGATGACGTTGACTGGCGAGCTCAGCTAATTGACTGTCTGAATTACGTTTGCAATTGTCTCCTCCCTGTTCTTGAGACTACTATGGGCCGCGTAGCTCTAGAATTGAGGACGTTTGGAGAACGATGTGAGCGAACGGCGGTTTGTGAATGCATAAGTTACTTACTTTTTGTCGGTTCAGCACTTCCATCGTTCCTCGCAGATGAGAAAGAGAAGGACACAACGCGATATGTTAACATCACGACTATCGCAACTTTCTTTTCTAGTGTCACGGCGACTACACTTCAATTCTCGCTCGCGCAATCAAGATCGACCCTTGGAGGAGTAGTGAACCTTTTCTGGTTCTTGTCGCTAGTCTTCAGCGTCTCTTCTGGGATCAGTAGTCTTTTGGGAATGACTTGGAGGAAGTCTTCAATGTGTGTAGCTTTGCCATTTCTGCGTACTGGCTACTATAATCTTAGACTTACTTTTGTAGATATCATACAAGCATAACCCCCAAACTGATCCGAATATGGCTTGACGACGCGCCTATGATATTTTTAATCATAGCGGCATTCACGTTCATTATCGGCCTGAATGTCTTTGCTTTCCTTTCATCGCAAGTGCGTTTATCATCTTCTCTTATTGATACAAGGCTGCTTCATTGCGCTTGCTAGCTCTTATACGTGTCACTCACTACAAACGTCTTCACTGGCCTCCATCTCTTTGGGATACTTATTGTGACAATCTGGTTTATTCTCGAGTTAAACCAGGCAATGAAATGGGTTCGACACCCACATCAATACTATAGGGAGAATATGTTATATCTTCATCGGAACATTCTTTGGTAACTACATGCATAGCTTTGCCTGTTTTCAACGACCCAGCTGACGTTGCGCGGTCAAGGGCATTCGGATGTGACAAGCGAGTGGCAGATCTGAACTATACCATAGACCTACAATGCGGTGACGTCTGTCATCTAGCACTGGCAGAACCATATCAAATTTCCAAGCTCATTAGGCGCATAGTATGCCGAATCAAGAAGTGCTGGGCAGGAATGAAAACAATGATTTCCGCTTTCAGTAACCTCGTTTCGCTCGTATATCGGCGTCCTCATGACAGCCAGGTTCAAAGTGACATCGAGGCAAGGGAAACCAATTCTAAGGAAGCAGTTACATCTCAAGATAAAGCAAAGGAAGTAGAGGACAGGTATCGCGAATCTCTACAGAGGACATTCGGGGATGTCCACCTGGTGGACGTGGTGATGATACAGATTATATGTAACCAAACGAGCAAGTAAGAATTCATTCTCATGGTAATTGGTGAACGGATATGTGCTGATTTGTACACAGTGCTGACATTAGTAAAGATTCCTTCAATAGTAGACTCAGGCAACGACTATGGGGCTACCCAGAGCTTGTGACGAAGTTTCAGGAAGAGGTGAGGCCCTTCTTGGAACAATCTCGAGCGGTAAGAGCGGTAGAAACAGTTATGGAGAAGGATGTGCTGAAAGAGAATGGTTAGGATCGCAGATATAAGAGAAAAAACATACACAAAGAAGAATATAGCAACGCATCAGGTCCATCTTCGTCGACTTCACAATCTATGAAATCACAAAACATCGAGGCAGAATCCCCGGCGGAGAGTCCACAGGAAGGGCACAAACACATCCAATTACAAGTTAATCTTCAATCATCACCGGAACCATCAGCCTCGCCTCCCCCTTAAAACATCACGGAGACTCTCGCGGGTGACACTGATAATTGCCAGATGTGCGTCCGCCGTCTGGTAGGTCTGAACTCCATTTGAAGTCTTTAGCTCGTCTTGAATGACAATGAAAGAGGTCACGAGCGCTCATGTGGAAGACTTGCGCAGGCATTTCATAACGAGTGACTGAGGTATCCGACAACTTAGCTAGAAGCAACGCCATGAGGGGAAAGAGAAGAAGAGAGGAATAGTAGCCATGGCTTTAGATGTGCCTTACGTAAGATGATCAAAATTCCGAGTCCTGTGTTAGCCGAGTCCTCAAAAGGCAACTGGAGTCAGTATTTGTTCTTCTTCTTTCTCTCACCTTCAACGACTTGACCACACAATTTGCTGGCTTCTCATAACCAAATTGTCAATACCACTAGTATTCGACGATAAGCGCAAAAGGACAATCTCAAGATGGATGTTACAGGAACCTTAGGCTGGTGACGGTCAAGGCCCGAGTACGTTTGTGCCTATGTACATACATGGGCGTATTTGTTCTACCGCACCCACGCTACACAACATGCACCCATACGAGCCTCTATCGATCAATTTCCACAGGATCCGTAAACACGGTTAGGCCGTGGGTCGGCAGTTGAGCACAAAACACTCCTACCTAAGATACGAAGTCTAAGGAACATGTCTTACCATCGTTTCCAGTCTTTTGAAGTTTCAGTCCCTGATATCCTGTTCCTGCACGAACGTACGCGATTGACGCTATACCTTGTTTCTCTCCTTATGTTTTTTCAAGCTCATTGTGTCCGCACTCCGTTCCTGTTGCAAGGAGATGATCAAGGCTCGCAGTTAGATTATATAACATCTGGACTTCTCAAAGCTTTCTGTGCAACCTCTCTATCCGCTCTATAACTCTTCGTCGTGGTCGCTTAGCTATGTCTGGTTCGTTCAGAATTTTCACGACCAATGAGCTATCTACTAATACAGCATCGTAGATATAAGAGCAGGTACGTGGCATTAGACGCTCGCTACTATTTTATCTAACTCGAGGAACATGAAAAAATGGAGTAGCACAGATACAGACGTCGAACGATCTCCTTCGTGAACTTCGGGGTGTCGTGCAGAGTTTCCAAGCTGCATTGGATGTGCTGAGCCAGAAGGCAACTCAAGGGAATGGTAAGCTCAGAGATCACGTATGTCCATATCCACGGCGGCTCACAATCGGCTCAGTATCGTTCCCCAAAGGCAAACTTGAAGTCCCTTCTATAGACATCGAGCCACTATCGATCGGGGAAGCTATTAAAGGAACGCAGTCAGGACCCGAATCTCGGAACGGAGCTGTCAAAGCTTGGCTGACACCGGAAAAGACAGAGCGATTTTTGGAACGCTGTACCAAACACGAAAGGTGACCAATATTACTGAAAATGCCAGCTTGGTACTCATACAATGAACTCCCGAAGGCAGTGCATAAAGATACATGAGGAGGTATGTATGTACGCAAATTGCGTAGTGGAGGTTCAACTTACTGCGAAGACTAGATGGGTCATCTCATCGAACATTATCGCATTGTCGGAGGTGATGAAGACGTGGTCGAAGCAGCAGAATCTATGCAGACAGCGATCCATGTTCCCGTGCAGGCTTTAAGAAAGCTCCTAACAGCTTACCCTCACGGTGAGATATCAATATGATTTGTGAGACAAGTGCGCAGACAACTTACAGTTTAGCTATAGAGCGAGAAAGATTTGGTGAAGAAGCAAAGGACTGTTTCCTTTGCGTACAGGCCTACGCTCTCGACCTTCATAAGAGCCTAAACAAGCATAAGCACGCGTTCTATTTTCGGAATGTTAAACAATGGAGCACTTGCCTCCGCGTGAGTTCATCTACCTTGCTTGGAAGGTAATCGAGTTGCTTAAGTCGCTACCTCAAGTTTGGGATTAAGAAGATCGAAAGTAGGGTTTATGTGCTCTTTCGGGCTGTAACCAGTCTCCTGACACCGACTTCAATCAGATTTGTACTATGACGACAGTCTTCTCGACGCTCTGGATTATATACATGATGAGCTCTTCGACGCGCTAGAAACAGTGATGGCTGGTATACCCGAAGAGCTGAAGACGTTTGGCGACAGGGGTAAATTCTTCTTGCCTATGTATAATTATACATATATGATGAACTCATACATATTGTTTTTTTCAATGCAGTATTACCATCTCTCTTAGCGGAAGAGAAAGAGAGGGATACAACTCAATATGTCAACATAACGGCAATTGCGACTTTCTTCTCCAGCGTCACAGCGACTACGCTTCAATTCTCATTCATGCAAGGGAACTCGGCTCTGGGAGGAATAGTCAACCTTTTTTGGTTCCTATCGCTGGTGTTCAGTGTCTCTTCAGCGGTGAGTAGCATGTTGGGGATGACGTGGAGAAAATCCTCAATGTAAGTACCATACAAAGCTTTTCCGCTGCGCATTACTAACATATATGCATACAAAGTTATCATTCAAGTCCACCGCCAAAACTGATTCGAATTTGGTTGAACGAATCCCCTATGGTCTTCTTGGTTATCTCAGCTGTCGCTTTCATAATTGGATTAAACCTTTTTGCGTACCTTTCTCTTCAGGTACGTCAAGCTTTGACCAATGACTACATATAAAGACTCATGACATCAAGCAGCCCAGATATGTTTCCATCTCAGCGAACATTTTCACAGGCTTGCATGGCTCATGCCTTCTTGTTGTTACGACGTGGTTTGTGTATCGGCTTGAATACGAGTCGAAACGGGTACAACGGTTTAGGACTTTCTTCACATGGCCATATCTACGGCACCTATTGAGAAACTTCCACTGGTATGTCCGTTTTTTCCTCGATGAGTTAAAGCTGACAGAGCATCTGTAGGGCGTTTGGTAACGATAAACGCGTAGCTCAGCTCAACAATGAATTAAAGTTTGCTTGTGGCGGACTTTCTCCGGGCCCTTGCCTTCTTTCGAGGACAATTCGGCACTCGCGAACGTCAATCAAGAAGTTCTGTGTGCAGATCAAGATTTATTCTTCGATTGCTGGCAATTTCATCTTGAGGCTAATTTGTTGCTGCCCATCGCGCATAAGGCATGAATTTCGGGACATCGAGAAGGGGAAAGACAAAGTTGAAGAAACAACAATATCGTCTCAGGCCAAAGCAAAGGAAGCAATGATACTGTACACTTATGCTTTGGAAAAGATTTTTGGGAATGCCGATTGGGTGGTGAGCACAATCAAGGTATGGGAGGCCGGCTGGTAAGAAGATTTTCAGTCTACAGTACATATGCGAGACTCTGACTTGTGACAGGGGCGGCTATGGTGAGGACGATAGTGTGCTCGATGCTACACTCAGCCAGAGGCTCTGGGGGTACCCGGAACTGGTTGATCGATTTTTCATTGACGTCCGGCCTACGTTAGCACCAATACGTAAGCGAAACATCGAGATCAACAAGAAGGTTGAAGAGGAGCTCAGAAAACGGAAAGCAGCAGGCGGTGACCATCTTGATGCTGGTGACGACGCAGTAAAGCAGTGGATGGGTATGCATTCTGTACCAGATATTTTGGCCATATACGTAAAGATAAGTCCATCGCCGGATACAGAAGACATAGACATCGGAGAGCTTGTAGAACCAGCTGAGACGCACGTTGAACCCAGACGAAGCTTCTCGCATGGTCCCATGAAGCGTTTGCGGGATATGGCCAGGGATGCGCGTCGATCGTTTGCCAAACACTGGCCTTCGCGGGGATATGGTACAAAAGAGCGGCGGATGCGAAACCCTAATCAATGAGATCCTACACACACCGAAAGAAGTCGATGGATATGATCAACTCGGTATGTTCTTTTGGATGGTATATCAAACTTACGACGTCCTGATTCATTGGATAGATAACAGATCCATCCAAAGCTCTTAGGTAAAATACCTTTTCCGCAATGTACATAGATGAAGGAACGGTGTTCAAGTTGCATTCAGTGTCCATCCGTTCCATGATATCCAACCCTTGAAGCAATATCCGTTCAACAACTTCTGCTAATTTCATTTACATACTATTCAATATCCTCTGTCCGATTAATATTAAAGGCAATCATTTGAATGTTCACTTTTCTTTAGTCAGAACTGGCAGGGGAATTCCACTAATGGCGGCCACTCACCTTTTCAGAAAATTTGCCGAAAAACACCAACTTGATTTTTATAGTGGATAAAACTTCATTCTTTACTGGCATATGATGGAGGGGGCTTGCTTCCCTTATCCTCGTCGAAGCTGTCTGATCGGTTGCCCATTCGTAGAGACACAAAGTGACGCAACCTTTGCATCTCCTCCCGTATCTCTGTAAGTTGCGTAGATTCATCTGCGCTACTGAAATATAGACCCGAAGGCTGCTTTGCATCCATTAGCACCTGCTTAAGCTTTTCCACCTCTTCCCGAATCTCTGCGACCTGGCGCATCGACCCGTCGGCTTCCTGTCCGGCTTCCACTCTGCCAGCTGTCCAAGTTCGTCCCGCGGAATGAATGTCGGTACCTTCTGTTTTGAGTGGCAGAAGGTTTTCCGTTTGTATGCGTCCCCCGAATGCCCCTCCCGTGTCGAAGTTGTGCCCAGCTTGGGGAACTATAGACGGTAGGTACCTCTGGCCCTTAATCTTGCTCCTCTGACTCCTTCGACGCCGTAGGACATACATAACAGTGAGAACACTAACGATGAAAGCGCCGACACCGATTATGACACCAACAATCAAGGGCGCTGACGACTTCTTCACGCCAGAATGGGCAACGCTGACAGCCGTACCCGTCGCGAATCGGGTCGCGCTTGCACTTGGAATGCTCACTGTAACTGTGATTTGCGATCCTGCTGCACTAGGTCTTGTACTTGTGGCCTGCTCCGGAATGAATGACTCGGTCCCGACCACTGTGCTCGTGCTGACCTGCCTGGGGCGATGCAATTGAGAGATGAATGCTGCACTCCAGAGACTGGGTTGATATTCCGAGGATAATTCAGCAGCTCCGCACCTCTCCCGCACGTAAGCCAAGGCTTCATCGCGATCGCTACCCTCACATGCTGATTGAATGCAGCTATTGACCGACAGCAGAAAGTCCGGAGCTGTGTAAGGACGGGTGGCGTCTGTCATGGAACATATGCCGCTAATAGGTGCATACTCCGCACATGCCAGTGCACATGCTAAAGTTCGAGATTTAGAGATAATTTCCATGATATAAGTTATAAGATGCTCACGCGGTATCGCCTGGTAAGCAGCAAGTATTCTAGATATATGAAAGCTTGTGCTCAAGAGCGCAAACGTCACCCACAGGTGCCGTGGAGATGTTCGAGTCATGTACTGCCAATGTGTGATGGACGATGCGCAAAAGGGCAAAAAAAACGGAAAGGTAAAGTGGAGGGCTGTCACTAAAACAACCACTTCCAACCTCTCTTTTATGTGTGCGTGGGCAGGAAAGTTGATTACTTTGACGACTCTGGTGCTGCACGTATAATTGTGATCAGACTACCAGTCGCTCTTCGACTCAATCACATCATTGTAAGTCGCAGTTTCCAGACATGCACTGCAGCTTCCTGATTTCGCAGGGCTAAATGGGACATGGTACTTGGTCTGGAGCTCCCACACCTCCTGCGGCGCAGCAAGCTTCGCAAGGAACATTAAAAGGACTTCCCACCACTGTGATCAATGCCCGTCATCACAACCCATAGGGGGAAAGTAAGTCTGAGGCCAGCGGAATCCTCGATGCATCGAAGCAGCGATAATTCATCATAGAGACATGTGCAGTATGACTCTCGGCATGCCGCAAGTGATGACATCCCTCAGAATACTACGGATCCGATCCGTGAAGGTGCCTAGTAGTAGTAGTGACTGAGAGGGGGGGAGTGTCAAACTAGGCAGGGGTGTGACAACAAAAGAGCCCCAAGAGTTGGGTATAAAGGTTTCCGCTGTAGTTGCCTAGACAAGCCAGATGAAGATCGACTCAACGAAACCACTGAACAACGGCTTGCGCATAAACATAGTTTGACACTGGGTACGCGGCCACCGAGAAGCGTGACTGATATGCGTTCAAGAACATATTCTGGAGTCAATAAAGTGACGAGTATGATTTGAAGGGTCAGAGATGAGGGTAAACAAGATGATACAATTATGATAACATACGAAGTGCGGGTCCACACATTCTGCCACATGTAAAGATAATGATGCTCTCCGTAAGCATTGCATGGAGTTCCTCGATGAATTGTGAGGGCACAAAATGAGAGTTCAAAAAGCTTGTGACGGCGATGATCAGTGATGTATATCCCACTGCGCAATGGGCCGAGGTGAACGCTGGAATGCCGATGAATGAAGGCATGCTTAGCGTTAGTAGCTGTATCTGCCATTATGAGAATTCATGGACTAAGAACCAAGCAATACCAATCTACGATCGCATGACCTGTAGTTCGACCGAACAGATCAGGATTCCTAGAAAAAATCGTAGTATTGCGACGCATGACCTGGATAACGAAGCCGAGTGCCCGGTAGATCATCATAAGACGACCGTCCAATACCGCAGAAAGAAGCGCAGTTGATGTTTACATGTGATGTAGGGATATCAGCAGCTTCCTAAGAATGTGCATCGCGCAATCGGTACCCTTGGATATGCGGCAATTAGCATGGATACGGGCATAATACAGATGCTACACACACTCACTAGGACGACACATTAGTTGCATGCTACTGCCTTTTGTTTTGCAGTTTCGGATATATGTGTATTGTACGAGTTTATAGTCGACTGAGATGCGTTCCCAACCGCCGATTTGAGGGGTTGACAGTCATGTACCCGGGTCTGACATGGTCGTAAGTTCACTTACAAAGAACGACAGCACATTTGAGTGCAGAATCTGCAGGCCAAAGGGAGAGATGTGCATAAATATACAGCTAATGTACAATCCGTGGAATGGGGGAAGTCGTCGTAACAAATTGCACAGAAAAGCAGAATAATCGACGGATAAAAGCCAGAACCAAATGTGAAGGCAAAAGGAAGATCAAGGGAAGTTAGACAGTAAGAGTTGTCTGCCGCGGGACCTACGAATCTTCAGCATAGACACAAGGAAAACAGCGAACAACAGCCGAGCAGCGGTCTTAAGGAGAATAGTCCGACCAGTTACAAGTCGTCTCCACGCAGAAATCCAAGTGGCCGAGAAAAGTCGAAAACCTCGGAGCTCCTTCTTCTCCGAGCTCTGCGTCTTGTCGCGAGGGGCGCGGGTAAAGACCATTTTCACAGCCGATCGACAACCAGGGCACGATGGCCAAGTCGTGACCATGTCGCCTAACATCACTTCCTCGCCCTCCGCCAGTTTATGTTCGGCTTCTTCGTCCTCATCGAATAGTGTGAATACCGACTCGTCCACGAGGCTGCCCTCCCGCCAGTCGCTAGGTAGGTATGAACTGTGAGCGAGTGCGTAGATCGCATTTTGCGTAGCGCGGAAGACACTGAGGACTGCTTGCGCCCGCGTCCATTGGCGTGTCCCTGGACTTGGGATTGACTCGTCCTCACAGAGAAGAGTGATCACGGGCTGCACGTGTCGCGACCTTTCTTCCCAGTATGCTTTCTTCCACGCAAGGAAGCATCCGCGATGCATAGGGTGTTTTCGTGGTGCATTAACGCAGAACTCCTCTAGGGGGCCGAGAGAAAAGCCAGGAGTGGTTGAGGAGGTCGGCAAGGATGAGACAGAGTCGGATAGAGAAGAATCATTTCCTACGCCTGAGCAGATGACACACTCTGCTTCGTCGTCGTCGCAGATGCTTTCCCGAAGTTCTTCTCCCCTGATAGAAAGATCCTTGAGATCAAGGTCATTTTTGAGGGCGCGTCGCTTCCAGTAAGTGAGGCCAGCTGACACAGATGTCCGCTGTGCTTCATGTAGAACAGACAATAGTGTGATGGTGAGGACGACCTGTGTCCACTTCACTGAATCGACTGTGAGACTCCGAGGCAACGGCAGGACAACACTAAGAGGGTTGAGAAGAAAAGGAAGTAATGGGCCAGTACCAATTAGTTTGAGTACCAGGATCGACGTCTACCCAATGTCTCAGATTGAGGTCTTGAAAACGAAAAGACATACGTACAGATACATCTAGCAGTCCGACCACTGCCTTCCCCGTCTCCGAAAGCTCTTCATTAGGCTTCCTGAGTATCATATGTGCGTAACGAAACAACCTCTCCCTCATCGAAGTACTGGCCGCCGAAGACGTGGAAGCTTGAGTAGCTGCCCTCACATCGGCTGTGAGCACATCACTTCCACTGTGTTCCAGTGGCAACAGCGCAAGTGAGCGACGAATTTGTGTTGATCCTTCCAGCCATGAGCTCAACGCAAAGCTCAAAAATGATAAATTGAGAGATGAAATGGGTTGAGCAGTCGACATAATGTGGGGAAGGAAGAAGGACTGTGAAGCCACTGACGTACTATCTGGGGTAACTTACCAGTGGAAGGCATTCCCACGCCGCCGGCGGTTCAATTCCGAGTCGTCAGTCTGGCTATACTACTAGTAGGTCCGCACGATCAATCCGCCCTACGACCAATGTTCTAAGTTCGACCCACATCAGTAATATGATTTTTCTCTTATGCATTTGATAGCTATCAAAGACAGTACATAACTTACCCCCTGTCTCGTCATGAATGACTTGCTTCCTTTCCTGAATAAATACTCTCGTATCTGTCGCGAACTCAAGGCACACAAGGTAAGAAACTTTCTATGTTCATATCCATTCTAATGATCTATTGTCCAATATCATGATTTAGAGGGCAGCCTTAAACATTAAGGATCAACTGAGCAGCATCGCGAATGCAGAGGCAGTTTCCAAATCTGGAGGACTACCAGATCTTTGGTGCAGCAACTCCTATTGACACTGGCAAAATCGCAAGCTCACACAAAACCTTCAGCACATCCGTATCGAAGGCTACATTGAACCTAGAGCGCCTCGCCCAGCTCACCGTTCTGCAAACATACATTCAACAAGGGGAAATTACGGAACACCTTGATGACCTATCAAACGCTTGCTGGAACGCCGTCCGTGGTAGCGAAGATGTAAGATTCTTATTATCGAAACGATCTTCACTAATCAGAATACCAGGACATTCTACTAGAGGAGATCGAGACCAATCGCGAGATCTATGAATCCGACAGGAAGGTGGATGCTGTCAACATCAAGCGTCTACTCAGAGAATGTCTACGTCAAGAGGATATTCATGAACAAGTTTTGAAACTCCCGGAACATGAATTCTTCTCCTTCAAAAGCGCACTTCAACTAGTAAGCACTATCTTTTCAATGGGGAGAAAAAGCAAGTGTAACAACAAGCATTAGGAAATTTCTATCGGAAAGGGGCGTTCGGACACAACGCAATTGTACCAAGATTTCCTCGCTCAGATCGAACCGCTTTGGTCAGGGAAGGCTCACATACTCCAAGATCTCACTGGCCAAATCGTACGAACAAGTGAAGTACCTATCGCATGGGGTGCTGCTTGTGCAGTCTGGCTCGGAGAGCTATACAGCAAGAAGGTCGTTCTGCACACTTCGCCGAAGCAATTTAGACCCAAGGACGAAGACATTTCGATTTTGAAGGTAATACATAGTCATGGTGGTGAAGATGATCTTAACAAACTACATCTTTTTTAGAACTCCATAAATTGGGCGAAATTTGATCATCCTAACATCCTCAAGCTAATTGGAATTTATCGCGACTTCCGGAGTCATGGGATGGCTCTCATCTCACCTTATATGTATAATGGGACAGTGACGGAATTCTTACGAATCAACCCAGGCGCAGACAGACTGAAGATTGTAATACCCTTGTCAGTTATCGTTCGGCTAGCACTCAAAGCATTCTGATAGATCTCCGATATCGCATCCGGACTGGCGTACCTGCACTCACGCCAACCACCGTACATACATGGACTTCTAACCGGAGTTTGTATTATCTGCCTTCGAATGGATACCTCTACTTATGATCTTTCTTATAGCATGGCGTGATGATAGACGACAATCACAACGCAGTCGTTTGTGGATTTGCCACTTCGACTTTTGAGCAAGGGTGGATGACACCGTTAAGGTGGCTTGCACCAGAGTTCCTGAAGCATAACGCAGCTTCTCACAAATCCATCTCCGGTGATGTATACAGCTTCGCCATGACAGCCTATGAGGTGAGTGCAAGCCATGCATCCGGATGTACCCTCCAAGCATAGCGTCGTTTATCTGAATTATTCGAGATTGTGGCGAAGCAAATCCCGTTCGACGAGTACAAGAGCCCCCAAGAGGTTATGGACATGGTTCAGCTTGGTGAGCGCCCTATATTCGGCGATGGTCGACTTGTCCATCAGGGTGTCGATGGACAGCTCCGACTTCTCATATCAAGTTGCTGGGCAGACGACCCGGACGCACGCCCGATTATGTACGATGTTAACAGGCAGCTTGAGAAGATGCGCGAGACACCCATCCTAGACGTCAAAGACCTGACAGACCGGATCAAACTCTTGGACGACATTCAGTCAATCCATGCGAGCGGAGGCTTCGGCGATATTCGTCGGGCGATTTTGGATGGTTTCGGTCCCGTCGCCTTGAAGACACTCGTCATCAGAGGCAAAACACAGCCTATTCTCCGATTAACGAAGGTCTGTCTGTATCTCTTTTACTTGGGACGACAATTGAATGACTCTATCACGAATACAGCGCTTCATGCGTGAAGCTTATATTTGGGGCGACCTGGATCATCCAAACATCTTACCTTTCCTCGGAACAGCTGACCCTCCAGGTCTTAGCACCTGCTTAGTATCTCCATGGCTGTACTACGGAAATTGCATCCAGTACTTGGAGAAACATCCAGACACCCCCCCTCTTCCAATCGCACGTAGATACATTCCCTATCGCTCACCACTTTAGCTAACTTCTATGTGTCTACAAGGCTCACGGCGTGACTGAAGGCCTCAGATATCTACATAGCCATCAGCCTCCGGTGATACATGGCGATTTACGAGGAGTACGTGTTCATCCATTTATGCAGGTGTAAATAGCTTAGTCTGGCGCGATGAAAGGCGAACGTTTTGATCAACAATTCCGGCCAACCTCTTCTGTCTGACTTCGGGTTGGCAGTAATCGTCGAAGACCTTACACAAATGCCCATTTCATCCGCTCTGGATGGCTCGGGAAATCCTCGCTGGATGGCTCCAGAGTTATTTCTCGGGCAGGAGATAGTAAGTAAAGCGTCTGATGTCTGGTCACTCGCGATGTTCTATCTCGAGGTGAGTAAAATCTATGTGGTGCCAGACAGAGAAATGCTAATACTGAAACCACTTAGATAATAACGCTGGACGTGCCATTTCGAGACTTGAAGACTTACCCGCAAGTCATCCTGGCAATCCATCAGTGCAGGAAGCCCGAACGTCCAACCAGCACAAGAGACGTAAACAGGGGACTGACGGATGAGCTCTGGGATCTGATGCAACGGTGTTGGGCTCCAGAGAAAGGGGAAAGACCGTCAGCGGCCGAAGTCTTGGCCGAGTTACACGCTATCATCGACGACCAAGGACAGCCGCAAATGGATGTTGATGTTTAGTCTTTCATCAGAAACAACAAAGTGTTGCTCTTAGTTTACAACAGAGGTTATGTACATCTATAAACATTAAATTCTGCTCTATTTTTCTGTGCTGCCCTTCTCCGACGCAGTCTCTACATTTACCTCTTCCACATCACGTTCGCTGTCTTCTATGGTTGGTCTTTCGTTATCGTCTAGGATTGGTGCATCAATGAACGTCTCCTTTGCTGGGAAGAGGGTCGATGTGACGTAGTACACAAATGAAGCCGAGAAGAACTGAACGAAAAATGAGTATTTAAACAGACCTACGAGAACAAAATTTGAGATACTCACCCCAAATATCCACGCAAAGTCGAATATGAAGACCCCTCCACCAACGTGAATTTTCGGGTTAATAGAGTTGATTAGCCCAGGCAAGTTCGGCGGAACGGATATAAGGAGAGCGAGAGCAGCTCTCCAGTTCTACCATGCCCACTTGTTAGACTACCTTCATGATGAAGGTTTCATGAGAGCTTACCACTCCGCCGATGTAACGGTATCTTCCATGAGGACGGTACATCGAGGGTACATCGACGTTTCCACGATGTACAAGCCAGTACTGCAACGATTCCATACGAAGAGATCAACAAGAGTAAAATATTATGAGAAGGTAAAATTACTCACATCAGTCACCATAATTCCAGCAAATGGCCCAAGGAAGACTGTATAACCATTCTAAGGTTGTGGCGGTTGTCAGAGTCGATTCCTTCCGGCATGCAGATTACCTTACCATGAACGACAAGAATCCCGACGCGCTTTTAGACAAGGCTTCAGTATTTTGTAATGAATTGATAATTCATATACTCACCTCGCGAGGATTTCCCAAGGGCAAAGCGCCCACCCACCGATGAAAGCACAGATGACTTGGCCTCGACGAATATTAATCCACTGAGGAAAGATCAGAAACGTCTTTGACAGAAAGCGGAACCAAAGCTATAAACGTACACGAGGGAATAAGACTGTCATGTCATTTCCTGCGCATAGGGAATTGGCAGAGATATTCGTTCCTATCGTTGCTAATAAGAATGCAAACGATGCGAAGAAGGCCGCTGCGCGGTTGTCCCAGTTATCGATCAAGCGCAAGGGATCCCAGAAAACACCACCGTAAAGGACCGCCCCAGCACTGGTAACAGCGATACCCATGAACCCGCAGAAAGTGAAGGCAGTAGGAATGATGAGAAGTTGAATATATTGACTAGCATGGGCGAGTTAATATGAACATTCACAGAATTAAGATAAATTGGACACTCACTCTCGCTCTGATTTCGCGTATCGCGTGAAGTCCGGAATGTTGACAGCTAACGTTGAGTAGATGCCTAATGCACTGTTCAAAGCGCTCAACCACGCCCAGCTCAGACTTGCACCAGATACGTTCGCCGACTGGTGGAATAGCGAGCCATGATTCGGCACTTTGACAAAAGCCCAGATGAGCATGGAAAGCCATGCGATGGGAACGATGATACCCTTCGCGACGAATAGCCACCGGATATGTTGCGGAGAGACGAACATGAAGGGAAACTGGAACAACCAGTAAAGGAAATAACACATCATTCCAACGGTCGTGATGTTCGCGCCCTCGGGGAGACGGTTTTGCACGTGCGCGACGGATGGCCAAATGGCTTTGAGCATCTGGAAGGTTTGCCACATTAAGTCATTCGCTTCAATTCGAAAGAGCGTTGCGGAAAACCCTCACCTGATATACACATTCGGAACCCGTGAAGGTTTGAACACCGAACCAGAACATAGAGAGCACGACCCGACTGATGACGCTGAAATAGCTGAACCAGAAGCCGAACGAGGAGCGATTAAGCACGGGGAATGGGATATGGAGGCGCGCTCCAATTGTACCGTTCGCGACCATGACGACAGCGATAATAACGTGTCCAACGGCGATAGCAGGCAAAGCTTGTTTCCTACAACAAAAGAACTTGAATGAATTGTGGTCAAATGCAGCCTTGTTTACTCACCAAGATAACCCTATCGCGAGCATGGAAGATGCGAGCTCCCAGACAGCGACATTAGTCGCGTCGGAAATCCAGTATAGAATGTAGTTGAGCGTCGTCCATGTCCGCTTGTGAGGAGGGACGGGATCCATGTCCTTGTTGCTCCATCTGCTGTTAGGAGCAAACGAGCCAGGTTCCGTCTCTATTTCCCAGGTCTTGGGATCAGCAAGAGCTCTAAGCCGATATCGAAGGCCGCTGGTCGAGCTCATCGTCAGAAGCAAGGAGCTCAGACAAGCCTCAGAGAGATGTGGTGGTAGAAGCACAAGCACGCTCCAAACGTAAGAAGCCTGGTCTATATTTTATAGCAGCGCCATATCAGTCAAGGTTCCAAGTAGCCGAAGCGACACAGCAGATAAGGAGATAAGCATTAATCTTGCGATACGTGCGTCGATTCGTTCGTTCGTGGGATGACTTCCGTGAGGAGCTCCCGTCCCCGCCGCTAAAATCATGATAGAGGCTTCGTGAGATCATCCGGATAAACTTAAACTTTTGCCCCTACTTTAGGGTTGCCGGGTGCAGATTCGTTCCCGTTGTCCGAACGACGCTCTGCGGTAAGAGATGTCCACACAAATATATAAAGAAGCCAATATACAGTGTACAAGCCGCTAAATAGGCAGCAGGCTTCCTGCGCCGCGCAATGCCATCTGGCCTCCAAACCTGAGTGTTTGAACACCGCCAGGGAAGTACGCCAAGACATACGAGACAAGCGCAACAACCTATGTCACAGTCGTCAGATCGAGATCACCGGCCTTCGGGGATAGGAAATTTACCTGGACTATCGCTCCAATAAGTGAGCCGATATACGATTGCGCCTGTATCGCACAAAAGATAAGTACGGCCGAAAGCCAGATAAATATGAATGATACGAGACACGCACTCCGACGGAGAAGTAAAGGGTGAGCCCAAGACTTGCGAGATAAGCCACCGTGAATGGGAGCCGTTCTTTCGAGAGAAGGTGCTTGATATGGTTTATTGGGCCAATCAGGACTGCGAAGCTGAAGTTGCATGAGTTCAGTGCGCTGATGAGCCTCTGAGCTGACGCACCCAAACATGACAAGCAAGCTTCCGAGGCTAAAATCATGTTAGCAGCTACAACATCACAGATAAGTCCCTTCGCGCACCTGAACGCTAAAGCAAACTTCGCCGGTCGTAAAGCGAGAAATGGTAAGGTAAGGAACGCAACAAAGAAACACGCTGCAGCGCCTAGCAAGCATGCTCCAAAGCCCAGTAATCTATTGCAGACTATCGCTTAGTATTAGTCCATCACTTTATAATCATACGACGCACCTTTCCCATCTCGACAGCGCGAAATATGCCTCTTCCTCGTTTGAGTGCTCATTCGAACGTAACGGAATGTATGACCCTCCTATCGAGTTGTAGAATCTCGAAAATGGGTTGCCTCCTCCTGAGGCCGCCTGAGACTGTTGAGAGTCGTTTGTGACACTGTTCGCCCATCGAAATTGCGACAGGTTGCTGCGAAAGTTCTGCTCAGTCGTGCCAGTCGTTGACGGGGCCATGGATGACTGCTGTTCGACTTTAGCGGCTTTCGAAATATCTTTCAGTGTAACCTATTTGTTTGAGGCTATTAGCTATGCAATAATGAAGGGCAGCCAGAGGGAGGACAGGCGATAATGCTGAGAGCAGGTCTGGCGCGCAATGTGTATACGTATGCCGCTGCGACTTGAAGTCTGAGTGACGCGGTGTACTTTCACCGTTACCTTCCTTTTCGGGCTCGGATACTCTGGCTCTGCTTTAACTTAATGCATGTTGAACTCAACCGCCATCTTTTGCTTCCGTCTGCAATGCTGATTTTATATTCGGGCTCTTATTCGACTCAAGCCTCTCATGATCGCTTTTCTAGATGCATCTTTTGCTTTCGCTCCTGTCAGTGTTTTCTTGACACAAACTAGTACGCAATTTCTGAATCTGCTCAAAAACCATGAGTACTATCAGAAACTTGAAATACAACCCTAGTGGCTCACCTTGCCCTTAGTTTAGGATGGGGATGGGCTGAGGTATATCTCTACGCCAACTATCTGGTTGGACAGGTGCTCGAAATCAAAGCTGGCTCAAGTCGGCGCTCATCTGGCATCTGGCCACTCTGTCTCTTTGCGGGCACTGACTTTGCTGAAGAGAAGAAGGACTGGGAGAGCCTGGCACCCGAATGTAATTTACGCCTTACCTAAAAGTAATGTGCCTTCCTTGATGAAGACCTCACCATGCCTACCTCTCATCGTACACTCGACAACTCGCAATAGTGGACAACAGCTTCGTACATTACAAAATTGCCGCTCGAACGTCTTTCGATTCTCTTCAGGATGTCCTTCTGGGCGAAGGTATAAAATGACAAGCCGAGTATTTGCAGAAATTTGAGACACAGGGCATTCAATGTGACGTTGTTGAATACCCTGAGCCGAACTATCCAGCGTACCCAATTTTCCTTCCAGCATCAGGTAACCACCTTTCAATAATCTAGTAGCATCTTGGCGTAAAGTTGATTTATTCATCCAAGCTACTTCTCACCAGTTTTACACTCTGTTGTCCTCATAATCAGCACACTGGTAGGGCATGAAGGTAGTAGGTACATCGTGGTAGTGGAACTCAAAGTTCCTCCAGAGGCTTCAGGAAACGGCGATGGGCTGCCCTTTCTTGGGCAGCGAACTAAGGCTTAAGTTGGCGCCTTTCTGTTCGTCCGAGGCGGCGAGCCGCTTCTTCTCCTCTTCGAGCATCTTTTCCATGCGCGCGATCCGTTCAGGGACAATGCGCCGCCTCTCTGTCGTTGGTTTGAAGTCGGCCTGACGAAAAGGCCGCCTACAAGTGCCGCCGCTGCCGCATGCAGCCGCCTACAAGTATCGCCGCTGCCGCATGCATGACTGCAGACACTGAACCAATGATAAATAAGATAAAATACTGTAGAAATTAATGAAGTCATTGCATGTGCCACAGCTGTCCAAACTGCCGCATGCAGTGCCGCCTACCTGTCAAAACTGCCGCCTACCTGTCAAAAATGCCGCATGCAAACCCTGGCACAGCCACTGAAGTGCCGCATACACTACCGCATACAGGCTTGAAGACTGCAGTCAAGCCGCATGCAGAGTTGCAACGGGGTCCCGAACCTTCCCAAAGCGTACTAGACTCAGGTACAAACACAGCCATGCATTCAGTTTCCCACAGCCACTCATCAAATTGTAGATCTTGCATACGACAATATGATTACTTGCATAGCAGAAGTAGTTTAGATATAAAACAATCACAGTACTGTCTATTGTAATGTACTAATAAGATATAAAATAAATGATAATTAACTACGAGAAATAGAGACCAAAATGGCACATGTATAGAAGGTGTAGGAAGTCAATGAGAAGTCTTCGTAAAACTTGTCAATGCCCGTTACCCGGTTTTCGGTAATCCTTCAAGTTGTCCGCTTGTCCCCTCAGGCTGTTCTTGGACACCAAGTCACACAGTATATTTGTCCTGATTTTAACTTAACAACACTTAATATAATACTTTCAACTAACTTAATACACCCAATATTGACTTAAGTAAATTGTATGAGAATATATTTACTAAAGAGTGACCCAGACCATAGTCTCGTGACATTTATTTGGATAGATCTGAGATATTATCGGGGCTCTTGCCCCCGGTCACTTACGAGACCGTAGGCGGCACTTTGTACAATGACCGCCTACGCCTACTAGTACTGCATGCGGTCCTGTATAGAAAGTGCCGCCTACTGCATGCGGCAGCGGCGGCACTTGTAGGCGGCCTTTTTGTACAGCCGGTTTGAAGTCAAGACGCTCAACGCCAAGATCCTTGAGCGTCTTGAGTTCGACCAAGGAATACTCCTTCGGGTCTGTGCGGTTGAAGTTAAACGGTTCTCTCAGGGAGACATGTGGATTGGAAATGACGCATAGGGCGCGCAGGATGTTCTTGGAGACGCTGTGTAACATGAGAGGATGTGAGATCACGACATTGCCAGGCTCGCCTGTCATCTCGACAAATTTCGAGCATTTTCTTGCTGCCTCCGAGTGCGACCAAAATGCCGGGTCGTCCTCCATGCTGGCATACGTAGAGGTGGATGGAATGAAGGTGTATCCCTTCGGCAAAATGCCTTCCGGGTGTTTCGCTAGGTAACGAGCGATCAGGCCTACGCCATCAGGGCCAATGTATGTCCCCCCACCTCTCGGCATGACCTTACTGAATATTGTGGTGACAAGGAGGGCTTGCTCGGGTGAGTCAAGGAAGTGGACCTGGAGCGAAGCAGTGATGAACTTGGAGAAGCTGGAGATGATACTCTCGCTTCTATGCGCCATGTGGATGAAATTCGTGAAGAGGTGGCGAGGCGGAGGCAGCTTCTCATAGGCTCGCAACAAAGGTCATGTTCCGGTAGTCCTACCCCAGACCAAACATCCCAATTTTCGGAGATGCGGGAGGAGATACAGAGACTGCGACATTTGGTTTCTCTGCAGCCCTCCGATAGGCAGAATATCTTTGATGGTGTCAGTCGAACCACTTCCCTTCCTGTATATGAGGAGTGACGTACATTAGACAGTAGAGAAGCCTCATTCGAATTAAATCCTTTCTGAACATGAACACTGATGTATGAAAATTTAGCTGCTTCCTCCAAAGTACTTAGTACACTCATTCTCACTACGACCGGCCACGGCTATTATGATGTACTTACTATGTAGTATGGCTTGGGAGCTTTGCTATCTTCTTATCATCTTAAATAGACCATACCACTGTATTACCATCAACTCAGATGTCTGTGCTCTACGCTGAAGCGCCAAATATCAGGTACAGTAAGCAAAAGCCTCTATTCTTATCGATTGATAAGAAACTTCCGCATGTGAACGGAGATGCGCACACTAGCATGCCCGAAGGCTGGGTTCCATCCGCATTTTATCTTATTCTTCCAAACAACAAAACTTACAACATCATTTACTATCAAACAGACAAATCAGGCAATCAAACAATCAGTAAGCTACCATGAAGACCATACTGTAAGTATATCGACTTGGAGCTATCACGATAATATTCCAGGCACCTCAGCTCATAAGTTGTATTGTAATCTGTCATTACAGTGTATCCGATTCATTTCCTTATTTGGACTTGTATCCGATTCACACATACGATGCATTTCCATATAAAGAGATTTATTATGTCAGGTTATGTCATAGTTTAGTATTTACAGAACGAATTGGATTGCGTTATACATCAGTAGTCGTGAGAATTATAAGACAAAAGAGACAGAGTCGTGTCGTAAAGTAGATCATAAAAGTAAAAGGTAAAAAGTATTACTATTAGCTTAAGTTAACAACAATGTCATTAGAGGCACGAACGTTATATGTCCAAATAGAGAGTTATTGCATGAAGATAACTATAAGTCGTACTTGATTCAGTAATAGTACAGTAAGATACAGACCAGGGACTCACGAAAATATGAGACAGAGGACAGGCTCAACTTGCAGCGGGTATCTAACTTGTATCGGACACTTGTAAGGAAACAAGCATATGGACTTGGAAAAGAATAAGACTAGATACTTACAAGTGATGTCGAAGCTCATCATTGACCATGAGATGAGTTCGATACCAAGTGCATCGTATACCAAGTGAATCGTATACCAAGTGCATCGTATACCAAGTGAATCTAGGTGCATCGTATACCACGTGAATCGGATACCAGGTGCAACAGATACCAAGTGAATCGGATACCAGGTGCAACGGATACCAACGGAATTGTATGCTAGATGCAACGGATACCAACGGAATCGTATGCTAGATGCATCGGATACCAGGTGCATCGGACACTCAAGCCGCGGTAGATGTATCTGCAGCAGCTTGAGTGTTCGATGCAAGTATACGATACATATTCTGCAAAGAAGCGGATTAAATATTGAAGTTTAGACACGAAAAAAAAACTTACCTGCGGTTCTTTAACCTCTGGTGTCTCATTGGCGTTCCACGTCAGTCCAAGACCTTCATGGATGGCCCACGCATCATAGCATGCAATCCTGTACGAGATTTCCTTGCTGGCCGCAAAAGATGCTCTGCCGGGATTCCCGTCCAGGGCTGCCGTTTCTGACAACAAATTCCAAGCCCTGGCGAAGGCACAGAACCCTCGCACAAGTCTCTTAAGTTCCTCTTCCAACAGGTCAACCTCCTCTCTCCATCGATCACGTGCAGCCCATTGTCGATACCATTGCACACGATCATCTACAGGGGTTATTAGAAAGGCTTGTAATCTATACGACTAATAAAACCTTCTCACCTTCTTTCTCCCATTGAAGAATCGAGGAATTCGAAGAAGTCCCCCCGCTTCCAGACACGGTCCAAATCCACCCAATTTCCTTCGCACAAAATTCTGCAGGCTCCAAATTATCTGGTCGATACATATCTTCCTCGGTGAGTTGTCGAAACGTGTCAGCCGAAGACTGCAGACCCAGACATAGCAAGGCACTATAGACTGTGTCGTACTCGCTCTTCCAGAACAGCTTCATTTTCCGCGCCTCCGAGTAAGCCTTCCCAGTACGAGTCTTCGTAGATCGAATGCCACCATGCTTCTTCGCCTTATGGTTATGCTGCGCCATAAGCCTAAGGGCCGTGCGCAAGTTCCCTATGACATCGAAGGCCTCGCCCTGTCTGAGCTTCAGTTCTGTCGCGGCGTGATGTTCAAGCGCGTACTTGAGGCGGTCCTCTGTCTTGAAGTCCGAAGGCAGGCGTAATCGGATGTCTTCGACAGCATCTGCACTTCCTCTTCGTCGAGATAAGATTGAAGACCAGGACAGATATCATATAAGTGCGCTCGCCATTTCAAGATGTCGTGGCGTAATGAAGAGGCTGATACCGGAATGTCATCAGACAAAAAGGTCACATTTCCTTTCATAATGCGTCTACGCAATCAAGATTGAGTATGAAGCACAAATGAGAATACAAGAAACTTACTGTCTTTGTTGTAGCTTTATGCCTGCCGCAATTATAAGTGGCATACGACCGGCCTCTTCATCAAAACCATCCGGACTTTGATCTACCAAAGAGATCGTCATTGCGTTTAACTGGTCTTCGAGAGAGAGGGCTTCATGTTTATTAGTTAATGGTCATATAATAGTCAGTAGTACGTGTACCTGCGTTCTGCGATTTGAAGGGGCTGTCTACTTCACCAGACGCAGTCCGATTCCATTCGGTACCCCGTTTCACCCATTCATCGACCACCTTATCCGTGTAACGAGTCCTAAGTGTTGCATCCGTTGCATCGAACTTCAATCCAAGGTTCTCTGCTCGCTTTCGAGTGTGAGGGTACTTCTTCTCTACCATCATAGCTTTGTGTAGAACAGTTAGTAAAGTGTACTTGAAATAGTAACCGATAACATACCGTGTTGTAGAAGCTTCGTCTTATTCCAGTCATTAATGACATCGTCCAGCGTGTCGCATCGATGCCCCGGATTCATTTGCTTTGTGCTCCCCGCAACTTGATTGGCCTCCGCCCAAAATCTCTCCGCCTCTTCGCCATCCGTTCTTCCGACCCCGCGAGTGTAATATAAACTGTGGCAATACTGGCACGTGTCGACATGGGTCTGTCCATGCATTTTGCCAATGACGTCCATCAAGGAAAGTAGAGGTCGCTCCGGGAATTGGATAGCCCACCTCTGACGGAGATTCACGATGTACATGCACATAATGTCATATGCAAGACATCTTTCCTCAATGTCATCCGTATTTTGAAGAGCGCCGCATAAGCTATAGTCACCGCACACAAATCTTCGAAGCAATTAGTCTACAATGAACGTGACGGGTATTGGACCACTCACTTTTCCCCTCGGAACGAGGTTCGTTGCGCTATCAGGACGCACGAGTCCGTGTCGACAAAATACCATCATGACCCCCGTCACTACCTGGCCCTTATATTTCAGAGAATTCCAATTCTCGATGGCAGCAAACTTTCGACATTTCCCTTTCTGTGTATGAAAAGACATCAGTATATGTAGAGTTAGAATTAGTGGACGACGCACTTCAATTTTAATATTGTAATGCTTCTTCATATGTTCTTCCATGGGTTGACGCGCTCTAAAATACCCTCGACCGTTCCACAGTGAAGGGTCGTTCAAGTTGTTCTTTTTCTCCAAATTGATAAGCTTGAAGTTTCCATCCATTGCGAGGAAAATTGTTCTCAGATGTCTGTCGCATAAGTTAGTACATAGTATATATCAGAATCTAATTACTTACTTTTGAGAATCCGGACCTCGCAGCCTCGCATAAAGGCGATCTGACACATTGGATGTTGGCCATTTCGACGACTGCGCGTCAGCCATGTTCATGTTAGGCACTGGACATGCTAAACAAACGTCTGCGAACGAGCCGCGGGGTCGGCAAGTCATCAGATCGTCCAGGCCCATAAACTGCCCGCTTTCCCTTTCCGCCGCCAGGAATCGCCATAGGCGCATAAGCCGAATGAAATGCTGCGAAAGGTGCTACATGCAGTGAAGTCAGATTCAACTTGCGCACAAATACAAATACAAATGAAATTCTCACCGAATACTTGATTCTCGTGTCCTCCGATGTCATGCGCAATACCGCCTTCATGAAGTTGTGAGCGGACTTGCGCGATGCGTTTGTATGGACATGAAAATCCTTCAAGCACCGGAAAGTGACCACGGTCTCGGGATTCACAGTCGTGTACGGGAACAACCGACCTCGGATGAGCTGCAGGACATGAGAGTTGACTCCCATATTGTCCGAGCATTCGCAAAACATGACCACAATTTCATGCACCCCATTCGTATCTATCGCAGTCAACTTCTTGCCCGCAGCATTGCCCGCAGCGACCGGACAAGGAAGACCGCCATGCCCGAGGAAAATACGCTTCCCTATGGTACTCAGGTCCACCTTGCGGAAGCATTGACCTGTCCACACCTTGCCCCAGTGAAGCGGCTCATAAGGATGAGTCTCCAATAGGCAGGGCGCGCATACAGGCGGGTGCTGAGGACAGTCATGGCATCGGAATAGCCGACGCCCGCCTCTATTGCACGAACACGCGATACCAATGTCAGGAGGACGTTCATAATGCAGGATAGCATCTTGAATGTCCCGCTGCATGGCCAGAAACTGCAGCAGATGATATTGTGCTGTCTAAGAATTGTCAGTTTTGTAGATTGCAGTATGTTCGCAGAGTGGCTTACCTGGTCACGTCGCTCCTCCTCTGCCTCAGCAGTGTCCACATTGTCCAACTCCTCATCTTCCTCCTCCTCCTCTTCACTATTGAGTCGTTGTCTCTTGGCTGCATCGGTTCGTAAGAACTCGTGGGTCGTCGTCGTCGTCGTCGTGTCCGCGTTCGCGTCGAATACTGTGGATGTATTTTGTTGTCGCAGTAGAGTTGGGACGATATGTTGCTGTTGCGACACGAAAAATGGGCTGCCTGGAGTTTTGGCGTCCTGAAGGATTCGCAGACGCGTTCTGGAAGGCCTGTCGTTGCTGCCGTTGCTCGCAGAGTCTCGAAACCGGTCTCTGAGGCTCGACCTCTTTTTTTTGTCGTCCATCACTGTTTCCCAATACCAAACTGCTCTTCTTGTCGTCTCGGTCACTGAGATTTCCGACTCTTTTTCCTTTCGTTTCAGAACAAATTGCACAGAATACTCTACGAAATTTCAAGTCTGCCAAAGAACGGAACAAGTTTATTAGACTGGCAATTATTGTACATTAATTTCTATCTAATTCTAAGTCACTTCAAACCCAGACAAAAGGAACAACGCCGTCAAGGCGATCAAGCCATAGGAGTCGGGGAGGGGAGGGGAGTCGTAGGGCTCGTAGAGGAACGAGAGCAAGAAGGAAATTCGGCCCTTTGGCTTCCGCCAGTCTTGAAGTGTTACTTTTTTGGGGGTATTTCGGGTAGGCTTTTTGGCGTCGAGGCTTGGTAACTCGGTAAGGACGTTGTGCTACCGATCTACCGAGGGCGTATTCCGCCCTCGACGCCAACAAGCCTACCCAAAATACCCCCAAAAAAGTAACACTTCAAGACCCTTTGCAGCGTATTGTGGGAAATTTTCTTTCTACCCGTCCCATTATCTTCCCTTTGCGTACGACGTCGTCTCGGTCGTCCCCACTTTCATTATTTAGATAGTACTCTGTCCCCACTTTCATTATTTAGATAGCAAATTGATCTTGGACTTGATTGTAAATTATAACTAATTATTTGAAAGAAAAAAAAAGCGAGTGACGTTCGCATTCTTTTAACGATTAAAAGTTATTAAAGTGAGACGAAATGAGAAGAGAGTAATGATGAAGAAGTAACTAATAATGGGCATGAAACAGATGAGGTCGCGCGATGTAAGGGACGCGGCTCGTGTCTTCATTGACGACGCAGCCATCGAAGATGGGAGGGACGACGAGGAAGACGAAGAGGATGGTGAAGATGGTGAGTAAAGGCAACAGAAATGTTAGAACATACACTCATTGTATGCGCATAGATTTCCTAGTGGACGAGCCGGAGCAGCGTACCTCTGCCTCCTCTTTCGACATAGCGCAGTTCCTGCGCGACCAGGCCGCCGATCTGGAGCAGGACGAGGCTGCGGACGCTATCGCACGTCGTTTCCGGGAGCGGGCTCGAGGTGATTCCTTGGCGTCTGTCCAAGCGAACGAGAGGGCTGGACGCCAAGTGCCCGGTGTTCAGTCCGTCTCCTACGAATTTCTGGGCAATACGAGGGTCGTCGACGAGCGCATGAGGGAAGAATACGATGGGTTAAAGCCCATGTGGATATTACCGACCTTCGTAAGTGAGTCTACTTTATCGGAGTGAAATAAACTAATACATTGACAGTATCATCAAGAGAAGGCGTATGTAGAGAGGGTCAACACCTGCCTTCCATCTGGCGCGCGTGCCTTCTCTATTCCCGGTCTGAGCGGACGCATATATGCGTACGCACATACACGCATCGACGTCGAGAAGGCATGCGCTAGTGCTGGCATCGTAGGGATTATGACCGGCAAAATGAAGTTGGTACCGGAAGAAGATAGGCGAGCGGTCTGGGACCTAATGCGTCATAGACAGGCCATTCCTGTCGTGGAGCGCGACTCCTTCGTGCGCATGCGATCAGGCCAGTATAAGGGTGACATCGCATACGTGCCCTTGGCTGCCAACTCTACACTCCCTCCGATGACCCATGAGGATCTCCGCCCTTTGGCGGACCACGACATCGTGAAGGACGACTTACTCGTGTTGTGGCTGGTGCCTCGTCTGGACTTGGACTTCACTACGAAGCCGAAGCCCTTGCTCTCCGATTACCAAGTTCGTGCAGCTAAGCGGCGGCGCATTGAAGGGAAAGGAAAGGCGGATGTAATGAAACGGCCAGAGGCCACACCGTTCGACCCTAAAAACGTACAGGATTGTCTTCGCCGTCAGCAGTTAGTCGACGATCCGGAATACGCGCTGGTGGAGGAAAGCGAGGGGAAGTGGACGTTTTTGGGCAGAACGTTTGAACACGGGTTCGAGAGACTGCACGTATTCGGCATACATGCAGTGAAGCCTATTCTTCGACCTTCGTCGGAGGAGGTGGCTCCATATATCGGCGTCAGCCAGACCGCAATCCGCGTCACAATGGCGCATATACTCGAGTAGGAGATCGTGTCCGTACCAAAAAAAATAGTACCGGCACAATCATATCGTCGTCTACGTCGACGTTCACCGTTCGGCCGATTGGGATACCGATGGCAAGGCTCTTGAGGAGGTGGAGGCCGGTGACTTCGAACGGTTGTTCGAGATGGGTGAGTGGGTGACGATCAGGCTGGGTCCGGAGGCTGGGCGATCAGGGGCAGTTGGGGCTATCGACGGGCCGTACTTGACGGTGGCTAACCGTGATGTCAGGCAAATGGTACGTATTGTATATCCAATGCAATAGATTACAGTTCTAATATTCAATGTAGATCTATGACATCCATCACGGACTCGTCGAGAGATCGGCAGCACCCATTCAGTACCCGTCGAGTCGTCGACTCCGCACCGAGGCCGAGTTAACGGCAGAAAGTCGAAAGTACGCGCGCACGTGGGGACTGGCGGATGACGACGAATTGGTGAGATCCTTCGTCGACAAAGACGTGTATGTTCTGGAGGGCTCGGGAAAGGGTCGCATTGGACGTGCGATTGGCGTTGGGTCGAAGTCGGCGACTGTGGTATTCGACGGGAGTCAGGTGAAGCATAAGGTGCAGTTAAGGGATGCCGTGAATCTGTGAGTTCCAATAGAGCGTCTCATATATGCGCTATGATTTGTGCTGACGACGTTTGTGTAGGGAGTCCATGCTGTACCTCGACGCCTCCGAGCCCAGTCCGGCCTGTCTGCAAGCGACTGAGGTTGCCAGTGTCTTCCTGGCGAATCGCGATACGGAGACGGAAGCACCGGTCACTTTGAAGGAGGCGTTTGAGAACGTTGTCGTCCCTGCACCACCTAGACAAGAAGTCCCAGGTGAGTTCCTGCTATGTAAGACGTACGAAATGAAGTACTAACAAAAGATTATTAGACCCAGATACGTCGGCGGTATGGCTTTGGGCGCACACCTTGCTGCCCATTCTACGGCAATACAAGGTCTTTGCGACTGTCGTATCCCCCAAGAACGGTGCAGTTGCGGGTCAAGCATGTTGGACGCTTCCCGAGCTAGCGCCGCATATGAGGTCAACCGCGGAAGGACCGGACTACGTCGCGTTTAGTGCGCCTATGAAGTTCAATTGCAAGAACGGCAGGAAGGATGCGGACTTCGACGCCTGTCCGACTGAGATTGACGTCCATCGACCGGGCATCAAAAGCATGGCGTATGTAGTGCGTGGTGAGCACAGGAAGCAGCTAGTCAAGATCACGGAGATTGTCCGCAATAAGGGCGTCATCACTGGATTCAAGGCAAAGCGGGATCCTTTCGTAGGGAGAGCACCGACAATCTTCGTCAAGGTTAATGAAGTGACGAAGGTCGAGGAGGTACCCGAGGAGCAGCACGCGGAGAGATCTATCGCGAGACTCCCCGAGAACGAGCTCGACCCTGATCCCAAGCTCCTGAGGTTCATCGACTATTACCCGAACTACTGACTTCATGCCGGATTTCGATCGACGCAGCTCGATGTCCGTTCCTATTCGTTTTGGATGCACGTTTCGACACTTCACACAAGGACGAGGACCTTGATCCACTCGCATTCCTCGGCGTCTCAAGCCGCACACGCGGTTCGGTCTATATGCGCCGCCGTAGTCACTCGTTTACCCGTGACGTCTCAGTCCCACCCTCGTTACACTTTGCCCTCTTCCTTCCTTCATTCCATTCATTTCTACTATTCGAACATTGTGGATCACATAGTATCTTGGACTCCATGCATGTAAATTATTGTAATATTTAGTAGAATTTCTTGTATGTGTTGTAGATACGCTCAATGCACTCTTGTTATCTGGAATTTCATTTGTGACCTGAAGACATTGAACTCATCAACTTAATGACAGAGCGCCAACTCTACTTACAAATTAGTAAGTCAATCTACCTTTTGTGTGGATCGACTCAAAGACTGATGCATACCTTTCACAAACTAGGTGTATTCCGCCTGTTACGTTTGCGGCAAAGTAAGAAATGCAAACTCTCTCAGTGATGTCCGAGTTGTTGTAAGACATAGGCAGATGCTGGTAAAGTGGATGGATTCATGTGCGAGTTCACGAGTCGACATAAGGTACAAGAAAGAGATGTATGAGAGTATATGCACTGGAAAGGAGAGTGATCTTGACTATGCGATCTGTTGCAATTCATATTGACGAACTATTCCATTCAGCAAACCCTTCCTGCGGCTGAGGCCACCCGGATGCAGTCTAAGGACAGCGTCCATCCCCTTCCTGCGGCTGAGGCCACCCGGACGCAGTCTG
The DNA here is from genome assembly GCA_910574455.1 of Trichaptum fuscoviolaceum. Lineage (NCBI taxonomy): Eukaryota > Fungi > Basidiomycota > Agaricomycetes > Hymenochaetales > Trichaptaceae > Trichaptum > Trichaptum fuscoviolaceum. The sequence continues at coordinate 3,377,845 of CAJSYZ010000009.1, read as the reverse complement.
AGGACACGTCTGATCCCCTCCTTGACCCTCTGGTTTCGACTTTGCGTAACAGTGCAGTGTAATGCGGTGGAGGTTTGAATGCTGAGGCTGTTTAGGACAACGTAAGTTACGAAATTAGAGGCTGTTCAATACATTCACTGACATTTGAATAGGTGACTGTCTTGGTAAACAAGGGTCCACCATAAGCGAGATACGACACGGGACTCATAAATGTGTATAGGGCGCGACCTTTCTCCGTAAGCCTTTAGTCTCTACACTTCCTCACCTCACCATTAACATGGAATCCATTACAATAACGCGCAGTGTCTTGCAAGTTATGCCTGCCATTCGGATCCTACCCGGCGCGAATGATTACATTGCATACGCTTGTTTCGACGCGCTCATGGACGAGATCACGATTTATCGATTTCGAAGGGCGTTCTACACGCAATCGGCCCATTGTCCGTGCAACGGACGCCATATCGTTATCATGTCGAGCGGAGAAGTCACTTTCCGTCAAATGGGATTACTTTACATGATAGTAAGTACATTATAGGAGTATATTGTATGCGACATTAACGCGTGATATACAGTGCATGGTCGACTCGCCATTGACATCAAACGAAACACTCTTTTCTCGCCAGCTTGCGCAGGTCAGACGCCAGCGTCTTGTGGCCGGTCTTGTTCGATTGTACCAATTGAACCCCACAGCGATACCCGGGGAATTACCGAACGCAGAAATGTTAGGGCGTCTCAACCATTTGCTTGCGTCGTTGGGGGGTCCTCCTGAACCTTGACGGTACGCGCCAAGTTGATGCCGCCGAATCCCCCTAACATTCTTATGGCGGAGAATACCGGAAGGGTCGGAGCTGAGACAAGTGCTTACGACGGCGACGTGAGCGACAATGAAAGTTGGACCTCACTTGACTATAATGAAGCCGAATCAGAATTCGATGATGATATGGCACAGTAGATGTTCGTAGACTAGCTTACTATTTTTTCACTTCAATTCTAATTGAATTTACTCGGATTTCTACTCTAGCTTGATACTTAATGTCCCGGGAAAATTTTCGCGATGGGTACGTTGCTACGGATCTCTACTCAATTATTTTCTGAAATTCCCAAAACAACTCTTTAGTCACCTAGCAAGTGCCCGACCCTGGACAAGGCAAATGAATAGAGGTAAGCCATAATACAAATGGCACGACAGATCGCTTTGCTCACCCTCCCCTCTATCCTTTCCTTTGCTGCCGTCTCGTCTGAATCTCTGGACTATGCGTGTGGGTGCTATACGACTTCAGCGCCGCGGGCTACAGCTTTTGCCTGAGGTGAGCTTCACGGGCGAAGGACGCAGTATAGAGATCGCAATGGCTGCGTTCGACTAGTGTTGCTAAAGTTCAGTTCAGGATAGGCCTGAACCGGGTTCGAACTCCGAACTGAACCGGGTTCAGGTTCAGGTTCAGAGAAATCTCAGATTTTGAACCTGAGTTCAGTTCGGGGTTCAGGCCTCCAGAGAAATGCTGAACCTGGTTCGAACCGGGTTCGAACCCTGAACTTCAGGTAACTTACCCACCCTTTAAAGATGGAAAACCTTATAGTTTGACAACTATAAAGTACTTAGAATGTCAATTAAAAGTGAAACTTATCAATATTAAGCAGAATCTATGTCTAGAATATACTAAATGTACTAAGGTTTATTGCTGAACTGAGTTTGAACCCAGTTTGAACCCGGTTCAAGTGGGATTATATAACAAAATTTCCATATATGGTATGTACTAAGGCTTTCTAAAAATAGATACTTGAACCGGGTTCAAACCGAGTTCAGCCAGAATTTGGGCTGGCTGAACTGAACTGAACTGAACTTCGAGTTCAGTTCGGGGTTCAGGCTGAGGCCGGAAAATCTGAACAGTTCAGTTCGGGGTTCAGACCAAAAGGGGTCTGAACTGAACTGAACTGAACTTTAGCAACACTACGTTCGACGCGGTCGAGCCCATACTTGACCTACTCCGTCGTTCGTTCAAACGTGAGGTCGCCGAATGTACTTGTGACAACGGTTCACACAGCCTCATTGTGTCAGTCGGCGCCATCCGCTTCGCCAACTTGGGTATCATATACTTTGTAGTAAGTTCTGATTGACTATGTGACGGAAGCGAAAGATCTGACTTCGTCGACGTATAGTGTGATTCCAAGCCTGCGACAGAGGCAAAACCCTTTCAATTCCAGCTTCTCCAACTAGAGCGTCGCGAACTCATTTCGAAGCTCGTATTGATTTACGCAGGCAATCCGAAACAGGTGGACGGGGAGGTGTCCAGCGCCGAAATGCTGCGAAGTCTCAATGACTTGATGGATTCGTTGCCTAGCGCAGCGGCGACATCACCACTGCCTTTCCCTCCTTGCCGCCAGCCTCCGACTTTGACCCCATTGTCTTCTCCGCCCCATTCTGATGATGAAGATAGCTCAGACGATGGCTTTGATGATGGTGTCTCCGACTTCATTGTCAGCGACGTCAGCATCACGACAAGCGACGATGACTACTATCCGGCACTCGATGTGTACGAGTCAGGCAGCGAAAGTCTATCCACCAGCGATACAGACGACGATGGCGAGTCTGATTCAGATATGGAGGGTGACTCGATGTCAGAGATCAACGAAGCGGCTATGTCAGCTGAAGAGATGGACAAGGTGGAGGGAGCTCTAGAGACGAAGAAGGCAGAGACATCATCCATTGCTATCTCCGTTGACGATGCTACGAAGGTCGAGTCGGATGAGGACAGTATGATATCTTTGACGGACTCGGACGTCGAAGCTAATCCGTATGTCGGACTTGGTGATTGCGCTGAGCACCCAATAACCCTTGATTGACATTCATGTCATGCAATGCACTTCAGTTTCTCTCGATGAATTACACTCTTCCGTTACTGTACTTCCCTCGTGTAATACGCCGTCTTCGATCCTTTCCCAAAAATTTCTTCCACTTTTCTCGATTTTCGGCACCATTTCCTGTAATTAGTAACTACCCTTAATGCAGTGTTGTCAACCCTTTCAATTAGTTTTGATGAATGATCGCCAAAGAGTAATTCAAAACTCGCAATAGAGTTAAAAAATCCGGGGCAAGAAGTCAACGGGATCTATCCAGTACCTTATTGAGTAAGGTCGTCTACGTCTATCTCTTTGACCGCACACTAAAAATATTTATCCTGTCAGGTACACGATGTACATGAATGTATTCTGAAACCATTGGGTGAGTGAATTTGAATTTCGGGTACTTTTGTGACACTGATTCGCTCCGTAAAAAAGAATAAAATTTCTTCACTATCAAACAATGGGACCTAAGTCTTGCCACCTGACGAAGTAGAAGGCGAAAATGTAAGCTGTTCATGACAATGGTCTAACATTGCGCAACTAACTCCAATTCTATTCTTTATGCTTCCGATGCAATGCTGTGCACGCCAAGTTAGTTCCTGAATGCTAAAGCAATCGCATGCAAGCTAAATTAGTGGAAAAAAGAGAATCCGATGAGCTAGGGAAGCTAGTCGAGAGACAACTGGCAGCGCTTACTGGCAGATTAGGCGACGAAGGCAAGGTGTCCGATGAGCTTGATACTATAGGGTAATTCATTCGTATTTTTTCCCTCTCAACCACGATTTATCTAGAATATAGTGATAGCGCTTACTGGCATGTTGTGTGACGAAGGCGAGGGGTCCGATGAGCTTGAATCCTTGACTAAGTCATTTGGTTTTTTTCTTCTTAACTACAATTCAATATCTGGGTAATTACAGATGACTGGCGCGTCTGAAGCCATCGCGGGCGCGTATGCCTGTGTATGAGGTTCTACCGGGACTGGGGCCGATAGACGGAAGGTTGGGGGATTCGAGATATTTAAAAGTCGTAAGTAGAGCAGCCTGTCCTCCATCTCCGCCCCCCACCCCACCCCCTTTTTTGTTTCTTCTTGTCTTCGCGCGATTCACCTGTCCACCATGCTTTTGCGCGCTAGATCCCCTCTGCATGGCTCGCCGAAGGCGCGTCCGGCCCCTCTCCGACCTCTCCAGACTGGGCGCCTAGTGATGTGCTTTACTGGCCCGCAGGTTGATTTCCTGCAGTCGATGGTGCCTACGTTCCTAGCGCTCCCAACGCGCAGGAAAAATACCCTTCGCCGCACGTTCTTTGCCACGGCGCTGACCGAATTTGTGATTCGATTTGCAGACGATTTGGGCCCATCGTACAACGTGAGCGAGCTGACGCAGGTGAGTTGTCTTCGTCAATTCATCTCCTTTAACTGACATGACTTTTTTGCCAGCGTCTCAACCGCTACTTCTGGAACCAGGCAATGTCGGATGCGCAACGGAAGACGAAGCTTGCGCGCCGCGGCATATTCACGACATCGACCGACTCCCTGGGCATCGATGTGAACAGCGCGGACGCAGCAGTCCTGGCCGAGCTATTCGGTAGAGCACCGAAACCCACGAAGGCGACACCGTTCGCCGTTTTCTGTGTCAATTATCAAGACAAAATTGCCGAGGTACTCGCAGTCCGCATGGAGGACATTGGCGACCCCTCGAAGACTGCTAGCGAGCGCCAACGTATTCGATCTGATATGTTTAATAGATTGTCCGACGAAAAGCGCAAGGAGTACGAAGTGGAGGCTGCAGCGATAAATGCTGAGAACAAGGCATTTTTCGACGACCATGTTCCTGATCAAGTGATCTTCGAGTACGTACTCTCATATTCGTTGATACTGTATGCTAACAATACTTAATAGAAACCAGACTCACCTGACGGATGTCTTGCAAAAGATTGCCGTCGCCTTGTTGGGCCGAGGTAGATCAAAAGTCGGTGAGGGGATGATTCACTTGCAATATGCACTGAAGGGCCCTACTGGACCTATTGTCCACAGGTAAGCTGTCTGTTTCGTTGTCGCTTCAGCTACTGACACAAGCATATAGTTTGGCAGTCAGTACTGTTGAGGCCGAGTATACCACCTCAAGTGTATTCAAGCTGCACAACATAGGTGATACTTGGGCAAACTACGCAACTGCAAAACTATACCAAGGTTCGTAACATATTCATTTGTTCGCATCACCTCTAATATGTGTTAGTAGATGAGCTTGCAGCAGCAGTTGCAGTCCCTGTTGCCGACGCAGCTGCATCTGACGCAGTCCCTATTGCCGACGCTTCCGCAGTCCCTGCATCTGACGCAGTCGCAGTCCCCGTCGCAGTCACAGCCCCTGCTTCCGACGCAGCTCCCGTTCCCATAGAACTCGACAAGGCACCTGTTTCCGCAACCGAAGACCATGATGTCCGTGTGCTGTCTACGGGCGCAAGTGCGGCCCCGCCAGCCCCAAGTGTAGCCAACAAAGCTGTCGTCGAGTCGCACACAAGCATTGGTGGGATTCAAGTCATCACGGGGGTTGCTTCTGCTTCTGCAATGGACGTGGATCACAATGTGGATCAGATGAACATTGATTCTTCGGATTTCATTGAGGGTATGTTATTAATTACTCTATCTCGTATCACTTGCTTACATTCTCTTATACAGGCACGACAACATCGCAAGCCACGCCTGGGCTTTCGTCTCGAGTGGCCACACTTGACCTTGGCCCTCCCATGACTCAACCCGACTTTACATCGACAACGAACGACGTATCATCGAAGAAAAAGAGGTATGATTTAATTTATTGCATTCTATTTGAATTTAATACATTTAGTAATAGAGGCCGCCCTGCAAAGAATGCAGCTACGAAAGTCAAGCCGCCCGCGGCGACGAAGACGAAGACGAAGACCAAACCGCCTGCAAAGTCCCTGAAAAAGACTGTGCCTAAACCGACACCACCCGCTACTAGACGAAGCACGCGGGTTGTGACGGAATCAACTTGGCGTGAAGCCGCAAACAACATCGGTGAGTTTATTACGGGCAACTCTAATGTCATGCTAATATATGATTATTGCGTAGGCTAAACTGTCGTCGCAGTGCGTCGGCGCTTAATCCCTGTGGCGGCGCTTATTAATCACATGTCTCCATTCATTTGATGTCTCGCTCATTGTCTTTGTCTGTCTACCTCTAATCTACAGTTAATTCATTAATTTAATTTAAATATCGTGCATGATCTTCTAAGCTGAATTAATCTGAGTCTAAACATTATATGAGACAGATTTCCAATAAAACATCAAATTTATTTGAGTGTTCATGCGTGCGGCGCATGCTTGCAAGGGACGCGCAAATCGATTCAGTGCTGATGGCACGTGACTTTACTCTCCGTGTCGCGAGCGCGCAAAGTGCACGTGCTTAATAGTACGTGTGAACAACGCAAGTGTGCACGTTAAGTCAACACGTGATGATAGCGTGTGAGCTAAGCGCCATGCATAAGGACATGTCACACATTCTTAAAGGAGGTTGTAACGGACACAACTGCCATATAGGGAAACGAAATTATTCTCGCCACAACTGCCAAATAGGGGAAGAATCGGATACAAGGAATTGGATCCAAGTTCAAATATAGAAATGAATCGGATACAGGAAGAAACGGATACACGGAATCGGATACAAGTCCAAATAAGGAAATGAATCGGATACACTGTAATGACAGATTACGATACAACTTATGAGCTGTGGAGATCGAATATTCGTACAAAAAAACTAAGGTGGTTGTCAACAATCAAGGAGAAAAAACATCATCAGGATGCTGCATAATGCCTAGCCACGAGCTGCCTTAGCCCACGCCTCCAGGATGGCAGCCTCTATGTCACTTTCAGGCAGGTCCAATGGCAGGGCGAGCGTCGTCAGCTTCGCGTCAGAGTTCTTGGCTGCCAATTTGCGCAGCCCCTGGTGATCTGCATCGATGTTGGGCTGCAGAACGATGTTCCTGTAGAGCTTGTTGTCCTTCTCAAAAAGCTGTCCATAGTCCCAGCGACAACCAATAGCCTTGTCCAATTGCTTGTTCGTAGGCCATGCGCGACTACCAGGAGAAGCGGTCTTGGCCTTCGCAACAAGTTTTGATATGCCTTTTTTGTCCTAAAGCATGTATTCATGAGAAGCCTGGTAGAGACAACAACGATGAAGACTAACGTTCTGGAAAGCCTTCTTAATCGTACCCGTGAAGAATGAGGAGAATCCTCCTGACATCGTGGATACCTAATGACGGGAAGGTAGACGTTTTAGCATAAGTTAGCGCAAGCAAATTATACACAACATACAATGAATTAGATGAGTCTTTTCTGAAGTAGGGATGAAGCAAGGGGAAGTCGATTTCTAACGATCATACTAGCTGAACGCCATTCTTATATACCTTTTCGTTTGTTAGGTTGAAGATGTTCGCCGGGGAAGAAGGAAGAAGGTCCGGCTGAGGTACATTAGACCTTCAGATCTTGTCCCTAACAGAACAGTAGCCGCAAGGGACGTTGGTTTGTACCACCAATACCTGGAAAGGGTGTTGTATGAGGAAAGGGTTCAAGCCTCTCTCCTGTGTGCGCCGACCATGAGGCAGCCTGAGCGAAGGACAGCAGATTTCCCCTCATCGCCCTAAAGGACCAGATCTCATCCACTACCTTTTTCTTCTAAAATGAAATAGCTATGAGAGCATTTGAGTTGACGTTGGGTATTGCGCCAATGAGTTCCCTTTTTAAAAGAGGACACTGGAATCTTGAACTACGGTCATGGGTTTCGCAGCCGTACTAATACCACTGCAACAAGCATCAGTATCCTGAACCTCCCATAGTTATGGCAAGGAAGAATATTATTAGCTGGCCAAGTTCAGGAGTCAAAGCAATCACATATAACACACATTTGGCCTTTGGGAGTTCGGATATCCAGGTACGCGTCCCGGCGGAGATGAGAAAAAAACCTTTCGCCAGTCCTTGCTGATAACATGTGTATCGTACAGATTAGCGAGTTCACCAATCACAGGACAGAAAGCGAAGAATGACTAGGCCATCAGGTACTGTAGTAATGGTTTCATAGTTGGAGTTACGTGGCGGTAAATGACGATAGTTTCGGTAGTGGCCTTAGCTGTATGAGTCGGTTGCCGCATAATTCAGGGATGGAAAAGCAGTGGATGTTGTCCAAGTCCTCATGCCCTTGCCACATAACCTTTTTGAGCTCAGACGAAGTATGTGGCGATCGCAACCAAAACGGTAGTGAGGCGACAGAAGCAGTTCAAGTTCAAGTTGCTCCGACTCGGAGTCCGAGTCAGTGCCAGTGTGGGAATTCACTGACTCGGAACCACAAATAGTAGGTGGCGTCGATCAACTAAGTAACATTTATATCTCAGGCTTTTCCAGTGACCCGGCGATGTGGACAGCTTCAACTGGTTGTCGTCCAAGTGCTTTCCGTCTACGCTGCACTCCAAACACTCTCTACAATAATAATCTTAGTACTATGAACCTACGCTTCTTCAGGCGATGGACACAAGCGCATAATAAACGATTTGGTTCGAATAGTTCCAACCCACCGAATTCAGACGGAGGTACGTATAATTATTGTTAGAGTATCAAGTCTAGTCGATAACACTATTTCTAAGACAAGGAAAATGACTTTGAAAGCTTCTACCGCTGTACAGAATGTCGATGGCTGTTTAACGAAGAGAAAAGTGCGGTAGGTTTATTTTCTGCTTAGCTGCTGCTCTGAATGTCCCTCAGATCGCGAATTACGATACGTTAAGTTCCATGTTCCGGCACTTAAGAAATTTGCTGCTGAAGCTGTTGGGGCCAAGGAATGTATACACATGGAGAAATTGACTGAAGGTGAAAACAATGCTGCATCGTGCAATCAATCATCTCTGACCGTCGTTTCTAGGTTCATTCAATAAGATTTTCACTCTTCGTTTCGACAACGACTCTGAGGTAATAGTCCGTATTCCATGCCCAATCGCGGGCCCATCGCATCTGGTCGTGGCTAGCGAGGCCGCAACATTATCGTTTGCTCGAGAGTGCTTACAACTTCCCGTTCCGAGAGTTCTTGCCTGGAGCTCGAAGGAACAAGATCGTAATTCTGTTGGCACTGACTTTATGATTATGGAAAAGATGCATGGTGTTCCACTAGCTGACCGCCTAGATGAATTGGACGGAGACGATGCTCGTCCACTGATAGAGGAGTACTTGAATATCGAGGAACGGTTTTCAAGCGAGGAATTCTCGCAAATCGGAAGTCTGTATTTTAAAGAGGATGTCGCAGAAGACTTACAGGCTCGCCCTCTTTATGCAAATGGATCTGATGTAAATGAGAAGTCAGAGAAGTACCGCATCGGACCTACTGTCCAGAGAGAATTCTGGAGAGGCGAGAGGGCGAGTATGAATATTGATCGAGGACCTTGTAAGCAAGAACGGATTTATCACGGCTCTTTTTCTGACGTACTTGAAGGGCCAGACCTCGCTTCGTACTTACGGAGCATCATTAGCTGTGAGAGAGAATGGTTGAAGACATGTGCGCGCCCTCGGCAAAGGAAGGATCCATTTCGTCTGTCGGCCGAGGAGAATAACGTCGATGTACACCTAGGACTGCTTGACCGTCTTGAAACGATGATTCCGCATATCGATCTTCCAGCTTTAGTCTCGCCTCCGACTATTTGGCATCCTGATTTGCATGGACACAATATTCTTGTCACAGAAACCGGATTTCCGAAGATTGTCGGTGTCATTGACTGGCAGCATACGCTTATCCTTCCATACATCCTCCAAGCTACCTTCCCATACGCCTTCCATTATCAGGGCCACCTCTTAGATGTCGACACCGACGAGGAAGCAGCGGTGCTATCCAAAATCGCTAAAGAGCCCCCAGAGGTCCAAGCCGACTATCGACAGCATCTAAAGCTCGTCGCTCGACATCGACTATTCAACAGAATGGTCAAAGAGACTGATCGTAGGCGGTCCCTCATCATGTCCTCTCCAATGCAGACAACGTTCCTCGGTATAGTCAGGTATGGACTGAGGTCATGGACAGATGGCGCTTATGGTCTGCGCCACGCATTACTGGGATTATTGGATGAGTGGGATTTGATCTCGGATGGCATGGATTGCCCGGTTACATTCTCCGAGGAAGAAATCGATTTGCATTGCAAGGTCCTCGAGAAGGGTGAAAGTAGAGCTCAACGCCGTATCATTTTGTGCGACGAAATTGGTTGCAACCCCGACGGAGGAATCAAGCCTGAAGCGTACGACGAGGTGAAGACGAAAGCCGAAGCACGTCAAAAGAAGTGGTCGTCCGAGGAACTTGGGCCATGGCCATTGCAGGACGGCGCTTGGACGTCTTTGTTATGATCACTAGTGGAAAAGAACGATTTTCATCTTGACGATTGGTACCTTTTGTGTGGAAATGGTTCAGCTTATTGGACGGCGCTACCTATGGAGACTATGTCAAATTTAGCTTCTTGTTTAATGATCTTCGTCCAGGACAGCTACATAGGCTATGCCATATAAGAGAAAAAGATGTTGTCTGTAAGTGAAAATCAAAACGAGGAAGTAACATCAAGGATAGATCTTCCTGCTAATTAGTCATGTATCATTGTTATAGTATTTGGATACTTTGAGAATGATTTCAGTAGAACATCAATTTTAGAACTTACTACATTCTTTGACAACGGTCCATATTTGGGACCGCAAGTGCTCCATGGCGGCGCCCATGCCTCTGTAGCAAGTATCGCAGAGCGGCCTGACGAAAAGGCCGCCTACAAGTGCCGCCGCTGCCGCATGCAGCCGCCTACAACTTGAAGTATCGCCGCTGCCGCATGCATGACTGCAGACACGGAACCAATGATAAATAAGATAAAATACTGTAGAAATTAATGAAGTCATTGCATGTGCCACAGCTGTCCAAACTGCCGCATGCAGTGCCGCCTACCTGTCAAAACTGCCGCCTACCTGTCAAAAATGCCGCATGCAAACCCTGGCACAGCCACTGAAGTGCCGCATACACTACCGCATACAGGCTTGAAGACTGCAGTCAAGCCGCATGCAGAGTTGCAACGGGGTCCCGAACCTTCCCAAAGCGTACTAGACTCAGGTACAAACACAGCCATGCATTCAGTTTCCCACAGCCACTCATCAAATTGTAGATCTTGCATACGACAATATGATTACTTGCATAGCAGAAGTAGTTTAGATATAAAACAATCACAGTACTGTCTATTGTAATGTACTAATAAGATATAAAATAAATGATAATTAACTACGAGAAATAGAGACCAAAATGGCACATGTATAGAAGGTGTAGGAAGTCGATGAGAAGTCTTCGTAAAACTTGTCAATGCCCGTTACCCGGTTTTCGGTAATCCTTCAAGTTGTCCGCTTGTCCCCTCAGGCTGTTCTTGGACACCAAGTCACACAGTATATTTGTCCTGATTTTAACTTAACAACACTTAATATAATACTTTCAACTAACTTAATACACCCAATATTGACTTAAGTAAATTGTATGAGAATATATTTACTAAAGAGTGACCCAGACCATAGTCTCGTGACATTTATTTGGTCTTAGATAGATCTGAGATATTATCGGGGCTCTTGCCCCCGGTCACTTACGAGACCGTAGGCGGCACTTTGTACAATGACCGCCTACGCCTACTTAGTACTACTGCATGCGGTCCTGTATAGCCGCCTACTGCATGCGGCAGCGGCGGTACTTGTAGGCGGCCTTTTCGTACAGCCGCTCGCAGAGCTTGGATCAAGCCTGCCAATCACTCAACTTCGCATTACTATGTGCCCAAGACACGCTTTAGACATTATCCACAGCGCAAAATTTGAGCTGTAAGTATTCGCGACGTTCAGAGAATAATTCAGGATCATCCTCGTTGTTCGTACATTTATCGTAAGTGACGTCAGGTATTTCAAGCGGTAGATACTTCTCAGGCTATTGTCTGATCAATTCTCGCAACTTCCCAAGCAACATGTGGTCCTCTTTTGACAGAAGATGCCAGCGATCACACTTTGTACGCGACTTCCCAGCTTCGGCCCTCTTATCTTGCGAATACGTTTTATCCCTATCGCTTTCATATGGTGTACGCAAAAGCTCTAGGAAGGCGGCGGGTAGAATATCATACAATCCAAAGCGCTTTGCGAAGTTGATGGCGACGATGGGTTCCGATAACTTTGTCTTTCGACATGTAAATGTAAATGTAAGTGCCGGCCCGGGAACTTGTCCTTTATGGACCTTTACTAATTGTTCATTTGCTTTGTCCCATTTCTCAAGTGTTTTTGGCCAGTCGGCTTCAACGCGCTCGACTATATCATGATGCTTTACAATGGCCTCGACTTCGTATTTGCATGTCATTTCCATGAGAGGGAGAAAGCGTATGGGCGTATCGCTGTCTCGGAATTTCAGTGGGGCGGGCTGAAGGAGGGAAGATCAGATGAATTCAAGATAAAGACAAGAGATGAGAATACGCACAGTAGGTCATAGAAGACTCCCAGTAGTTGCTCGACCTGTTCCACGGTATCTGAGAGCTCAACAATGGGTACACCTTCGTACTCGTCGTCTACGAGTTTGCGTTGATCAAGATCTGGATATGAAAGCTCCAAGTTCTTACCTTGGCGTTCCGAATGGTTGGTGACATCCAGAAGGGAGAACATGCCACCGAAAACCGGAGAGTGTTTCAACAGTATACTCTTGTGGACACGGAAAAGGACGCGCTTCAATGAGGGAGTGCTTCCAGAGACATCAATGGAGCCCTCCTCTGTCCTCCTTCGCTTCTTTCTTCTGTCCGGATTCACATCTGTTGCTCGAGTATGCTTCGCACCATGGCAGCGGTTGTATCGAAATCACATCCTCGTTCGCCAACAGAGTTAGATGCATTCAAGTTGGTGGCGCAGAGGATTATGTTCCCACCCAGTGAACCATAGGCTCGCAAGCCAGCCGTTAGTGTAGTGTTGTAGTAACGGCTGGTACGACTCAATCAGAAGTGGCCGAGTAACGTCAGAGCTCCTCCATATTTCCTAAAACGTATTCTCCCTTTGAGGAAGGACCCTAAGCTGTGAGAAAGTAAGACAAAACGAGTGCTAAAGTCACACGCGATTTGCGCCGGTCATAGTCGCGTCGCGCCGCCGCGCCTATACGCGCCTCTTTTCCTACTACAACGTACCACGACGTCGTATTTATGTCAGAAACAATTATAGCAATGGCATCTGGATTCGTTAACAATGCTGAGGTGAATGCGACAGTCTTTCCGCTGCCCGTGCCTACGTCGAGCACAACATCCTGACCCTTCAAAATAGCTGCAGCTGAGTCTATTTGCCACCCGAAAGGGATGAATCCAAAAGCCAGTTGACCAAGCGACCTCGATGTGTCTCTATTGACTCTTATGTTCTTGTAGGGCCTCATAGTGTTAGGTAGTTAACAAGTAGCACAAAAATCTGTATGTATTCGCTATCTGATTCTAATACAAGTCGAATTTCAAAAAAAAAAGGAGTGACCGGGACTCGGGAAGCCACCGGCAACCTAAGGACCCTGTGAAAATCTGCCACCATTAAGCTGAATAATCAGGCACATTGTGACCGATGGGTCACAATGGCGTTACAGGCCTCTTTCTGATTGAGTCATACCAGTCGTTTCTATTTGACACAAACGACTGGTTTACGAGTCTAAGTGAACCAGAACTTCTCGTGCTTTACGCCTTCGGCAGACATTGAAGATGTTTCGAAAAAGAGTAACGGGTGATAAAGGTAGGTGGAGAACGTGTTTACGCGTTGTTTGTTCAATTCCGTTTACTCGATAGCCACCTCCAAGTACTTAACCACTTACGCCGAAAGACAGTATAAAGCGCAGATCATATATACAATGTGGAAGACTGGACTGACTTCGTGCTACACGTGAAATACGACAAAGAAGTAAACAGGCTTCTCGATCTCATAAAGAGACCAGGAGGTTGAAGAACCCCAAGAAACAGGAAGACTACTACGATTTACTTAGGATGAGAATAGTACACGAGCCTCAAGAGTGATGTACGATCTGCTAACAAGTCAAGCAACACATTTCAAAGGAGGTATTGATTGAGAGGGGAGTCCTTAAATATCGTATTTTACATAATGCTGCAGATCGTTCTCTACCTCGTCTTTTACGCTTGGTCAGGAATAATAGGGTACCATTTGTTGAAGATGTTCTTCGGGTCGTATTTCTTCTTCAGTTCTTGGAGTTTAGGATAATTGGGGCCAAAAAGCTGCTTCGCTTTATCTGCTGACGTCGTAGCGCCGCCGTCCGCTAAACGAGGTTCAAATGAGACATGCGGAAGTAGAAACACTGTGAAATGAAAACACTTACAATAATTCCCATATGCCCTAGGCTCAGCACTCGATCCGGACCCATCGTCTTCCCTCCCTTCAGCCTCGACGATCTTCGAGAACGCAGTCACCCCCTCCTTCGCTTTCTTCTCGTTCTCGGGTGTGTTCTCGTCCCCGGGCCAGGTGCACACCGACAAGACGTTCAGGTCCGACCCACGACCGTAAAACGCCATCGCGGAGTTCGGAATCTCGAGCACTTTCTTCATAGAAACATACTCAAATGACACCATGTAGTTGTGCGTCCCTTGCGGTTGCTCTACTATTTTCTTGAATGCGGCCGAGGCTGTACGAGTGAAAGTACTGGGATCTGCTACGGAGAGTTTGGCACCGCGAAGGTATCGGCATGATCCATGGTCAACGGAATCGTTCTGCGAGATAATAAAGGTGAGCACACTAGTGTTTCAGCACGAAGGATGTCGCAAGACTTACGATCAGAGAGTTCTGTCGTTCATATGGAATTTCACCAGTTTTATCAATTGGTTCTATAAGAAACGTCAGTATTCATCGAGGCGGGGAAATAAAGATTGCCTACTGAGGTCAAGGAATGGTTTGAAACGTTTCCTTCCCTCTTCCTCTGAGCCATTATGGAAGACGATTGCGAGAATAACAGGCTAAGACACAAGGTCTTTAACTTTTGTACATGTACATATGGAAAGTCCTGCACAACTCACCTTACTCAAAGGAGGCGGTGCCACTGCCATGAAGTGATACATGGCTTCCTTCTCGTAAGGGCCTTTGTTCCACCAGTCTTCCGTTACAGCAAGTAGGGCTTCCAGTTGCTCCTCGACGAAGATCAAAGCTCCGGAATAGACAGTGCGGCGTTGCTCATGCAGCCTGAATACGAACTCGGTACAAACGCCAAAGTTACCACCCCCACCTCGCACAGCCCAGAATAGGTCTGCATTCTCGGACTCGTTCGCAGTTACTATCGAACCGTCAGCTAAAACCACTTCGACCTGTATGGCAGGTTTATTGAGCGAACATCGTTCATAACATTAGCGGATATATCACACCTGGACTATGTTGTCGATCGTCAGTCCGTGCTCAGGTGTCAGCCATCCGTATCCACCACCAAGAGTCAGACTATTGATGCGACATCAAAAGGCGGATAGTTCGGAAAGTGAAAGAAATGAACTTACCCCCCTACACCGGTCTGTGCAAAATGACCTCAGATTTCAGAAGCCGTAATCTGAGTACAAGAAATAAGTTTGCTTACATGGTTCACAGTACCTCCGACGCCAGCCAAGCCATACTTGATAGCAGTTTCATCAACTGTCTTCCAAACGGCACCACCTCCTACATAACCGAGCTTCTTATCGGGATCAACGCGTACTCCGCCCAGGTACTTCGACAGATCAATGACTAGACCTCCATCGGAAGACGAGGCGCCAGTGACATTGTGACCACCGCCACGGACAGCAAGAGAGAGACCTTCTGCTATAGCATATTTAATTGCCTGAGACACGTCTTGCGCGTCCTTGACGAAAGCTACGAGCTTGGCCTTGCGAATAGCATTTTTGGCCCAGCGAGCGATCGCTTCCTCATAGTCAGCATCGACCGAAGTCACGATGTCGCCTTTAAATGAGGTTTTGAAGGAGTCGAGGTTGGCCATTGCGAATGATGGGAACGATGCTAAGCAACTCCCGATGTCTTGAGCACTTTTGTACCTCTTAACAGAGCGGAATCTATCGCGAGAACAAAGATATAGTGCGTCAGCATACTGTACTAACGGTACCCGAAGCTATTTCGACAATCACTATCGATAGTCAAGCTTTGTGTTCCAAGGGACAATTCATTCGTTCTATCCAATTGGAAGTAACGCAGGCCATCACAGTTCCCTCAGGCGTTGCATTCCAAGGCCGACTCGGATGGCATTAACTGCGGTAAACCACCGCCGAAGACATGCGTGCCACTGCCATCAGAAACTAAGCGGCAGCTTGCGCGCATCACAAGGGCTTGATGGGCGTCGCTCTGAATGAATGTTCATGAATAAGAGCAGGGTGCAACGTCTCGGTCGCCATCGTAAGGGCCATCTGATAGCTGGCTCTTCCTTTGGCTACGCCGCTACGGAGAGCCAAATTGTAGTCGATAAGTCTTGATCGCAACTGAGTAAAGTGGAAGTGTGTCCCAACTTGAAGCCCGAGTTTGAGCCTGCCACCAAAGACCGATGGGTATGGGCTTTGTCTGAAATGGTGTTCGTTGACACTGGCTGTAGGACGTGGATATGAGGATAGTGCGTGAACTTGAACGTAGAGAAAATGAACCTGGGTGAGACTGTAAGCTCACCGTGATGTCGTTCCTTCCCCGTTCTTCTCATCCCCGTGCGCAGCGAAGTCCAGCTCATGCGGCGGCGCGAGCCAGCGGTCCCACATCGTCGTCTTTCCACCAAAGTCGCGAGAATTATGTTCCATCTGTAAACCAGAACTTCTCGTGCAGCTGCTTAACGCCTTCGACAAACAATGAAGCTATTTCAAAAAGCAGTGGTGTAGAAAGAAAGTTATGAAACAACCCACAGGGCACTGCCAGCCTGAGTAGCAGTGGCTGTGCCAGTATAGTCTAACTCAGCCGACAACGTTGTGTAAAATCACCCTTGGGCCTTGATAATATCACAAATAGTCAAGAAAAACATAATACTGTATGCATGTAAGTCAACTACTGCCAGTGTGTGAACCAACAAATACTCACATTCAGTACCAACTACTACAATGTTTCAAGGAGTGAATTCAAGTTGAATGCAATTTCATAACGGCCCTTTGGGAAATCATAACGAGAACTTCGAATTGAAGTAATGGTCGACAGACGCAAGCACGTAGTAGTCTAAAGACAGGCCCATTGAGAATTTGGTCACTGCGCGAGGCCATTGCATTGGCTAAGGTCACCCATGCACGGTAAGTGGTTGTCAACCTAGAGAATGTTGTACCTTTCGGTGCCCTTCCTCAAGCCCGCAGAAGACCAAAGATCATCATTCCGGATAATCTCTTCTACAGGCGCACAGGGCTCCTTTTTATGGCGAGGCCAGTCGTTCACCTGGCATTCTTTCTATAAACCGACCGATGTCAGGAGATTGAACAGATCGTCATGGATATAAAAGCGGTTTAGGAATCGGTTTAAAATGAACTCACAGAACAATATGACGTCCATTTGCACCTGCCACACGCCTTCAGAGGAGATTTTTCCTCGCTGAAAAGCCAAGGCTTTCCGCAGCTCGGACTAGCACAGAAAGCGCGGGCGCGAGTGACAGTAAGCTCATTATCTAGTTCTTTGAACTGTTGTTCGTTGAGCTCTGGACCATCGTCCTCTATATCATCAGATAGTTTCTTATACAAGTCGATGTTGTGAGCCAGAGCGTAGTCGTTCATCCGGCGCAAGGTATAAACCATGATTTGCTTGTCTGTAGGGCCAAGCATGGAATCTCGACGTCCCTCAACGACCATTTCTCGAGCGTTCTTTGTGGCAAGTTCATCGTGCAAGAATGGACAGTCGCCATTTAGGCAGCCTGAGGCCCGGGCGAAGTACTGTAGCTCATAGTTCAGAAAGTGCGCGAAGTGCGGCGGAGAGGCTCACCAAACATTGTATATCGCTCTCCGGGAATCCATTAGTTTTAAGCCTGGCGAAATACGAATCCCACTCTGAATTTCCAGTTGTCTTAGCCTTGCTGTGGTAGTGCAGCATGATATTGAAGAAAGCCCTGGGGTCGCGCAGAACAGCATCAAGTACTCCACCCTCCAAGATTCTGTAGTCCGACTGCATCAAACGATGGTAATGTTCGACGTCTGCCGGCAGAAGTGTTCCGTCTTCTCGTGGATGCAGTTTTATCCCAGTCACAGGTGCCAGATTGAATTCCATGTAGGAGCTAAAGTCAAGTGCTTGCCTTTGGAAGAGCTGGCCTCTTGACCTGTCTGGCTTGACATCGATCAGAAGCTTGAACTTCCCCAGAATCGAGGCACGCAAGTAATGTAAGCGTTCGAGGTTTATCTCTCCCTGCAGCTTGCCCTGATCATAGGCTTTGGTGCCTGGAAGTGGATGAGAATGCGTTGACCTGTACGGGCTTTCACTCAACATTTGTGTTGTGCTGAGACGCTGAGGTAGATAGAGTATGCCACCCAACAAATTTCAAATCAATGTTTGTGGCTGTGTAGTTCGAGCAGTTGAATATGAGATTATGACATACGGAGTTCTAGTAGCACCCATAAATCTAGAATTCAGAAGAGCTAACCCTTGATTGTAATTCTTCAACTGAGAGATTTAGGCAGAAAAGCAGCTCCCGAGAGTCGAGAGTGCAATAAATAGGACATAGCGGGGCGCGTCGGACGTAGACAATGGTTCCGTTCCAACGACGAAGCACTATTGTCAAAGTCCGGTCGAGGCGTTGAAGTGAAGCGGGTTCCGGCGAGGGCCAATAACGCGAGGTGAAAATTTGGTTGGCCTGGCGGGTCTGCAGGCCAACTCGCCATGTGAAATCACCAATTCTCGTGCTGCCATTCGACACTCGACATCGGGTGCAGCTGATGAGAGGTAGTCGAGCGTTTCAAGTATTCATGCGCAAGTGAAATCAACACATCTGTGATATCGGCGAGCATCAACATGATGGAAGGAAGGAGAAAGATGAGCAGAATAAATAAATAAAATATGAAAGCATAAAATACTCAAGCTCGGCCGGATTCGGAAGGTGTTCCCGGATTTAATAACGCAGGCCCGCTGATTGGGCAGCAGAAGAGAAGCCGGAGTCGGCCATATGCGGCCATAATACGGCCGAAGCCGGCAGAGGAGGGACAAAGATAAACACGCGCCAAATAAAAAATAGAGTGGACATCACTCGTCTTCGTCACTGCTCCTCATCCTCCTTCCACCGTCATCCTCGAACTGGTCTGCCCGTCCTCGTCGTGAGAGACGTCGCCGACGATGTTCAACCTCGCAAACAGGACCGCCTATGCGGTCAAGCAGGCAAAGCGTCTTGCTCGTGGGCTCGCAACAGCGGCACCTCGCATCGGCGACACCAAGGTGCCAATGAGCCGGCTCGAGCCCAACAACTTCATCAACTACCAGCGCATTGAGGACAACCTCGCCATCGTGCGCTCAAGGTCAGTGTGCATCCAGAGAGCTTTACTGAGCGTGGCGCTTATGGTTGTAACAGGTTGAACCGTCCTCTGACGTTATCAGAGAAGATTTTGTATGGACATCTTGACGACCCGCACAATCAGGATATTGTGCGGGGAACGAGCTACTTGAAGCTCAGGCCAGATGTGAGTGCAATCGCTTTTAGCAAGCGCCTGCCCCGTGCCCTTGTACGAGTTGGAAGGAGTATAAATGATATTTGATCTTCATGACCGGTTATCTATGCTGCCTTTTCCCCGGAAACGCTGAGCGCATGCGGTGGCGAGAGCTCAATCTTTCGTTTCTTTTCAACTCATGCCTAACAACTTTCTCCACAGCGGGTTGCTTGCCAGGATGCAACAGCACAGGTACGCGCACTTCCGCTTGAACAGTTTTGACGATGACTAAATGCACGCTTCCAGATGGCAATTCTTCAATTCATGTCATCGGGCATGGATACTGTCGCGGTCCCGAGCACAGTACACTGTGATCATCTTATCGAAGCCCAGATCGGTGGTGTGCCTGATTTGGAGCGGGCGGTCAATACGAACAAGGAGGTTTACGATTTCCTGGCTACCGCAACGGCAAAATACGGCATGGGCTTCTGGCGACCTGGCTCTGGTATCATCCACCAGATTATTCTCGAAAACTATGCATTCCCGGGTGGACTGATGATTGGCACGGACTCGCACACTCCTAATGCTGGTGGTCTTGGTATGGTCGCATGCGGTGTCGGTGGTGCCGATGCTGTCGACGTTATGGCCGACTTACCTTGGGAGCTCAAGTGCCCGAAGGTCATTGGTGTACGACTCACTGGCAAGATTGGCGGCTGGACTACTCCTAAGGGTATGTTATACTTGAACTTTTTCTATACTTTGCTATGCTAACTCATGCTTGTAGATGTTATCCTCAAGGTTGCTGGTATTCTCACGGTCAAGGGTGGTACTGGTGCGATCGTCGAGTACAACGGTCCTGGTGTTGAGTCCCTCTCTTGCACGGGTATGGCAACGATCTGCAACATGGGTGCAGAAATTGGTGCGACCACATCTTTGTTCCCGTTCAACCACCGCATGGTCGACTATTTGAATGCCACGAAGCGCGGTGATATTGCGGCATACTCCCAGCAGTTCCAGCACAACTTGCAACCAGACCAGGGTGCCGAGTACGACCAGCTCATCGAAATTGTGCGTATTTCCGGCACATTGACGTGCTGTTTTCCTTTCTTCCCTTCTCGATGCTTACGTCATTTTCTTCATTTTTGGCATACGCACCTAACAGAACCTCTCGGAACTCGAGCCGCATATCAATGGCCCGTTCACTCCCGATCTCGCTACCCCGGTGTCGAAGTTCGCCGAGGCCGTCAAGGCAAACGGATGGCCAGAGGAACTCAAGGTCGGTCTCATTGGCTCTTGCACAAACTCGTCGTATGAGGACATGAGCCGCTCCGCCTCGATCGCGAAGGAAGCACGCGACCATGGTCTTACAACCAAGAGCAAGTTCACGATCACCCCCGGTTCCGAGCAGGTCCGCGCTACGATTGAGCGCGATGGCCAGATTGAGATCTTCGAGTCTGTGGGCGGCCTCGTCCTTGCGAACGCGTGCGGCCCCTGCATTGGTCAGTGGGATCGTCAGGATGTCAAGAAGGGCGAGAAGAACTCCAGTGCGTAGCTCTCACTCCAGCCTTATTCTTGGCGTCGGATTTAAATTTATTTTTGTTTTGTATAGTTATCACCTCGTACAACCGTAACTTCACCGGCCGTAACGACGCTAACCCCGCCACCCATGCCTTCGTCGCTTCTCCGGATATCGTCACTGCGTTCGCGTTCGCCGGCAAGCTTACCTTCAACCCGTTGACGGATGAGCTCATTGGTGCGGATGGCAAGCCCTTCAAGTTCACCGACCCATCTGGCAACGAGCTTCCTCCTCGCGGTTATGACCCTGGCCAGAACACCTTCCAGGCCCCTCCTGAGGACCGTGCGAGCGTCCAGGTTGCGATCGACCCGAAGAGCGACCGTCTTCAGAAGCTCGAGCCATTCAAGCCTTGGGATGGCAAGACCCCTGAGGACCTCCCGATTTTGATCAAGGTCAAGGGCAAGTGCAGTACGTAGCTGTTATTCACTGCTCGGCATGACTACAGTTCTCAACGTTTCTTTGTTTCTTTGTAGCAACTGACCATATCTCCGCTGGTGGTCCCTGGCTCAAGTACCGTGGCCATCTCGAGAACATCTCCCAGAACTGCCTCATCGGCGCCATCAACGCCGAGAACGGCGAGGCGAACAAGGTCCGCAACCAGATTACAGGCTCATGGGGCGGCGTCCCGCAGGTCGCGGCCGAGTACAGGGACAAGGGCATCAAGTGGGTCGTCATCGGCGACTCAAATTACGGTGAAGGTTCTTCGCGTGAACACGCTGCGCTCGAGCCGCGCTTCCTCGGCGGCCTCGCGGTCATCGTCAAGTCCTTCGCGCGCATCCACGAGACGAACTTGAAGAAGCAGGGCATGCTCGCACTGACGTTCGCGAACCCGGACGACTACGAGAAGATCCGCTCGGACGACCGTGTGGATATTCTTGGTCTTGAGTCTTTTGCGCCCGGCAAGAACTTGACCCTTCGTGTTAAGCACAGCGACGGATCGAAAGAGGAGATCGAGCTCGCGCACTCCTTCAACGAGGGCCAGATTGAATGGTTCAAGGCTGGCTCGGCTCTTAACCTCGTACGTGCTTTCGTTCCTCTTTCTCAATTTCATTGCTGATATGTTTTATTTTCTCAACTCACAGATGGCGAAGAAGGCGAAGGGCGGCCAGTAAATAAAAGTCATGAAAGAAGTCCGAACTCAAACGCGCACTCTTATATCATTCTCATACAGCTTTTCTTGCTCTGACTCCTTTCTTTTTTCCCCCTTTTCTTACCTCTTAATTTCCATGTGCATATTCCTATCGCTACCCATTATGTGTGCCTCACTGTAATACATAGCCAAAAGGAATACAAGACTCTTTCACATAGACTAAAAATCACTTGACAATGTTGGATTATTGTTTCTGAGTGTCGTGATACATGTGCATTGGGTGCCCATGATGTAAGTGGTCAAGCCTCAACGTCCCGCATAGCCGAAACTCGTGCCAGAAAGGCCCTTCGCAACTATCGCGAATTGCGAGGCAGCATCGCGAGTGCGTTTGGTTGATCGCGACCTGGGTAGAGATCCAGGTGATAAGTTAGGTACTACGATAAATAGTTCGGAAACATACGCAAGTATGGCCTTCGCAAACTTCTCCTTGTCCTCCTTGCTTGCTTTGGTCGGAATGAAATCAGCCTAGATGTATCAATTTTCGCGCATCAGTGGATTTAGGGCGAAGAACGTGAACAACGAAAACGTACGGCGAACAGGACCTCTGGGACCCAAACTCGGCACTCCTCGGTGCACCGCTGGACGAGCGCCACGAGCAGGTCCACGAGGTTCTGGGACGTGGAGGACGGGGAGGCGCCGGCGATGCCGCAGAGGATGGCGTGCAGGATGGACCGGCCGTGCGCGCGGATGACGGCCTTGCCCTGCTCGGAGAGCGCTTCGACGGGGATCGTCCGGCTAATGAAGCGCACGATGAACGTGCAGGCGGCTACGAGGGAATACCGCTCTTGGAGCGTGAGTGCGCGGACGGTGCATTGGATCAAGGCGTCCAGGGCTGCTGGTGGGAGTCGGAAGAGGAGGGGCGCGAAGTGTTGTACGACCTGGATGTGCACGCACGTGAGTTAATATAATTTAGAGAGCATTTGGATTCTACTGACCATCTCCATGCAGCTGAAGAAATCTTGGACGATGTCCGGATTCTGAACAGAGCCTTGTCAGCAAATGATACACATTGCACAAACGATATCCAGTGGACACACGTTTTCCATTGCCCCGTTCTCTCCCAAGAAGCTTAAGGACACATCAAGGATGATCGGTAGCGCATTCAGTACCGTAGCATTTGCCTCCTCCGTAGGAACGGCGATTAAACTCGTAAATGACGGTGGGTCGAGTTGACTGATCAGCTTCTTTGCTTGTGTCAGCCATACAGCATTGAGGTTTTGCTGCAGTGCAGCGCACACAAGATGTAGCAAAGGTCCAGGTGGTAGACTTATGAGGGTCATGTCCGATGGTAATGACGTTATCGCTACGATGAGGTTGCTTAAAGTCTATCAGAATTGAGGGTAATCAGATAAGATTCAGTCTGAGTGAAAGCGACCAAGCCCACATCTGCCGTTGTCGCATCTCCCGACCATAGAGCCATGACGCCTCGAATGCCCTCCATAATCGCCTCGCGTAGCCGTACCATCCTAGGATCATCTCTTGCGCGCTGTAATCTTTCAAATTCAGCCTTGTCCTGCGCGTTGTCATCAAATGCGAAAAGGACGTCGGATGTACGGGTCAGGCCCTTAGCACATCCTGTCAAGGTCTGAAGCTGTAAGATAGCCAAGTTTCGCGCATCTTCCGGGAGCTAAAGGAAATGTTCAATTGATATGATTAACATAGCCACATCGACCACGCGTACCTGACCAACTGAGGTGAGAGCTTCCGCTAATTTAGCTACGACTGGACTAATTATTGCCTGAAGAAGGGCGGTACGTTATGAGTATGTTAAGATATGGGAAGGAACGTGCTCACGTCTACTGGTTCAACCTCTTCCTCCGGAGGAAGGGCTTGTATAACACTGGAGATCGATTGTATAACTTTCGTTTTCTCAGAATCCTAAGAAGAAAGTTAACGAATTGATATAGGTTGCGACACGGGAAAACACTGTTTGACGCAACTGGTATCGCCGGTAAACGCGCATGTAACTGTCCGAACGATGCAATATGTTTAGCGAGTTTCTGTCGGTTAGAGTCGCAGAGGTCTCGAAGCGCATTGGCGGCCTGAAGACAAAGTGCAGGCTCGTCGAGGGCACCTACTACATAATTTAGGGCACCGAGCAGAAATCGCTCGTCGATAGGAACTGTGAACCAGGTCGCATATGTTCCTACAATTCATTTTTCGATAAGCAAAAAGACTGATATCTAGATGAAGTAGACTTGCCTATCAATACCAGCGTGGTGCGCCGCACCCGGTCATGACCAGTGGAAGGTAGACGACCTAGAATTTCGGGACCAAAAAGCCGCTCCATGTGAGGATTCGACATCAACTCAACAGCTTCCTGAACCGACATGATGCAATGCAAGATAGCCTCAATATTCTGTGGATGTGAAGAATGAGGCCTTCAACGAAGAATCATGAAGTTATGGACTATACTCACTTCCCACCCATCCCGAGGGTTACGGGAGACAAGTTCTTGGACTAGTTCATCGACTAGTGGTTTGAGCAAGTCCTGGCGCAAGATATAATATCTAGAGGCGACGTTTTAGTCCTAAAGCAGGGATTTACTAGAAATAAACACACGCGTTTATCAACGTATCCCCGACGTCTCTACGATAACTATGATAGAGTTAATGACATGTTTAGTCGCTAAGGTGGAACATAAGGCTTACGCATTAAACTTTTCCTTCTGATCTAAAGCAGCAGTAAGAATTATAAGCGCTGCAAAAGAAATTTATCACCAACCTTTTGTCCAACTGACAAGAATTGATTTGGGAGGCCATGTCACCTTCCTCTTTAACACCTGAACGAGGGCTTGGTATATCGGAACCGCAGCACCATGACTCACGGGTTCCTGCTCTTCCGCTTCGGTCGCCGTTTGCGCACTAGCTCCCAATGACTCTGCCCAATCGTCCAGGGCAGCCTCCACAGGGTCTGGTTGCGAGCTATAGTCAACACTCCATAGAGATTCCTGAAGGAGATACCAGAAACTGAGAGTCATTTCGCTCTCATCCTCATCAACGCCATAATACCCCGGGAGGGCGGTGTAGGTTGCGAGTAAGGATATGAAGTTCTGAACTCGGGGTGTAGTGAGGTGGGTGGCGAAGTACGCAATCGAGTGCTCTCCTAAAGCAACAAGGAGCTTGCAGAGAGAATGGGAGATTTCATCGACGGAAGCGCCTATCCGAAATACATTAATGCATAATTGGATGAGAAAGCGGTTTGTACCTACTCTCAACAGTTTGCTTCACTATCAGCATTCCATTCTGCTCAAGATAAACCATCAGTGGTTCGGTGAGGATTTTTGTCCCAGCGCCTTCCGATAGGAGGGAAGAAGAGAGAATCTCTTGAAGTACATCCGATGCACCAATGAACGTTGATTCATTGTTGAGCAGTCCTATCAGCACGGGAATGAACGCCGTTAGCTCACTTCAAAGATGTATTAATATGCATTCATTTTTACACAACAATATATGGCTATTGCTTACTCTCCGTTAAGCTGGCCAATCCAAGCTTCTAGACATTTGAATGCTGCATGTCTTTCGTTTTCAGTTGCTGATGGATTGGTGAGAGTCGAGCTAATTGCCTGGGTTACAATAGACGTCGCCTCTCGCAAAGAGTGTAGTATTTGAGCTCTGGAATGGGACTGCTCTATAACGGACTGGACGAGAGTCGGTTTGACACGCACTTGCTAGTTGACACCAAATCTGATGACCCGATTTCCTCTGCCGCTATTTCCATAAATTCCAAGATGTACTCTCCTCTCGCCCCAGTCCCTGACAGTGAAGTTACTACGTGTAAGATCCAGTCAGGCCATTTTGTCGGACGTCCAGGTACAAGTTTAAGCGCCAGCGATGTAATCTAGATTGAATTGGACATTAAGGGAGGGGGTTGCGATCGGTCACGGATCGTCGTCGGCAATCGTCATTGGGAGTGGTTTGATAAAGGGACGCACTGCGACGAAGAGCTTGCGAAGGGTCACTTTGTTCTTCCCGGCCGCCACAGAACGTCCGGCAATGTCGAGCAGAGCGTTGCGCA
Organism: Trichaptum fuscoviolaceum; assembly: GCA_910574455.1. Lineage (NCBI taxonomy): Eukaryota > Fungi > Basidiomycota > Agaricomycetes > Hymenochaetales > Trichaptaceae > Trichaptum > Trichaptum fuscoviolaceum. The sequence goes on along the minus strand of CAJSYZ010000009.1, from coordinate 3,351,654 downwards.
AGTCAAGAACATGATCCTGGGGAAAGCTATCCCTATAACAAAGCTTAACCATGGTCTCTAAGTTGTGCAGATGGACAGCGTACCAGTCCCGAGCGATCTTCACCTGTGCTGTATGCGCTCCAAAGAACTGAACATTCGGGTCTGGGTGGTCGAGCAAAGGCACAATCAAACCCCACGCCTCCGGACGCTTCTGCAGCTCAAAGAGCTCTTGCTGCGCTCGCCTAGATGTCTCAATGTCTTGCCCAGGTATATATGCATTTTGAATGATCTTGATAAACAGAAGTTAGCAGCTGAACCTTTGTCGCAGACGATCGGTTCTTCGGCTTACAAAAGCAGCCTGTTCAATGTCGGATTGCGGCAAAATTGGGAGCGAAGCCGACATTCCAGATGATTGGAAGTTTTTGATTCAATGTAACAATGTATGGAGATGCTAGGAGTGAATGTGCAGTGTGAGGATTGGAGGGCTGTCCCGAAGAACGTGAACTTGATGCGCGACGCGTCTCTGCCATGATCAATACTTGACCGGCCCTAACCGTCCCACGTGAATAAGGACAGCGAACTTTCCAAGTTTGCGCGCTTATATTTCGTTGAGTTTATGTTATACTCTCTTCCTATCATCCCGAATCCCACTGGCAGAGATCCATCACAAAGTAAGAAGAATTTATCGCTGTGTGACTATCTATGATGATCCTGATGCCCTGTCATTGTTGTCAAGGCATTTCTGAAAAGCGTGTAATTGATCTTTGATTTATATAGTAGTACTTGTACCGACATGCAGATCACCATTACTGCATTAATCTTTCGAACGCTGGAAGATGACCTTCAAGTCTCTCCAGTTTCAGGATGCGATCTACTACACATCAGCAGCAGGGTCTTCTATCATCACAAGTCCTTGCTTGACGGTTATAATGCAGCAGAATTCTAAGGCGAGATTACCTTCAACTTGCCAGTTTGCGCACTACACTGTATGAGCTCCGGAACTTATACATGTTGATCGACGTACAATCTTCTAGATTTACCTGCAATATTTTGTCTGGAAAACAAGCTCATATAAAACGCGGCTTTTCTCTCTCCACCCACATGCGCTATTCCAGCGCCCATATTTGACAGTCCTGGCAGATCAATTCAGTTGCAGTCCATCTGTCAAACTCAAAAACGTGCCTTGGGAACGGAAAGAGCTTTACGGTAGAATTGCGATACGAAAGAATCGGGCGCGAATATAAATGGCAGAAAATTGCTTCCAGTAGAATTTGTCTTGTCCTAATCGCCCACAGTCGCCCTCTCGCTCTCGACGTCGTGCCATCCGAAGGCTGCATAGCTTCGTCCTAGTCCAACCACTATTTTTCTTTTCCAAAATGTCCGGACAACAGCCAGCAGCCACTCCACACATGGGTATGTATGCGATTCGTTGTCCAGTCTTGTTGCTTGTTGGCTAATACAGTACGTGTACGGTTACGCAGATGCATCTCACCCTCCGAAGGAGAGCTTCGTCCGGAAGGAATCCGAAGCATTTGCAACCAGCGCTGCGAAGGAGGCTGGAAAAGAGACTGTGCACTACGCGACAGACGCAGCGCAAGACCCTCAACAGGCTGCTGCTAACGCCGAACAACAGGCACAGGTGAGTTTCCCATCACAATACTGATTTTCGTGTGTTTCCGATTGAAATGGAGCGCTGATCATTTTGTCATGGCAGGGACTTTGGACAAAGTACTGCGGCTGCTTCAGCTCCCTCGCATGATTAGTCTTCATGAACGTATCTTGCGATCTTTCCCCCCTCATGAAGCGATACCGTTCGTGGCTATACCAGTTCGTGTAGGATTTATGTATGATTTATTCTTTCGCGCCGGCCTTGTCGGCCTTTTTGCGTTTGTTGCACGATACCCTTTGAAGACCTTGCTGTACATTCTCTATACACTATTAGAGATTTATAACTATCTGCACTGCATCGTACAGCATTCTATCGGCAAGTGGATGGAATCTATGCAAGTTGCAACTGCCAACTTTGAAGAAAAGATAGCCGACAGAGAGCTGACCAACTTATCTCACAGTTGGCACGTGGAGAAGATCTTCGAGTTCGTGACGCCGGCGCCTATTTTTAACGATCGCGACATCCATCCGTCGACCTTAGCTCAGCATCAGCTATGTATAAAACCCACAGACATCCACCCAGGTCCCATACCACCAGCCAGCCTGCATGCTTTCTCGCCTAAATACTCTACGCCTCTCTATACTCTCTGTAATCCCTGGCCTTACTCGACAAGCGAACTATACCCCTGTAAATCGACCAATGTCATCTTCTGGTATGTGCTCTTCAAGTTTGCTGTGGGCGGCAGCACAGGAATTGATTTGAGTTGTTGCTCTACAGCACCGAAAGACCTCGCTACATTTGCCTCAGGTTGCTTCTGGGGCACAGAACACATCTTTCTGAAGAAATTCCCGCCCGCTGAAAGTAAAGGTGTCTTAAGTACCCGCGTGGGTTACACAGGTGGAAACGACGATGCGACCGATCCGTCCTATCGCGAAGTATGCTCGGGTGATACTGGTCATGCGGAGGCTGTGCAGATCGAATATGACCCGAGTAAGCTGAAGTATGAAGACCTTGTCGGTGAGCTAGTTTCTTGCAAGCTAGAAATGCAAAGAGTCTCAATCCGTACTTCAGAATACTTCTACCGTACACATGATCCTACGACCGTGAACAAGCAGGGACCGGATACCGGCACACGTACGTTTTCATTCCACATAAGCTCACGGTCAACGAGAATTAAACGTGTTTCTTTCGTAGAATACCGCTCGGCCATTTTCTACCACACTCCAGAACAGAAGAGTATAGCCGAACAGGTTACCGCTGAGATTCAGCAGAAGTACTTCGACCCAAAAGGCCAGAAGATCGTCACCTCTATCGAGCCAGCGGGACGGTGGTACGACGCAGAGGACTACCACCAAGAATATCTTTTTAAGAATCCGTACGGTTACCAATGCCCGACTCACAGGGAACATTGGTAAAGTGCGGTGCCAGACTCGTTTGATGTGGTTGAAATCTGGTAACAATTGTTGTCTTATCGCTTAAACTGTTGTCTTTTCTGTCACGTTGTTGTAACATTTGCGTTTCTGTTATCTGTATGTTGACTGCTTAATACCGAAGATTGTATCTCGCGAGGCATTGATATCGGACGGTTGTTGGAGGACAACCCCACCGATTTTGCGTGTCCGAGTACACCATGGCGTCTTAATGTGGGATTTTATCACTTTATCTGTTCTGACGCGTAGTAGCTCATACGTCTTGTTGTTTGTACGTCGACTGGGCGAAATCGTTGAAAGACGTAAATGGTTTTGAATTGCAAGCGATCGTATGCGGGCGACATTAGGCTGATATAACTATCTAGAATGTCATCTATAGCTCTAGAACAGTCATTGAAACACTAAACAACTGGTGTCAGGTTGACGGAACTCACCTCTCATCACCTGCGGAGAACGAGTTTAACTCGAATGGGTTTAAACGAGCTTCGCCCATAGTTTTGGCGCAACACAGTTCTGCATACTCCAGGTTAGAACGCCATGACAGTTGAGAATAAAATGCTTCAACATACGTCGACACAGTGCATCATGCTGGCAAGGAAAACGTCAGAGATGTGATCTGGGAATAGGAAATGTGAACGTACTGGACTAATTAGTAGTCAAGAGTATAACATGGCTTGCGTTAGCTCTCAGATTTCCAAGGACAATATATTCCACTTACACCTGTAGAAATGAAAATGGTAAATAAAGTTCTCGACGCAAGGGTAGCAACGGAGATACTCACATTTCTTCCACACAATCCTCACCCTTAAAGCCCTCCCCAGCCTCCACCTTCTCCTGGCAATGTTGGAAATGCTTAGTGAACTGCACACATTTCCCGGACTGGGCGCACTCTTCTCTGAGAGCTGGATGAAGCTGTATCCAGCAGAAAGAGGTTCAATAGTTCGAGAAGCATATCCAACCAGACGTCATCCAAAAAGATAACCATGTGTCCCATCAAGAAATAGAGAAGTCAGAACCAATCATTTCTTTTATTCTTATTGAAAAATATAAGACGCACGTCCTCAGGCTCCTCCTCTTCTTCTTCCTCAGCTGCCTCCTCGCCGCCCTCTTCCTTGCCCTCCTCCTTGGTTTCCTCCACCTTTTCCTCCTTCTCCTCCGGAGCGTCGCACTTTGCACTTGGAAGCAAGCTAGAGAAGAATGTCGACAGAGACATGGCGGCGACTCCTGCGCTCAGAAGCTCAAGGATGAAGTCGAGTTCGACAAATTGTCGTGGATAGATGGTGCGAGCGTTGCTGGTTGGCGGGCTACATCCAACGGAAATTCTCGGGTTTTCTGTGACCGTGACACCGGCAGCAACATGTGACGAAAGTGACCTTATGAGTATCTCTTACGTCACTCTCTATTTCCAGATTAGGAGGTAGTTGGACCAGCAATAAAGCGTGAGGGTTATTCTTGGTTAATCCTCCACCCATCGACCAAGCCTCCCATCCCCCCATCCCCTCCTCTCTTGACGACGACGACGACGATTTCACGACAGTAACGATATAAAGTGAATAGATGGTCGCATCTGTTCCCGATGAACGTCCCTTCGACGTAATTCCTTTCGAGGTTGGTGGAAAGCGCATTAACCCACCGTGTCATGCCTCCTGAGCTTGTTCGCAGGACATCAAGGGGAACTGGAAGAAATTGGGATCAGGGTCGTTTGGGAATGTCTACAAAGGTGTGTTTAACGATTCAGTCTCTACGATCTACGAAGTGATGAGCGTGTATGCAGGGACATACCTTGGGATCGATGTGGCAATTAAGGAGGTGCTCCCCTCCACCGACTATGATGTTGCGAAATACTTCGAAAGGGAATGGAGACTCATGAAGTCAGCTAGTATGAAATATAGTACCTGAGGCGATACTCATTGCTTCTTGTAGGGAATGTCGACACCCGAACGTCGTTCTTTACCTTGGTCTATCCCGAGCACCGGAACCTGATGGGCGTATATTCATTATTTCAGAATTTATTGAGTGTGGCGAGTGGCACATTATTGCAACTTATCTTAAAGACAATATCTTATCAACCTCTAATCAACAGGGAATCTTCGTTTGTATATTCACGACAAAACCAAGCCTTTCCCCTGGAAGTTGCGCATTTCTTTTGCCACGGACATCGCTCGTGCACTCGCTTACCTCCATGCCCGCAAGTGCATCCACCGCGACCTGAAAGGCGAAAACTTGCTTGTGACAGCCAACGGACGGCTCAAAATCACCGACTTCGGCTTTGCACGCATCGCGGCACGGAATGCTGAAGAGAGTAAGAGACTCACCTTCTGCGGAACGGACGCATATATGTCGCCGGAAATTCTTCTCGGAAACGAATTTGGGCTTGCAACTGACATATTTTCGATGGGCATCATTCTGTGCGAGATTGGTGCTCGCAAGCTTGCAGACGACTACACCTTTAAACGCAGCGCACCGACGTTCGGTATTGACGAAGGCGAGGTCCGGCAACTACTGAGTGAGAAAAATGGCTGTCCAACCGCATTCACTCAGCTTGCCATCGATTGTCTTCTTGTGGACCCTTTGAACCGCCCAGACATAATGTCCATACTATCGCGCCTTCGTGACATAGAGCTCGAAGTTCTCGCCCGGCCTTCGGAGGCGGATGATGTTCATGTTGGGAGTGTGAAGTTCATGGTCGGGAATAAACGACCCGGTGCTGCTCCGCGTATACCAAGTTTCGGAATGGGTGTTGCCAAGGAAGTCGGGAAGAATGGAAAGAAAGAGGGTTCTTCCAGCAGTGACGAAGGGGATACTGACGAAGAGCTTATGGCTGCTATCAAAAAACTAGACGTCGGTTGTGAGTTTAACTCATTCATACTATCATCGCCAACACTAACTGTCTATTCAGTGGATGGCACAAGCCAGCAGGCGCTTCTAGGAGATAATGAAGAAATCGAGTCAACGAAAAGTGAATACAGCACGACCGTCATTCGATCGCATTCGCCTCAGGCATCCACCCCCATACAACCGTCTCTGTCATCCATCCTTACGATCCGAACTCCTCAACCGACGGATGCAGATACCATGAGGATGCCAGCAGCTGCGTCCATAATGTCCATCGACTCCTTTCACACCGCAGCATCGACGATCTCCATTGCCGCGGCTACAGAAGGGAGCTCAATAACGGATGGCACGTCTACGATTAAAGCCGGCTCCACGCCGAAGACATTTATCCACCGGTTCACTCTGATAAAACCCGGTGCGAGGAGACAAACACCGGGTGGTGCGCGTACACCCGGCAGTCCGGTTAAAGGCGCGACGACGTCGGATAATGGGGGAGAGCCGAGCAGTCCGGGATCTGATGGACAGATTTGGAGTCCTTTTGGATTCTTCTTCTCTAGTGCTCTCGCGGCGAAATGTGATATGTGCGGTAAGAGGCTCGGATTCAAGCCTGTGCTTGAGTGCGACGATTGTGGACTGAGGTAAGTGCCTTCGTTCCATGCCCTTCCCCTGGTGGTTTCTCACTGTATGTCTTTTAGAACGCATATTAAGTGTGGAGAAGTGGCACCTATGGATTGTGGTATCCGACCTGCTCGCCCGCGTGTTCCGCAGACTTTTCCTCCTGGTTCGCCGTTGTCGAAGGCAAAACAAGTTGCAGGCAGGTCAGCCGCAAACTCACCTGCAGCTTCTCCAAGACGTTTCTAGAAGTACACTCCTTTGGAGTTGCTTTTGTCGAATGGCAACGTTTCCGATTTGCATTCGCCACCGTTCATACTTTCATGATTTATTGCACGACCTTTCATGACCTCCATCATCATGACCTTTGCGAAGATTACATTAATTATTCTTTTCGTTTCATCCGGCATTTTGAGGACTATTATGTACTAGCCCCGAGTTTTCGTTCTGCATTCACATTCAAGCTCTCTGCGTTCCTATCTTGTACGGTCTAGCTATGTAATAATATGATATACGGTACATAGATCGGCTGTCGTGTTGCCACTTGCCACGCAAGTACTATACCTTGGACTATTCTGTTCTTGAGCTTCAAGGATTAGTAATTGCTGACAACTTCAACTTGAACTCAACGTTGCCAGTGGTCGACTCGACACCTACCTGTACTGTACCATGACTGTACACTGCGATCGGATTTTACTATGCGCTTTGGCTCTCCGTACACATAGGAAGAGAAGAGTCAGCTGCCAGATGGCCCTGCAGTCACTTGCGATATCGGCCACAGGCACGTGCCATCGCATCCGTTCTCTCATTCAAAGCAACGCCCATCAAACCATTGTGATGAACGCAACCTGCCGTTTACCAGCTTTTGAGGACACGCATGACTTCGGCGATGCATTGCCGCAGTAAAGACCGTTGGCCTTGGTATTATGCCCAAGGGTTGATGGTCCGCTTTACTTCCAATCGGATGGAGCGAATAACTTGGCCATTGGAGCACAGTGCTTGACTATCAATGATGGTTGAAACAGCTGCGGGTACCGTTAGTACAGTATGCTGACGCACTATGTCCTTGTTCTCGCGATAGATCTCGCTCTGCTATCAAGTATAAGAGCGCTCTGGGCATCGGAGGTTGTTCAGCATCGTTCCCATCATTCGCAATGGCCAATTTCGACTTCTTCAAAGCTTCGTTCAAAGGCGACATTGTGACGCCGGCCGATGCTGATTACGAGGATGCAATCTTGCGCTGGGCGAAAAATGCTTCGCGTAAGGCGAAGTTCGTGGCTTTCGTCAAGGATGCGCACGATGTGTCTCAGGCAATCAAATATGCTGAAGCGGATGGTCTCTCTCTTGCTGTCCGTGGCGGTGGCCACAATGTCACTGGCGCCTCGTCCTCCGATGGAGGTCTCGTCATTGATCTGTCAAAATACCTGGGCGTAGTGCGTGTTGATCCCGATAAGAAGCTCGGTTATGTAGGAGGTGGTGCCATCTGGAAGACAGTCGATGAGACTGCTATCAAGTATGGCTTGGCTGGCGTTGGAGGTACTGTGAACCATGTAAGCAATCTTCCTCGTGCTCAGTCGACGGTTCCTGATGTCTGAGGCCATTTGCCATAGACTGGTGTAGGAGGGTAAGTTCTATCCTACTCTACAACTTCGACTAGCCACTTATCAACCATGTCTAGTCTGACTCTCGGCGGTGGATACGGATGGTTGACGCCTGAACACGGATTGACAATCGACAACCTCGTTCAGGTGAGACATGCTCAGGAAATATATGGAAAAAATAGTTATTGATCCTCTCTACACATCAGGTCGAAGTCGTCTTGGCCGACGGCTCGATAGTCATTGCAAACGAGTCCGAGAACGCAGATCTGCTCTGGGCTGTGCGAGGTGGAGGTGGAAATTTTGGCGTTTGTACAGAGTTCGTATTCAGGCTGCATGAGCAACGCCGCACTGTCTATTCCGGTGCCTTGATCTTCGTCGAGGAGCAGCTGGAGGCCCTACTCGCCGTCACGCAAGACTGGTGGAGCAAAGGCCCCTACGAGAAGGAAGCTATGTTTCACTTCATGGCAGTGGCACCGCCTCCTTTGAATAAGGTGACTTGTTCAGGACATTGCACATTTGCAAGATAGAGAAACTAAAGACCTTATGCCCTAGCCTGTTATCCTCGCAATCGTATTCCACAATGGCTCGGAAGAAGAGGGCAGGAAGCGGTTCAAAGCATTCCTCGACCTCAGTAAGCCTTCCTTATCCCTCCGCCTGGATAAATACTGATATTTGTAATAGAGCCAATAGATAAGACTAGCGAAATTCCATATGAACGACAGAACTCTTTGCTTGTACGTCATGCAACACTTTTGTGTTGAAAGTCTAATGTATACAATGGCACTTTCTTGTCGCGCAGAACGATGGCGTTGATTATGGATCATGCCGATACCTTCGCGGCGCGAAATTATCTGTAGCAAATCCCAGCGCGTTCACCCGCACAGCCACGGCCGCATTCAAGAAAATGGCGGAACTGTCGCAGGGGATGCACAGATACATGGTCTCGTTTGAGTACGTGTCGATGGCAAAAGTACTCGAGGTGTCGAACTCCGCGATGGCGTTCTCTGGCCGCGGGTCGGACCTGAATGTTCTGACGGTGTGCACGTGGCCCGGGGACGCGAACACGCCTGAGAACGAGAAGAAGGCGAAGGAGGGGGTGACTGCGTTCTCTAAGATCGTCGAGGCTGACGGGGATGGGTCCGGATCCATCGCTGAGCCTAGGGCATATGGGAATTATTGTAAGTGCCATCATTTCACAGTGTCTCTATTTTCGCGTTTATTGACTTATACCTTGTTTAGCGGATGGCGGCGCTTCGACGTCAGCAAATAAAGCCAAGCAGCTTTTTGGCCCCAATTATCCTAAACTCCAAGAACTGAAGAAGAAATACGATCCGAAGAACATCTTCAACAAATGGTACCCTATCATACCCGACCAAGCGTAAAATACAAGACAGAGAACGATCTGCGGCATAATGTAAAACAAGACATCTGTATTTCACACCCTACTCAATTAAAACCTACCTCCTTTGAAACGTTCGTGTGTTATACTGCTTAGTCGATCGGCATATTGGGTGCGGAGAAGCCTGTTCACTTTTCTGTCGTACTCCCAGCTTTCGAGGATGAGGGTAAGCGACTCGCTATTCGGACTTAAGGTGCCGGCGGCACGACTTGAACTCCGACTCTAACTTGAAGTCCGACTTGGAAATTGTTTGTTTGCTTGTTTGTTTGTTTGCTTGTTTATTCCATTGCGCAATTTGCAGGCCCGGCCAATGGCGCACTTAAACTACAAAGTTATCTACCGACGACCGTGCAGGGAGAAAAAGGTCTATGGCTAATAGCATAAAGTGTCAATTAAGTTTCAAGGAAAAGAGGAAGGTATGATCTATGAATGGTATAAGTGGTAATGGTACAGTTTTGCGAGGAAACGCTAAGAGAGGGGGGCGCGCATATAAAGTGAAAGTACAGTGTCGGTAACGCTACAAAGAGGCTTTTATTGCAATGTTTTGGGCATGCGGGCGATGGCAATAAGGGGGCATTTGTCTATGCCGTCTATGATGAATAATAATGAAAGAGAGAAAGGAATTAAAGCGAGGAATAAAGAAAGCCAGCAGCCATCAGTCCGGGTTCCTTGATTTGCCATCCGAGTCCGGGGAGGGCGATCGGTCGTGAGGAAACAGGGTAGGAAACCGGCCTGAGTTCCTGATGAAGTCCAGTACTGGTCCGAGGCGCGCTTTTGGTCAAGAGAGTACGAAGAGTCAGCGGGTGATTCCATAGAGCATTCCGGAGTTCACGCCGCCGTTCTTCGACACACGATGAGGAAGTGTACCAGAGTTGTATGTGGTGGTCATAATCACGATAGCGTGAGCTGACAGCCTACTAGTACTTAGTAGGTACTAGTAGAGCACACAGCCACTGCCGTACCGCAGCTGCGCGGAGTTCAACTGCTACAACCCTGACGGTCACGATGGCCAGCGAGTCGCCTTCTCCCTTTATCTCGCGCAAGTGAGGACCACGCATCCTAGATGCCGAGCGATAGCCCTTACAGGTACACACATTGCAGCCCACAGCCGGGTACCAAGGACTATGAGCAGGGGAAGAGTCAAGGAGCGTTGAACCTCGAACGCTATCACTACCTGCGCGCCTTGATTCTCGGACAGTACAAGTTCCTGGACAACATCCCGCCAGACAGGTCAAGACCGAGCGGCCAGATCTTCCCAAGGCAAGGGCTCGACTTCAGCCCATACACAGACTTCGCGCTTGAGGCAGTGACTGGCGTCAAGCTACACCCACGAAAGGACGGGACGCTTCTGCCTGCGGACGTCGAAAACTACCATGAATTGATCGAATCGAACTACAGAGCCTCGGAAGGAGGGATACTGGACGCTGTTCTGCGCAATGAAAGGGCGTTCTTCAATATCATGCTGAACTACCACAGCAAGGCCAAGACGACCGGGAATGCGGAGTGGGACGCGTACTTCGCGAAGCTCAGGGCTGATGGCTTCCCGAAGAAAGATATACAATGCATGGTAAGCTCTCTTTGTTTGTTGCGCGCCTTACAGTTCCTTTCTCTGACTGAGAACTAGTTCTTTGGCCGGGATGCAGGTTGCATGGATGGCGACTGTCCGTTCTTGCACAACGTGCCTGCGGCGCAGGCTGCTCGCGAAAAGGTCTTCCAGGAACGCCGAGAGTACATGCAAGGCCCCACACCCAGGCAGCTTATGGTTGATATCATGCGCAGGAGGAACAGCTACGTACAAGCCCACAACCTCGATAAGTTTGAGGACCTGCCGGATGCATTGGAGGACGAGTTCGCTGCGACGCGAGCTCGCGCTTTCTGTGCTAATCCGGAGTGCGGAAAGCCGTGGCTTCTTAGCGAAGAGAAATCGCCCCTGAAGGCGTGTAGCAAGTGCAAATGGACGTCCTATTGCTCTGTGAGTTCGCGCTATAGACAGTCTTTCATCATTATGATTGTATGATCGCCTGACACCATCGTTAATCGGTTTATAGAAAGAATGCCAGAGGAAGGACTGGCCTCGTCATAAAAAGGAGCCTTGCGCACCCTTGGAGGAAATTGTTCGGAATGATAGTCTTTGGTCTCCAATAGGCACTCGAAAGGGTACCGAAAGGTTCAAGGTTAATTGGGTTGATGATTGAAACTAACCTATATCCAATGGAATGGTTTGCGCCTCAGTGATCAGTATTATATACTGGACACCGTAGAGATACGCAGTATGTTGGAATACTGACTTTCAAAGAATGCAGATATCGTGATTATCTGGTCATGGAGTATTAATGGCACCGTGTATGCATCTATGAATGGTTATCTGCAATATCGGGTGTTTGGGAACGCACTTGCTGCACTGATGACGGAGATGTCTTATCAATGTCTTTCTCTCCAGATGCATGTCAAACAGACATACCACTTCTTGACGCGAGGATCTCAACTGTCATGTTATGCTGCATTTACTCCGTGAATGCGCTGCGCCTTCCGAGTCATTGTCGATCCATGGTAGTGGTCCGACCGTCTCGTCGTTCGCACTATCCGACAGATACTATCCTGTCGATAAAAGTGTGTATCAGACAAAGAGCTGATCCTGTTCGAGCCGTCGAACCGTTTCATTTCATGACGAACGGCAAGTACTCAACTTGAACTCTAATGTCTCGGATGCCGCCGCGGCGGAGTCGGCGGACTTTGAAGCGCGCATCATGATTATTCCGAGGATTATTCACAGAACATCCCTCTGACTTGACCTTATCGCACTCCTCAATGTCGACTCTGATAACTAAACACGAGAAGTTCTGGTTCCTCGACGGAAACATAATCCTCAGTATCCCTTCTACAAGGGAACCTGAGTCTGCGAGCGATGATACTTGCAGCGGTACTCGCCCGAACAGAAGAAAAAGAGCTAGGAGAACCGAAGAGAACTTGGATGTTAGTAGCTATACAAGTTCACTCTCGACAAGACGCACCCTTTTTCGTGTCCATAAAGGAATATTGGCTAAACATTCCCCGGTTTTCGAAGGAATGTTCACGCTTCCGGATCCTGCCGAATCCACCAATGCTGCAAGGGGCAGGGCGGGCTTCGGATATGATGCACACGGGCATTTGAACAAGGAATACGAAGGTGCTCCCGTCGTTGAGCTCTCGGATACTATTGAGCAAGTCGAGCAGCTGTTAGGAGCTCTCTATGATCCTCTGTACGTCCCCTTCCTCCGAGTTCCGTCAACTTACTACAAGAATGTAAGTTAACATCATCCTTCTAGTTCGCTCACGCTTAGGGACAGAGACAGTGATCTGCCCATCTTGGTCCTCCCCCTCATGGAGATAGCCTGTAAATACGAAGTCGAAGGGATCACAAAGCACATCATCGAACACATCGACGTGGATTGGCCAAAAACGCTCGAGGAATGGGACAAATCAGATGTATTATTCAGGGTACCTGATTGTGATGATGAAGATATCACACATTGGACGTACAGCGGAAGACGACAACAGCGCACAGTATTTCCCGAACCCGTCGCCGCTATAAACTTCGCAAAGCGATTCAAACTACACGGCATTCTTACCGCAGCATTTATGGAGCTTATGCGTACACCGTATCACGAAGATTGGAATAAATACAACCCGCGACAGGAAGAGGATTGTAACAGACACTGGCGGATATTATGCGCTCGCTGGAATCTTTTGTCGTCTGACGACCATACATTGCTCGGGATATTACGAGAGAGGCTTAGGGACCATATTCGTTTCCTTCTTGATTCTCGATTCAACAACGTTATATTCGACGATTGTACAAACAAGAAGTATGATAAGAAGGTACTCATTGAGTGTCGAGACTATTTCCAGCTTCAATTCTCTTCTGTGTATGCCAGTGATCTCTTACGTTGGTCGCGGGAATATTGTAGTGGATCTCGAAAGATGGATAGGCAAAAGAAATTCGTTGTTTGCCGGTTCTGCAACAAACGAATTGATTCTGCTTTAGAGCTCGTGCGCACCATAACATGGGATTATGTCAGAAAAACAAGTGAGTCATTATATGCCTCAAAGCCCTGCTGTGCTGATTTACGATCCGTAAAACCTGCAATAAACCTGTAGTCTTCGAAATTAGCGTTATTGGATATCACTTTTACTATTTTGAATAATCTTCTTAACTAGCCTGAGGTCTTTGATATTTTTCTAGTAAATTTCAGTTCTCCCTTTAAGCCATATCCAATCACTTACATTTGCCCAGAACCTGGTGATGTAGGGTTGTGAAAGTCACAGGTTATATAAAGACAAAAAAGAATGTGCTGAGCCTCTCGGACAAGACGGTTCAATCATTCTGTCTTGTCCCTACTTTAAACGATTCTGTTAGTGAGTCTGCATCCAGATAGTACTACTCGTATACCTTATAACATTTAGTATGTCCAACTACAGTTACAAAAGTTGGAAACACTTCTGAATGTTTCTCATGTTATCTTAACAAGTCTCCCATCTAAAACATATTCTGTTGCGCTAGTCCGAGAATGGTTGTTGAGTCAAAGCCCGTTTAATGGACCTCAGTCCTACAAGCTATATAGCTGCCCTGTAGTTCAGTTAGACCAATAGCTTTGGAATGAGTGTCACTGACAGATGTCAAACCTATGCCACGGGTTACGATATCTATTATCTTGAGACAGGTATTTAACAGCCGCTTGAAATCCGTCCACGTTGTCAAGTCCGGCGGTGTCCTGATAGAACAAGTCTCTAACAACATTATGGGGATCCTCGGACGGATGAGCGGCGATTCTTCTATGATCAGCCTAAGCAAGTTGTAGTAGTCGTCCTATTCCTTGGGCCTTTCAACCTCTTGGTTTCTCCGAGATCGAGAAGCGAGTTCACTTTTCAGTTGCAGCTCGAAGTCGGTTAAATCTTCGACCCGCGATTGGATATAGTATGCGCCACACTTTATCTTGTCTTTCGGATAACTTGAATACAGTGATATGGGCGTTGAGACGAAGATGAGAGTACTGTTAAGCGCTTCAAAGATTAAGTGCCTAATTTACTTTCGAGACCTTGGAGTTCAACTGAACTCCGCAGTTGGACTTGAAGTTCAAGCTCGGCCATCGGCTTAATTTAAGCTCCGATACAAAACACCCGGCAGACACCAGCGTGAGTCTGACGCGTAAATAAGTTCTTGATCTACCGTCAAGTTTATCACCGCTCCTTTTCACATATCTTTGATGTCTGTTGAACTTGAAGGCGATAAGCACGAGAAGCTCTGGTTTACAGATGGAAACATAATCCTCTGCGCCACCACCACGACAACATCTAACTCTATCGGCGAACGAGGATGTGATTTCGATACAAGCACTGGTGAGCACGGTACTCAAGCAACAGAAGTGGATTCGGACAGAGGAAAGAAGCGAAGGAGGACAGAAGAGGGCTCCATTGATGTCTCTGAAAACACTTCTTCAGTGAAGCGTATCCTTTTCCGCGTCCACAAGAGTATACTATCCAAACACTCTTCAGTGTTCGAAGGCATGTTCACCCTTCTGGATTCCTCCAATCATTCGGAACGCACCGATAGTGACTTAGAACTTTCATGTTCAACTCCTGATCACCATAAATCTGTGAATAGCGTGTACGAGGGCGTGCCCATTGTTGAGCTGTCAGATACCAAGGAGCAGGTCGAGCAACTGCTGGGATTCTTCTATGACCTATTGTGCGTGTTTTCATCGCTCGTCTTTATCTTGAGCTCATCTGAGCTTCTGCTCTTTAGCCCACCCTCGCTGAAATTCCGAGACAGCAACACGCCCATCCGCCTACTCCCTCTTATGGAAATGGCACGTAAATACGAAGTCGAAGCCATTTCAAAGTACATTGTCGAGCGCGTTGAAGCTGATTGGCCAAAGACACTTGAGAAATGGGATAAAGCAGATGAAGTATCAAAGGTCCTTAAAGGTCAAGATGCGGCAGCTGCTTGGCGAAAGACAAAATTACCGGAACCCATCGTCGCCATCAACTTCGCAAAACGCTTTGGATTGTATGGTATTCTTCCCGCGGCCTTCCTCATCACAGAATCCGGCTCAAAACTATATATTTATAATCTCCTAATTTTATATACATTGATTATCTGAGTTCTACAATAGCAGATAAAGTTCTGTTAGTGTATATTGAATTCTTGTAGGCAGCTCATGGGCTGACGATAATAATGTTTAATATAACAAACTTAGGATAAGTGGTACAGAGTTACACAATCAGATAGCAGGGATTTGTTAATGTCTAATTTTCTTTGTAGTGAATATGCCGTGATTTCTGAAGATCACATATAGTGATAGAGTTTGCATTAATAATGTAATGTTTTGATAGGAGCTTTAGCTATATTATAAAATTGGCATAATACATTAGATAAAGATTGTAAAGATTCATAATGTCTATGGACATTGTAATGTTACAGTAATTAATGGTAATCGATGACACCGGTGCCGGTGTTGCAGTGGCCGGAAAAAGGACTTGTGCAAAATCCGAAACTTGAAGCCTGAGGTAAGTTACATAATCATGACTCCATTTAGGACACCGGCAGAAGTTGTCTTCATCGCCTTTCTTCACTCCACCTATCCCTCCCACCTGCTAGTTTGGATAACATGCTTCGCATCTTGATCAAACTTAGTCGAACACCAACCTCGCGACTGCCTACACGGCGTTCTCTCGCCGACGAGGGCCTTGAGATTACCGTGCGTTCTCCAACTTATCTCGAGTCATTCAAAACAGACAGACTTTGTTATCCATTTTCCATAGTCCGACAAGCTCACAGCGCTCACCACTGTGGCAGAAGTTAAAGTCGAGCCCATCTGGGCATCTTTATTCGCCAAGAGGGCAAGAACGTGAAGGACCTGCTCTCAAACATCGGTGGGGGGTGACGGAGCACCCGTCAGCAGTGCACCTGCTGCGCGCGCTGCACGTGGTGTCGCACCTGCTGCGGAGGCACCCAAGGAGGAAGAGAAAAAGGAGGAGTCTGACGACGACATGGTGCGTTATCGAGACACCTAAGTACATTCTTTGTTACATATCAGTTTCTTTGCAGTTGCTATTACGCGTTCACGCAGGATTATGATCGGACACAGCAAGTATACCGAACAACGTTACAAGTGGTCCCTCTCAAGCTGTTCACTTTTGCGAAGCTGTGGCTCATGTTTGAGGCTCTGCCGACTTGATTTACCCGCAGCACGCAAATTACTTGATGCTGCAATTGGCATGTGTCCGAAGGGTAAGCTCTTCAAAGGCTATATCCGACTTGAGCTCAACGTAACAACATTTACTCTTATCATTTGCGTAGTTAACTGACATTATCTTCAGCTCCGAAAATTTGACCGCGTGCGAACGCTTTACGAAAAGTACATCGAATACGATCCAACAGACATCTCAGCCTGGATCCAGTTCACCCAGTTCGAGGCAGCGCTCGTAGACGAACGTGAGCCATACTCGAACTCGGCTCATTGCAGCAGCCGCTCTTGTACCCTGAATACCTCTGGAAGGCGTACGTCAACTTCGAATTTGAGCAGGGCGAGCGACAGCGTACGAGAGCTCTGTATGAGTAGCGTCTTGTGCGCTTGAGTGGCCACGTAAAGGTCTGGCGTGCGCTCGCAGAATTTGAAGCAAGTCCAATTCCTGTCAGCAGACATCGAGCGAAGTCGGGGATAAGGACGAAGAGAAGATGGCGGTGGGCGATTTGAACCTGGCTCGCCAGGTGTTCGAGAGGGCATACGAGGATCTGAAGAACAGAGGCCTTAAAGAAGAGGTATGTGTGAGCTTACTCTGAGTTCTAGCAGGGTGGCTGACTTGTTTGCAGCGCGTCGTTCTGCTGGAGGCATGGAGAGACCTCGAGCGGAAGAACAGAACACCTGCAGATTCGAAGATTCAGGCAATGATGCTTATTGTCAGCCGCACACGGAGGACGGTCGATGAAGCGGGCGACATAGTCGAAGAGTGTACGTTTTACATAATTGTTGATGTTCCCTCTTGTTCTAACTTCCATTAGAATGGGACATGGTGTAGTTGCCGACCAATTCGACGAGACCTACGCTGCCTAGCAAACCGCTCCATACATGGCGCGTGGCCACCCGCATCCATGAGCGGGCTCCCTAACGGGGTAAACATGAGTTCTAGCTAACGTGTACGGCGACGGGTGCGGATAGCACGCTACCGATCGACAGCACGGCGGTGATCGATGCGCCGAAGACGCTGAGCGTCCGCGACGGGTGGGCGGATACGGCTGATACGATGCCGGGCGTGACGGAGGTGGCGGGGTGCACGTATCCGGACCCGTGGAATAGTGTGGGCACGACAATGTAAGCTTTCTTACTTGAATGTCCTCTGGCCACGTAGCATGTAGTTCCGTATGTATTTGGCTTCGAGTGCATTCAAAATGAAAACCATAAATTTTACAATCCTTCTAAACTATTATTGTGTGCATGCAATACATCATAAACAAAGAAAAAGCTTTATAGTCCCTTTAGTGGATTATGATACAAAGAAGACCTGCAATTACACATAATAAAGGCAAACATCACAGTTTCGGAGGGAGCAGTAATGAGTTGTAAGGAAGAGTAATTTTGTAATGCTCCGTAATGTCTACAAACATTCATAATGAGGTTGTGAGTCCACAATGCCTTTTAAGTAAAGCTTAATTCTCACGAAAATGTTGCGGCCAATTGAACAATTATTGCAAACCCGGTCGTCAACCGATAATTCACGGTATGATATATGCCTCATTTTCGTTAGTTATCTGAGATTTACATCAATTAGGCCACATGGTGGCTGAGAATAGCCTAGGGATAATTTGTGGCCGGATTCTGTGATGCTAGAGCTTTTGCGTACGCCATATGAAAGCCATTGGGACAAAACGTACTCGCAAGATAAAAGGGCCGAAGCTGGGAAGTCGCGTACAAAGAGTGCGCGCTGGCATCTTCTGTCAAATGAGGACCACATGCTGCTTGGGAAATTACGAGAACTGATCAGACAACAGCCTGAGAAGTGCTTGCAATTCAAGGATGATTGCGCAGACTTAGGACATGATGGTGTGGCTCTCTCTGAATGCCAGGAATACTTGCAGCTCAAGATATGCGCAACTGATGATGCCCTACGCGTGTCTCAGGCATGTTGTGACGCGAAGCTTAGTGATTGGCGCACTCGATATTCACTCTGCGATTCTTGCTGCCATACCATATACTCTGCCTTGGGGAACTTGCGCACTCAAATATGGATCGTTATTAAAGAAAATAGTGAGTGATGGAAAAATGTAAACTTCTAAAAACGATACTCTACTGAAATAATTTTTTAAGTATCTAAGCACTATAACAGTGATGCATAACCCATTAGCAAGAAGATCATTCCTTGATGTTATTCCTCGACTTGCTTTCTCCAACAGATATCAATTCTTGAATCATTTCCGGCGGCGTAGTTTATGCAGATAGCTCGGATGAAGATCATTGAATAAGAAGCCAAATTCGACATTGAGTCCCCATAGGCGTCGCCGTCCAAAAAGCTGACCATATTCACATTCAATGCACCAATCGTCAAGATGAAAATCATTCATTTCCTCTAAGGATCATAACAAAGAAGTCCAAGCGCCGTCCTGCAATGGCCATGCCCAAGTTCCTCAGTCGACCACTTCTTCCGACGTGCTTCGGCCTTCGTCTTCACCTCGTCGTACGCTTCAGGCTTGATTCCTCCGTCTGGGTTGCAGCCGATCTCGTCGCACAAAATGATACGGCGTTGAGTTATGCTTTCTGTTGAAGTCCGAATTCAAGAGGACAACGCACGAATTTTTTATTGCTAACTAGTAGTCTACTTATACCATAGGCTTCGGATCTAGCTAGTAAATTTTATAGTGAATGAAATACTTTTGTGTCACTTCCATGTGACTGCGACGTGTGAAACAAGTAAGAAACGCGACGGAAATCGCATACATCCAACACCCCCCCCTCGATTGAGTCGTGTCAATTAATAAAACCCTGCACCAAACCCGATGCAATTACTTTTTTCCGGTTACCGGGTGCTCCCCTTGACCGGGTTACCACACCCCCGAGCTCCTGTGCCTACACCGGCACCCTTTTCCTTATCCGGGCCTCCTTTACCGTAAGCCCACCCTTTTAAGATTCAAAGTCCGAGTCCGAGAGGTCAGCGCAAACTGCGTAAGCGGATTTGAACTTCGGTTCCGGCTCGGGTTCCTGATCGGATTCCGGCTTCTTCTTTGGGCAGTTGGCTTTTCTGTGCCCTGTTTTCCCACAGATCCAGCAGGTCCGGTCCTGGACTGCAAGTGCCGTCTCCGTTTGGGCGCTTTCGCCAAATGTAGCAGCCATGTGTCCGCGCCGAGCTTCCTCATTTAGTAATCTTTCGATCACGAAGTCGACAGTGAGCTGATCCGATGGTGTCGAGTCCAATGAGATCACGAGAGTCTCATACTCGGATCCTAAGCCGGTTGTCAACGCCAAGATGACATCCTTCTCGCCAAGCGTAATGCCGAGTTCCTCCAATTCCCAATGGAGTCCCATGATGTAACTGATCCATTCCTGCATGGGCAGCTCTGGATCCTTAAGACTCGTGAGAAACTTCCGTTTGAGTGACATTTCGGTTGCAAGTCCGCGTGCACGATGCCGAGCTCGCAATTTGGTCCAAATTACTCGCGGATCCTCAATGCGGGTGATAGCCAACTGTGATGTCTCCATGAGGTCAACCATTATGGCATGAGCTACGGCCATTTTCCTCGCCGTTGCGTCATCGACTACGGATACCGCTGATGCGCCGGTGTCCGAGGTCCCCCCCTTTTTCCCTTCCGTCTCCTTCCCACTCTCCTGCCCTTCGGCTTCCTTCTTCTTCCCATTCGGGTCCACCACTGACCACAGATCCTTACGAACCAGTAGGGCTCTCGTTCTCACGGCCCATTCCGAGTAGTTCCGAGTGCCTAATCGGCATATTTTGTGGCTGCTCCCCAGATGGTCGGACATAGTAAGATGAAGCAGTGTGAGATAAGCAAGTCCGAAAGAGGTAAGTCACGGTGCGTCAAGACTTCGGTCGCGCAGCTTTAGAGCTCAAGGCTCATAACCTGTTGAAGTCCGAATTCAAGAGGACAACGCACGAATTTTTTTATTGCTAACTAGTAGTCTACTTATACCATAGGCTTCGGATCTAGCTAGTAAATTATATAGTGAATGAAATACTTTTGTGTCACTTCCATGTGACTGTGTTACGCATCAAGCTGCTTACCCTTGTTTACACATTGTTTATGTTCCCCCTCATCTTTTTCTCTCACCCTTTCTACCTGCATGTGCGTACACACATTGCATCATTCTTTCATCATCGACTCCACACTCCGATGGCTCCACTCGCTCCACCTTCACTCCGAGAGCCCCAGGACCTTCTACTCCGATGATACATCATTCTACTCCACTCTACTCCACCTATGCCCCGACCTGACATCATCCTCCATTAATTAGAGCCACTATGACGGACTCACTCCACTTCTGACCCGCGATGATGTAGTTTCATTCCTTACTCCACTCTATTGTTCTCTGTAGTATATAAGGCCATGTACATAGCGCCCCAGGATGACACTTAAGTCAATCCTCCTATAGTCTTTTACAATCACGTACCAAAGACTCTGTTCACCCACGACTTCCGGTATAGAGACCCTCACAAAGCGGACCCTCCATACTGTACTTGCTACTTCACCCAACAACGCTTTGGTCACTTATCATTTCCGTGATAAGTCCATCGAAGCCGTGAACGTAACAATTAGGATTGACTTCTTTCTCATCTGAGATCGATCTCAACTCCGAAACACCCCCTCTACGCTCTACCACATTCTACAGCAGAATAAATCGGTACACCCTACGCATTCCAATCTGGAATACTGACGGTTAAGTATTACAACTGGCCCTTGTCTACTAACTATCAACTAGGAACGAAAGGAATACGAACGACAGTACGATCGAATACACCAAGCATACACTGTTATACTTGGAAGGAAGCGACAGACAAGTAATCACAGAAATTAAGCAGGTTCACGACAGAATTTACGGTCCTTGTTACGCGTTTGGTTGGTGATAGCGTGAAGCAGAGGATCGCGACCCATTCAAGCAGCTTAGCCACGTCCAACGTAACTTGAAGAGAAGAAGGAAGCAGGGGAAAGGTCTCATCCACCACAGAAACTGCCACAGCCGGAAGACAAGCATACCCTCACTCGTAGACGACAGCAATACACGGTGAACATCGAAACAGATTATCCAGCGAACCTAGGAAGACAGAAAGGACAAGGTATCCGAAGACGTTAATATCACTCACGCATACTCTTGTAGCTCAAAGGGTTGATAACCCGAGGAAGTGCCCAACCTGAGGATTACTATACTACTCGCCGATCGCACGGAACTACCGTTGGCAGGCGTACTAAGGATCAACATCCTTAACCCCGTCTCCATCTACGACTTACAACCCACTTCATACCAATCCGACACACCCCCTCATAACCCCTCCGAACTTGACGAAAGCAGGACAGACCCACAGGACTATTCCGAGTACGAACATCGAACACAAGAAGATAACGAAAGCCTCTACGATCAACTTGTACCCCCTCGATTAGAACCCACTGTTACTCAGGAAACCTACGCATACTCCGCCGAGGAAGGAACAGATTTCGAGAACCCAAGCCACCATTGGAACGAAGTATCTGAGCACAACAGATTACTGCCTCCAGTAACTCCGAATTAGAGCATGACACGGGTGCGTGTCACCCGTAGGTACCTGTAGGTACCTGCAGCAAAAACCTGCGGCTCCGGGTGCACCCGCATGCAGGTACCTGTTTCCCACGCTTACCTGCGGATCCAGGTATGACTTTTCTTAAGCTCAGGTACCTGTGCAGGTACCTGCAGGTACCTGCAGTGGCTGTAGGCCGCAGACATTGAGGAACGGTCAGGTTAGTTGCGTGACCGGAGTTCACACGCGATAATAACTTGTGTTAGTCGCGTCTTGTACACCGTGTGAAAATTTAGCTTTCTTTCCCCTACCACTACGTGCGACAGCGAGAGCGAGAACGAGGACGAGTCTGACGTCTGCGCTGTGTGCGCGTTCTGTAGGACTTGTTTCTTGCGGCTTTTTGTTTCTTGTCCTCGGGCTTTTGAAGACGGCGGCGCAAGACTTTTACGGACGTGCAAGAGTCCAGTTGTTTCTTGTCTTCGGGCTTTCGACTACGGCGGCGCGCAACATTCTTACGGACGGCGCAAGACTTTTACGGACGTGCAAGAGTCCAGTTTGTTTCTTGTCTTCGGACTTCTCACGAGCGACGATTGCGCTGCGCACGCAGAAGACATACTACGGACGGTTGACTGGAGTCTGCGCATAGGCGCGTGCTTCTGGTCGACTTAGTTCTTTCGACGGAACGACGGCCATCGATTCTCTGCGACGCGCGCGCGGACTATGCGCAGACTCTCGACTCCCTCCCTCTGGACCTCTCCCGCTTTGCCGACCTCCGCGAGCTCGACACCGTGCTCACGTCGACCGTTACCTCTCTAACCTCGAAAATCTACAAACTGATTGAGCTCATTGAGACCCGCTCAGCTTCGACCGAGGAGAGACTGTGGCTGTTTGGAGAGATTGCGGATGAGGCGCAGAAGGTGCGCCCAGGAGCGGAGGACAAGATATGTATTGCGATGACGGGCTGCAGACGAGCTTCGCGGGCAATCATCATACCTCAATGACCTCGTCACCACCCTTCCCGAATTCCAGTCCCATCTGCTCGTCAAAAAGACGACGTGCCCACATGTAAGCGCGAAGGCGTACTTGATGCCGACGAGCTATGAGACAGGGCGAAAGCGGCGTGCATAGAACAACAGCGCCAGCGCCAGTGGATGGCTCCGCGTGTCCGGTGAGAGGAGAGTCTTGCAGGAGGAAGATTTGGACTATGTTGAAGGAAAATCAATGAGAAAGGAGAAGACGGGTGACGGTGGTCAACAGTGAGCACGGGGTGGCCGTCGTCCAAAGAAGTACGTTCGCTAATTCATAATTATTTTACACATCAACTCACATCCCGCCATCACCACCACTACACTTTCCCCCTTTGGCCGAAAAATCGCCCATAACTCGGGCTTGATTCAAGCCTTCACAAAACTAAGAACACCTTCGTCTTCGTCTTCCTGAGGGCTTTCCTATCGTCCAGCTTTCATTCGATTCGGCGCAAAACTCATCAATCGCCAGCACCATCTTTGGGACAGCCAGGGTAGCAGCAACAGATGATAGCTCGCCGCCTGCACACCCCATTTGGGCTGCACTTTCATCTGCTGCTTGCTCACCCTGGTGATTCCTGGGGCTTGCTCACACAAAGAAGCACTTGTCCAGGGAGGGTCCCCATGCCCAAGACCTGTAATATCTCACACACGTCGAACTCACCCCAGGGGATCCGTGTAAGTGAGCCTTCATCCACATGAAGGCTCATTGAGTTTGACGGCTCTCACTGTGTCTTATCCTTTACTGGATGTGGTTGGGTGTATGGTGGTTTGAACTGCTTGACTTCGCGCGAAAGCACAAAGCCAGGCAGCTATACTGTTAGCTCAACATCTGACTTCTATGCTGAGGCACAAGGAGTCCCTGTTGGTCGGGTGCGGCTGAGGCCATCATCCGGGCTGTTGAGCTTGTTTCATTCATGAGCTACATCTCCACGTCTGAGGACAGGAGTAACCCGTAAGGGCAAGTCAAGGCTGAGGCCATCGACTGGGCTATTGAGTGAACAATATTGCACAGTATTCTCATGACCTACTGCAAATACCTGCGGGTGCTAACAGGTACCTGCAGGTATTGCAGGTAACGGGTGCGGGTGCACCTGGATCCGTTTCCCACGGATCCGGGTCGGATCCAGGTAGTGATTTTTTTGCCACAGGTACCTGTATTTGCGGATCACGGGTACCCACGGGTGCACCCGTGTCATGCTCTACTCCGAATCAATCCAATCCTCCGATCACTACACCCCCAAGCGTAGAACGAGCCCTACGTCCCTTCCCTCAACCTCGAACATCCGAACGAACTCCCACACCCGCTCCAGGACCTTCCAGAACTTTAGGAAACCTCAGACAAACTTTCCAAAGGACAGGAAGACGACTCAGGAATACATTACAACAACCAATTAATCAATCTGGCGAATCAAGCTCCCGCTCCCGCCCCCAACTTCGACCAACTAATTGAAGACAACTATCAGCACCTTGTCAATAGTGCATTAGTTCATCCGATCCAACAGAACTCCAAATACGACCTACAATACCTCCAACTCCGTCTACACTCTATACGACACGACCCCATTAATTGGATCTACCGACACGGCATCTTTTGGTTCGAAGGAAAGCCATACATTCCCGATTGTTACCTTCGCAAAGGCCTTATTGGAATCTGCCACACCAAAGTTGACAACGCCATTGATCATTTCTCTGAAAGAGAAACCCTCTTGAACCTCACATCAATCGTTTATTGGCCCGGACAACCCCAGGACGTTGCAACCGAAATACGGAAGTGTATTTGTTACCTACTACACTCTGAACCACCCACCCGAGTTGCCAGCCCACCTCTCGAAGCATCCATCCGATCCATTACTCCACCCCCTGTTGAACCCGAAGAAGGAAGCCGAACCGTTACTCCGACTCCCCCAGCAAACGAAGACACCAACTGAATTAAATTTCAGTAACTCGTTAAACTGGCGCCGAAAGACAGACCACCAGTTCCAGGAAAATACGTACCCATAGCAGCACAAGTACCCGTTGGAGTTACCCGCCCAGAAAACGCCGAATTTGACCCAGTAAACCGAGCCTGGTATAGACTTGACAAATCCAGAAGAAAAGTCTACCTTCATTTTCACTCAGGACACGACACCTGGAGAGCAATCTCGCATACAATCAAGAACCCGACTACATACTACAAACAGGTTAATACTTGGTACGCAGGAATCGAACCCAGTCAGGAAGAAATCGACCAGATACTTGCAAGAACATCGAGAACAGGCAGTCGACTTAACTCGCCCAGAGTTGTTTCTTCTCAACTCGCATCACCCGCTCCTTCACAACACTCGCCATTAACCACTACTCAACCAGAAGCACCACCAGCTAAAACCGAAGCACCACCCGCTGAATCGACAGCACTACCCTCATTATCTTACGCAGCAGCAGCAGCACCTAAAGCTGAACAAACCTCCCCACTCCTCACATTCACCCAACCGAAGGCTGAAACACCTGCACCTGTTTCTGAACTCAAATCCGAAGAACCAGAACTTGTAGGACAATTCGAAGGACTTCGCATCGACACCAGATTTGAAGAAGGCGCAACTTGGATACCCACTTGGACTCCACCTCCCAAGAACTACACTTCGCAGGAGATACAAACTATCCTCACTCTCGAGCAACTAGAGAAAGAGGAAAGAGAACTAAGAAGGCGCAGACGAGAATCTGAAGAAGAAAGTTCAGAAGAAGACTCAGACGATTCGGAAGACACCGAAGCCGAGCACACGGCACACACCGCCGAAGGATCTGCACACTCAGCCGCAGGATCTACATCGGTTAACGCCAACAATAGTAACCGAAGCTCACCTGTACCCGAAATTCTGGAAAACGACGAACACCCCGATCAGGAAAACCTTCCACAGCCACCCCCACCCCCACCGTCACCTACACCCCCAGGAACCCCAGTGATAGTCGAAATGGCCGATCAAGCAGACCATCAACCACGAGGCACCGGAGCAAACAAACCTTTTAACTTTACCGGCAAACGAAGCGAAGCTAGCCGATGGCTTAGCCTTGTTGAAAACTACTTGGCACTTAACGATTTGGACTATGCAACCGATCAACGCAAAATACGATTTGCACTCTCCTTTTGCACTGAAGGACCCGCTGCAATCTTTGCAAAGAATGTTAAAGACGAACAGGACAATGCACAATGGGTCATGACTTGGCAACAATTCGTTGACAAATTCAAGTCACACTTCATTTCCACCGATTACATCGCCGATGCATTCAAGGAACTCTCTAGCCTTAAGCAAGCACCTACGGACAAAATCGACGATTACATTCATAACTTCCAGCGACTCGCACGTGAAGCGAACATCACCGACTTCACAGTACTCTTTTCCATGTTCAAGAATGGATTACTCCGCCACACGCGAACCGCACTACTTCAGAAGGATATCCCAGTTCCAGACAATGGAATAAAGATAATGGCACCGTACTACGAAGCAGCCAGGAAGATAGGAAAATCATACGAAGAGATCTATCAGGACAACCGCCCGTTCAATCGACTCCGCAACCGTTATGGACAATCCTCATATAATCGACCTCGATTCAACAAATTTCGCAGACGACGACTCAACGAAATGGACATAGATTCTGAACCCGAATCAGACCAACCCGAGGAACCAGAAAATTTGGAAGAATCATTCAAGCTCTATGCGATGTACTTCAACAAGCTTACGCCCGAGGAAAAGAAGAAAGCGCAAGCAGATGGACTCTGTTTCTACTGCAAGAAGGCAGGACATTTTGCAAACAAATGCCCTTCGCGTCCCGCACGCACCTCGAAGTTCCGAAGCTCAGGAAAATCCCCAAGGAAATTCCAGAACAACTTCAGACGAAACAATGGACGATTCAAGAAGCGAAACATCAACTCGATGGAACTTGACGAAGAACCCGACGACCCGGACGATTTGATTGCTGAACGCGCAATCCAGATCCATGAAATGATGACAGACCTCAATGGACAGGAACAGGAAGCATTGTTCAACATGCTAGACAAAATGCCCGATCCCAATGATGACAACGACGATTTTGACGATGATGATGGAAATTTTTGATCAACTCCGAGTTGGTTAATCCGATTCAACTCAACACCATCACTATCAACGGAAACACTCGCTCTTTTCGCATACCCATCACGGTACTCATTAACGGACAACCTCACACACTCTCAGCTCTACTCGACACCGGAGCACAACTCAATTTCATCAACTCAAAACTAGCCAACAAACTCAAACTAAAAACACAGAAAATCGACAAACCCATACTAGTCAGTAACGCCGATGGTACACTCAACACAGAAGGCAGTGTCACCAAACGAACTCGAATCCACATCACACACCCCCACACTCTTTCACCACATTTCTATCTCACTCATATCCCAAAGGACGACATTATACTAGGTCTACCTTGGTTTAAACAAGCTAAACCAAAGATAGACTGGGGAAACGATGCAATCACCATAAACAAGATTACAATTTCAACCCGAATGGAACAAGAAAAACAACAGAAACTACCACTACCAGAAAAACTCGACATCCCAAAGGAATATATGCCCTATGCCAACATCTTCTCCAAAAAAGAAATCCAAACATATCCACCAGCACGACCTTATGATCACGAAATCAAGACGAAACCCTCATTCATACCAAAAATCTTCAAAACCTACAATACTCCATACCACCAAAGACCCATACTCCGTGATCTTATTAATGACCTACTCAAGAAAGGATTCATTAAACCCTCCGCATCACCGATGGCCTCACCATTATTCTTCATCAGCAAGAAAGATGGAACCCTCCGACCGATTCAGGATTATCGATATCTTAACGAGCATACAATCCGCGATGGATTTCCGATACCGAACACCCAGACACTATTGAATCAACTCCAAGGATCCAAATACTTCACCACCCTCGATATTCGACAAGGATACCACAACATTCGAATCAAGGAAGAAGACCAATGGAAAGCCGCATTCAACTGCGAAGAAGGACACTTTCAACCAACAGTTATGTTCTTTGGCCTATGCAATTCACCCGCCACCTTTCAACGTTTCATGAATGATATACTTGCAAAGCAAATCCGCGAAAACAAGTGTATTGTTTACATGGACGACATTATGATCCATGCCGCCACTATGCAACAACTTATCTCGAATACCCTTGAAGTTTTCGACGTCCTCAAGAAACACAAGCTATATCTCAAACCTGCCAAATGCCGATTCCACCAGACCGAAGTCCCATTCCTAGGATACATTATCTCCGAGTCACAGATCAAGACTGACCCGACGAAGATACAAGGAATAGTTGACTGGCCAACACCGAAGAATCTACGAGACATACGATCATTCACAGGATTTACAAACTTCTACAGGCGATTCATTCCCCATTACGCCACCATATGCCGACCCCTTGATCAACTAAAACGCAAAAACATACCATTCATTTGGACCGACCGACAACAACATGCTTTTCAAACGCTCAAGGACTTATTCTCGAAACAACCACTCCTTATGCAACCCGACCCGAACAAGCCATTCTACCTCGAAACCGACGCTTCAGCCGTAGCTACTGGTGCAGTACTACGACAACTCGACAAGGATAATCAATTACGACCAATTGGATACATCTCCCAAGCACTTAATCCAACACAACGAAACTGGCAAATATACGACAGGGAACTATTTGCTATCATCCGCGCATTACAGACATGGCGACACTATCTATTAGGCAGCCCACATGTTATCACAGTACATTGTGATCACAAGAACCTAACCTATTGGCGACAACCACAACGATTAACCCCTCGACAAGCCCGATGGCAGAACGAACTTTCACGTTACCCCCTCCAAATCCAAGCAGTCCCCGGAAAACACATGATTCAATCCGATGCCCTTTCCCGGAGACCCGACCAATTTAAAACGGAAGGAGAACTCAACAATGAAGTTACACTTCTACCAGAAAAGGTTTTCATTCAAGAGATGGAAATACTCGAAGCCGAAATAGAAGACCAGGACAATGATGATCGAAACACCATTGACATTGACGAACTTCATGACAAGATTCGACTCGAAACAGGCGACATTCAGAAAGCAATGACACTCATTCAGAAAGAACTCCCCCTCACGAAACCAAAGATGAACGACTTCTCAATCAAGGATAACCTTGTACACTTTAGGAACAAGATCTATGTTCCGAAGAACAAGGAAATCATGAGAAACATCTTACGACTTCATCATGACCTCCCTACGCGAAATCACCCAGGAATAGCAAACACAATGGAACAGATTCGACGCACCTACTACTGGCCCCGCATGCAGCAGTTCATTTCGAAATATGTGCAAGGATGCGCAATTTGCCAACAGATGAAGATAAATCACCATCCACTCGTACCTCCGCTCAGCCCGATCATCGCAGACAAAGACACATACCCCTTTGCTACAGTCAATATTGATTTCATTACCGACCTACCGGAATCAAATGGCTATGACAGCATATGTGTTATTGTGGACCATGATTGCACCAAGGCAATAGTACTCACCCCATGCAACAAGACAATCACCGCACTCGATACCGCACAACTCTACATCGACAACGTCTACAAACGATTTGGATTACCCAGGAAAATAATCTCAGATCGTGGACCCCAATTTGCATCGACACTATTCAGACAGCTATGCCGCTTACTGCACATCAAGCAGGCAATGTCTACAGCCTACCACCCACAAACCGATGGACAAGCCGAACGAACAAACCAGGAGATCGAAGCATACTTCCGAATTTATGCAGCAAACCACCCCCAACATTGGTCACGATACATACCAATGATGGAATTCACTCACAACAATCGCAAGCATTCCACCACAGAGCAGACCCCTTTCCGATTACTCATGGGATACGACCCAACATCATTTCCTACGGAAAAATCCGAGATCGACAGTAACATCCCCACACTCCAAACTCGCTTAATCAAGATATTGGAACTCCGAACCGAAGCCGAAGCAGCTCTAACTCTCGCACAAGAATTCCAGCGTGAGACACAGGAATCACACTTCCAGCCCTTGGAAGAAGGACAAAGTGTATGGTTAGAAGCCAGGAACCTCAGACGCACCGGACTACCTTCGAAATTCCAATCTAAACGAGAAGGACCCTTTACGATCATCAAGAAACTCAGGGACAATGTCTATCGACTTGATCTTCCAGAGCATTGGAAAATACACCCAGTATTTCATGCTTCTCTTCTCACTCCACACAAGGAAACGGACGAACATGGACCATCTTACACACGACCACCACCTGACCTTATTGAAGGAGAAGAAGAATTTGAAGTCGAAGCGATACTCAATCACCGAGGACCACCAAGGAAACGCGAATATCTCGTCAAATGGCTAGGATACCCGACATCAGAAAACCAATGGATATCGGAACAATCACTGGAGAATACTCAGGAACTTCTATCGGAATACAAGAAGGCACACCGGATCAAATGACCTCCCAGTCATCTGTCCAATTACCCCATCCGGAACAAGTACACTACGCCATCTGTCAAAATCCTCCGATACTCCGAGTGTAATCTCAACTACCACCCGGAATCTAGACAACCCCAGAAGTATTTCATCGAACCCAGAAGCTCCCCTACCCACCAGGCCATGATCAAACCAGCCGATCTCGCTAACGTTTGTGCATACATCCTCTCACTTGACATCCGCCCTGAAGTCAAGGATCTTGCGGAACTACTCCTTATCGAAGCATTCAAACGCATTGACCAAGGCCCAGGACCCTATCAGCCTTTCAACCAACGCTTTGTGTTCTCACACGCATATCGAAGAGACACCCCGGAAATTTCAGTACGATATGGGCCGCACAATCAGTTCATTATCACGTCAACGCCGCAATACCAACCACCGCCGCCCTACTCCGATACCATCTCCACAACCCCTTCGTAATGACCCTCCCCCTCCCACAGAAATAAGCAAAGAACAAATTCTTAACGACCTTCGCACACTAGCAGCAGAAACTCCGACCAACCGTCAACCCACACTCATTTTCCACCTATTCAATTTCATTCATCAACAAGAAGAACCCAACACTCCACCGCTCAATCACCTCATCAATTTCATCGATACTCTTCTTACCCATGCAACTCCACTACACCAGGCACACCTTTCGATAGGACTCTATATACTAATTCAAATGGTCAAGTCAAACGACCTTGAAGGATCTGTACAACTTCCAAACGGATTTAGATTCATTCACAGGCAACCGGCACCCGCTCAAACTTCTAGCTCCAACAGTTCCACATCCCCTCCGCCCTTGGAACCCTTTTCTCCTGCATATAGCCCGACCACCTCTACGGAATCCCTGACCAGTCACACCACAGACAACCCCGATTCTGACAAAGAAAATATCCCCATTCAACATGCCATTCAACTTCGACACTCCCAACCCAACGTTCGAAGTCCCTCCCTTTGACGCCGAGGAACACCTCGCCGCCACTGACCCCGGACCTCTACTACCTGTTGAGGATATTGATCCCCTCTGGGTAACAGGCTGGGGCAATCACGCAAATGACTGGCACAATGGCGTATGGCACCCGCAACTGACACCCGTCCACCCCGAGAACGAATACCCCTCTCCCCCTCCCTCTCCTACACTTCCCCCTTTGAGTCCTCTCGACCTTGTCCGAGAGTATATCTTCGACCCGGCCCACACTGATCTTGTCAACATCCGCCGTCTCAAGACTCTCAACCCCCACCCCCAGCTCACCACTCTAGTCCTCCGCCGCACCTTCTTCACCCCCGAATACGCCGTCCCGATTCTACAAGCCCTCCACATCCTCCTCGAGCTCCCTTACGTCCCCTGGATAGGCCGCCGCATCCGCCACGCAGGAACAGTGCAGCAACACTTTGTGGCGTACGACGAAGACCCGATCTGCATATGCAAGTGTTGCAGGTACTGCCCGGTTCACTAGAACTAGTCCCCATGCCCGCTACTCGCAACACCCGGCACGGACTCTCTGGTCGCCTCTATTACACTTCAACACAGAAACGAGTGCACCCGAACCGACAGAGATACAGAGAAGGCCTCCTCCTCCCCCCTCTATGCGACCAACTCCTCCCCGGACTCCCCTTCATCCAGACCTCGCAGACCCGTCGACAGTGTGCAGCTGCTCTTCTCCACAACGGCAAACTTCGCGACCTCACCAAGAACACCAGCATCAGTCCACTCCCGCACATCGTCTACACTACGCAACAGATGTATGGCCACTTGTGCAAAATGCTTGATATCTTGGAGAACAACCGACTCAGGAAGCAGAAGATTGATTCTTATGAGTATCAGGAGCTAGTACGTCGCATGAATCAAGTTCTTATTACTCAACTCGAGAACCAGTTCACCGAGTACGAATTCGAGCGCCTCCTCTCATCGGAAATCAAAGATGGACAGGTACACTTACCAGACGACCCGGAACCACAGCCTATGACGACTCCCTCCCCTCTCGAGCTACCCCCACTGGCTGCGCCCGATGCCTACCATGAGCAAGCGCATGTGCCAATCTTCGACCTTGATCAACTCAGCAATTTCAAATCCGCTCCGCCACTGCCCAGCCCTCGTCAACAGCTCCACTTACCGACAGAGGAAGAACTTCAGGCGGTCAATCAGCAGGCCCAGGACGTTCCCCTTCCTGAAACACCTCACATGACTCCGCCCACCGTCGTTATCCAACCATCTTCGCCAGTTTATGTGGTCAACACTCCCCGACCCGAGGACTTCACTTCGCCCGAGACATATGCCCCCATCGACTGGACTAATCCACAGTCTGTTTCTTTATATCATGCTTTCCTTAATAACTTTGATTTTTCGCAGACGATTTCATCCAATGTACCCAGCGCTTGAACCCTTATTGGTCTTAACTTGACCCTATAGCGACTGATATTTATCTCTCTTTTACGCTTTTACTTATTGATCTTAACTTGATCCTATAGCGTTGTACCTTTCTTTGAAATTCTCGCATTCGCATTTCTATGCTACTACGGAATTTCAATCTTAGTGACAGGGTATTGTTACGCATCAAGCTGCTTACCCTTGTTTACACATTGTTTATGTTCCCCCTCATCTTTTTCTCTCACCCTTTCTACCTGCATGTGCGTACACACATTGCATCATTCTTTCATCATCGACTCCACACTCCGATGGCTCCACTCGCTCCACCTTCACTCCGAGAGCCCCAGGACCTTCTACTCCGATGATACATCATTCTACTCCACTCTACTCCACCTATGCCCCGACCTGACATCATCCTCCATTAATTAGAGCCACTATGACGGACTCACTCCACTTCTGACCCGCGATGATGTAGTTTCATTCCTTACTCCACTCTATTGTTCTCTGTAGTATATAAGGCCATGTACATAGCGCCCCAGGATGACACTTAAGTCAATCCTCCTATAGTCTTTTACAATCACGTACCAAAGACTCTGTTCACCCACGACTTCCGGTATAGAGACCCTCACAAAGCGGACCCTCCATACTGTACTTGCTACTTCACCCAACAACGCTTTGGTCACTTATCATTTCCGTGATAAGTCCATCGAAGCCGTGAACGTAACAGACTGCGACGTGTGAAACAAGTAAGAAACGCGACGGAAATCGCATACATCCAACACTTTCACCCTTCTCGAGGATATCGCAATGCAGATCGATTTCTTCCTCGGAGAAGGTAAAGGGGCAGTCCACGCCATCCGAGATCAAATCCCACTCATCCAATAATCCCAGTAATGCGTGGCGCAGACCATAAGCGCCATCTGTCCATGACCTCAGCCCATACCTGACTATAGCGAGAAACGATGTCTACATTGGAGAGGACATGGTGGGGGACTACCTACAGTTGGTCTCTTTGACAATTTTGGTGAGTAGTCGATGTCGAGCGACGAGCTTCAGGTGATGTAGTCGGCCTGGACATGTGAGGGTTCTTTAGCGATTTTGGACAGCACCGCTGCTTCCTCGCCGGTATCGACATCTTAAAGGTGGCCCTGTAAATGGAAGCGAATCTTCAGATGCCTGTATTGGCTTTGATATAAAGAATTCAAGTTATACTAGATCGTACTCTACCCATGGCGTCATCCAAATCACGGATGGCAGAGTAATCTTCAGCAACTATCGAGGTATGACTGGTGTAAAGTGGTTCCAAGTTAACTTCGTGTATAATAACGTAGTAAAATTAATATATGTAAATGTGATACAGAGCATACAATACTGCAATCTACGTCAAACCTCATACGCAGGGAGAGACGTGGTCCGACTGACACTATCAAAGACGTTCCGTCGATCGGTAGGCTGTAGAGATACCAAGTGTCGCAGTCTCTGCATTTCCTCCCGCATTTCTGATAGCGCCACGGCCTGGTCTGGAATAGTGTTATTAGAGGGCGATTGGTGTGGGATTACGAGCAACTGCCTTAGCCTCGCTACCTCTTGACGAATTTCTGAGACCTGGCGCTTTAATGCCACTGTCTCCTCTCCTGACCCCTCATTCCTCGGCTCTATATTGGACCTGACAATAAGCGGAATCGATTCCACCGACTTGAATCGATCCAAAATGTTCTCCCGTAGTATTTGTCCTTCCAGACTTTCTCCAGGGCTGGAAGCGGAAAGCATGAAGGGCGTCATAGGCGGTACAACTGCATATTGTTCCATGATATGCACCTTTCTCGTCCTTCGACGTCGTAAAAGACACAATCCGATGGCAGCCCCGCAGGTAAGGAAGCCTACGCTGCTCAGCACACCGACCATGATAGGCACTAGCGACTTCCTCGCGCCAGAATTTCCAGAGGGCGTGCTTCGTGGGCTTGCTATCGGTGTCGGGTCCGACCCAGTAGAATCACTGCCGGATGGATTGACAGTGCTGGATGAGAATGTACTACTAGCAAATATGCTAGAGGTGGATTTAGTAATGAAAGTGAGGGGGTCCGTGGTGAACGGCTCCGCAACCGCAAGTACGCTTGTCATGTCTTGAGCGGAATCCAATGGGGTAGCAGGTACGTTCAAGGTAATTCCTACAGCTTCGCAAGTCTGTTTCAAAAAATCCCTGGAATTGACGATATCACTAGCCTCGCAAGTCGTTTGGAAGCAGCTAACAACTGAACTTAGGAAATCCGTACTAATGCACAGGCATTTGTTGTCCGAAGCGGAGCAGCCAGTAACGTTTGCACTGGCGACGCAAGTTAAGGCACATTCTGCGGAGTCGTTCAATACTGTGAGCTTCTGCAAGTATACCCATGCACTCTTTCATACTACTTACGGGGAACTGTTTGACATTCAACAAAGCGAATGTATCTCTCGTTTGCCAAGATCCAGAACACAAGGGCTATCTGCTGCGATGGCGAAGCCTTGAAAATCATAGGAGTATTGGACGGTACCCAACAAGGAGCGAAATGAAGGTCCAGCTGAAATTCGCAGGTATGTGCGTGAGTAGAGATATCACAGTCTTCACCATCACTATACCTCTGTTGCTTATATAGACTGCACGCCATGAGATGGGTTCTAAGACAACCTGCTTCATCATACACCCGTCAGTCAACGTTACATATGAGAAACACACTTACCTCGTTCATTCAAACATTATACACGCAACAAGTTGCCGCAACAACAATCAAGATTGTTGAATCGACTGAGTGATGACCACTATACCAGCATTTACTGTTTCAAATCTCCGAGCATATATCTGGCAGTCTTCAGAGTCTTATTTTCCCATCACTTTTCGGCGATGCCGGGGGTCTGATGCGAACAAGAGTATCTGCCAAAGGACATGGTCGGACTCAGGGTGGCATATGTGTCTAGCACGGTCATGACCTTGATGGCGTCGCAAGCTTCTGGTAGAAAGATTTCAGTGTTGGTAAGGCTGAGATCTTGCAGTTTGGTTGAAAGGGTAATTTGATAAAACCGATAAGCAATGTGGTTTCGTGCAGACAGTCGATACCTACAAGAGAGGAAAAGTATGAGGCGAATTTTTGGGACAAGTGAGAGCACATAAACGGTTGTTAGGATACTCTGCACAGTTACGTACTTATGGATAGCTCGGAGGCGCAAGGGCTAGACGATTAGAAGATGACGAGCAAGGCTGAAAGCGTCTGAATCAGAGCCGTGTTTTTTTTCTTGGCTCATATGTTCACGGGCGTAAAGGCAATGGTTATAACGGGGTCGTTGAGACCGTCACGGTGCAGTGGTCCAGTTCCGTTGCCAGAAGGGGAACATCAGACTGTCTGAAGTTGAAGGAGATGCCGTCAGACCTCTATATGGCCGTCAATGATCATGAAGATGCTTATCCTTTCTCGAGGAATCCGAGGAAAAGGAGTGTCCACGTTGGCCAATATATTCATGATATTGGGTGCCTCTAGACTCGCAAGCCAGTCATTTGTGTAGTGTTTTACTTTCATTGCACAAATGACTGGTTTACGAGTCTAGGTGCCTTTCTCTGCGGAAGAATGAGTCGAAGGAAGACTCGAAACCCATAGTCTTAGTCTACTTGCCTTGCTTTCTTTCACCAACCACATTGGATGCCTTTCTGGTATAGAATTTAGAAGGAAAACAGCTACAAGCGCATGAGCTAGGCAGTGAAGGTATTGGAGATGATGCCTAGTGTTCGATGGCTTCGACTACATAGGAAAATTGACCGTAGCTGGCAAACCTGCCAGTGAGGAAGACACTTTGGAACCAGTCTCCTACCCAAACCCTCCCACGGTTCGGAAGAGGCCGAGGCCTCAGGGTCCAAGTTGCTCAAAAGGCGGCGCTTCAACTTGGACCGGGGGGGGGGGGGGGGGGAAGGGGGGGGTTGAGTAGGAGACTGCATCTACTAATAATGTATACTCTCAACAGTTAAGCAAACTCTTCATACCAGGAAGTGGTAAACTCTCCAAATATCAATGTTCATATTCATGGAAGGTTTGATCCGACTAAGGCTTCTCCGAGTCTACTGTCTAATGTACGTCACTCTTCATATACAGGAGGGGAAGTTGTTCGACTGACACCATCGAAGAGATTCTGTCTATCGGAGGGCTGCAGAGAAACCAAATGTCGTAGTCTCTGTATCTCCTCCCGCATTTCCGACAATTGGGATGTTTGGTCCGGGGTAGGAGTACCGGTACCTGTCAATTGCTGCGAGCCCATGAGAAGCTGCCTCAGCCTCGCCACCTCCTCGCGAATTTCAGCCACATGGCGCATAGAAGCGAGCGTATCGTCTCCAGCTTCTTCAGGCCTCGATTCCACCTCAGGTCTCGCGAGAGGATGCGACGATTTCCTTCGTTGTATATTTTCCTCCTCTTTCCCAGAAGGCTTGCGGGTAGGGTCGCTTCGCTGTCCCTTGGAACTGGCTCCAGGATGAAAAGCTGGGTCTGAATAAGGCATCGCTGTCGGCAGGATAGCTACGGGATCTGTGGCCATCGACTTTTGACGTCTACGGCGTCGGAAAAGACATACTCCTGTGATAAGGACGACAGCGGTGACACATATGCTTCCCATTACACCAGCAATGATAGGTGCGACAGAGACGCTCCTCCGAGATGTACTTGGCTCAGTCGTAGGACCGGTGGCATCCCCACTGGGACTTGATATAGTCGCGCTTGTCCCAGTTGTGCTTGTTTGGACCGAAGTCTGCGTGACATCCCCACTAGTACTGGATGGTAATATCTCATCAGAACCTATAAGTGTGGTTGTGGACACGGAAATTGTGCTTGCAGAAGCTGAAGGTCTGGTGAATATCGGGGAGCGAGGGTTTGGGTCCCCGGGAAAGCTGATACTGATGGAAGGATGCATGGAGGCTATTGAAGGGGGGATAAAGGCTTATAGAAAATAGTAAGTTTGTGGCTTATTGCTGAACAATTGATATTTTCTGTACGTACGGGGAACCGGTTGGCATCTAACAAAATAATTGTTTCTCCGAGTTTGAAGCGTGGAAGTTAAGAGAACCACCAGCGCCAGGTGGTGCAGACTTGAAGCCTTGAAGTTCCTAGGCATAATAGGATAATCGCTTGAGAAAAGGCAGGGGACTCTGGCTGTGCGTAGTTTATGCCCGAGGAAGGGATCATTGTGTACACTCTTTT
This sequence comes from Trichaptum fuscoviolaceum, assembly GCA_910574455.1. Taxonomy (NCBI): domain Eukaryota; kingdom Fungi; phylum Basidiomycota; class Agaricomycetes; order Hymenochaetales; family Trichaptaceae; genus Trichaptum; species Trichaptum fuscoviolaceum. The sequence continues at coordinate 3,313,281 of CAJSYZ010000009.1, read as the reverse complement.
TTTCTCGATATATAGTACTATGCACATGCATCGATGTGTTTTGATCTTCGAGTTCTGATTGATGAGATGATGCAACATATTGAGTTACGTCGATCATTTAGGATCCGATCATAAACTTGGAACCATTCCTTTTCCAATATCAGCTACATTTCAATTGCCGTCGGACCAGTGGATACTATGTGAGGAAGGCTACAAAACCTTGTTGTACTAAGTTATTGAGTCCATTGAGCAGATGAGGATGATGGTGGTGGGAAGTAAAATAGGAGGGGTGCAACTGCCTCGGTCGATTACTCAGGGATGTAGTTGAACCAGATTGAAGCCCCCTGCCACTCAGGCTGGCGAAAAATGAAAGCCGAATAGAATAAAGTTACCCGGCAGATGATTACATATGTATAAATGTACTTGTTCTATAAAGAGTCAAATAAGAACCCGTCTTACCAAAAGCCATCATAACTACTATGTAGTATACATCATGATGTACTAGAATCATTGACAGCAATGGCAGGGGTCCTGCCAGTGCCATCTGTTCAACTTGAATCGACTGTCGACCAGCTTCCGAGTCACTGGCATGATCAGCGCCGGGTCTTTATCTTTTACCCACCGCTATCTTTCAACTTTTCCCTCCTTCAAACTTTCTGGATGACTCGCACTGCTACTACTAGTAGTAGTGTACACGCTGAACTCATATCTTCTAGCTTGTGTGAAAATGTCTTCTGGCTTATTTGACCTCCTTCCCATCGAGCTCATTGAGAAGATACTCAGTTTCCTCTCCGAGCCTCATGACCTTACTTCAGCAGCTTGCCTTAATGGCAGTATCTACAAGATTATCAAGGATTCTGTAGAGATTCAATATGCCTTAAACTTGAAGGCGCACGGAATGATTGATGGCGACAAATCCAGGTCGGCTTCGGAAAAGTTGACGGAGCTGTTGCGAATGGAGGAAGCGTGGAAAACGTTGGATCTTTCCCGACGTGTGTCTGTGAAAGTGCCGCACCACCCGTCTCATATTTACGACCTATCTGGAGGTGTTTATCTACTTGGAGACTGTGAACAAGATACGGGAACACGTGAAACCAGATCTCTCAGGTTCTACGACCTTACCAGACATAGAGATGGTCCTGTCACTGGCATACGCGAGGAAACTTGGCGAGAAATGTCCATACCAGATACTATTGTGGACGTAGGACTTGCGGTTCAAGAGCTTGACCTGATAGGAATTGTCGGTGTCCGAGAGCTGTGGGTCTAAATTCCAACTCGAGTGCTCTGAGACTAATGCAGGCAGCACGATAGAGAAGACGGTGAAGCAATCACACTTCATCTGAGGCAGTTCTCGACTGGCCTGCCTCATCCGTATGCAGACATGCCAGTGGTTTCTGTCGGTCGCTCAGACTACGCAGGGAGCAAACTTTCGATTGTGATGGAGATCGTTGGCCCGTCTTTAATGCTTCTTCTATCATGGCCTCTTTCGAGAGTAGCAGACAGGAAAGATGTACTTCTGTTGGTGAATTGGTGGACTGGAGAAATCGTCATAGTTGGTACTCTCATTATGATCCATATTCAATGCGTCACTGATCCACTCTTTTAAAGAGGGAAGAAGTGCTACATCGAACATATGCTGGATTCGTCTTTCTCATGCCCAACCTCGTTCTCCTCCCAAACTCACGTGCTGGGACGCTTGAGGTCGTGCAGCTCCCAGACCTCACAAATATTGGAAACACCACTTTTGACATGTTCAAGCGCATCGCACGCCTGAGCTTACCTCGAATGAATGCGAATTGTCACGTCTTTAATATCTCTTGTCGGGCGGACCCTAACCCTCTCGGTGTGCCTCACCCGAAGCAAGATGACATTCGCGCATGGCAAAAATCCCGGGAACGGACCTTCTCCGCTGATCCCTCTCGCTCACTCATACTGATGCGCATCCTCATTCGCGAGAACGTGCGGCGTCTGTCTCCTTGGCACCGTTGGTATCGGATAAACCTGTTAGTCCATCGTGATGCGCTCCTAAAGGCGATCCGATCTCAAGCTGGGCCACAGAATAGAGTACCAAGCGCAATAAATCATGGGAACATACAAGAAGGGCCGGCGAAAATTGTTCCATGGATGCAATGGGCCCCCGGTATTGTACGCTGGTGTGCGGGCGGCGTGGATCGATCCCTCCGGATTAAGACGACCAGCGGTCAGCGGTTTGTGAGTTTGGACACATACAAACGACTGGTGGTGAAGGATTTCAATCTACATGCAGTGACTCGTTTACGAGCAACCCTACAACCCAGCAGGCAATTGGGGGAGCTAGAGATGAGTGATTCAACACGCACGAGGATCGTGGAAAGGAACACAAGTCCCAGCGAAAATCTTGAATGCCTTGAGACCGTTTTCTCGTCGGATGACATGACAATTGAAGAGATGCCATACGTGGAGACTATTTCGGATCTCTCGAGCATGGGCCTTGTATATGATAGAGTTCTATTGGATGAGGAGCGGATTATTGGGTTGATGGTATGTCGTCATACATTTGTGCTTTACACGAGAGCACACGAGATCCAAAACTCACTCGATTATTCTTGCAGCAAGACTCAGAAACAGATGCAGCTGTCAAATTCGATGTGATCTCGATGTAGCGATGTAGGAGAGTCTTGAGGGAGGTCGACTCAACGATGTGAGGTATACCACTAGTGCCTCGACCTCAAGTTGCGATGAGATCTCCCAACTCTGGGTTTGCCTGTTCATCACGGCACCTATGTCATTGAGTCACGGCAAAGCAATTTCTCATCTTAAGTTGAGTGTATGGCATATACTGGTGCTTTAACGCAGCTCTGAGCAGAACGTTGCCGGAGACCGTTTGGATTGAAACGACATTTTCTCATCTCGCGGGACTAGGTTGGGCGAACCAGAGGTAAATACTCAGGCAATGTTTTTGAGTGATGTGGGGAGCAAATATATGTTACTTGTATGCCGTAGCTGTTGAAAAGTTGAAAATGCCATATCCTCTAAGTCTTTGATTGGCATCTTCAAATCATAGTCTCACATTGCATTGACATCTTTCATACAGTAGTTTGATGAAGACTAACCACTGAGGCAATAATGCCCCCTTTTTGCGCTTCAAGAGTATGATCGTCGAAAATTTGTTTCTTGATGCACTCTCTAGTGTGGCAGTAAGAACTTCCTTCGTTCTGTAGCGTATATTCGTAGTATCCTATGTCGTTCAGTCTACATAAAAAGCCTACATAGAGAAAACAATGACTTGAACAGGGGCCCACGGGACGCGCTACAAGGATGCCAAAGTCAAAGTGATTGAGCAATGTGAGCAACACATATTGTAAACGAACTCACTTGCACTCCAATGACTTGCTCCTCGTTAATGTAGACATCGGTGCACCCAGTAACATTTGATACGTTCCACGTGGTTTCAACGTATGGCAGTTCCGTTTGGCAAATATCCTCAGTAAAGATTCGACTGAGGTATTTCTGATCCTCCCATTTACGATAGTGCGAATCGATAAGATAGCTGCGCGTCCCGCCACCTAGGCATAGCTCTGTTCCTTTCAAGTGTCCAGCCTTCCTCAATGTCATACTCACGAAGTTCACCGCATACTGGTTGAAGTCCTTCACCACTATCTTCCCGGATGCAGGCACTCCAGCACAGCGCTGGCCTGAGATCCCCATCCCGCGCGACTGGGTCTCGAAATCCGTGCACCACCTAATAATGTCAGGACTCCAGTCTGACCAGGGGATTTCCACAGGAAATACTTCATTAACATCATTCAACCCCAATTCTTTCGCTGAGCTGCAATACGAGCGTACAGCATCGACGAGTGCGGTGCGCGATATGATCAAGTTGGCAATTTGACTTGCTAGATGAAGATCCCTATCCGCGAGAACTACGAACCGCACGAGAACGACCACGAGAGAAGGATCAGCGGTGAAAACACGTTTACGGAGCCCTTTCCTCGGAGAACCCTCTGCATTACGAGATATTTGACGTGGCTCGCTGAAGGGTATGTAATCTGTTTGGCAAGTGGCTCTACGAATGCTGCTGCGATGATTCATCTCAGGCAGATGCAGAAGTGCTACACGCCTGAACACGGTCCCGTATGATTCGTCTGTCTTTGCCGGCAGTTGCAGGATTTCCATCGTTTTCCTCAATGCATTCGGAAGTAGAACCAGGTCATGCGAGATAAAGGCAAAACCATCGTATGCTCGAGCGAGACCCTCTTCTCTCTTATATAAATACATCAGCAGCATACTATAATAGAGACATCATGAAAAGACAGACCAAGAGAATGTCACCAGTCATCCAATCAACCAATAAAAGACTTATTTTGCGTCTATCAGACAAGGAAAGACGCAACATCAGAAACGAGCCAACGATTCCCATCGCAACAGAGGACTTGAGCCGTGATGGGTCGGAACTTCCAACTTTTATCTCTGAACGCTTTGACAATGGGTGTGGATGACCAGTCGAGAGTTGTCTGAGGTGAAGGATGAAGTCGTTTTCGCCGTCTTCCCTGTTATAATGACAGCATTCGATTCAGGGATCTTATGGACATCAGAATTATAGTAAAAGGACTTACGTCTCTCGAAGACAAACAAGACCTAATAAATCATGTTCTTGATTGGAAATACCGTCTAAAACACGATCCACAATGGATATCATAATCCAGGCGTCTTCGTAGGCTTCGGGGCCAGCCTTGCAACCAGACAGATCACAGAACTTGATATATCCTGTTCCACGAGAATCCTCTGGTTGAGGAAGGAGACATATACCATTTGGAAGTGCGTAGACATAGGACGCGTCGTCCTGGACCTTTACGGCGACACAGTTAGACGGATGAAGAGTTCTCCATGATTCTTCCATTCGCAGTAGCTCTTTCAGCTTATCATTTAAGGGCTCCAATGTACCGCCATCGACCATTCCGTATCTACGCAACGCGAGAGTGTACTGCAACTCTACAGAGTCCTTGACTAGCCCGTAGAGGCTACGGTTGATACAAGACGCGGAAAGCAGATCTGGAAGAGGGAGGTGAATGAGAATACCTATGAGAAGCTCGGAAGGAAAGAGGGCAAAATATCCACAGGACATGATTAATGCAAGGGTACAAAGCAAACAGCAAACGCCTGGCAGGTTATCCACTTATCCGGGTGGAAGAAAAAGCCGGTGTGGGCTCAGCTCGGCATTTTCAACTTCAAGTTGAAGCCGAAAGTTCAAGTTCAGACTCCGTTTAAAGTTCCTCAAGCGGTGTTAAAAGGCTTCAAGTTTGGAAAGGGAATTGTTGAGGAGTCTCTCCAAAAACATCAATTCTTATATCATATTGATCAACGCGAGGAGTCTTTGTAGCCAGTGCTTCAAGTTAACGCAATAATGAATGGATATGTCATCTAAACTAAACAAAAGAGGTTCCCATGATCGTGAACAACCCCATTCAAGTTGGCTTTCAAAGTTTGAACCCTATCGTAGGAAAGAGACTGACGCGTCGAAAATCATCCCGGCATAGTATAACACCTGATCATTCCTGTCCCTCGAAAATAACTGAAACTGCCTTATAAACGAGGGCTAATAGGGAGTGTGGGTGGGGGTCGAGTCTGGCAAGGACGATACACCAACTGAGTCACAAACGACGGATACAGAATGTTCCGCACTACTAGTCAAATTGCTGCCTTGACAGTTCGACTGAAAGCATGACTCGATAAAATCGATGAACGTGGGGCTTTCACACAGACAAACGACGTCCGTAGAAGCGCAGCCACCGAGGGGTGGGTCCGATACACATCCGAGAGCGCACGCTGGAACTATCGCATGCATCAAGCATGTTGTTTGATCAGTCGAAGATGAGAAGATGTTATATCTTAGGAAGTCACGGGGCGGACCAAATATCTGGCCAAAAGCAGTAGCTATTACGCTCTGCGCGAGCATGATGCGGAGACCGAGCTTGGTAAAGCGTGAAGTGCGCATGTCAAGTGTTAGACGAAGTGTTTTTGAAGACTATGTTTCTGCGATGCAGAGGTTTTGCGAAACAATAGGCCGACGCAACAACTTGAGTGTCGATGTATATTGAAGCCCTTTGCCTCTACTTTTTATACCCTGGCCGCATCCCCAACTTAATAGAGGCATGGGAGAACCACCTCGACAAAGAAGATGTGAAAGCTCTGTAGTTCGAATGAGTCAACGACCTTTCCTAGATATCGAGGCCGTTCGCATAGAGTTGCTGCGCACAGTACCAATGGTGAAGCCGGGCACCCCGAAAATTATACATCATAAAACGCCCGTAGCGAAATCAGAAAAAAAAGCATAGCTTCTCTTCATTCGCTCCTAAGAAAGATGTTATATGAGCGTTTAGCCGCAGATTATTCGTAGTCCATCACTATAAATTTGAACCATGGGAGAAGAGTCACTGTTATAAGTCAGTATGCACTCGCGTGAAACAAACAAGTAATGCTAAGCTCACTGGGTAGTCGCATCAATAACCTATATATACTTTTACCTTAGTTCACGACCACGCTATTGCTCTCCTTTATACCATTTAGCCTCTGTTTGAGATCTGCAATTTTTGGTGCCGGTACGAGCGAAGAACCGTCCGAAACCATGGCAGGATGGCCAGTATCTATCCCTCAGCAACATATGTATATTCGCCCACAACCATTGATGCTCGGCTTATTCGTCCTCGTCGAGCAGCGTGAGTACCAGCTCATTTAGCAAGACTACACTCTCGACCGTATTGACAGAGTCGTATAATGTATTACACTACATGTTTGTTGTGGATAATTTTCCTTGATTCTTTCCCCTGCCAGTGATAGAAAATTTCGTTTCGCATAAGGTCGCATCGCCCACAGTAAGCGTGCTCAGTTGATTCCGCTTTCTGATGTCGGCCAGTAAGTACTGTGGCAAGGATAGCATGTATTCGATACACTGAGCCACGGCGAAACCTTGATGGAACGTTTGAGGACTGGGATCGATGTTCATTCTGGACTCCACTGTCTCAGACTGTGGGCTCTTCAATCGAAAGGATGTGAATACATACGTAGCAGTCCATCCACTAGTTTCTCCGCCCTTACATCCGCATACTAGTAATGCAATGAACTCTCCCTCATCGAAGTGCCTAAGAAAGACCGGGATTTTGAGGAGTTGCTCCCCGTGGCAATTCAGCCATGAGTTTAGAGTAAAGTTCAAGAAAAGCTTTCAGGAATGCGTAAACGTTGTGACTATTCGATATTGTTTGGAGATGAAGGTTCGAAGAAATTATCCCAGAAACTCAGTGAGGGTAAGGTCAGACAAGAACAGAGATAAGTGTCATCCGTTCAACGTCCAGACTTGACATTCGACCGTGTGAATTTTAGATTTGAGGCTGGTTCCGAATTGGCTCACTCTTTAATTTCTTTCTCTTACTCCTATTCCACCACTTACTTCGGCACTCGACTTCACGTCTTTCTACACGGATATTGAATACTGTGCCACTTTCCGATGGACTCTCCTGGTGTACCTTACTTGCAGTATTTCTGGCGACGAAGAGGGCAATAATCACTTTAGCTGGCTAGCCGGAATGGAGGTCTACATGGACTATCAGGAAGTTTCTCAAGTAGCAAAGGGGAATGAGCTCGCCCCGCCGAGCTCAATGGGTGAAGATACGGCACCGTTCCTCAAGTGGGGCAGGAAAGGCAGACTTGCGAAGGCACAAATCGCCCGAAACGTTCCCCTCTCCTTGCTCAGCCAATTCGATAGGACGTCGTCAGCCACTTTGTTGGCCGGCTTAAATGAACGCTTCACCCTTGACAAGGATATTCGACAGAACGTCGCTCACCATCACCTCAGAAACAAGACGATTGGAATTAACGAACGTATGTCAACGCATATTTCTGAGCTCCGGAAACTGCGGTCTGCTTTCCTACTTTGGGAGGTGAACTCTCTGATTCAGATTGGAGAGGAACAATCTTATACTCTCTACGCGACGACTGGATCGTGCGCATAGCGCTAATCAGAACTTAGGACAAGCACTCACCGGAATCACTTATACACGCGTTGCTTCAGGCGGAAGCTCATCTGGACCTCGTGAACGGAACCATTGCAACTGGCGATCCGGATAACAAGAAAACTGTTTCCACTACGAGAAGTTTCCAAGAGCCTTCCATGGTAAATTCAAAGCCTGGTTCTGCGCAAGAGGAATTGGTGCCGGCCAAGCAAAGTACTTGGCAATCATAATACACGAAGAGAACCCTACTGTCTTTTAGACATATCTTGCTGGAAAATATAAGGGCCGCTACGATCTGGTGAACCTGGGCTGTCGTATGTGGGGCACTGGCTCTCGCCAGTGTGCTGTAGCAGTGAAGATTGGCCAAACGACCGCGGCAAAATTCGAGGAGGTCAAAAGGTCAATGGAAGCAATTTCGGTATGGAACAATGATCCAAATTTCAATGACCAACAGTGGGTCCTTAATGCGGTCAGAAGGTTGAAGCAGGACGGGCATATTGAACAATGGAGAGCCATAGACAAAGAAATGTTGACCAAAGAGCTCACCGAAACAGAGGAGATGGACGAGATGGGCCTAGGATCTTATATCCAAAAGGACTCCCCCGGATATGATACTTCAAGTTGATTACAAGTCATAATGCTCTCCACTCACGGTGGAAAATCAGTATAGACAGTGCATCTTAGCATCGGATTCATGCTCAAATGAAATATGTACTGAATGCATAAGAACTGTCTAGCTCGGAATCCTTAATAGGCCGCAACAGTTCAGCTTTGATAGACGTGAGTTAGTCGGAGCTCTTCGGCAACCGTTCTGTAGCTTTCTTTAGATTTCTATTGTACTGGAATCATTCGGATGTTAGCGGTCGAACTCTTTGTGCCAGTTTCCAAGATGAGGTGTGCAAAATATGAAACTAGGCTCAAAGTCAATAACCGCTAATTCAAGGAAGGACATGCAACTTTCTTCTTCATTTGCAAACGTGTACTGGCAGAAGCTTCAGATAAGAATTAAAAGACTTTCTTTGAGAAAGAAAGAAAAAGACTATGGCCCGTACGGGGGTCGAACCCGCGACCTTGGCGTTATTAGCACCACGCTCTAACCAACTGAGCTAACCGGCCTATGTTTAGACAAATAAACAATAGTATATATTATTTAGTATAATAGTATATATCATATAGTATACTAATCAGATTTTGCTATACATTCAAGTTCACAATTTTGAACTTCAGTTACGTTCAGGGTCGTTTTCGATCCTATTGAGCTCCGAGTCAGCACCTTGGACTGTGGACAGTCCGACAATCTACACCTTCTCTACTCTGCTGATATCTGAGTTTGCGCTTTATGCTGCATTACGGCGGCAGTGCCCATAGAACTAACGGTTGCTGTGCAATATGGTTTTGATGAGATCACCGGATAACTCGTAGAAGTTACAATACTGTTTGTCCAAGCGATTCTATCCTACCATATTTAACTCCTCACTTCTTGAGATAGAGCAGCTCGAAATGTCTGGGAGAGTCCATTGGAGCACACCTCGTACACACGCTGGTTATGGCACTGATCAACTCTGGGTCGATGAAGGTTGCGAAGAGGATATCGAATGCGTTAGTGGACACACTTCGGATTTTTCTACAAACGCGACACAAGCAGACTTAGCTGGTCCAGGTCGCATAGTTGGAAGGGCTTATAGAAGAGCAGGACGGGCTCTGGAGGACGGGCTCTTAAAGATTGCAAAGAAGGCACGACCTACGAGGAGACAAGATGTTGGGCAAGGGGCAGAACAAGCGCATGGGGCTCTTGTTCAATTTCAGGAGGACAACCGAGGCGGTCGGAATCGAAGGCGACAGGGTACATCGGCGGCGGGCACTTCAGAGACAGGTTCTAGCATGTGGCACACGTTCACGTTTCGCACTCTCTCATCAGACGAAACCGCCACAAATCTGCCTGGCGCAGGCCGCCTTCTTGGCAACTTGTATACAGTTGGTGGCCGGCTACTGGAATCACGAATGAACAAAATAGCCATTAAATCTGGACGAGGTCCAGATGCATGCGCTGAACGAATAAGAAAAGCCGTCATTGGCGAACCCTACTTAGAAGAGGATCTGATGAAGATACAAGTCAAAATTCGGGATAGTTGGAAAGCGAAGAATCTGTCTGATCATGATCGGCTCTTGTTTCCGGAGTGTAGACAGCTCCTGCGATATGCCTTGTAAGTCTTGAAGCCCTACTTGCTCGCCAGAGACACACTGAAAACCCACATCCTTCTAGATCTTCGCTTCGCTCAACACATAACAGGGCTTTGCAGCACATATCAGATCTTGCCGTTGAGGATCGATACGTTCGCACGATTTTCAAGTGTCTTGAGGCTCCTCGCATCATCGAAGGAGTTGGGAAACGGGAGCTTAAAATGCATAATATCGATAGCGATTGGTTCATCCCGCATTGTCGTAAGGCTGTGGTTTGCCTTTCAGATAATGAAGTGAACATCATCCTATACCGTCATCTTAGCATGGCTGAAGCTCCGCGCAAACATCAATCATGGCCTTTGATATATAGCACGTTAGAGAAGTATCTGAAGTGAGCAATCAGTGGATTTTACTCAAAATATACGAACAATAAGCTTAGCCTGTCTTCAGCAATCCGGAGCTCTCTTTTCTATCTGTCCGGTATCTGCGGTGGATGTTCAGAGGATGGCAATTCTTCGTATTTCCCTTTGACGCAACTAGTATTTGCATCGCTCGCCTTGCAGACCTGACCTTCACACTTCCTCATATTGTTGAATGGGATTGCATGGATGACATATTTCGAATAGCGCTTGAAAACTGCTTGGACCATATCGACAGCTACGGGCAGATGTCAACTTACAATGCAGTAAAATGGAACAAGATATTTACTTTACTCTTGACGTGGGTTTTTCCCTTACATTTCTTTCTCAAAAATAAGTTTTCAATTTACCTGCCCTTGCGGCATTTAGAAACCCGCATCGGTTGCCTCGAACCGTGGAGTTTATGGGTGAGAGGACGGATATAAAGCTCTTGCTAGATCCAACAAGTAGTGCCAATGAATGGAGTACGAAACACTCGACAACCAATACTCTGTTCCTCCCCAGTAGGAAAGGGTTGAGTCGGATCTGTGTACGAGCTGCTGTTTCACTTCCTAAACTTATCTTAGGGACACAGGACTCTATCCCGACACCATTGCCTGCGGAAAATCCAAGTTCGACTATGCCTGTAATTGTCAGCAAGTATGACAACGTTGGTGCATTTTGTAATGCATTTCACCACCGAGAATTGGAGAGGATTCGGAGCAATTTAACGATCGGTCCCGATGTTGTGACAAGCGAGATCTTTAGCTTGAGGGATACGGACTTGCACTCAACTCAAGGAACCGTTGACGGCGTTGCGAAGGAACCAGCTCTGTCGTTCTTCTGCGAAAAGCTTGTCGACTTCTTGTCCAGGTACAGATATCATACTTCTTTGAATTGGCATATCTACTGATAGTCATCTTTAGCTCGGACCCAGAGATAGTCTCAAGGGCAATTCATTGGATTCAGCTCATATTGCAATTGGACCGATATTGCCGGCGAGCTTTGATAAAAGCACTTCAGAAGTTTTCGTTAGAGTCTAATCACTCTGTTGAAAATGGCAGTCCGCAATCGGTTACAGTACCCGATCTTCCTGACATTGGAATCTTAGATGAGTCTTGTCCTCGAAGGTGGATGCATCGCCATTTGACCATCGATGGAGAAATACATGTACGCCGGGTAACTACTTTGAGCAAATCTTGGGTTTTCCTGAATTAACGGTTGTTATTCTTCAGAATCCTCCTTACAGTGCTGAAGAGCCGTGCTCTATTTGTTTGCAGAACAATGTCTGGGATCATTCCTTTGTTCCTGACATCCCAGATACTTTGTGCGGCTCGCAGCATCTCATTTTAGCACTCGAAGTTCTTCCGGGAGAAACCTTCACATCCTCCGGCCACACTCCACTGCTAGCTGGCATAGACGGTTCCGGAAGAAAGGAATTCGCAGCGGCCGTTATGTACTTTGACGAAGTAGAATCCGCTTCGACTAATATCTTGTTCAACGCCCTTACGACTGTAACTGAGGGTGCTTCTTCTGTTTGTTACCTTGACGACAGTGGTCTACACACGACTGAACACTTTTGGGTGTTTGTTCTAAGGTATGACACCGAAGCGGATATAGAACAGAAACTCTTGAACGCAGGGATGGTTGATGTTACTGGTCATTGTTATTGGAAACCAAATATTCAACCTTTCGACGTTTCCATGCGGTTAATTTGACAAGACAGGACAAGCCTATAAAATTTATCGACTTCGTGCTCGGAATTGAACCCAGTAATTACATTCTGGTTCTTTATTCACTACACGTTGCCCACCACACTTCCCCTTCTCCCTCCAAAACCTGGACGGCAACCTCGGTCTCCGGCTTGACAAACACTATGCCACCCGCTTCGAGCACAACAGTGTCGAAATTGTCAGCCTGCTCGATGATCTCGACTTTCCCTCTGGTCACAATTCCGATGGTAGGACCCTCCGCCTTCCCGAGCACTTCGCGTCCCCGGGGCTCCGCGACGTCATCGATAATTCCAAGCGCTTCGTCCCGAGCACTGCCGTACTTGCTCTCCTTGGTTGCGTCCGGCTCGCTCGCTCCTTCCAACTGCGTCCAGAGGACGGTGAACTCTTCCAGAGGCGGGTCAAACGCGATTGTCTTCCCTGTCTTTGACTTCTTGTACGGCTTTGGGGGTAGTGACCAGTGCGACGGTGGTCGAGCGGTATAGGTCAGCGAATTGATGAAGGTCGATGTATTGCGCGTTTCCGGTGGGACAAAGGCGGCATTGAGGACGTTATCGGAGACGGCCATGCACTCGATGATATCTGCATCCATCAATCAGCTACGAACAGAGGTCTTCGCTGGTCATGCATCTCACCGCCTTCGAGATACGCATGGGCTTCGTCGGCCCCTATGTAAACGGATTCGCCTTTATTCAGCGTAATGAGGTTCATAAAGAAAGGTGCAGCAAGCACGCCCACATCGCCGGGGTATTGTTGGTTCAATGTCTTGATTACTTCTGCCTTCTCGTCGCCGCCGAAGGCTTCACCGCCCTGTCTCTCAACTCGACTAACAAGCTTCGAGACGATCCTCGAAATTTCCGCTTGATCACTGGTCAAGAGTTTCGTAAATACAACCTTCAAGTTTTCTTTGCTGGGCTCCTGTTGGAACCTTTCGACTGCTGAGTTATCAGCTATTGCCTCCTGCAATTCAGGGACTTCCTTCAAATCGTGCGCAATCGCCTCCGGCTCACGGAAACCCACGAAGCCTCGAAACCCGTCGGAAATTGCAACGGCAATCTCGGGCTTGTGGTTAGAGTCGACGAATTGTTCTGGGTCTTTCTTGTGCAGTTTCTCTCCCAGCTGCTTGTCAGGGTGTGCCTGGAGAGGGAGGGCTTTTGCGATGGAAAGAATTTTGAAAAGATACGGAACATGGGTGCTGTTTGGAAACTTGGCAGTCTCGGTGAACGTAGATGTTGTCAGACGCGGTCCGAGGAAGTGTCGAGGCGAAGATATGATAAGACCGTGTAGAGAAGTGTCTGGATCTGACCATAGAGAAGCAGGCCCGTTTTTGTGTGTCCCCATCCACAACTTTATGGGCCCTCTGCTCAGCATGTACATAAATACAGCTTAGAATAATCTCAACATACCTCCGCATAATGCTTGTTCTCTCCAATACTCAGGCTATCGTCTTCGCCGATTGCGTTCTTCAAGAACTTCGCGACCAAGGAGTCACTGCCTGATTTTCCCCAGTCATACGTTTGTAGAGAACCTTTCAAGCGAAAGACATTGTTTTTCGATGAATTTCCAGACATCACGCTGAAATGGTAAAACAAAGAGATCTTGCGAACATAAACGAGAGCTGTCGTGAATATATACTATGAATTAAGTCTGTGACGCATTCTTCTATATGACGTTGTTTCTCCACAGCCGGGTCATTTGAACTGTAACCCGGACTCATCTGGGCGAACTCTAAGAGTAATTCCTAAACCTCACTCAGTGTGACGAATTACTAATAAAGTCTGCATGTTGTCAATTAGTCAAATGGGAATAAATTGAAGAAAGTCAGCATGTAGAGAGAATTTGTTACTACGGTCATTGTATAGAATCCAATGAGCAGGTGCATAACACGCAGGACCAAACCGAGAGAAAGTATCATGGACAATATGCAGTATAGCTACAAGCGGGTATAAATGTTACACAGAAACTCAGTCGTAAAAGAAGAAAATATAAGGATAGATGTTGTATTGGTCAAGTGAGGTAGATTCTCCGCATGTCACTGGGTTGGGCATACTTCCGGCATAAAGGGCATTCGTGTTTTCTACGCAATGCTGTGCGGAGGCATCTGAAAGAAAAGAAAGCATTAGTCAGGCAAAGAAGAAATGGGGAAGAGGGCGGAACGGTGACTTACTCGGACCCATAAACGTGTCCGCACGCAAGCGAACTCAATTCTTCTCCTTCGCTCATGCATATGCTACACGGATACGCGAAGGTTTTCGCAGACGTTGCGGTCATCTCGAGTTCATCCGAACTGCCAGTCTGATTGGCGACGCTGCTCCGACGATATACAACGATCGCATGCCTCGCCCGACGAACTGCGGCCATGAGAAAAGAGGAGCGGCGGGAAGTGGATGAGGTTGCAGTGGATTCAACGTCTGTTCGGAGCGAAGTCGGTGGCGACCCTCGGAACGTAGATGCAACCCACTCTTCAAACGAAGGTTGCCGACTCTCTGCCGTAGGTCGACCAGAAGCGGAAGACTCTGCAAGACCTGTCGATACAGATCGGAATGGCCTCGGAGGGTTGACCCGGCTGTATGACCGAGAACGATCTCGAGAAAGTGAACCGTATAGCGCTTGTGGTCGCGTTCTCCGCCTCGCATGTATTATAGCATTGCTGCTCCTCGACGCGCGTGAGAACCGAGAGAAGGTCGAATTGCTTCGTGTTGGAGGAAGTGGAGGAATCTCCGATTCTCGACTTGTTATCAAGGCAGGACCATAAATACCATCAACGATAAATGTGCAGCCGGCTGCTAGTTGGTGCTATCAAAGGCAGTCGGGCTCAACAGAGATGGGGTTATGAAAAGACGTAAAAGCTCACCTCCCTTAATTCTTCGTCGGTGCTGAAGAATCTATCGCAAGGAATGCAGTGCAGTCGGTCAACGCCAACAGTCCGAACAAGTTGATCGTCGGATCGAGAATGAGTCGTATGTGCAGGAAGCGCGGCATTTGACCCGCTGGCAACTTCCGTGGTGCCGTTTCTTTCTGATTCAAGTAGACGTCTATTGTGTCGCATGACCGACATAATGTGCTACATGACGACAAAGATGCAATTAACAGGGTCGTTTCTCCCTACTTCGCAAAAACCCACCTTGCGGTAAAGCGACTGGCTGGAGAAATAGATGCGGCAGAAATTGCACCAAGGAATACGAGCATTCTCGATGGACCAATAATCGTCATCTTGTCTGTGATTTTCGGCGTACTGGTTATGCTGCAGTACGATAACTCAGAAACAGGCATATCCGCGGAACAAGTATGATCCTTACGATATGAAGGTCTATGTTGATATGATCACTGCAAACATCACAATAGCGTGAGACGTTGTCATTCCCGTAGCTCGCATCTTCGGATAAGGGTGTCGCAAAGTTGGAGTGCTGCAAAAACAGATCGTTAGTATATGTGAGAAGATAGCCCGGGTGAGAGAAATGCAGACCACGATGCTGGGCCCTGCCCTTCTCAAGGTCGGATAAACCGGACGTGCCAGGAAGATGCTAAACCGGCGACTCCGGTGACTTGCCGACGTACGTCGCGACGGCGCCTCCGAACGAGCAGGCCTGCGCAGAACACTACGCCTTCGAGAATGCGAGTGTGACCGGGACGTAGTGTCGCTTCGAACATAGGCGACGGATATAGGGCGGTTCGAGAAGACAGAATCGAGGGCAACGGCTGCGTTCGGAGGATTTTGCTGCCTGCGAGAGTTGAATATCGGTGCGCGCGCATTGCTGACCAGTTGACCCATAGATGTGAGCGTTTTCGAAGTTTCTCCTTACCCAGTACGTTGGAATAGAATGTATAGGGTCAAGGAGTGAAGCCAACCCATGAAGGGCCTCGCCGACGTGCGAGAACGTGCACTAACAATATGGCCCCTACCTCTTGTAATAGCTGAGGCTCGAGGTTTCACCACGCATTCGAAATGAGGCAAACCAGGCAGGGTGAGGCAGTTTTTCATGAATTGTCGACAAGACTTGATTTCAATGAGCACCTCGTACAAATAAGCGCTCAAAGCTCAGAAGTCACTATATGCTAGAGTAGATCTCCTATTGTTGCTAGTGGTTATCTTTTGTCCTTATCGTCGGTTTGCAAGCAAGATCTGTCAGAGCGGATATATGTTAGTAGCTGGTCCTTCCACAAAGGGGAAATTGGGCGAATTTTACTATAGTAAAGGGCTTACTCGATATCATCACAGAAGGTTGTCCGTTATGAGCGTTTACTATGAAACAGATTGACATTCTAAACGTGCCATGCAATAAAACACGCTTTGACCAGCCATGTTACTGACCAGCGATCACGTGTAGTAGTACTAGTAGTACTGGTAGTATGACTGTGGCGAACTTGAACTCGGACAGGTCAGACAGTACTATTCATTGTGAACGATTTAGCCGTTACGTCCCTGCACCGCACAAAGGGCGCAGGAGCCGCAGGATCAAAGAATGCATGCGGAAACTGGACAAACTGTCTGCGTACCTGCGATATACCTGTGCGATAAGTGCAGAAGAGCGGGCCCGCATAAAGAAAGTTGACTATAAATTTGAGGAGCAAAGGAGCAAATCCAACAATTGTTGTGTTGGTCCTCAAAATAATCCTACATCGAAATAACATCAAATTTGATTACTTCATTTGAGTCCGGGTCTTGCTGTAAGAGCAAAATTTGAGTGAGTTAGAAGTCCGATAGCTCCCCTTGAACACTTCTGCATGTCGACTTACTATAAGCCCAATGATCCGCTCCTCATCCATTAGAACACTATTAAATTCCTTGCCCAGACTCGAGAGGTCCGAAACAGTCTCGACAAATGGCAGCTCCTCAAACCCAGTGTCATCGATCGAAAAAACCGTCTCAAGACACCCGTGATCTGCGCTGGTACGTTCGTACGTGTCAAAGAGCTCTACATTTGTAGATTCGCCCAATGCTAGGTCCTCTTGCATCTCGTCGGTATCCAATGCACGCATGCGCTTTACTGCATATGGATTGAAATTCTTCACCACCAATTGACCGTCCATGTCCAGCCCAGCAAATCGCTGACCAGCGGTTGTCGTAATCCAAACAGAGTGTTCCTCGTCGCCCACCCAAAAGCGCACGTTGCCAGGGGCCCACTTGTTCCAAGGAATATCTATGTCCCGCCCTTCTTCGCCCTCATCGTCCATCACGCGTGGTTCTTGGGCTTGTGCATGGATTGCATCGACAATTGCATACCGGTGGAATACCAAGTTCAGCCGATGCCAACGCAAACGCCAATGAGGCTGAGGTCCCTGACGCAAATCGCTCTCGCGAATGAGGATGTGCGCAAGTACAAGTGCACGGGAGGGGTCGGCGGAGAAGGGGCGTGAGTGCGATCTTTGCCATTCGCGTACATCTTCGCGTTTTGGGTGCGGCGCACCGAACGGGTTAGGGTCCGCTCGGCATGTGATGTTGAAGATGCCAAAGTTCAAATTCATTCGAGGCAAGCCCAGGCGTGCGATGCGCTTGAACGCGTTGGGAGAGGTATCGCCTGGCTTTGTGAGGTCCGGAAGCTGCAGAACCTCAAATGTCTCAGCAAATGAGTTCGGGAGTAGAACGAGGTCGGACGTGAGGAAGACGAATCCGTCATACGTCCGGCTCGGCGCCTCTTCTCTCTTTGAAAACAACGTATGAGTGATGTGTAAAATATACAATGTAATGAGAATACACACTATGACAATCTCTCCAGTCCACCAATTCACCAGCAGAAGAATGTCTATACTGCTATCTTCCGCCGAGAGAGGCCATGACAGAAGCAACATCAAGCACGGGCCAACGATCTCCATCATAATCGAAAGTTTGCGCCACGACTTCACAGAGCGGCCGACGGGGACCTCTGACCGGACTGCATGCGGGTGAGATAGGCCAGTAGAGAACTGCCTCAGATGAAGGATGATATCATCTTCTCTGCTACGCTCACTGTTTGAGAGCCTCAGCATATAATCAAACTGACAAGCTACATAGAGACTCACATCTTTCGAAGACCAATGATACCTATCAGATCATGCTCTTGAAGCGCAAAGCCTACATCCACGATGCTATCCGGAATAGACATCTTACGCCAAGTCTCCTCGCGTATGGCAGGCCCATTTCTACAGCTAGTAAGATCACAAAACCTCAGTGATTTGGTATCGCGCGTTTCCGTGAATTGTTCGCAATCTCCTAGCAGATAAACACCACCAGATAGGTCGTAAATATGAGATGGATTATGTGGCACCTTCACAGATACACGTCGGGAAAGATCGAGTGACATCCATGCTTTCTCCCTACGCAACAGCTCCGTCAATTTGTCCTTAATCGACTGGGACTTGTCACCGTCAGCCATTCCGTGCATCTCCAAAGCCAGAGAATATTGAATCTCCACAGAATCCTTGATAATCTTGTACATACTGCTGTTGAGGCATGACGCAGCTGTAAGGTCCGGACCAGAGAGATAGATGAGTATCTTCTCCAAAAGTTCGATGGGAAGGAGGTTGAGTAGGCCTGAAGACATCCTTTTTGGCTTTGATGTAGAAAATGTTTAAGAGGATTAGTGGATAAAGGAGAAGAGGTGGCGAAGCTGAAAGACTCTGAGTCGGCGTTGACATTGTTGCCGGTGTTCGTGTCTGAGCAAACTTCCCACATCTTTCAAGTTCTTTTCCTCCACCACAAAGAAATGGTTGCTTCTCGCTGCACTCATTATTAGCAAGGTTTAATTATGCCCTGAGGATATCTTGTCGTCCTTTTTCCAAGCTTCTCATGAATAACTGCATTCCTCTCTTTCTTGTGTCCGCGTCTTGCATAGACCGTAGCTTCTGAAGGACAACCAAGATCTCTACAGGACCGCAGTATTCTCCTGTATTGCGGAGATATGAAGTGGACGATGGTGGCAAACCCAAATACCTGTGTGATTAGCCGAAGGAGCTGTTGGCAGAGGAGAAACTCTTGGACAACTTCTAATCTACGATCACCTCATACCGCGTCCATGATCTCCTCGTCCAGGGGATTCTCGCGAAACTGAATCAAGTAGGTTCTTTGATCTGTTTGTTGTAACACTGGTTTGATAGTCTTCGAAGACGCCTAACTAAGAGAATCATTTCGGACCGTTTAGTGGATGTCGGTATTTCCCTTCAAGAGACGTGAGTCCCTCTCCTCCAGATCTCTTGACTATATGACCTCTAATTCCTCCTGCTATTTTCTCTAGTAATGGCAAAGATGATGAAGACGATATTATCACTCACCTCAGTATACTCCCGACTGGCCATCCACACCCGGCGAAGTGATCGGAGATAAAACATTGCAGCTCAAAACTCTTACCATTGCGAAGTCGTGATTGGAATCGTTGGCCCGTACTATCCGATGTTATGTACAGCAAGACGTCTTCACTCACTTTTTACACGCAGGGACAAAGTTATATTATGAGAAATCCTAGTCAAGCATAATATTAGCATGGGTTTGCCTTCCTCGCACATGACCTGATTTTACTTTTGTGCATTGCGGAAAATATAGGAAATCCGAAATCCTGCGAGTTGCAAAATCAACGAAGACGATTCCTACCGGACCGTGTTCACTGGCATGCGTGTAGCTCTTCTGTGTCTTGTCGAGAATCAAGATGAATCATCACTGAGTCACTCATCGAACCATCCAGCGAACCACATCAAAGGTTTCGTAATGCAGGGCTCACTATGGCACGCCGTGAACATGCCATCTTAATACTGCCTCTGCGGATACTCTCGTGGGACTCCTTGTTCTCGACAATGACGGGCGTTGAGGAGGTCGAAATACTCAACAAAACTTTGTGTGGACTAACTATTAAGCTTCGTGCATCTTGTACAAGGTCGCTCTGATGATGGAGACTCTAGTACTATGATAGTACCAGAGTGGCTACATGTAGTTCTGGATGTCTGCATACAGAATTCGATGATGCGCAAGTCAGAAAATCGTAAAATGATAGAATTGAAAAAATCCTGTTTCATCAGTATTACCAGTAATCCCAATCGCACTAGAATTCCTGTCATCGGTACTAAATAACTGCCTGTTTTCATCATCAGTACCGAGCCGTGCCTTCGGTCGGCATGAGAGGGATAATATCTGTATTTCTGAATCTCTGCATCCGAGATGCCATTCCTCATGCAGTCGATTTGGTATCCATCTAATAAACAATCGTGCAATATGACTCAGACGCTGAGTCAATTTATGTTCCAGTATGCGGCAGTGCCAATTGTCCGCCTGCGATAAAAAGAAGAGTAGCAAGTCGAATTTGGCACTGCATAAGTACAGCCTATTGATACAGGTCTATTCTACCTACATAGTACTGAGAGCACTTTGAAGCGACGTTGAATCATAGATAGTTGCATACGATGATACAGCATACTTGAAAGGAAGGGGTTACATCATCGTCTTAGCATGAGCTCGACGGGGACGACTCAGAGGAATATGGCCATTAAAACTAAGGCAACGACTGGAGCCGCGTGCTGTATTAGCTGCGCAGCAACATAGCCAGCGGTGACTTTATATTTGTCCTCGTATTCCAAGAATGAGAAAGCACACCTCTTTACCCGCCCGTCATCCACTTCGTCCAGCCTTAAAATGTACTGCCCACCGTTCTTCAATGACCCATATTCTGCTTCTGCCCTCTCACCTGTACCATCAACAGGGCCAACCATGCGAAACTTCCAGTCGTGATCAGAGATGTCTACGATTGGTCCATTATCTAACTTGACTTCGATACGACTCGAGCTCGAAAACGGGATAGTATCGTCGTAGAAGTTGGAGCTTGGAATCCAATCATTGTTTTCGTACTGGTACGTCTTTGGTTTGATGTCAATCTTGTGGCCGCTCTAAAGGTTGTGGTAATGGACCGTGCGGCTTGTATTGTTCATCACTTGTACGATGCCAACGGGCATTTTGGAAATCCTGAAACCATGGAACAAAATGAGTGGAAATATAAGAAACGTCATAATAATCAGATACCTGATGTCCACGTAGAAAAAGGTGGAAAGATCGTTCGGGATCAGTGAGGTGATCTTGTTGGATGTCTACGAGCCGTAACTATGAGGTTTGAAAAGGTGAAAAAATGGAACCTTATGTCACATTGATCTTTCAGGACAGTCCTTTGTGTATGGATCTGTGATGGCGTTGAAGACGATTGTTGTAGGGAGAGGATTACGGAGCCCAGGTCGAGAAGGAGTCGGTCTTTCCCGACCCTCAACCCCCCCACTCTATATAGACGGAGCAATTGTTCATCGATGAGAAGCATTGTCACGAGGATCCCTAGTAAATAAAGAGTCATGTGTCCCACACTAGCATGAGGTAAAGTAATGGAAGACAACAGCCCACTGACAGCTTGGAGTGTACTAATACTTACCTATTCAAGTTTCCCATGGTTTCCTCTGTACTTTTCATCCAGGTCTGATAAGCTCACAAGGCTACACAACATGACAGACATGCAACACTGTCCAAGTGCTGACTGCAGTATGTACAGTACCTTAGAGAAGTAGATTTTAGCAATAAATAGAGTAAGGCCTAGCTAGTGGTTACTCACCGGAGTAACTACATGAACTTACGGACCTTTTGCTGACTCGGTTGTCTGCAGTGACATACTGTAGTCAGATAAACATGAAGTGACAGAATCGGAGACGATCTGTTTCTGTCGAAGTTTGAATCGAGTGAAAGATGTAATCGCAAACGCTTTATCCGGTCAGAGGCTTTAGAAGGCCCAAATGCACGGAGAAGCCCATGGCGTAGGACGAAGGCAGAGTCAAGTCCGATGACTCACAAATACAGCAACATATGACCATGAGCATGAAGTGGAAATTCTTTGAGCTCTTTCCTTGACACCTTTTTGGAAGAAAATGCGCGGTAACAGAAGTAAACTTGCTTTTAAAAGCCCTTTACTTGATCGATTGCGTATCTGTCGCAAGTCTCTGAATTGAAACGGAATTCGGTGAATGCACGCTAAGAAATATGGGCGAGAAGACAATATTGAAGACAATGTCAAAACAAGTCTGAGACAAGTTTATCCATATTAATGAACTAGAAGGTGCGTTTCCCCAGTACGGATCCGACTTCTCCTATGATATGGACCTACATCGTGATAACATCGAATTTATCGATGGACATTATGGACCTTGCAAGTCGATCACGCTGCAAGGGAAAGCTTCATACTTTTGAGCGGTGTTCTAAAACTGAGCGAGAAGCGGCTTACCTTCAGCCCGATGATCCGTTCCTCATCTATCAAAGCACCTTCTTCAAATTCAATGCACATGTCTGAGATATCCTTCACGGTCTCGACATAGGGCAGTTCATTTGATTCAACGTGATCCGAGAAGATCCTATGAAGGTATTTCTGGTCCAAATCGCTGCGGTAGTGGGATTCGCTTAATTAAGCGTGTGTGAAATCATCCAGCCATAGCTCTTTCCCTTCCCTTGGCTGGGCGGCTTTTAAGGCTGCACGCATGCGCTTTACTGTATACGGGTTGAAATCCTTCACCACTAAATCCCTGTGCTCGACAAAGTCAATGGTACGTTGACCGGAGGTCATCGCTGTACGGCGAACGGTTATTCCACAGCTCCTGTACCATCAAACATTACCGGGTCCCTAAAGCTTCCATGGAACATCGACAATCGATGGGTCTTCTTCCATGTAGTCATCCTCCGCCGTTGTGCGAGCTTCACTTTGCCCGTCGGGCCTGACATGAAAACGAATTGCCTCAACGAGCGCATGGCGGGGGACTAAGAGATCCAGTCGATCCAAGTTCCCGATCTAGCGACCTCGTTCGGCCAAGGACATCGCATTGGTATCATGCATCGCGAATTGTACCGACATGAGTGCGCGAGAGGCGTCGACGAAGAAAGGACGCTGACGAGCTTTTTGCCCACACAAGATCGACGCGGCTCTTGTGGTGCGATGCGCAGGGTGGATTCGGGCTCACCCAACAGAAAGCCTTAAGGATGACGCAGTGCTCACGCATTCGTGGTGTGTGCAATCGCGCGATACGCTTGAACGTGCTGAAAGAGGTATCGCCTGCCTTCGTGAGATCTGGGAGCTGGACGACCTCAAATGCCTTTGCGGTTGTTTTGGGAGGAGAACGAGGTCATGGGTAAGGAAGACAATTCCGCCATAAGTTCGGACAGGCCAATCTTCTCTATTAATAAGACAGGACATCAGTGACTTTCACACTAGGCGATAACGTAAAGTAACCAACGATAACAATCTCGCCAGTCCACCAATTTACCAACAGAAGGATGTCTGTCTCGTTTCTTCGATAGATTGAGGCCAAGATAAAAGCAGAATCAGGCAAGGGCCAACGATCTCCATCAAAGTCGAGGGGTTGCTTCGTATTCTTTTGGCGCATCCGACAAGAATCTCTGGTCGATCAGCAAGTGGATGGGAAAGGCCAGTCGAGAATTGTCTTTAATGAAGGGTGATTTCGTCTGCTCCGCTATTTTCTCTGGGAGGAAAGCGTGTGTTAGCCTTAGACTACTCTGATCAGATATGATGAGGCTCACATCTCTCGAAGATAAAGAATGGGAGCGGACATCTATGGTCGATTGCTGTGGCATCTTCACAGTTGCACGTCTTGACAGATCCAATATTCTCCATGCTTCCTCCCTACGCAGCAGCTCAGCCAGCTTATCAATTATAGACCAGGATGTGCCGCCATCAACCATTCCGTATCTCTGCAATGTCAGAGAATACTGGATCTCTGCAGAGTTCTTGAATGTCCGGTAAAGGCTGCCATTCAAGCATAACGTAGATGCCAGATCTTGAATAGAGAGGTTGAGAAATATCTTTTCTCGAAGCTCGATGGGAAGGTCAAGTAGACCGGGATGCATAATCTGTTGTTCGCTAAATATGAGCGATATGGTTTGTGTGGGTAAGAACACTACAGATGAGTGGCAGAGAGATGGAAAGGTGCTGGATGAGATAGAGTGGTGTTGGTCATGAAAGAAGGGAAAGGAGATGTTGAGTTTGAGTTGGCGACGACTTGCAATCGGTCCCTGACTGCGATCCAATTGCTTCCCTTTTTTTCTGCCCACCATTTCCTGGTACCGAAGGCCTCTGATCCTCTGAAGTTCATCTCTTCTGTCGAGCTTCTTAGACATACACGTCCATGGCGGATGCTCGTTGTGTCCAGCTCAAGGTCATTAGCTCTTCAATGTTTCTGTCTGCATAAATGGTGCCGCCAATTTTCGCAAGAACACCCAATGTAAGACGCTCATTCAAACAGTATCGTGGGCGTTGGCGAGCCTGAGCCTGTTCAACATGATTTGATAGGAGTTGTCACCTTCCGATGGAACTGCGAGCGATTGTCTGGGATGAACTCAACGCTTCTAGCAATGAAGGCTTTGAACGGACTCCATCCTTCAACCCCTCAATCCACCAGTGGACATCCCCTAACGCGTTCTAGGCAACCAGAGATGAACTTCGTAAAACTTGATATTCAGATAATGGTGTTCAAGGAGATGCGGAAACTGATATTGCCTTTGGGAGTTCAATGCCGATACTATCCATCTGGATTCGTAAGACGTTCAGTGTTGAGTCTTACTTCGGCTTTGTCAAATGAAAGGCGACAGCACGCAGCTCATCAGCGAGAAGAAGCAAAAGTAGTGCTTCGTCCTCGGCGATGATGGTGCGAGAGGTCACATGCCAGTGATCCCAGTGCCGACCGTTCGTTCCTTGACGCTACTTTCAAGCAGAGTCCAACCGCCAGCGACCGTTCTTCCTCATTACAACGCACGTTTGTGGGCTCAGTACATGCAGCCTCTGGCTATAAATGATGGAGTGTCGAACGGAATAGCATGTACATCGTCAAGCGAGTGCAGTGCCCATGGCATACCGAACAACTTCTCTGACGCTGTTCGTCGTACTCTCAATAGTGCCCATAGGAGTACTTGGTTCGAACGAGACGTCAGGTATCAACACGAGCATTCCTGGCGTGTACAACACTTCAAAGACTCCGTCGTCTCTGCCGTGGAACACGTACAACTACTGCAATGCCCCCCATGTCAATGCCGCTCACTATACAACGCCGACGAATGTCTCGGGTTCGAAACTGGTTTATATGAATGTAATGATGCGACATCATAAGGTGCGTACTTCTTGATCAACTTCAGGGTACAGATGCTTACAAAATGACAGCGAACGCCAGACAATTTGTACCCAAGTGAGAACGAGCTAAACCCTGCCGACGGTTGGGATTGCACCAACTTCATCCAGGAGAACTACGGTGGAGGGACTGCACAGGTCTTTCACGAAATAGACATACCGTCGTGGCATCCTTTTCTCAGTCAGATATGGAACGGGACGTGCGACATGGGTCAATTGACAGCTGGAGGTCTTGCAGATGCGGTACAGCATGGGAAGGTAAGTTACGAAAGAAAATTGTGGCTTTTGATTTCACTGCTTATTGTTTGCATAGGATTTCTGGTCGGTATATCACGACAAAGTGGACTTCCTGACATCTGTGAACACAAAGGATATACTGGTACGCACTTCGACAGAGGATAGGACACAGCAGGTTGCTGGAGGTCTTCTGTTTGGCATGGATCCAGCGACCGCTAAGAAATCATGGCCACTTGTTACCCAACCGTCCAACGTACGCCCTTAAGGCTTACTTCTTTTAGTTCAGGCTGATGAAACGATAATAGATCGACTCTTTGCCACCAGACTATTCCTGCCCCAATGCCGATAACATTAGGGATGCTTACCAGTCTGTGCCGGCTTGGACGGACCATCTTGAACAATTCGCAGACCTCAAGAGTCGATTGGACGCAACCCTCGGAACCGCTGGTCTGAGCGCTTGGTCAACTTGGTGTAAGAGCGTAACGCGCTTGATGCCCTCATATAGCTCATGATAGCCTTTAGACGATCATTTCTTTGATACGTTTACTTCACGGACTTGTAATGGCCACACTTTGCCTTGCAATTCGACTGGGTCCTGTGTTTCAGAAGAAGATGGAGATCTCGTCCATGCTATCGGTGACTTCGAATACAAGTGCGTGTATGACCGTATCAGCAGCCGAAGTCATTCTGAATTGCAATTTCCCAGCTACATTTGGAATACGGCCGAGAACTCGACGACGTACAACCAACTCACCTTTGGTATGTATTCTCAGTTTATCATATAGCCAATCTTTGCTCAACCGAGCGAACATGATGTTCAGGTGTGATGTTTCAGGAACTCGCAATGAACTTCAAACTCTTCCAGTCCGGAGGTGAGACGTTCAAGCTGCGATTCTACGTCGGTCACGACGGTTCGATGATCCGGCTCGCTTCGGGACTCGGGTTCGGGAATATCGCACCTCTGAGGTGGCCAGCCCTAGGGTCGGAGATCGTCATGGAGGTGAGTATACATCGACACATTTCTCTGGATGTGGGCGATGCTGATGTGCGTCAATTAGGTCTGGCAAACGCCCTCCAGGCAGCACTTCGTCAGGCTCCTCTTCGAGGGAACGCCTGTCCAGGGGTTGGAGTGGACTAGCTTGGATAGTTTCATTAAGTTGCTAGAGAGCAACGTACCGGACAATCTATTTGAGGCCTGCACGTCTTCGTAGTCTCTCATAGTCTGACTTTAAGGCATATGGGATATGCAAATACTATTCGGATAGCTACGACAGGCAGCTCATTTATATGTCTCCCACTTGCTCCTCGTACCATTCCCAAAGGTCCACACCCGTCTTCAGATCCTGAGTGTCCGCGCCTGGTTCATCCAGTCCAGCCCATGGGATAAGGTTCTTTCCGTTAAACCCGACGGTCTCCGGTATCGTTTCCCCCCCCCCCCCCCCCCCCCGAGCTGCGTTAACGCCCCGTATTCAACTGGAAATGAGAAAACGTTATGCTGCAAAGAGAGTGAATTAGGTACCGTGATGAACAGCCTGAGAGTGAGTATTGTTGGATTCGTTGCAGAGACATGTACATATACACGCACAGTGACCCAATGTTGAAACGCGCTTTGATGTCGTTGGATGTCCGATTTCAGGTTTCCTGGGTTGACGCAAATGGAGACGACACCCTCGCTCCCGCATCGGCGGGCAAGCTCGATGGCAAACACTACGTTTCCCTGCTCAGCATCGTTTGTCAGATTTTGGCGTACCATTGATATTCTCAAAAAGAAAGGTAGGGAGAAAATGAAATTTGAACGTACATATTTGCTCTGCGTATACAAGAGCCTTGTGCCCAGCTTTGTGCGCTCGGGAGAGTCGCGCACCGTCTCCCATCGGAAACCAGGTCCGTGGAACATGTGCGTGGAAGAGGAGGTAGTTATGATCCGTACTTTCTCATCCGAACCATCGAGGGAACGACCCGTTGACAAGAGAGTCGGAAGGAGGAGTTTTGTGAAGTAGAAGTGGCTTGTGTACGTACGTGGTAGTTTCCAGTTTATGGGGTCGGCAAGAGAAAATAGTGGAATATACCTAGGCAGTTCGTTCCGAATTGTAGATCGTATCCGTCCTCAGAGAGCTGCTCGATAGGGGGGACCATCACGCCTCTATTTTCTGTTTAACGTTGAAGACCTGTAACGACCGCTGTGATCTCATCCGTTATTGAACAAAGTATGAAGCTGAGACTCTTGGCTTGGAAAGCATTAGTGAGAGAGTAACTAAGTCAAGGGTCGTTAAATGTATGTATGTACCTCTGAAACTCTTCCGCTGCCCTCATACCGACCGAAGGCTCGCTAGATCCAACTGAAGGATTATTGCCTCTTTTCCAGTCTTCTCTTTCAATTCAGCAATAGCTGGCTCTGCTCTCGACTTCTTGCGGGAGGCCATATAGACCTTTGCATTCTTCCGTAGTAATGCGTACACAGTCACCCTCCCGACACCAGCGTTGCCGCCCGTCACGATGACCACCTTTCCAGCCAGGTCAGGGATGTCGTCGATGGAGAATGTTGGCTTCGGCGGCCTGCTCTGGTCATAGAGCATCCCGATGTGCGTGCATGTAGACGAACTCATGTTTTTGGTGCTGGACTGGAGGGCTAGAGGAGACGAAGACAGATCCTTTGCTTCTGCTCTTCTGAGCTTTAGCACGGTATTTGTTAGTCTTGAATTAGAGAGGGTTGGATGCTCGGAGGAACGGCCTCCTCAGAGGACCCTTGGAGTGTCTCGAATGCGCCGAGAAACTACTTTTTCATGCAGATCAGGGTCTTGCCGAGCATCTTCGTAATTCCCTCAGACTCTGGTACAAATCCTTTGAAGAATGGATGCCGAGTCGCTGAGCGTTTGTGCTTGAGAACGTTTAACGGCCAGAACACGGATATATCTCCAATCAGCTGTGGTATAGCTTCTGGATCTAGATTTTCGAGAGACCAAGCGGGAGAGCCAACAAATACCAGTAGACCGTATAAAGCGAGCTATACTCTCTCTGAGCGCAGCATTGAACACAATTATGATCAAGAGCAACAAGATGCAGTTGGTCATACTCAGATGGCTTCCTATCTGTAGTACAATACATTACTGCCTTGTCATATTTTGTGGATAGATAGACAGTTGATGTGAGCAGCCGTCGCCGAGGTGGTTACTGATTGAGTCGCGTTCAAGTTCAACTTCGAAGCAGAAAATGGTACAAATGGTCAGCTTACATAATTTGACGTGGCGGGTGCCTTGCTTGACAAGGGGAGAAATGGCCGGCGCCGTCAGATCTTCTCTCTCCTCAACCGTCACTGTCTCCTTGTCCGCCAGCGCCTCTCTTCAATTCTCCTGCCTTTCATTTTTCTCGACATTACCTCTATCTTCCCCTCAAATAATTGTTGTCGTCGGTTTTCGATACCTTGAAGGCATCACCGAGAACATCGAAGATTTGAAGCGTGCAATAGCAGACAACCAAGATCAAGCATACGACCCGCTCAACGATGTACCCCACAAGACTCATTCTCAGCCTTATCGTCGCTGCAGTTTGGGCGCTCCCTACTCTCGGTGATGGCGCATGCACGCAACATGCTATCTTATGATACAGGATAACAGAACTAATGTTTTGTCTGATTTTTAGCGTACTTCATGTTCGACGTGCCTAACACGGGCACTCAGTGGGTGAATGGTATCGCAAATCCCCTGCGCTGGTCGAAGGGCTTGTTGGATGGTGTGAACGCCATGGATGTTGAGCTGGCGCGGTTAAGCACAGATGGTTTATTGAAGGTGGCGCTAAATGGTACGCTTTCATGCTTATCATTCGTCGCTCGTCAGCTAATCGACTCTGATTAGTACCTGCAAACGACGGAAAACTGAATATTCTCTTGACCGACGTGCCCGCTGCGGATGACTACTATCTACTTTTCCTCAACTCCACGCATGGTGTCATGTACGGAATCTCCCCCCGCTTCACCATCCTCGCCCAAGGCGCAACATCCGCCAACTCTACCTCTCCCATCGCAAGCGCTCCGACAGTCACCGTATCAGGCTCACCAAATCCGACGCAAGGCTTCGCTACAACCTTCCCTGCAATTGCGAATGGAGCACTCGCTTGGAGATTGACTCAGGAATCGAATGCGCAATTCGTTGGCATCTTCTCTGCGATGTTCGCTTGCCTCCTTGGCGCGGCCTGGACAGTGTTATAGGCCAATTCCTCCACTCTCCCTCCTCCTAGACGGTCCACACATCTATCTTATTATCCTGTCTGCAATGTATGTTCATCGCCAACTTCGTCCTTCCTTTCGCGCTCTTGGTTTTCAGGATTTGTTTTCCTTTTCCTCCCCGGTCTCCGCATATCCCGCTTTCGCCAACACGCACGAGCAAACGAGCGCCGAGTGTCGAGGTGTCTGGATGGTTACCACATGTCAATGTTTCTTGCTCTGTTGCTTCATCTGATGGGTGTATATATCGTTTACGCACGGACTTCTCGGACGCTATGAATAAACAGGCATATTTGACATCGCTATCTGCAATTGCCCAATGATGACTTTCCTCTAGTACTAATACCTACCACTGTAATAGACACGCTTTGTCAATCCATCTTCGCAGGTTTGTCGTACACACGGGCAACGCCTTGTTTACGGTAGTCAGTGATGCCGATCATGTCAGCTGTCAATCTAAAGCGCTCGTCCTTATAAGACCTGACCTTTGGATAACAAACAAGATCAAATTACATTATCTATCAGAAGAGGCTATTGTAATTATTTATCCCATGGCCGATTGCCTGTAGTTGTAAATATTCCATTATTGCAATAAATCACCAATGATAAATTCGACCGAGACTGAGAGTACTATGCGCGCATCTGACTTAGTGTTTCTCAGACGGGGAAGACGGTAAAACTATTAACAATCGTGTTTCTCGGTTGTTCAGTCTTCGAACCAGACAGATTAGTATAAAGCATGTTGTGTTCAATAATGAAATCTCTTACATTAAAAGCGATCAAGTGATCTTCATCTAGGTGAATCCCTTCATACTCCTGAGGCAGCTCGAACTCGTGCTCCACGTAGGGGAGCCCGCTGATGATGTCCTGAAAGAATCGTGTTTCGTTCGGACGTGGGCGCACAACCGTCGGTAGATCGAAGATCTTGATATCCTTACCCGGCGGGGAGGAAAGTGAGGTCTCCTGACGTGCCCTTTTAACAGAGTATGAGTTGAAGTCCCATAGCTTGACCTTTTTGTTCCGACGCAGGATTGCAAGCCGCTGGCCTGCGGAAGTGGTCATCCAGAATGACATTTCATTGTCCGTTCTCCAACGCGTGAGCCGCTCGCCCCACTTAGCCCACGGGATAACCAAGTCTTCTCGTATTCCCGGGATCCTATGCACCTGGTCAATTTTCCCGACTTGACCACGGACGAAGTCCAGCATATCGGAGCGACGGAAAATCATCCAGAACACACATGACTCAAAGCCTCCGTTGCCCTCAACGTTAAATCGAGTCAGGATGACGGCTTGCTCAGGATCGCATTTGTACGCAGTGCCTATAATTTGCTTTCGCCAGGAATCGCATTCGGTACTTTGGACCTCGAGTTCGGGATCAGATGGGTTACAGCTAGCTCGGCAGTATGCGGAGCGGTACCTAGCGTCTACGTGGAGAAAAGGGAGAACTAAGATCAGGACTGTTTCGAGGTCAGCCTGAACACCATCCACCATGGGTTTCGGCAGACGGGCGACCTCTATCCTGCCCGTCACGATGTTTGGCAGAACTATGAGATCGTGCGAGAGGAATGCAATGTCCCCGATCTCCTGGTTCAAGTCCTCTTTTCTCTGACGATAGATCAGCATCTAATGTCGGGAAATTCAAAGCGCAGAAGTTCTCTTACCACTAGGATGGCGCCAGTAAGCCAGTTAACTACGAAAAGCATGTTTGACTGCAAATGAGAGCCCGGCCATACAGGTAATCTCAAGAGAAGAACCAGATGCTTGCCAGATATAAGAACGGTGGCTGAGGGTTGTCCTAGACCGATACTATCATCACGAAGATCCATAAGATGCACATAAGACAATTCCGCAAGGGGATGAGTGTCGAATGTTGAGAACTGATGGAGATGGACTCCGACGGAAACTTTACCACTACGCGACCTTTACATAACAAAAATCAGGAATAATCCACCTTTGAGTGCGTTGAAACATACCTATCCTCGGATGTGACCAGAGCGATCAGGTCGAACTCCTTCAGAGCGACGCCTATCTCAACAATGTTGAGCTCTGCGGACCCCCCTCCAGCTCTGACCTTTAATACTCGCTCATTTATGCTGCCCTTCTCTGTGCATGCCTTGAAATCAAAGGCCCGGAGCGCCGTAGTTCTGGTAGGGTCCTGGGCGTATGATGTAAATGCATCCCCCGAAATATACACTCCAGCTTCGATTTCATATAACGAAGTTACGCAGTGTTGGAACGTAATGCAGAAAGATCGACTTGGTGAGAATCGCTGCCAAAGACGTTCCCTCTGTTTTAGGATACTAAGCTTGGAGGAAACGTCCAGTGAAGTGTCGCCATCCGTCATGCCATACTTGAATAGAGCCGCGCGAAGTTGAACGCTGGGCGTGGATGTATAGATAGTATGATTAATTCGATTTGTGGAAGCGAAGGCAAGGAGGTCCTGTAGTCCAAGGAAAGAGAGAATTTGGATGACAATCTCTGTAGGCAGGTCTGAGAAGCGTACGAGGGGTCGCATAGAAGCAGAGGGGAAGGTAAGACAGGATCTCAGACAATCCGCCAGCAGAGAGCTAAGTAATGTTTCGGAAGATGACCAAGTTTTCCGCTACCGTCAATTGCCTTTTACGGTCTTCCGCACTTTTGAAAACCCTTCGAGGCGAGCTGGCGTCGGACCATGGATTGGAGCGTCCGATAAAATCGAGCCAGTAAACGAGACGGTATCAAGTTGAAGTGCTTCATTATGTCGCGAAGGTCCATAGCGGATATGCCATAAGCAGATCGCCATGATGGATAGGAAAGTAGACAAGTAGTTGCTCCGAAACATGCGACGTGTTCTGCAACCATCATAGGTGAGTCCATCGTTGCTCTATTATGAGGTTCTTATGACCAAGAGTTGCGCTAGAACATCGTTCAAGAAAGAAATAATTGGTTTCGGACCTTTGTTTGTTAAGAACACTGTTGCCAAACATGGACCCATTGTAGTAACGAAGCTTGCAGTGACTGAAGATCGACGCCGACCGTCGATATCTGCAATGATAGAGAGCCATGAGCTAAGTATATCACCGTTCGCCTGTTATCGTTGAGTCCACGCACCTACAACATCCGAGTCGCTGAAAATATTAACTTTACGTCTGCAGTATCCAACTTCTGATAAGGATGAAATGTGCGTTGACTGTTACATGGTATATAGATTCCATGTGAAGAAGGGGCTCGACTCTATCACTCACTTCCATCTCACGCCATCCATCCGGAGGCAATTGCCCACTTACACCCAGAGAAAAGCGTTTAAGCACGCAATTGCACAGCAAAATGGTGTAAATTCAAACTCCGAAAGCAGGAAACTGGCTTCCCTGAGAACCCACGATCACTCACTGCCATAGATCGCCCATTTCTTTCGGAAACAAACACTTTTCAGCGCCTCGTCAGACCACCATAGTAGACGATAAACTTACAATGCATAGGCAAATCTCGAGTTCTAACTTACTCCCGGAAGCTGATTATTGATAGTGAGTTTATTATAACCACGCGGTGAGTCAATGACAAGCTTACTGAGGTACCGAAGCACGCAATAACATAGTCAGATCGCTTAATGGGAGCTCTTCTAAGCCTCCTATTCAGCACGTTCATAAGCGATGTGCAGCCTTTGAATGCAACTACCATCAGGACTGTACATGTCCAGTACCATCCCGTATGCGAACGACGTAGACTCACAATATGTTGTACCGAGCACTGGGGATTACGCTCCTTGCCTTGATAACGACTTCATCAGCTTCTCCAATTGAGCAAGCCGAATATAAAGCACAGCAAGAAGTCTTCAGCAACGCCCAGTCACCGAAGTCCATTGCGATTGTAGGCGCAGGTAGCGCAGGCTTGGCAATCCTCAAGACATTGCTTGACCTTCCGTATGAGGTTCGGCAGGGGTGGGACATAGTCTTGTATGAACAACGTCGACAGGTTGGAGGAGTCTGGTAAGCGCTATTGGATCCACGCAAAGACGTTACTGAACAGCGTATTAGGCTACCAGACCTGAACGATGTCCACCCACCATATCTACCAGAAACGCCGTTATACCCTGACCTAAGGACGAACACACCGCACCCCACCATGACCTATCCGCATTTCCCATTCCGACCCATGTCACCTATGTTCCCCACATGGGACTATGTCGAGCAGTATCATGCCGATTTTACCAACCATTTCAATTTGTATCCATACATCCACTTGAATACGACCGTTGAAAGCGCGAGTTGGGTAGGTAATTCGACCGATGGAAAGTGGAATATTTCTGTTCAAGAACAGCAAACCGGCCGAAGAAGCTACGCGTTATTTGATCACTTTATCGTTGCGAGCGGCCACAATCACTACCCGTATATACCGACTTGGGAAGGACAGGAAGATTGGCTGAGAGAAAAGACAAGGAATGGGCAGCAAAGAGAGATACTGCACTCGATCTTCTGGAGAAACGCGACTAAGTACGAAAAGCGTACTGTCCTAGTGGTCGGTGGAAATGCAAGTGGAAGGGACGTCGCATTACATGTAGCCCCTGTTGCTGAAAAGGTACGCGGCTGAGATAACTGCACTAGCTGAAGGCCTCTGACAGCTATCTTTCAGCTGTACTTGTCACTGAAAGGCAACGGTTCCCCTAGACGACTGCCAGTCGGATACATTGTCAAGCCAGAAATCTCTCACTTCACCTCCACCCATGTATATTTCGTAGATGGTTCTTCGGTATCCGACGTGGATTCCATTGTGCTCGGCACGGGTTACGAAATGAGGATTCCTTTCCTGACGCAAGGAGGAGCTCTTGCCGTCGATCCATCAGCCGAATCGTGTCCGTTATATCCTCCCAAACTAACGACAAATCTCCGATATGTATTCCCGCTCCATGAACACGTCTTCTCACTAGCAGGCTCGTATCCCACAACTGCACTTGCATTTGTTGGACTGCCTATTTTAGTCGCGAACTGTCCTTCCGATGTTGCACAGTCTCTGTTCATCGCCCATGCCATTGCTAACCCAGGTCTACTCCCAACCCGCGATGAGATGCTTGCACAGTTGCGACAAAAGGAGAGCCATATGAGAACGAAGGGATTCGATCCATACCGCGTTGGTCACAGGCTCATTGATGTCGATGATACCCAGAGGCCGGATGGGCGTCCTCCGGACATGGGCCACGACTACCAGGATGACCTCGTCCAATATCTGAAGGAGAAGGGCGCGCTACCAAACGACGGGAAGCCCTTTGTGGAAGACTGGAGGCGGATTGTCAGAAACGATTCGGAGTATCTTTACAATGCGTGGCAGAGAGTAGAGGGATTGGGTGAGGAAGCCGTTCGACGCTGGCTAAAAGGAGCAAGAACTGAGGACGATTGGGTTGATGTGATGCACAGGTTGATTGAGTGGGAGAAGCGACAGGAGACTAGAGCTTAGATAGAGTATAGCGTTTTGTCGTTCCTTGCTTTCCTATCGGAAAAAAAAATTGTACTTTTGTTGTTATAATCTTGTTCGCAGACCAGGTGTAAATTGTAACAGAGCTCCTCAGACATCAGATTTCGGAGGAGAGACTAGGTCACAAGATGCCATATCTGTCAAAGGGGACATTGTACGGTTTCAGAGCAAAGTACACTTGAAGTTGACAGTCAAGAGAAAGTGCATGGCGGGAGAAACTTGAACTTAGGATTGACGCGTACACAAACCCAAATACTGACTACTACACGCGCGTGGGCCACAGATTCCAGGACTGGCACTGTGCGTCTTCTCTTTACTTTACCACCTCGCCATCTGGAATTATCAAGATTCGTAAATATGGATGAAGAAGATGAAGAACTTCAAAGGTATTCATTGAGCCGCTTTAATATTACATAAATTGACTGTTGCCCTCAGAGCACTTGCATTAAGTCGCGAAGAATTCGAACGCCCTCGTCCAGGACGGGACGTGACGCCTGGCAGTGAAGATGATGATGAAGAGGCGCGCTTTCAAAGAGAGCTCGAAATTGCGCTCGAGGCATCGAAGGCTGATGCTGTACCCGTTGCCCCGCCTCCAATAGCTGCTCCTGTTGCGTCTATGCAACGTTCTAGTGCAGCGAAGTCTGACCCTCCGTCGAACCCGCCCTCTGAGGTACCGACGCCGTTACCACAAGCTGAAGCAATGTCAAGCTTTTTGACTGAAAGAGCTAAAATGGAACAAGAGAGACTCGAAAGGATAGCTAAACGTATGCGGGGCGAAGAGGCAAGCGGCTCGCTACAACGTGAAGAGCCGCCTGCGAAACGACCACGACCCAGCACTTCTTCGTCGGTACAACCTAAGACTATCTCTACCCTGGACAAAATCAAACAAGCAGAAGCTAGTGCCGAAGAGCTTGCGGCGCGGATGAATGTCACATCGAGCCCGAGTATCCCGTCGGCCTCGAAGACTACTTTCTTTTGGGATGGAGAGCTAAGGCAAACCGCAAATAGATTGGTGGAGAAGGAGAAGGACACGAGGCCGACTTTCAGATTCTCTGAAGTAATTGGACCAGTACGTACCAGCTATCCTTCCTCATACTTGAACTGATGATAACTTTGCCCTTTCGAAGAAATCTGAGATCGCATTTGCCATATTATCTTCGTATTCGAATATGTTTCCGTGGATAAATGAGTTCTTTGACCCAAACACACCAGTCGTGCTGGTGAATCAGCCACGAGAAGATGGGAACAGCAGAGTGGACAATCTCCCATTTCCAAATTGGATAGTGACCATGCCATTTCTTCGCGGCGGTCGAGGATCTATGCATGTCAAGGTGAGTAAATTTTGTAAATTATGTATGGAGTGTAAAGCTCACTTAATAAACTATATCTTTCGTAGCTCATTATGGTGAATATAATTTTCTTTTATAATATGATACATATGCGACTGACATCGCACAGCTATTTTATAAGGATGGGAGATTACGTATTGCTATTCCTACTGCAAATTTTATTGACTATGACTGGCGAGACATTGAGAATGTGAGCCTCTTCCGCCTTTCGAACTGACCTGAGTTTTGATTGTAGATATAATTTAACTAGTCGTGCTGGGTACAAGATATTCCAGCTCGTCAAACGCCGATACGACACGACGCAAAAGCAACAGACTTTCCTGCAACTCTTCAGCGCGTCCTACAATCTCTCAACGTCCCTGCAGCACTTAAAAAACACATAGATGGAGACGTAAGCATATCTATTGACCTGTTATACGATTATACCCAACTCATCGACTAGTGGCGGTAGCATCCCAACCTCCCGATCGAGTCCATCATCGAACTTAGAATGAACTGGGACTGGTCGAAGGTGAATGTTCGGCTGGTTGCGTCTCTCGCAGGAAAACATGAGGGGTGGGACCAAGTTCTCCGAACAGGACACCCTGCGTTGATGAGAGCTGTACAATCTCTCGGTGCCAGGGCGGGAAAGAGCAAGGATCTTACGATGGAGTGTCAGGTATGAATCCGTCCGAGACCGTTAGCTAATGTCATTTCTGATACACTCATGGAGAGCAGGGCTCGAGCATCGGAAGTTACTCAACGCAATGGATGAATGAGTTCTTCTGCTCTGCCCGGGGTGAGAGCGCAACGACGTGGTTGGATAAGCCGAAGTCTCAACGTTCAAGGCTCCCCTGGCCGGCTGTTAGGCTTGTGTATCCTTCGCACCAGACTGTGAAGGATAGCGTCCTCGGTTTCCCTGTGAGTATTCTCCTTTGCACCTTACAGTAAATTAACACTGAGAACTATTTCAGGGAGGAGGAACCATGTTCTGCCGATCAAAGCAATGGGAGGCAAGGACGTTCCCTAAAGAATTGTTTTACGATTCGAACAGCAAGAGAGGGAGAGTATTGATGCACTCGAAGGTATATCACCTTCTTTCCCTTCTATTTATTCCGGGATTAACTGGCTCTGCTAGATGATCGTTGGAACTCTTCTGCCAAGGTCAGGTTACGCATCACCGTCGAAAGGGAAGGGCCGCCCGGTAGACTCAGAAGACGAAGATACCGATAATGAGCTTGAGATCACGAATTCGAAAAACGAGTCCGTCTTAGGCTGGGCGTACATTGGCTCGCACAATTTCACACCTTCAGCATGGGGGACACTTTCCGGTTCTTCATCAAAGCCAATTTTAAACGTAAGAAAACCCTCTTTCGAATGTAGTTTTCATGCATGGCTGACGTTGTTGATGGATAATATATGCCCAGATTACCAACTATGAGCTAGGTATCGTAGTCCCCCTGCATAGCTTGAAGGAGGCAGACGATATAGCCTGTTGGAAAAGGCCTCCAAGGAAGTATGTAACAGGGAAAGATAGACCATGGGTAAGTAATCTTCAGAAGTCCAGTTCCCGATCTCACATTAACTGAATTGTTGCCGCAGATGCAAGATGAAGTCACCGGCACCGGTATGCATTAGCACGACAAAGCCTTATGCTCATGTACTTTTTCTAATCCACTGTATTATTATCTCGAACAACCAAGCTCTGTCAATAGACCGAAGAATAAGAGTGTATGCAACAAACATGCAACTTCCCTTGAATCTCAGTCTGTCCAATTGAACAGCCGTGGGAAACTGGAAAACCACACGACGAGAAAAGAACTTGAACTTGAACAAGTTGAAGTGCGTTCATCAAGCTTTCTACAGTGCTGTTTATTTTCATTACATATAGATAGATTTCCTCACATCCTAGCTGTGCTGCCCGCAGGGCCATTCCCCACAAAATCAGATACTCTGGCTTCTCGAATATTTACACGATGGATTCAGACCTTCAAGGGTAAGAGAGACTCAGCTTCTTTAATTTTCTTCGAAGTTCCAGCTCGGTCTTCATGTCAACTCACCCTTTTTTACATTTTTTAGCTAGTTCCTTGGGCGAAGAGAAATGCTATGAGGATTTTTATCGTTGTTCGACACATCGCTGGCTTTTTAACGAAGCGAAGAGTACGTATACGCGAATGTTTCTCACATTGTACGCACGAAGCCAATTCTGAAACGTATTTCTTTCTTACTTAGATCTTGAGCTACGATACGTGAAGTTCAATGTACCAGCAGTCCAGGCGATCGCTGCACAAACTGTTGGTGCTAATGAGTGCACGTCCATGGAGAAAATCGCTGAAGGTGAAGTAAAGGTTACATTTGTCATCTTGGCACCGTCTATTCCGAGTCATTCAACTAATCAAAACTATATACAGGTTCTTTTAACAAGATATTCTGTCTACGCTTTGACAACAATGCCGAGGTGATCGTCCGCATCCCATGTCCCATTGTTGGGAATGCGCGGTTGGCTGTCGCAAGTGAAGCTGCAACTTTGACGTACGCACGAGAACACTTGCATGTTCCTGTTCCGAAGGTGCTGGCAAGTTCCAGAAGACGGGATCACTACAACGACATTGGCGCCGAATTCTTAATTTTGGAAAAGGCTTCGGGCGTCCCGTTGCATCGTCGTATCGACTCACTGAACGGCGATGACGCAAAGCCGTTCATTAATGATTTTCTGGATATAGAAAGTCGGATCTCGAGTAACAACTTTTCGCAGATAGGTTCTCTTTACTTCAAAGAGGATGTCACGCCTGAGCTACAGAATCGACCTCTCTTTGCTGACGGAAACGCGGGTGACTCCGCATCGGAGAAGTATCGTATTGGCCCTACAGTACAGCGAGACTTCTGGAGAGGGGAAAGAAGGTATATGAGCATAGACCGGGGACCATGTAAGCGATATTTTAATGAATTCGGTTTGTTTTTTAATTTTGTTGCAGGGCCTGACTTTGGGTCTTACATTCAAGCCATAATTAATCGGGAGCGTCAATGGCTAACGTCCTATGCTAAACCTCGTCCGGAAAATGATCCACTGTTTTTATCCGACTTCGAAAATGACCCAGACACGCATCTGCGCTTGCTCGACTGCGTTGAGTCGATAATACCTTGCTTAAACTTACCACCTTCTTTCATGGATCTGAAGCTCTCGCATCCTGACTTGAACCCTTCGAATGTTCTCGTCACACCGGACGGATATCCCAAAGTTACTGACGTTATCGACTGGCAGCATGCTAGTATTCTCCCATATTTCGTTCAAGCCGTCTTTCCTCCGACTTTCCTTTATCAGGGCGCGCTGATTTCCATGAAAGAAGACGGCGAACAAGAAGAGATGCCAGACAGTGTTGCAGCTGAACCGCCCGAAGTTCAAGCGAAATATCAGAATCACCTACAGCTTGTTGCTCGACATAAACTATTTCATAAAATGGTCAGAGAGAACGATCGACGACTTGGACGGTTGCATGTCATGGGCTCGCCTATCCAGAAGGCATTTTTAGGATTGCTTCAGCATGCCTCCAGATCATGGACGGATGGTGCGTACGGAATTCGTGAGCAACTTATGGAGCTCTACTATGATTGGGATATCATTGCTGGACCCGGTGCGCCTTATCCAATATCTTTCTCCGAGGAGGAAATGGGACTACACGATGTGGATTCCTATAATGGTGACTACCGGACGCATTGTCGGTATGTCTTTTTGGAAAAAGCTGGATGCAATCCCGACGGCTTGGTCGAAGCCGAGAAATACGAACAGGTCAAAGCATTCTGCGAGAAACATCACAAGGATTGGGTACCAGAGCGTATGGGACCATGGCCTCTCCAAGACGGAACGTGGTCATCTCTGTTGTAGATTTGCAGTTTTTTTATTAGCATCCGTTCGCTGTTGATGGACAACACTAGTAGCTCGTGAAATCTAGTCTCTCGCCTTTGCGGCACACTGCATCATCCACCCCGCACTGATCGTTGGCATGGGACTGTACAGCAACTGGCTACTATGGCTCCACTGCATCACACAGAATGCACGTTGTAGAGTCTATTTTGCGTCCAGGAAGTGGTCGTGAAAAGGTAACCCTGCAGGATCGGCTGATAATACCGAAGCTTCCCTGAACGACCCAACGCATACTAAGAGCATAATTGCATTCGCGTATCATTGTCTTTGGACAGCTTCTGTGCGAACGCAAACTGGGCTTTCGAGGTTGTAACATGTTTAGATTCCAGGCCGCCTGCGTCCGCAAGTCCGCAGGTCAGTGTGCGATGTTTAAAGACGAGACGTCTGTCGGATAGTAGAATTCAGCAGACGGCAAACACAAGCCTCCATACATCCTAAGCAGTATAATCCAAGTCAAGCAGGCCTTAGAGAAGATGGATCGTATGTCATACCTCGTCTCTACTTCTGTCTCGGGCATGGAGGAAGCTCGCCGTCCTGCTATGGAACTCGACCGACCTCGGGTACAACTTAACTACAGCGCCCTTCCGGCCACTCCAAGGACGTCTACAGAAGTCGTCTGCTCTTCGCCCATCAAATTTGATGTCGACGAAGATTCATCTCCGAGGTACGAACTTTTCAGTGCGCAGTGAATAGTCATGCATACTGACCTGCACTTCCCACTACCGTAGGTCCTCTTACAGTGCGCTTTCCGGGTCCTCTAGTTCCAATTCGTATATTGGTCGTCAGAGCACATTCTCATCGACCACGACCACGACCACGACCACCTCTACTTCATCGACCGGAAAGCGGAGGAAGAGGCGTTCGCTCTCTTGGGGATGGACTTGGAAGGTATGGTCTCCGCTGAGGAACCTCCAAATGAGCATGTAATCGGTAAGATGAAGACATGCTCGATGACATGCGATTAATGCTGACACAAGGATCTACAGAGCTCTTTACCATCTTCATTTATGACCCTCATGACCCATCGAGCTCTATCGTGTGTGATTCCGACTGTATTACCTTTGTATTTATGTTGTAAAACTTAGATTAGCTCACGATCTCTGACAAGTTAGTCGGAGGAGCGCAGTTCGACCCTTCCATTCGCCCAAGAGGTCGTGTTTTATCTATATAATCATTAATTTATAGATATATCCGATGTTTTGAGATGCAAAATCATGCTTACAATAATCTAACAACTGGAAATGAAAGCCGTACATATATGTATGTGACTGGATACGCTCTCTCCCCTATACGTTCTTCACCTGCTCCTCACACCAGTCCCAAAGCTCTTGCCCGGTCTTCAGATCCTGGGTGTCAGCTCGTGGTTCACCCACGCGTGCCCAGGGAATGAAATACTTTCCGTTGTAATCGACAGTCTCAGGCATAGTGCCCGCCCATAATTGGGTCAAGGCGCCCATCGGAGCGGGATATGAGAAGACGGTGTCCTGCATTTCAGAATATAGTAAGATATGAGTAATCTCTAACTGGGTGAGTGATGATACGCACAATAACCCAATGTTCGAGTGCCCCGGTATGTCTTTGGAGATCGGTTTTCAAGTTGCCTGGATTGACCGAAATAAAGACAACGCTTTGATCAGCATACCGGCGTGCGAACTCGCGCGAAGTGACAACATTTCCCTATAAGAAGACAAACGTCAGCGAAATAGTGAGTTGTACGGAAGAAGACATACGCACATATTTACTCTGCTGATAGAGCCACTTTGAACCGAGTTTCTCCCGCTCAGGAGATTCACGAAGCGTTTCAAAGTTTATACCAGGACCGTGGAACATGTGCGTTGACGATGAAGTCGTGATTACACGAGCTTTCTCTTTCGAATCCGCGGTGGACTGAGAAGTGTGTATGAGAGTGGGTAAGAGGAGCTTAGTAAAGTAGAAATGGCCTATTTCCTTGTAAGTGATGGTTTGAGATGCAGTATAAATCGCTCTTACCGAGGCAATTCGTTCCGAATTGTAAATCATAACCATCTGTAGTGAGTTGGTCGACCGGTGGCCACATCACACCGCTTTCAGTCTGTTAGACAATGCACAACTCACGATGTGCGTATGACTCACCCATTGTTGAATAGAATGTGTAGCGTAGACTCTTTGCTGATATATTGTCAACATAATCAGCAACCCTCAGAAGAGTCGAATTCGGAAAACCAAGCGTACCTCTGGAATTCTTGAACGGCCCTCTTTATCGACACCAAGCTGGCTAGATCCAGCTCCAGGTATATAGCCTCATTTCCAGTACTCTTCTTCAGTTCCGCGATAGCTGGCTCTGCCCGTGATCGACTCCGAGACGCCATATAGACTTTAGCGTTTTTACGGAGAAGAGCGTAGACCGTTTCCTTC
Organism: Trichaptum fuscoviolaceum; assembly: GCA_910574455.1. Classification (NCBI taxonomy): domain Eukaryota; kingdom Fungi; phylum Basidiomycota; class Agaricomycetes; order Hymenochaetales; family Trichaptaceae; genus Trichaptum; species Trichaptum fuscoviolaceum. The sequence goes on along the minus strand of CAJSYZ010000009.1, from coordinate 3,270,345 downwards.
CCTACACCAGCGTTTCCACCAGTCACGATAACAACTTTTCCACTTAGGTCCGGGATATCATCAATAGAGAACTGAGATTTCGGAGGTCTGCTCTGATCATAGAGCATAGAGAGATGCGTCCATGATTGGCCCATAGCGTCGAGAATGATGCTCAGAGGTTTCAGCCGAAGCTTAAAAGACGTTGTTGATGGAGACTTTCAGTTGAGGTCGGGAAGTAAATCATAGACAGACTTCTTATAATATCCCATCCTGCACCCCACCAACAGCTAACCCTGGCGTCGCTGGGCACCGGCGCGCCTGAGACCCTAGTTTCAGTCAGGGTCATCCAGATTATCCTTTGTCGATTTCTCTTCCTCAACGTAGTGCAGTGTAGCGGAGCAGGAATGTGGCAGATCAGGACTTGATCAAAAGGCTGACATGTACGAGGTCGTTGAGGATAGTGACCTTCAGTACAGCAAAAAGAGACAGTCGGTGACGGTGTTAGGGTTATAAGAAAGCAAATAATGCTAAACTGGAATCTAGAATTGTGTCAATCCAAGATACATACCAGATAGCTGCTGCTGATATATGTTTCAATGGCATGTGAGGCTCTAAGAGCAGCCTGAGTGGTCGAGTGTCGTGAACAACTCGTGAAGTGACATGGCAGCTTCTTGAACTCGAACTTGAAGGGAGTCTAGTATTTGTATTTATTTATTTTGAGAGTCGATGGCCCCAACACTGCCAGTGGCACGAACGAGTACCACTTACTATATTCTCTCTTCCTTCCTCTGGCACTAGCAGTGGACGCGTATACTTTTCTCTGGCGTCTTTGGCCCAAACTCTCTGAATGGTCGAAATAACTATTCGAAAACGTCCGAGAGAGGATGCAATCTCAACACAGCGGAAATTCTTCAGAAAAACTGCGAAGGGCAAAGTTCTTAAAGGTCAATTAAATGCGTGTCGTCCGCATGCCACTCGGGCTCTCATACAGCTTTCACAGTTATACGGGAGCGATATCTGCGCGACGATGTACCCTGCGGTATTGAGGGCTGTCCGGCGTGTAATGGAGTAGAAGGGTTGCAGCTGCCGAGGCAAGGGGACGCAGGTCATAAGCTCTTCCCTACTGGTCACTTCGTCCTTCCAGACACAAATGTGTTCTTGCATCAGGTGCGCTTGCTATATTTACTACGGAGGATGCCGTTAACGCTGAAAAGTAGATGGACCTCATGGAATCTAACCTGTTCAGCCCGCCGATTATTCTTCTTCAGACAGTTCTGGAGGAAGTTCGGCATCGTTCGTTACCACTATACAGTCGCCTGAAGGCCTTGGTTAAGACAGACGATAAGCGTATCTGTGTCTTCTACAATGAGTTCAGATCGTATGTCAGACAATTTACCCACTTTTAAATTAGTGCTCAAACATCTATTTCGTCCAGCGAGACTGCAATCATCCGTGAAGAGGGGGAGTCACCGAATGACAGGAATGACCGAGGTGAGTAAGCTAGTATTCCTAGAGTGACGTAGACTAATGATATAAAGGTATCCGAAGAGGAGCCCAGTGGTATAATGCGCATCTTTCAGTGACACGTCCGCCTACCCGTACACAAAAGAATCCTGCTATCCCGGTGGTTGTGCTTATGACAGATGATGCGGAGAATAGAAGAAGGGCTGAGGCGGAAGGAATAAAATGTGTATCCGGTAAGTCACATTATTGTTCCAGGCTTCCGCCGAATCTCACATATTCTACAGTTCGGCAATATGTTGAGGGGTCGAAAGACTCAGACAAACTACTTGACCTCCTTGCTGCTTCAGGCGAGAATGACGTCGAGCCCACACCTGCGTCTGCTGCTGGACGTGCTCAACTTTATCCTGACGTATGTATTTATTCCACATTTGTTAGTGCTCTCGATGCTAAGGAATAATTACACAGTACCTCTCTCAAGCAACTCTTGTAGCTGGTGTAAGGGCTGAGCAGCTTCATCAAGGTCATTTCAATGCAAACCCATATAACTACTTAGAGGTATGTATTTCACCTATTTTGCGTAGCACAATGGGGGAAGCCGATGAAAATTCTCTCAGGGAAATGTTCCTGTCCCGGCGTTCAGTAAACCCGTACTGCTGATCGGTCGCGAGAACATGAACCGTGCAGTCCAAGGTGACGTCGTAGTGGTGGAAGTATTTGACGAAAAAGAATGGAAGGCACCCGCCGACGCGGTTGTTGACCAAGAAAGTGTGTTACCCTTTGAATCACGCGGAAGTAGAGTTTTGACATTGTTCTTTCATCTTTAGCTACACTCCGCAATGATGACCCAGACGAGTCCGAAGAGGAGGAAGATGTAGATGAGACAATGGCTGAGCAGAACGAGAAACGAGCTCTAGCTAAATCAAGCTCTGACAAGAAGCCGTCATCAGAAAGGCAGCCCACTGGTCGAATAGTCGGCATTATCAAACGAAATTGGAGAGCGTAAGTTCAGATGAATATTCCACTACAGTTCTTGCACTGACATCCTTGAAAGATATGTATGCCACATTGACTCCACCTCGTTAGCCTCGAGGTCCAGTACTTCACTGTCACTCCAAACCGTTTTTGCACAACCTGTCTCTCGCTCCCTCCCCCGTATTCGTCTACGTACACGTCAGGCCCCGACACTCATTGGCCAAAAGATCCTTGTTACAATTGATCGATGGGATGTTACCTCCCGTTACCCCGAAGGCCACTTCGTTCGAGCACTTGGCCGTGCCGAGAGCAAAGAAGCAGAGCAAGAGAGTTTACTACTTGAGTATGAAGTCCCATACAGGCCTTTTGGAAAGGCGATCTTGGATTGCCTTCCGCCTGAGGGGGAATCATGGGTCGTCCCGCCAAAGGACTTTTCGAGACCTGAGTGGAGGGATAGGGAAGATCTTCGTGATATGATCATCTGCAGCATTGATCCTCCTAGTGAGTTTCCTTTTAAATACTCTTATAAGTAAATATGCACTCTGACCTTTGTGAAGACTGTCAAGATATTGATGACGCTCTACATGCCCGACAACTACCAAATGGTAACATCGAGGCCGGAGTTCGTGAGTCCCTTTCCTCCCATTCCTGCCCTCAATGAAGCGAGTTTACAATTCTTCAAGATATTGCCGATGTGTCACATTTTGTTTTGCCGGACAATCCGATGGACTCGGAGGCCGCATCTCGTGGTACCACTGTCTACCTTGTCGACAAACGTATAGATATGTTGCCATCTCTCCTTGGCACCAATCTTTGTTCCCTTCGGCCATATGTCGAGCGGTTGGCATTTTCAGTGATTTGGGTACGACAGTTATCTGACTCTTACGAACGCTGTTGATTAATTATCGTATAGGAATTGACACCTGACGCGCAGATCGTGAATGTACGATTTACCAAGTCAGTGATTGCTTCCAAAGCTGCATTCACATATGAAGAAGCTCAAATACGAAAGGATGACCCGTACGTCTCTGATTCTTCTCACTGTGTTCATTGCCATATATTCCTTCACTAATATGGGTTTAGAAACCTACAAGATGAGCTAACCCAAAGCATTCGCTTGTTGAATTCGCTTGCGCGAAAGTTGAAGGCGGGGAGGATGGCAGCTGGAGCCCTCAACCTCGCTTCACCAGAAGTCAAGATTCATCTTGACAGCTCCGAATCCTCGGATCCCATCGATGTCGAGCAAAAGGAGCTACGGGAGACAAACAGCTTGGTGGAAGAGTTCATGTTGCTAGCAAATATTAGCGTTGCGAAGAAAATTCAAGAAACGTTCCCTCAGACAGCTGTTCTCAGGTACGTACGACATGGGTCAATTATTTCGCTAAGCGTATAAATGTTGAGCCTACTTAGGCGACATCTTCCTCCACCACGGACCAACTTCGAGAAGCTACAAGATATCCTCAAAAAGAGAAAAGGAATGGATCTAGATGTTTCCAGTTCGGGTGCTCTGGCAGCTTCCCTGGACAGATGTATTGTAAGCGCTACATAATGACTCATCGTATATCATGGCTACAGATTGACATCGATTATCAGGACCCGAGCGAGCCGGCATTCAACACACTAGTCCGCATTATGGCGACACGGTGCATGCTCTCCGCGGAGTATTTCTGCTCTGGAAGTGTTGCACGCGATACCTTTGGTCACTATGGTCTCGCTAGCCCAATATACACTCACTTTACTAGTCCCATTCGCCGGTATGCCGGTATGTACACTCACCACAATCCTAGCAGGCAATTTGACAGTTGCTGATTGTTGGTATGGCTTCTGAAACGTCTTCTCACAGATGTCCTAGCACATCGTCAGCTAGCGGCCGCCATAAACTACTCCCCCCTCCACGCGTCACTGCACTCGAAGTCTCATGTTGAGCGCATTCTAGACGTCGTTAACCGCCGGCATCGCATGGCCCAAATGGCTGGACGAGCCAGTGTGGAGTTCTACGTCGGGCTTGCTTTGAAGGCCCGTGGTCAGCGTGACGGGAAAGAAGTCGAGGTACTGGAAGAAGCGTTCGTTATTCGGACCTTCAGGAACGGCTTGGGTGTCTTTGTCTCAAAGTAAGCAACATGCGCTGCGCTCTAGCATATTCTCCCCTTCTAACATCCGTGCACCCTCCTATCAGACTTGGTTTGGAAGGCCTCGTGTTGTTTAAGCGCGAAACGAAGTTTGATGCGGAGAATTACACAATCTCAATTCCTTCTGCCATGGGTAAGGATACCCAGATCGCAATCTTTGACAAAGTCACCGTGAGGATCACCGTCGAGAAAGACCGTAACACACAGCGGGGGGCTGTAAAGATGGCGTTGGCAAAACCGATCGATTCGAGAGGCTTGTAAGCATGCTAAATTGGCTTCATCTTGTACTATCTTGTGCATTAGTAGGTTGTTGTTATCCTTATAAATATTACACTACAATGACCAGCGGTGATTACCTCAAGTTGTGGCAGTTTACCCTATTTCCCCAAACCTCGTGTAAGCTGTTTTATCCGCTCGATGTCTTGCTCCTTGCTCGCTCAACAGCCTTTCTCATATAGACGTCGAAGTGTCAGATCCTCGCGTCAACCGGTCGTCAGCCTTCGCCTTATGAGAACGAAAAGGGTTTCAACACCTCCTTTTATCAAAGCTTGCGGCAAGTGATTGATGATTTAACCATATGTTTGCAGAGTACTCCAACCAAATCATGGTCGAAGACGTCGGCTATCTCTCTATCGACTTGCCGGTCTGCCAATAGCATCTTGCATGTACGGTTCTCACACTGATCTCTATGAATGCTCATCTGGCACGAGGTCGGCTTGGCTAATTGGACAGATGTTCCCTTGGTGGCCTCGGTCTGGCTAGATGCAGAAGGCGTTCTGGCTGGTACGGGCGGCCTTAGCTCGGAATCCAAGAACTTGTGGACCTAATTGGAATTGAGACTCAATCACACCCCCTTCAATCGTCGTGCGCTGGTTCTTCGCTACCCAATAACGGTCAAGATCATGATGAAAAGGAGTCTCACCTGTTCGGACTCGGTCATGTTCAGTGACCGCAGCCGTACTGTCTTCGATTGCAATTGGATCCTGTCACATCAACTAGTAGTAAGAGGACTGGCCTAGACCTGTGCTGGGCTGTCAGTGGCTGGGCCGCTTTTATACTCCATACCAGTTGGTTCTCTTCGCTAGACGGCATCTGTTGGGAGCACTAATGGGCCGCGGCTTTCAACCTGTTGTCTGTTCCTTTCTTTTCATTTCGCATCTGTGCCCAGTCCTTTATTCCCCACTTGTCTCCAAGGCGGGGTGTTTGTCAACTTTCGACTGTAAGCGCCGATTTCGAAGTGTAAAAATGCGGACCCGTGCCGACCGAACGAACACAAGAACATCACCTATCTGTCAAATGTTCTTACAACCGCATGTGCAAAATGTAGGTTTGGTTTCGAGGGGACGTACCCCATACTTCATCGTCTAGCATTGGAGCGACCCGTCCACGCGTCATCGAACGACAGACCAATCTCGTACCTCTCACCTCATCGCGCTCATTCGCCTCATAAGCCTAGACTCGTAGCCAGTCGCAATTTATCTTTTGAGGTTGAGAGGTTGGATAAATGAAGCGACTGGTAGCACTCAATCATAGGGAGGCCAGTCACCTCATTGTGACCTCTAGGTCACAGTGTGCCTGATTAATAAGCTTAGTGGTGGCAGTTTCTCGCCGGCCTTCTTAGGTTGCCGGTATCTTCCCGAGTCCCGGTCACTCCTGAACTCGTTCATTGTGTACGGACAGCGCTCGGGTGCGGAGAAGCTGATATCTCAGGTAGATTATAATGTATCGCGCTCGCTCTCGAAGGAGTATCTGATTGTGACAATGCGCTCGAACTACTCGGAGTTGCAGCTACCGTGCTCAAATCGACTGTGCTCTCGAGCTTAGGTTTTTTTCTATAAGTCCTTTTTCACCTGGAGTAGCATCAAAGAACGTTAAGATTTGATTATGCTCCCCTAATGGGCGCTTCAATGGTGTAGAATACTGCATAATAAATAAACGACATAAATACGACGTCGTGTCGAAGGAAGAGAAGCGCGTAGACGCGCGCGAAGCGCCAATGACCGGCGCAAATCGCGTGTGACTCTCGTACTCGTTTTGTCTTACTTTCTCATTCTCACAGCCCCAGCTTAGGGTCCTTCCTTAAAGAGTGAATACTTTTTAGGAAATATGGGGAGCTTTTACGTTACTCGCCACTTTCTGATTGAGTAAATCCAGTCGTTACATTCACATGTAACTACTGGACACGAGTCTACTCATAAGCCTACTATGAGCTAACAGACATACCCATATATGGTTACGCGCCAGCCACATAAGTCAATTCTCAATCGCCCAATGACGATGCGTAAGGCACGTTGCAACTCATTCCGCAATAATAACTTTGCTGATTATTACTCCCGTCGCACCATTGCCTTCATTCCCTGCTCGTCGCCGGCTAGTCTATCCGAAGCCCCTATTTGCGTCAGCTGACTGAATGCAAATGTTTTTTTCTTCTTCTGATGCAAAAGGAAGGAATGCGTAAGAGCGACTAGGAAGATGTCGTGGAGTGGTCTGTGTGTGGGGGCCGACCGTCGTATACGTTGCGCATTATACTTTGCGGCCCTGGCCTGGGCATCAAATTGGAACGAAGTTTGAATGGTTGAGTGGGGCGGATGGTTCAGAAGCTTAGATCACGTCCTGGAGCACCAATCGGACGAAAATGCAACTCGGAGCGAAGTGGCCGAACTGTGAGTCTGGTCTAGTCAAAGTTTTTAGAGTCTTCTTACTAACATAAATGGGAGAGTTTACTCGGCTGGTAAGGTATGTACGTCTGTATCCAACCGCACGTCTAGAACACCAAGAAGTACTTTTTAAACCCCCCCTGTTTGAAAGTGCCACACACTACGGGATCGCGACACCACCGTGTCAGGCGGCAAGTTCATCAAACTTGAAGAAAAAATCGCCAATTTTGTAATGGCGGGCGTAGTATGCCCCAAAATAGAAGCCCGATTGCCATATTTGGGCTTGCGGCGTTAGCCTTTGTGATCGGCTTCGGTCCTCCTTTGCATCCCTCGCACTGATCTTCTCAGATTCAATAGATAACATACATAGCTCCTCTCAGCTTCGAAAGTGCCTTGTAAGCCTAGGTCATAGCTCTTTATGACATGCAACTGACCCCGTGTCCAGGTGTATTAATACTTTTTTCTTCTTTATGACATGACGTGACTAACAATTCTGTCTTGCCACCGATATTAGCGGGGAAGAAGCTTGGCAATCGGAACAACTCGCGTCAAGTGCAGCAATTCTTCTAGGTGAGCCTTGTTTCTGAAGGCATCTCGGCTGCCTTAGGAGAATGAATGAGGAAAGGGAGACTCCTTTAATGCGCAGGAATATCTTACGGGGAATCCGACTTTGCTTGATGAAAATATCTTTTGGTGTTGCTTCGGTGAGTCTCGTAATATGTTCTTACTCCTAGGTCCTTCGCAGATATTCTGAAGCGCAGAATAGAAGGTCAGGTGAATGGTGACATACTGTACACATAACACACTGGAGTGACTGTACACCCCGGAAGTTCATTTCATCCTTACTCTTCTAACAATTTACTAATCTTCTCGTCGTTCATGTCGCATGATGGTAAAAAAGGTACAGTATCTTCTGAAATGGAGAACTGTGTATGGTCATCATCGCTAGCAAAATAGAAGAGTACATACTTATGCGGTCGGTAGATGTGCGGTGGTGGGATTCCGTGAGATAGTATGGTGTTTTACTACTTATTTAAAGCGTTTCGTTCAGTATTGTTTCTATGTACTATGTGGTCTCGCACTCGGTGTGTAACGAGTTGATTCGCCGCGAGACTATTTACCATTCTTAGTTTCCATTATCGGGTTCCTGATTCAGAAATGCTGACCCTACGCGCAAGTACTTCGCCCGTTGATCGTGCGTACCATCTTGGTAGGCACGACAATCAGAAACTGAATGGGACGGAACAACTTGAAGCCCTCGGGTGGTTTTGCGACGAAAGGGTAGAACGAATTCTCACCAGGATCGCGAAAGACTGTTCACTTATGGCATGCCAATAATTTTCTATATACTGTAATAAGGCATGACACAATTTTTCTGCGCTGATTTCTCTTAACAAAGTGCCACGTCCTAAGCTTGTCTGTCTTAACTATGAGATAAAAATGAAAACAACATAAGAAATAAAATAAAATAAGGGGGAGATTGGATCGGGGCGGCCCTGATTTTTCGGGGGAGATGAGTGGCCCGGCACGGAATAGGCACGGACCAATGAGGAAGGGCGACTGGAGGAAGATTTACGGCGGCTACAAAACCAAGCTATGCCACTCTGCCCTCCCCGATACCTCCTCTTCTCCTCCTCCCATGCACTCGGGCCCGCCCCAGCACCCGCACTCCCATCCTCACCATGAGCCCTCGCGGCACATACAGCGCCCTAATGCGACTGTTCTTGCCAACGTTACCGTCACCGGCCTCGACATCGTCAACCCACGCATCCTCGACGCCAGCATCCGCGATGCCACCGAGCGTCTGTCCAACGAGCAGAAGGCTGAGGTCCTCATCCATGCCATGAACCTCTTGAGGCTTGCAAAGTGTGTCTTTCGTTGCTGCCTTTAAACCGTGTCGACTGTGTGGGTTCTCACAATCGATGTTTGGCGTGCCACTCAGCCCGTTCTCCCACCATATCGTCGAGAATGGCGTCTTGAGCTGCCTGCAGGCTGCGAACCCCGGAATCCCCCAGCGAGTACAGCTATATCTGCTGAGGGGGAGAGCGCGAATGGCTGCCGGTGACATGTCGAAGGCGCGCGAAGGTGAGCTCGTTTTGCATCCGGGCGTTCCCACCGGCTTGAGCTCAACTTGCTGTAGACCTCCACCGAGTTCTTGAGCTTGTACCCGACCATGCTGTCGCTACCTCGCTGCTTTCGATCCCCTCCTCGTCGAACGTAACATCAAAAGACGTGAGCCAATTTTACTGTGTTGTTGCCATGCCTGTCGTTGGCCTAACGATCATCACCGACAGTCTCGGTTTTGGAATATTGAGAGCTCGTCTCGTCGGCTCTCACCCGAGCTGTGGAGAAAAGTGGCTTCCTACCTTCCGCGGAGAGACCTCAAAACCCTCCTGCAAATTCCACACGTTTTATCCCGGATTGCATTCGAGATCGTTTTTCAACGCATTGATCTGCATTTTGGGACATGCAAGCTATCGGGCGAGGAGAAGTATTGGCGGGAAGGTGATGATGACCCTGAAAGACCTGGGTTGAGGCTCGAAAAGCAGCTAACGCAGAGAACGGCCGATGTATTATCGCGGATTGTGCTCGATCCTTCATTTGCGAAGCTCGTTAAGACTGTCAGGATATCGGCGTCCCGGAGAGATCGGAGTCATCATATGGCTTTTCAGACAAGTACGTTATTTTTTAATTTCCGCCTGTCGTTACATTTATCTTATTGCCTCACAGCAATGCTTGCTAACGCGCTCCCGAAACTACTGAACCTTAAAGAAGTCATCTTCACTGGCTCGAACGAAGTCTGGAATCGCATTGCCGAAATACTCAGTTCGACACACCCACGCTTACAGTCACTCAGCGTTGACCCGGAACACGACACTGAGCCTGTTCTGCCTCACCTCACCCATCTGACGCAGTTCAAGTTCGTAAAAGATCATGGCGCGCACGCCCTCGCGCCCTTCCTCGCTCAAAACCGTGCTACCCTGCGCAAGCTCTGCTTATGTACATACTATGCGCCATTCCCGACCGCACAGAACCTGGGCGCGGTGAGCTTGGCCCATTTGACGCATATTGAGTTCGTGGGAACCGTACAGAGTGGGTCGTCCGACATTGTGGGTTTGGTACTGAAAAATGCGCAGCAGCTGGTCTCGCTGCGGATGGTCTGCGTACTGCTCACGAATGTCGCACACCACTTCCGCGAACACGCGAATACCAATGCGCTCCCGAATCTTCGCAACTTCGGCTTCCGTGTCGTCGACCACATGTCCACGAGCGCTGCGGACCCGGGACTGTTCACCGCGATCGGCGAGTTCTTGCGCGCGCGGCCACAGCTCGAGAAGCTGGAGCTTGACGTTGCCGGCGAGTCGAACCAAGCGCGCCTTGGGTACGACGCGTCGATTCTTGGCGTGCTCCCCGTCATGACAACCCTTCGCCATCTCGCGGTTACGATGACGAAGGACGCGAGCCCTGGCCTGTTCTCCTGGATCATCCCGCGCAGCTTGCACGCGCTCCTCCTCTCCGGAGTGCCCCGCCGGAACGCGGACCAATTCCTCAAAACGCTTGGCCCCGGCCTGCCGCAGCAGTTGCGCTACATCGCGCTGCTGGATACGGAGGCGAGCGACCCGCTCGGGCTGGTGGAAGCGGCGCTGCCGAGCAGTATACGGCTGGTGCATTTTGGGAACAAGCAGTATAGTGTGAGGAGGAAAGGCGGACACTTGGAGGGACTGGAAGAGTGGCCTGAGAGGAGGATGGAATTGCATGCGGAGGAGTGGCTTGAGAGCCTTGGGTGCGAGGACGCGCTCTGGGACGACTTTGCTCCGGGGTCGTATCAGACGTAACGTGCTGCTTTCTAAAATCTGACTCTCATGCTCATGCTTCCTGTCTGCTCAACGAAACACGATTCAATGTTAGGTCACCCCATATGGAATCCCCTTTCTCTACTTTTTGTCGAACTTCCTGCCTTCTTCCCTCTCCTTCTCCTTCTCCTTTCCCGAAACAAAAACACACATGCAACATATTCCCCGCTCTTCTTAGTCTTCCTTGCCTTCCAGCCTGATTTCACTCAGGATGCCGATCTTCTCCATACTCCCGATCTACCCCGCCGTCGATCTGTTAACGAAGCCGAAATGTGTCTGAAGTCGAAGTATCACGCAACAAGTATGCTAGTTATATATTAGTACGCTCTTGTATTTGTACTTTTGGGATCCCAAGTGTTTTTAGAGTTTTGTTTTCGTCTTTTAGTAGGACTGACTGCACTGTTTTCTCCTTAGTGATAGTTTCTAATGCTCTTTGTTTTAAAAGCTCCCTCCTCCGCCCGTTGTTCTTGACCGGTGTTCAAGTCGAACAGACACTGGCAGGACATCTGCCAGCCTGTTTTATTGATAATATTAGTATAGGCATTTGATTTATATGTACTTAGTACAGGTCGGAGCTATACTAGTAATGACAACTTGAATAAGAGCCGCTGAGTGGCAGAGGGCTTCAAGTTCAGGTTGGTAAGTACATATCGAGACGGGTTGCTACTTCAACTTCACCCATCCTATTCTACCACCACCATCCTCATCTGCTCGATGCACTCAATAACTTCGCACAACAAGTTTTTCGAGCCTTTCTCGCGTACCACCGAAGGACATTGGAATGTAACTGATAGCTTGGTTGACGCGCATTAGAAAAGGAATGACCCTCGAAGTTTCCAACTATGTATTCGGAACGTGAAGCTTAAAAGTTGTTCTCTGAGCTCTCATGGAGTAAAGCGTTGCGTTTCACAGGTCAGTCTGCGGACGAAACGGATGTGTGATGATACAACTAATGCTAGATCAATTGTGAAACGTAAGCTGGCTGTGCTGATTCGTTCACTCAGTGTCGAAGACTATTCTCAATCATATACCTATGCTTATACTACAGTATTGAAGTACAAGATAGAATCAAGACGTGATTGGATAAATCAAAGTGAGTACTAGTGACAGTGGGCCCTAAAACGGGTCATACTACTCACGGACACATGTACACATACAGATTTATTGACCATCCACCTTTATCCTAGGCATCTGTCAATCGGATCCTTCAACTCTTCCTCAGATTGTGGCATTTATTCCATTTCTACAGTTTTTATCATGACACCCGGCCCCACTGACGTGAACTGTGTATAATGGCATCTTCTTCGACTTTTCACAATTTGATGTCTTCTACTCTGGCCGTGGAACTGGAACATTGCGATCACCGTGTCAGCCTCAGCGTTTTTGACACGCCATTGCTCTTCTGCTGGCGAGTATAAGATCAGAGGAACCAGGCATCACTTCGAACGACGCTTCAGTTCTCTAGCTGTCTCCTGATCGTACAGTCCTTGCAGGCCTATCCAGCCTCCGAGTCAAAGACGCTCAATACGCACGTCTCGAGCTATCTCAAGCACGGAGATATTACGTATGTTGTTCAAAATGGCCTTTTTCGCTCCCACCCCAGTCCCCTATAAGATCCATTCATTCACAGCACGCACCCCGGCTTCGCTGAAGAGTGGTGGGAAATTAGACTCTCTAGACTGCTTGGCAGGTAGAAACACAGTCCATATGGATTACAACAATCGCAGGCCAGCGGTTTGCTGGAATGCATTCATCCGGAGACTTAGTTATAAAGGACTTCAACCAGTATGCTGTAAAGCGCATGCGCATGGACTTAAAGAACAACGGAAATGTAGAAGGGAAAGAGCTCTTGCTTTCAGATCAGGCGCGTGGCCGTGTTATCGAATCGCACGCTCGTTCTCCGGATGACGAGGGTAACCTCAACCGAGTATTTGCTGAGGTTATTTCACGGAATGAACTGCCGTACACCGAAACTACATCATTCTTGGACAATGAGTGTGACGGCGTCTTCATCGACGAAGAGCGAGTCATCGTATTGCATGTGAGTTTGTCTACAATTCGTGCTACTCATATGCCAATAGCTATGTACTTCGTTCTTGCAGCGCAGTTTACGAACATGGGCCATTGACAAGTTCACCGTTCTTTCGATGTAAAACTTGACGCGAGGTTAAGAACAACAACCTCTAACGGGATCGGCCTTTCTTTCGTAGATTAACCTTGTTCTCATACGGTCACCTACGAGTGCTCACAGACTCGGATATGCTCGAAGCCCTTTTTCCCACTCAAGTGAGTATGTCGTGAAGCAGACCTACTCAGTCAACGATCGTAGCAGTTCTTCAACCCGAGAAAGGGGCTTTTGACGTCAAGTCTTCATCGAACTCTCGAAGATGTCAATGCAAGGTGTAACTCGGAGACCACGATCCGCATTTTGACAACCGCAGAATCCCGGGGCGATTGAAGTTACCAAACGGCCCACACCGTTCCCTTTTCTTCGTTCCGTTAGGACGACGCAGTGTTTGAAGCCATATGAATTGGATTGCAACTTGAGGTGTAAGGAGGCGTGGTCCTCCAAGAACGAATGTCCAAACGTGTAACAATCAAGCTGCTGCCCTACCTCGGTCATGACGAATCCATTTCCGAATACCAGCGCCCGTCTACAGATGCTTATTATCCGCGTCTGGTTATCGCAACCAAGCCCACGGGATAAGGTACCTTCCGTTCTTCAAACGGCCTTTACCATGATAAGCAGGCATATCAGGAGTAGTAAGATTCAGTCGCAACTTGCATTTCAGGCACTAGTGATGTACCGTATACAGTCTCCGAGCTGACCCACTCCTACATTGAGATGACATCGAAGTTGACATCTGCGCTTGTCTCTGAGCCTTCCTGTGTAAGAACAACATCGAATGAGTTTTTGACTCTCGTATGCTCGAGTGTAAAGCACCGATGTACGACGACGTACCATCAATCCAATAATCCGCTCCTCGTCCAGTAGAACACTATCATATTCAAGGCCCATGCTCAAGAGATCCGAGACGGTCTCCACGTATGGCAATTCTGCAATTAACAAATCATCCGACTGAAAAACTGTCTCAAGGCATTCACGATCTTCGCTGAGACGTGCGTTCCTTCCTACAATCCTGGCACATGTCGAATCACTCAACTGCAGCTCCCTCCCTTTCCCGCTAGTTTGTAAGGTGGTACACATGCGTTTAACTGCATGAGGATTGAAATCCTTCACCACCAGTTGATTGCATGTATTTAAAGTAACGAACCGCTGACCGCTGACCGAGGTAATCCAGAAGGGATGCTCATCATCATCCACACACCAGCGTACAATACCATGGGCCCATTGCGTCCATGGAACAGTTTTGATCGATTCTTCTCCCGTTTCCCCGTTATTCGTCATGCTTAGTTCGAATTGCGCATGGATCGCCTGTATGAGCGCATCGCGGTGGACAAGGAGGTTCAGCACATGTAGACGTCCCCACCGAAGCGGCCGGGGACGCTGGCACAGCTCGCTCTCGTGAATACGGACGTGCATTAGTACTACAGCACGAGAGGGGTCAGCGGAGAATGAGCGTTCACGGGATTTTTTCCACTCGTGTACGTCTTGTTGTTTTGGGTGGGGCACTCCGAACGGATTAGGGTCCACCCGACAAGTGATGTCAAAGATGCTACAGTTCGCATTCATCCGAGGTAGGTCCAGGTGTGCGATACGTTTGAAGGAGTCAAAAGAGGCGTTGCCTGTTTCCGAGAGATCTGGGAGCTGTGCGATCTCAAATGTATTTGCATGATGGTTTGGGAGGAGAACGAGATTAGGCGCGAGGAAGACGAATCCAGCATACATTCGACCCAGCACTTGTTCTCTCTTTGATAATGCACATCAGTGGCATATTGGAAGATGATTATGAATAGAGTACCAACTATGGCGATTTCTCCAGTCCACCAATTCACCAGCAGAAGTATGTCTCCACTGCCTGCTACCCCCGAACGAGGCCATGACAGAAGCAGCATTAGAAACGGGTCAACAATCCCCATCCTGATCGAGAGTCTGCGCCACGACTTCGCTGCGCGGCCTAAAGGTATCACTGGTCTGTCTGCATGTGGGTGAGGGAGGCCAGTCGAAAACTGCTTTAGATGAAGTGAGATTGCTTGAAATTCTTCTCTATTGAGTAGCATGTATTGGTCTTAGATTACACCCAAGATTAAATTAAGACTCACATCTCTCGGACACCGACAATGCCTATTAGATCATGCTCTTGAAGCGCAAGACCGACGTCCACAATAAGATCCGGAATGGACATTCTACGCCAAGTTTCCTCGTGCATGGCAGTCACATTTCTACAACTAGTAAGATCGTAAAACCTGAGAGATCTGGTTTCGCGCGTTTCCGTAGCCTGTTCACAGTCTCCATGCAGATAGATACCACCAGATAGGTCGTATATATGAGGCGAGTGATATGACACCTTCACGGACACTCGTCGGGAAAGATCCAACGTTCTCCACGCTTCCTCTACTCGCAACAGCTCCGTCAACTTTTCCGAAGCTGACCTGGACTTGTCGCCGTCGATCATTCCGTGCGTCATCAAGCTCAAGGCATATTGCACCTCTACAGAATCCTTGATAATTTTGTAGATACTGCCGTTGAGGCACGCTGCTGAAGTAAGGTCCTGAGGCGAGAGGAGGATGAGTATCTTTTCGTTGAGCTCGAAGGGAAGGAGGTCGAATAATCCAGAAGACATTTTTCACACAAGCAAGAAAATACCAACAATGTGTATGCTAGCAGTACAAGTTGTTTGGTTTTGAGGGCTCTAAGGTCACGGTTATGTTGGAAGGCAGTAATGGGACTAACGTTGGTGCTGATCAAGGGTCGGAGTCTAAATCACTGGCAGTTAACCAAATAGTAGCACTGCCAGTGGCAAGACCCCTGCCCGTTTTATTACTCAGGCTAGTAATAGTAAAGGCATTTTTGGAATACTAGGGTTCTATTTAATCCTTAACCAGACATTCTACATATACAGCCGGTTACAAAAATTGATTGTCACCCCCCGGTTGTAACCCATTTTCTCGGAACTAACATTCTTCTTGTTAGTGTACCTTCGGTATCTGCTCATTATTATTATAGGACTGTCTTAGTTAGAAAACATTCAAAAGCATGCAAAGCCAACCTTGCAGTCGAGGGAAATGAGTGTTTTAGTGTCGTGGGAAATTACTCAAAAGGCCAAAGTTACGGGATATACTGAATTTTTTGCAACAGAATGCGCAGTGCATTTGCCATTCTAACTTCTAAGAAAGCTTCTTTACGTATCCTATTATATTTCCTAAATTTATCAAGTGCATTTGATTGGTAGTTCAGAAGATATCACAGAATGAATGTTAGATTCATGAATTAAAAGCAGATTTTGGCAATTTTGGGGTACTCGGCACTTTCAAGAGCCATGCAGGCAAATGACCAGGCATGAAACTCCTGTAGTAAGACAAGCAGACATATAGCTATACAAGCAGACATATAGGTAAGGTCACGGTAATGTTGGAAGGCAGTAATGGGACTAACGTTGGTGCTGATCAAGGGTCGGAGTCTAAATCACTGGCAGTTAACCAAATAGTAGCCCGTTTTATTACTCAGGCTAGTAATAGTAAAGACATTTTTGGAATACTAGGGTTCTATTTAATCCTTAACCAGACATTCTACATATAAATGTTAATATGTATGTATACCTCGGGACGCCGGCAGTGATGTACTACATATGTAGTAAGGGTCCCGGATCTTGCATCCGAATTTGTATGTACTATTATGCCTGAGTAAAGCGTCAACCGAGACAGTTGCACCTGTCCTTTTTTATATCCCCCCACCATCCTCACCTGCTCGATGCACTCAATAACTTAGTACAACAAGTTCTTTCAGCCTTTCTCACATACCGTGACTGATTATTGATTGCTTGGTCGACGCGCATCAGAAAAGGAATGGCCCCTAGAAGTTGCCAACCATGTATTCGGGAAGGACGTGAAGCTCAGATCTAGAGTTGTTCTCTCATGGAGTAATGTGTTCCGTATCATAGGTCAGTTCATGTACGAGACGGCATGTCTGATAGTATAATTGACGCTAGATCAATCGTGAAAGTTAGGCTGGTTGTGCTAATCCATTTACTCATTGTCGATGCCGAAGATTGTTCTCAATCATACCCTTACTATGCTTATACCACATTAGTTGAACTCCGAGATAGGCTCAAGACGTAGTTGGTGGATAAATCAAAGTGAGTAGATAAGTAGCGACACAAGTATATACATACAGATACATAACCACCTCCATTAACCAATCATCTCTATCCTACGAGGCGTCTGTCAACTGCTCCCTGTTCTTCATTGGATTGTGGTGCCTTTTCGAGACCTATGGTTATCAGCGCCGGGATCCACTACAATAGACTGCGTATGATGGAATCTTCATCAACTTCTGACAATCTGTCCTCTGTCTGCGGAACTGGAACGCCGTGATCACCGTGACGATTTCAGCGGTTCTGCCCTAATTCGTGCTCTTTTGTTAGTGTATAAGTGCAGAGGAACGAGGCAACTTTGAACAGAGTTAGTTTTACTCCCCGCTCCTAGATCGCATTCCCTTACAGGCCCGTTTAGTCTTCAAGACAGCCAATATGCATGTTGCAGGTTATCTCAAGCTGGGACTATCCATTGTGATAGCGCAGAATGCCTTCAGTTGCGTCTCTGGTCAAGAGGTCCCGCGTAAGTTGTCACCCTGGTGTAGCCCTTATTATTCCTACCAAACTCTAAAACCGCTCCCATATAGAATGTGCTCTCACTTGTATCGGAAATGCACCCCTCGGCAATTGTTCTTCTACAGACAACCTTTGTCTATGCGAAAACTCGGAATTCATCGATTTTATCGAGGCATGCTTCCAAATGACCTGTGAAGGTTACGACCTCGCCAATGCTAAAGCCTTTGTGTCCGAAGCCTGCGACGCTGTTGGGATCACATCATTCTCAGACATAACGCCAACCCCTGCTTCTTACTACTAGGCCATTCTACTTACAGATGGTTCCGGATTCGTTTAAGAGGGCCGGGGACTTGAGGAGATGCAGCTGTGTCTGCAGGTGCATATAATCACTATTGTCTATATTAGATACCATCAGCACTGTGTCGACACGCTGTTTTCCCGTAGTTCTGCATGTTCGTAAGGCACAACTAAGCAAGTTTGGGAGCGATGACAAGCACGGCGTCTCGATCTAACTTGCCTGTTCTCGTCGTACATACGCTGCATCGTTCACTGCAGTATGTGAGTCTATAGCTGTGTAACGCACGAGGCGCGATACCAACCTCCTTGCTTTTTCCTGCGAAGTCCTAAATTACTGGAAACGGTAATGATCGCAGATTTGCTTCATTTCACTGATCTCAGTCGGTTTGAAGAGAATCTCTTGTGCGATTGCCTCGGAGCCTACGCATAAATGTACTGATGTGAGTATTGTATATTAAGAGTGACTGAAGGCTAACAATGTCCCCCTTCCTCGACTACGGACCTCCCACCTGCTCATCGCAGTTAATATGACTCGGAAGGCCTCACATGTATCCCGCCTGGTGCTAGTCGTTCTGGTCTCTATGCTACAGGGCAATAGTGACTTTGTCGCTTGCCAGATGGTTGCTCGTAAGCTCATAGACAATTTATTATTGATCATGAGGTGAAAACTCACATCTCGATGTTATTTATTCAGAGTGCGCTCAGACTTGCATGTCTACTGCAAACATCGGTGGATGTTCGTCCACAGACAATGAATGCTTGTGCACAAGCTCTACTGCCTTAATCACAGCCGTGGACTGTATGCAAACATCTTGTCAGGGCAGCAACCTCACCGACACTCTGGCGCTCGTACAACAGGCATGTGGTGCTCTCGGATTCTTGATACAAGCCCTGATCTCCTCGACTGTGACATCCACTCAGACTGGTGAATGACTCCATCCTAAGTGAATAAACGGCGAGCCAACTGATCCAGCAGATGCAGGCCCCCCGACCACTTTCTCATCTGTCACTATCAAAACAAGTACTGACGGTACCACGTCATCCGGTCTCTTCGGGAGTGCCACCCAAACTGCAGTTCAATCGAGAACGACTAGAACGAGCGTTCTAGTGGCACCTATTCTTGCTGGTGTACTGAGTACCATCGCTGTCGCCTTTTTCACTGGGGTATTTCTTTTTCGACGACATAGAACGCAGAAGGCCAAGGCTGCGTACCACGAAGTAATTGAGCCGTATACGACACAGAGCTTCAAAATCGAAGGTGGACCGGAAGGACAGCCAAGCGATCCTACCTCTAATCTATCCGGAACGAAGGGTATCAACGGTCAACGAATGGCTCCTTCGTATTTTATCGCCAAGCCTGAAGGGGCATTGGTAACGAATGAAGCCAGAGAAGAGACTCTCGCTGCGATGCGCCATGTGGCTGAGATTCGTGAGGAGACGGCTAGACTGAGGCAGGTACTAATACGCTCGCAGCAACTTGATCCAACAAGTTCAAGTGATCCTTTCCCGGATCAAGCAGCGCAACTGCCGGAGATGCGGGGCGAGATGCAGAGATTGCGACAGCTGGATTCTTTGCAACCTACCTACCGACAGAACATACTTGCTGAAGTTAGTCGGACCACTTCCCCTCCTGTATATGAAGAATGACGTACATTAGACTGTAGAGGAGCTTTGGAATATAGGACTACGGCACCTGGTAATTTTCAGTCTGTTACTCGGAGGAATAGATTTGAAAGCCTTACCCGGACTATATCCCTTCCTAAATATGAGAACTGATGTAAGAAGAGTTTGCTGCTTCCCTCAAGAGTACGTCCATTCTCTCGTTCAAATGAATCCAAGATGTGCATAGCCTGAGCATACAGAAGACACGACCATTGATGAATTATAGTTTATCAGGGGTATAGATGTGAGAAGTGTCCATCTTTTTCCCATTGAGATTGAACTATCATATATCTGTGGGGATCAAGACGAGCTGGCTGCCACAGAACTGCGAACGTCGTGGAAGGTGGGAAAGAAGTTTGTGCCTTCAACTTCAAGTTGAAGTAGAAAAACGTGTAGATTCTCACGCTGCCAGCCTGAGCGGTAAAATTATAACCCCGCTGAAAGAATTCTTTAGGCTCCGAGCTCACTTAACTACCACGTGCACCAACATAACCCCTTCTACATCAAAAGACAAAGTCCCGAACATAATCATCGTCAATTCCTTCACTCCTCTTTCCCATGCACTCGTAGCTGTTATCCTTCTCATCTATATACCACAGAGATTGGTGAAAGGCGAGTAGATAAAGGATCAACTCGATCATTCTCCTTCGACTCATCATCTGAAACAGATGCACACAAATAGACACTCATAACTTTGCTTATATTAACCAAGCTCCTTTCTCCTAGCCATCTGTCAAGCTCTTCTCTTCTCCTCGGATTGTGGTATTTATACCATTTTCAGGGCCGAAAGGGTGACCGGCTTCACTAATATGGCCCGCGTATCGCAATGTAATGGAGTCTTCATCGACTTCTGACGTTCATGTCCTCCTTTTATGGCTTCGGAAATGTGTAGGATATTGTGATTACCTTTGCGGTATCATCGGCTCTGATATAACCATTGCCTTCTTACTCGTGTATATAAGAGCGAAGAAAGACGGCACTTCATCGATCAACGCTTTAGGTCTACTCGGCATCTCCTGATAGTCTATCCCTCACTTTTCAGGACTATCTATTATGCACGCCCCGAGTCTTTTCAAGCTTGCAATATCCATTGCAGTTGTGCAGAAAGCTGTGAACTTTGCTTCTGGCCAAACTGTACCTCGTACGTCCAGCTACATATTATAACCATGTTTCGAGCTTAAATAACATGCGTTCTAGAATGCGCTCTCACATGCGTCGCAAATGCTCCCCTCAGCAATTGCCCTCCTACGGACAACCACTGTCTATGCGAAAGCCCGGTGCTCATCGGCTCAATCGAGTCGTGCTCGAGACAACGTGTCAAGCGGACGACCTCACCAATGCTCAAACCTTTCTGTCCGAGTCCTGCGACGCGGTTGGGTCATATCCTTGCCAGATACACTACCCACTGCAACTCCCACCTCGACCCTTTATTAGAGCCATTCGTTCACATCACGTATCCAAGCTTCGCCGAAGAGTGGTAGGAAGATCAGACTTTCCTCTTGGCAGGTGTTCTTGATTAGATGCCAGCACAGACTGCTATTGTAGTCATCACATAGATGATGCAAAAATCGTATGATGGCCGTTGCGGTCTTTGTTACGAGCTATCTACTATCAGCTTACTACGTTAGAACTGGATTTGCTACCAACTCCGATCTCCGACTTTGCCTAAAAATAAAGTCTTCTTAGAAGATGGATCAAGCTAGCGTTGTTGATCAGACGGACCAGCAAATGATATAGTGAAATCAAGTGAGTTGTCTTAGCACTCATCTCACTGAACGTGGCGTCAAGAATGAACATTAATGACTATGAAGCGATATCTTCATTCACCCCAGCACTAGTGTTCTCAGTAAACACTCTACACACACTCTCTCTCTTTTGGAGCCATCTGATAATACTATGATCTTAAAGGCTTGGCCGTTGCAGCACCTCAACTTCGTGCTCTGGGTCTCGGCGGTTCAGAGATGCATTCGCTTAGTTGAATGTCAATTGGTTCCTCGTGAGTAGTCTGAAGTAGTAACTCATTCTGTCTATAGTCAAACATGCACTTACATGTTTCGTTAGAATGTGCTCTAGCCTGCATCACGTCTACTGATGGCTGTTCCTTTACGGACTACGAGTGCTTGTGTTCAAATTCAAATTTCATCAATCAAGCTACCATTTGCATTCATGCGAACTGCTTGGGTAGTGATCTCACCAATGCAGAGGCGTCTTTGCAAGATAACTGCAAAGATGTTGGAGTTACCTTAACCACATCCGCTACTGCACCGCAGTCATCCCATAGTCAAAACGTGACAAGCACACTCTCAAGTTTGGGACCGGGACCGATCATCATTCCTGATTCGAAAACAACTTCCAGCATAACTACCCCTCCATCCTCATCCAGCACCATCTATCCATTAGGCGGTATTCCGTCTGGAGCAACAACAACGAGCGAGCCAGGAGTACCATCCGGTAATTCTGCAGCAAGAAAATCGCCGGTACCTGTCCTTGTCGGTGTACTAAGCAGTGTAGGTGTCCTGACGTTCGTTACTGCTACTGGAATATGTCTTTTACGACGTCGGCGAACGCGAAAGGAGCCGATCACGAACCAATCCCTTGTTGTGCCACATATGATGCCCTATATGCTGCCATATTCAAGTTCCAGATCTGGAAGGAGTCTTGAACGACAGCTACGGGAGGACAACTTGGATCCGTTCAAGTCAGAAGAGGACATGGATATACGCAGGGAATCGATTCCACCTGTTGTCAAGTCCAATATAGGGTCGCGGTATGAAGGGTTAGGAGAGGAGGCAGTGGAGTGGATGCGCCAGATGTCGGAAATTCGTGAAGAGGTCTCAAGGCTAAGGCAGCTTCTCATAAGCTCGAATCAATCGGACTCCAATATTCCTATCCCTGACCAGACCGCACAACTATCAGAGATGCGGGAGGAGATGCAAAGATTGCGACACTTGGTTTCTCTGCAGCCCGCCGAACGACGTAACGTTTTTGATGGAGTCAGTCGGACCACGTCTCTTCCTGCGTATGAGGATTGACGCACGTTGTGCAGTATGCTTGCTCTGCATCGCATCTAATGTATCAAGTATGATGTTAAAAGCTGGCTTAGAAACCGCTAAGCATGGAAAATTGATGATCATTCAAACGTGTCACCTACTGCCGCGTGGGTTATTTAGGTACTCAAGTCACTAAACCAACTACTTCGAACCGATGTGCCAAAATCTCTGAGCACGAAATCTGAGCTACTTAGTTTTAAATCTCCGACTCTAGGTCACGGTTAGACTCCGCCCTGAGGATGCCTGAACTCGCTTTCATACGTCAAGTTCCATGCCTACTTCACCTTCGAGATTGCAACCTATAGAGCTCTTCTTGTACTGTCTTTCATTGAAATTCTTGATGATATCATCTCCTGCAGTGAACTTTGTATCATTCACATTTGTATGTAGTACTATGTGCAACTTAATCTCATACTGACAGACAGTCCTATGACGGTCTCTGCGAAAGGCTCGTAGATAGTGACACCGGCTCAGGATGGATGTCAACAGCCGAAACTGCGCGAGATACTATGTAGTCAATCTATTCCAAAGACACATCTTCATATGAGATCGAGAATCTCTCGGGCTTCTGGAAAGCGAGGAAGGAACACATGTATAAGCATAAGAAGTCTTTAGCAAATCGTAAGTGTTTGGAGCGCAACAAATTCCCGCTGAGTATACAGTATATCTACAAATATGTGGGTGTACATTAACCCTAAAAGCCCCAACAATCTTTACGGGGTCTCCGGTGTGCGCCAAAAAGTTGCGGTACGGTTTCCTGCGAACTCGGAGGCTTTATTTTGAAGGTTGCTATAATGTCCGCCTCCAGAGAAGCTTCAGGATTTGATTGTCCAAAATCGTTGTCAGGTTTAATGCGCGACGTGAGAATCCACCTCTCTCGAGCTCCAGCCATCTTTATGGCAAACTCGAACCCAAGTTGTGTCGCTTCCTCGACTGACAGCGCCCCCGAGCGCTTCACGAGCGCCTTGTACGCTGACATGTACCAGTCTTGAATGTCGAACTCATGTGTAAGCTCAACTTTCTGGATAGCGGGTAATGAGATGGAGCGTTCGAGGTTTACGATTGCTAAAGTACGGATTTCTGTGATCTTCCACATGTGCGCGAGACGAAGGATAGCGACCCACTCGTCGGCTTTCCGTACATCTGCTGAAAGGGGCTTGCACAATTCTGTCCCGGGACATTTGAAGGCAGGGCTGGTCGGACATCAGCTCTAAGGCTTGACTAGAACGTCTTACGTAGGAACAGGACATACGGCGGATAAAGAATCGTCAAGAAATGTTTGAATGCTTGTTTGTCGACGCCGGTGATGTGTATAGGATTCTCGTCAGTCCCACCCCCTCTTACTGAGTCACATCCCATCGGCGTGCTAAGCATGTTACGAAGTACTTCGGAGTGCTGTTCAAATTGATGCCGAGGCACGCGGAATAGACAATCTTCGATCTTTGTTTCCACAATTTGTGTGAGTAAGACGAAGGCTGACAGCGTCAAGCAAGAAATTCCGCTCACCCGGATCGTTATTAGCGTAAAGTAATAGCTTTCGTCCATAGTATACATTGGAAGGGTCACGGTGGGAAGCTAAGAATTGCAGCTCCAGTAGTTACTTATATCATACACACAGGAGTACATTCATGTACGCTCCATATGGTTTGATGAGGCCCGGCAGATGCAACATTTGGGCAGCCCAGGGATGAGAACCTCTAGCAGCCACTTTCAATGAGGAAACCGCAAGGATCACATATTTATTTGGAGATGAAGCTTCGATGAAAGGTGAATTATCAGTGTAGCAGCCGCCATAAAGGCTTCACTGGCAATCTTTCAAAGTTCGGCCTATTTCTTATTCAAGCGAGTCCTTTTCGAGCTCCGCTGTCATGATGATGGTAATGATCATGCCGGCAGTTCGGCATCTTGAAGCTTCACTTACTCCGCCGACGGTCAATTGACAGCCACGTTCGGCGGTAGCCTGAGAGCTCTCGTCGGCACTGTCCGAAACCTTGACTGAATCGCGCTCAGCTTTTTCTCCTCTGCCTTCTATGCACTTGATGTCGGTGAACAATGACTCAACTTTCATTCAATCAGCTCATGCTTTCTTCAGCAAACACATCTCAATGGACTCGAATTCCAGTGAGATTAAAAAGACAGAGGAGACCTATGACTGCAACGTGTTGGATGTGAATTGCAACTGATCATGATGGGACCGGAAGGTGGTCTCGCTGATCGGATCATTTGAGGATGCATTTTCGCACATCATTCCATTGCGCCGTCTGACGTAGTCGTCATAGCATCTATCCACGAGATGAGTATACATATGACACGTTAAACACCTAACCACCCTGCTTCGCCTTAGCCGTCCTCATAAATGTCTCGAATTGCAATATGGCACTCCTTGTTGGTGGCCGTACTATTTCTATCAAGTTTTCTAGGACACACTATGTCTGTAGTATGTCAGAAGCTGCCCCATGAGTCATATCAGACTAAAGCATACAATAAAGTTCAAACTTACACTACATTCGTCTTTGTCTAGAGTGCGCTGAGACGTGCTTTGCTAGTCTAAATCCCGGAATCTTCTCTACCACGGATTCCCGCGAACGCATATGGTTGCGTACGGGCACTGGGGCTCTACTACCGCTATACAGCTATATTCAATCAAGATGTCCGGATAATGATCTCGACTGTGCCAACACATGCGTGGAATTATGATGCTAAATTTGGGGTTGAATCGACTCAGATCTCTGCTGTTGAAGGAGGGGGGGAGGGGACTATGGTATCGATGCACCATGTGAACGAAATCCGCGAAGAGATGGCAAAGGCACTGCCATTGTCGAGCTCTCAAAATACCAGCCCAAATCAAAGTGTGCAACTATCAGAGATGCGGGAGGAGGTCCAACAACTGCGACACTTGGGTCTCTCTACAGCCTGCGGATCGATGGAACGGCTTTGATGGAGCCAGCCGGACAACATCCCTTCCAGCGTATGAATGTTGATATATTATGGACATGGTTCAGATACTCGCTTTGTCCCTTCTGATATACCCTGTGTCTTGTGTTTCTGTACGCTGATCTCGAATAAAGTAGCTGAGTTTGGCACTCACTTTCATACTCTCTCTCTCAGATGCTTCCATTTGCCATCAGTGACAAGCGCAAGAGACCCAGCGCTGATTTTGCCCAGGTAGAGATAAATGGAAAGTCTGTGCCGCGGAAATTACCGAAACGTCGATCTCAGCCTCCCTTATAATTCTGCTGCATGATTTTTTGCGCACTATAATCTCAGGTTCAAGTCGTGAGCTCTACGAAATCCATAGTATAGTAACAACTCGAAGTTAAATCCGGGAAGAAGAGGGTATGAGGCAAGCGAGATTGGTTCCGCGTCCGAATCCGACTCCCGACTTAGTTCGGCAGCGTCCCGGACTCGGACGCGTCTGAAGGGCGTGCCAGTGCCACGACACGACACACGACTCGGAAAACGAAACCCACGGCCCACTTCGTCCCTAGCTTTCCCTTCTTTCTCTCTCTTTCCTTCTTTTCCTCTTACCACGACCATCGCACGTCGGCGTCGTCGCGTAGATTTGTCTGTCAGAACCGAAACCAACGTCCAACGAAAGCGTCGACGGACTTAGAACGGAACAGACGTTAAACACAATTACTTTGCAATAATTAATTGATATTATTATGGCGATGGCTACTATGGCTGAGGAGATTGTGTATCGTCCGTACGTCGGCGAGTCCGATTTACCGAATATCATGGCTCTCGTGCAGAGCGAGCTAAGCGAACCGTATGTTATATACACATATCGGTATTTCCTCCAGCAATGGTCTGTGGCCCCATCCTCCCATCTTTGTCGTCGCTCGCCACTGACAGCAAAAAACCACCGGAACAAATCCAATGCTTCTGTCATGTACATGCATTCGATTAATGCGGAATGAAACGCAAAATATTCGTGTGATGCACATTGCAGGCCACATCTCGCATTCCTGGTCAATGACGTTTCCTCAACAGTTTATTGGTAAATGCGCTAATTGCATGTCGTGTGACCCGTTCTTTTATTGCAGGCGTACCCCGCGAAGGCTGCGGACAGCCATGGGCCCATAGGTGTCATTGTCTGCAAGCAGAGCATGCATCGAGATGCGGCGAACAGAGGATACATCGCGATGTTGAGTGTGGACAAGGGTTGGAGGAAGAGGGGAATCGGTGTGTCCTCTTTGCACATTTTTGACTGCAATTGACTTATGTTTGCCTCGGATTTGTGCTGGAATCGTGCAACTGTAGCCAGTACACTTGTTCAGCAGTCGTTGGATGCGATGAAGGAGAATGGCGTTGAAGAGGTGCGTGGCGTGCTTTGTGCCACTCTACTCTTCGATTCTTACCTTTGCATGTCCTTCCCTTGCTCCCTCAAGGTCGTCCTCGAGACTGAATACGACAACACTGCTGCGCTATCACTGTACGAGTCGCTGGGCTTTATCCGCGAGAAGCGGTTGTACCGCTTCTACATGAACGGCAAGGACGCATTCCGACTCATCCTCGCCATTCCCCCGTCGGGCACGGGGTCCGCTTCGAGCTCGTATTCGGACAGCGGAGACGCATCTGCTGTGCTGCACGCCTCCCAAGTCGGTCGACGGCAGATCCAAAGCCAGTATTTACCTAGAGTGATACCGGACTTTATTGCTGGATACGACGACGAGGACGATGACGAGGTGTCGATGCGTTAATGTGTTGATTAACTTTTTTTACGTCTTTCTTTTTGGCACTCAAGTGGTTGTAGATGCTTTGCCTGCTACAGGTAGGACCATTCTCTGTAGGCCTTATTTATTCTCTCTTTTCCTCGTCTGTGTACAACATTTTTTTAGTCTTCCTTTTGGCCGTTTACTATGATGTACTACCACCAATCTCACCCTACTCAATACGCTTCGGATTATGCACTAAACCTCTTAGCATACTTGTATCATTTACATTGCTATCATATCAATATCGAGTTGTCGCTTGCGAACTGTGACTCTGATGCGTTGATCGTTGGTGCTCATTCACGGAACATCATGAATCAGGAGTATCATTGTACTGAGTATCATGAATGTGCTTGAACGTTCTCGATATCTGGTTATGCCTATTGACGAAGATCAAGGAGCTTTAATACCGTCCCGTCATGACGGAACAAGATTCTCCGACTCCGGACAGTCGTGACGAACACACATTTTGAGAGCACATCTGACCTCTTTTCGCGTGTTGACTTGGTGTAGCTACGTGGAACATAATGTACAGACGCGTAAGACAAGGAAATGACTAGAGAAAAGGGGTGTACACGTAGCAAAGGACCAGTGATTCACTAGCACGGCAACAATATGGGACGCCTCAGAGAAAGCCAGCCCGCCCCTTTGTAGTAACAAGGTATGGTGCCAGGCGAGCGATGTCAACGACGACAGCAGCCCAGAGGGCGCGTCTGTGCTCATCAAACTGCAAAACTCATCATGGGCGATATTGATCGTGGAAGAATCAAGGAGAAAAAAATCGCGAAAATTCGGGAATATATAAGGCCTGCTGACAAACTGGCGGGCGTGGGAACAAAATTGCACACTGACGTGGCGAGAGAGTGCTCGCCAGCGTGTCGCTTTTCGACGGTGTTCCATAAATTGCAGCCACGACACTCGAAAAGCCAGAGCTCATTCTTTCCCTCCCTCCACCACCACCGCCTACCATGGCCCGCCTTCCTCGTCGCCCGTCGAGGTCACGAACAGCGCGCAACGTCGCTACCTCATTCTCTCTCATTTTCCTCGCGCTCGTAGCTATCCTTCTTTTATGTCCTGTTTCTGTCAACGCCGATGAGGACAAGAGGTCCGAGTACGGCCCCGTAATTGGTATTGATCTTGGTACAACATACTCTTGCGTTGGTATTCAGCGCCACGGACGCGTCGAAATCATCGCCAACGACCAAGGTCACCGTATCACACCGTCATGGGTTTCTTTCACTGACGATGAACGACTGTAAGTACATTTACCTTTGCTCCTCGCGTTTGTAGATGCTCATGTTTTTCTCTTTTGCTCAGTGTCGGTGACTCCGCCAAGAATGCATTCCACTCGAATCCTGAGAACACTGTCTTCGACGCCAAGCGTCTCATCGGCCGGAAGTTCGATGATCCTGAAGTCCAACGCGATATGAGGCATTGGCCCTTCAAGATCACGAGCAAAGGTGGAAAGCCGACTATCCAGGTCAAGCACAAGGGCGAACTCCGTGAATTCGTGAGTCTTATTGCTTGATAATATGTGTACTTGGTCTGACTGGATAAACCAAATAGACTCCTGAAGAAATCTCCGCCATGGTTCTCACCAAGATGAAGGAGACTGCTGAGGCATACCTTGGTCAGAAGGTTACGCACGCAGTTGTCACCGTCCCCGCGTACTTCAACGACGCTCAGCGTCAGGCGACCAAGGATGCTGGTACTATTGCTGGCCTCACCGTTCTCCGTATCGTGAATGAGCCCACTGCCGCTGCTATCGCGTACGGTCTTGACAAGAAGGGCGCTGAGTCTCGCATCATTGTCTACGATCTCGGTGGAGGAACTTTCGATGTCTCCCTCCTTTCCATTGAGGATGGTGTCTTCGAGGTGCTCGCGACCGCTGGTGACACTCATCTTGGTGGTGAGGACTTCGACAACCGTGTCATTGATTACTTCGTCAAGCAGTACAAGAAGAAGACCGGCACTGACGTCACTCCTAACCTCCGCGCTCTTGGTAAACTTAAGCGCGAAGTCGAGAAGGCGAAGCGCACTCTTTCCAGCCAGCAGTCCACGCGTCTCGAAATCGAATCGTTCGAGAACGGTAACGACTTCTCGGAGACTCTCACCAGGGCTAAGTTCGAGGAGCTCAACATTGATCTCTTCCGCAAGACCATGAAGCCTGTTGAGCAGGTTCTTAAAGACGCTCGCGTCAAGAAGGACGAGATTGATGAGGTATGACCTATTTCCAATTTGATCTTTATGCACGCTAATTAGGCTTTTACGATTTAGATTGTCCTTGTCGGTGGTTCGACCCGTATCCCGAAGGTCCAGCAACTTCTCAAGGAGTATTTCGGTGGCAAGGAGCCCTCCAAGGGAATCAACCCTGATGAGGCTGTCGCTTACGGCGCAGCTGTCCAGGGTGGTATTCTCTCTGGTGAAGAAGGTTCCGGCGAGGTCATCCTCATCGATGTCTGCCCGCTTACGCTCGGTATCGAGACCACTGGTGGTGTCATGACCAAGCTCATCCCGCGTAACACTGTTGTTCCGACAAAGAAGTCTCAGATCTTCTCCACCGCCGCTGACAACCAGCAGACCGTCTTGATCCAGGTCTTCGAGGGTGAACGTTCCTTAACGAAGGACAACAACCTGCTCGGCAAGTTCGAACTCACCAGCATTCCCCCGGCACCTCGTGGTGTACCTCAGATCGAGGTCACGTTCGAGATCGACGCAAACGGTATCATGAGAGTCTCTGCGTCCGATAAGGGTACAGGCAAGTCAGAGTCGATCACTATCAAGAACGAGAAGGGCCGTCTGTCCGATGAGGAGATCGAGCGCATGGTGAAGGAGGCTGAGGAGTTCGCCGCAGAAGATGAGGCACAGAGGAAGCGCATCGAGGCGATGAACTCGCTATCGAACTTCATCTATGGTGTGAAGAACCAGCTCGCAGACCAGGAGGGTCTCGGCGGTAAGCTGGAAGACGAGGACAAGCAAACGCTGCTTGCTGTTGTGAAGGAGACGACGGAGTGGGTTGAGGGCGAGGGCGCGACTGCGTCGCTCGAGGAGGTCGAGGAGAAGCTTGCGGAGGTTCAGGCCCAGATCAACCCGATCACCAGCAAGCTATACGGAGGTGCTGGTGGATACGCACCTGATCCCGACGATGATGACCAGGAGCCCTTCCGGTCGCACGACGAGTTGTAAGCTCATGAAGCTTGTAACGTCATCGATTCTTCATTATTTGCTTTCTTAACTACTACTTCTTTTATGTATTCAAAAGCAATTGCATTAGTAGCATAGCGCACAGAAAATAGACAAATTCTGGACATAATTTGGCAGCGTCTGAGTTTTTTGACCCAATGGACCTGAGGCTCGGGAATTTCCGAATAATCCCCTTTTTTCTGAATTATATTCAAATTCGAACTCCGACACTAGTATTCACTGGCAACTTCAAGTTGAAGTTGTAGAAAGGTTCGGAACTGAGGCTCTTTCTCCACATCCAACCTCTTTTGACGGCTGTTAACCTTATAGCCAGTATGCATCTGAAGTTTGGAAAACTACTCTTAGTCAATATTACGATGCGAATTGCAGTATTCGAGTCTGGCAACTACCTTTCTCCTACGACGAGCGTGGCGACTCATTCTGAATAAAAGGCCCTCCGGGGGAACTGACTCTATCTTACTGAATGCACAACATGAAATTACAATTATACAAGAGCAACAGAGGAAATAAGATATCATTATATTAGCTTCTACAGTCTTCGGTACAAAGTAGATACTGTAAGAAATCATTTTTTAGGTAAGCATGATAATAGTACTATGTAGGCTACTGCAGACGAAGTTCTCCGGATACCGTTGGTCCTCGACTGCAGCACGCTTCGCCCGGGCGTTCGCCCACGCTTGCGCGCCTGCGCTCGGACAACGGTGCTTACAGTGGACTAAAAAGTCCCACAATAAAGCACACACCTGTTCCCCAGAGTCCAAAAGATAAATGCACATCTTACACGACAACTTTCATAGCAAGCGCGGCCGGTTTTCGGGTGACACAAATAAGGCCTTGTCTGAAGCAGGGCCAAATAGCAGAAGCAATGGTGACATTGCAGCAAATCATGAGCGGGCGCAGCCGTTTAGTGATGTCTTGCGCAGAAATATTGAGGTTTTGTTGTGTTGACACTGATGCTTGAAGTCATTGTTGTGGGTGGTGAAGAAGAGACCCGAGTCGCAAACAGGCAGTCACACTGGCAGTAGTATCGGTTACTATTTCCGGTGGTTTGTCATACGCGGACAATTCCGATCATACATTTCCATAGTATGCACTCCGGGTAAATGGTTCAAGGACGCCGTTCCTGACGACAGGGTCCATAGTTATGGTGTGGAGGATTTCCAACCGTAAGAACTGACTCTATAGAGTCAGTAATAGTACCACCTGGACTCCTCCGAACGCCTTAGCTCTGAAATCCTCACAAAATGGCGTAGCGCAGCTGAAGCACTACATTCAATCACTTCCGTATAGTAAAACTCTTGTAATATCATAGGCTCGCTTAAATTACGAAAACGGCTGGTCAGGTTTCTAACTGGCTGACACGCTCTCCTAGTACTTTGATTAGATGATGAAATAACAGTCCATTCTCTCTGTCTCTCTTGCATCCAGCATTCACGAGGTGTAAGTTCCGCAAGTCTCTTAGGCTCCCCTAGCTCACCTCATACGTAGACCTACCGCTTCAAGTCATAGTGCACCTAGATATCAGCTCGTCATGCAGAAATCACCTATCGAATGCATGACGCCGAGCTCGGATATTGGTGGGATTGGAGTTCGTACATCCTTCTATCTGCAGGTTCTTCTTTATGGTAAGTGTTGTCGACGTTTGGTGTTCTGCTCCGCTGATGCACATGCGTAGCCATTTTAACCTGGTTTCAATACAATGATTATCCTATTGGGAAGAAAAGACGCAAGGACCAAGAAGATCAGGAGGCCCGCGGAGAAAACTCAGAAGAGAGAAGGGGACAGAAAAAAGATGCGTCGTCGGGTTCGACCATCATCGAGGATAGAAAAGAAGTAAAGGACGTGTCCTCCTCCTTGTCGACTCTTATCGTAACAAATGTCGCACTTCAAATAACCATCTTCATCATGATTGTGGGCTTCAACGGCTACTCACAAATCACCTTACAGGAGTCAGTTTGTCTTACTAAAAATCAATTACCGACACTTTACTAATTTTCAATAGTGCAGTACTGGCAGCATACCTTCTAGGTCTGTCATCGGAGATTATCCTCTTAAGCCTTCCTTGTGCCGAGCAGAGCGGGCGGAGACCCTGGCCTCCTCACCGCTTGCGCGTGCTCGCATATCTCCAAAGCTACGGCTACTCTGCGTTAGCTCTGTATGTTGTTTTTCATCCATCTAGGCTTCGAAGCCGGACAGTATGCGACGACCATACGAAGTTCTATATTGCCTTCTTCAAGTGCATCCCTATCGACGACGGGGGACTGATCGTATGTCGCATTGTCGTGATCTCAGCGATAGTGATCAAGTCAATCTCGGTCCCTGTCACGTTCGACTTACTTCCAGTACGATATGGGGGGAAGGTTGAACGAATGCACAGATACGTCACCAAGAGGTACCCGCTGAAACCACTAAGAGCTCTCGTATTGCTCGTGCTTTGGGCGATCTCCGTTACCAACACAGAACTTCTCCTAAAATGTAACAAGCTGCATATGGGACATTGGGATTTTGGGCAGGTATGTATTGCGCGACTCTTCAGTCATATACGCATTCAATCGACTGAATGACTCTTTCCCTGGGAATCCATTA
This sequence comes from Trichaptum fuscoviolaceum, assembly GCA_910574455.1. Lineage (NCBI taxonomy): Eukaryota > Fungi > Basidiomycota > Agaricomycetes > Hymenochaetales > Trichaptaceae > Trichaptum > Trichaptum fuscoviolaceum. Next base: position 3,237,045 of record CAJSYZ010000009.1, on the reverse strand, counting down.
ATAGACTTTACCAATGGTTTTACTCATTGAACCTCTCTTTCACGTCCTAACGGATGTCTGGAAGGCGTGTGGTCCCAAGAGGTGACAGATAGACCTTGACGGTGGGCATGCAACGCCCGGAGCCGCGGTGGTAATAACATCCGAAATCCCGGCGCAAATTAATTGTCTTGAATACAATCCTACCGATTGTGGCTGTACGAGCGAACTGCCAGATTCGACTTCAAGGCCTACTACCTGATGCACGTAAGTATTGAGGAGCTGACTATCTTGGAAATAAGTAATAGACCGAAAGGCCGGTGTTCTTGCGGCTCTTGTGCCTATGTTTCACACCTTTCATCGAAGCTTCATCTCTGCCTGGCGCCGTGAGGTTTTTTTGAGTTTCCTCGTTGAAAGTGGCTACTTATGTTTATTGTCTAACCTGATGCCACGCGAAGGTTCCATGTGCCAGTGTACAGTAAAACTGTGTCCAGGCCTCATAGCAACGGGTGTTGCGTTGACTATAAGCAAGAACCAGGACTACAATGCTCATCTTCCCACCGTCACCTATCCAATGCATACCAGGGACGAGAGCTATTACTTCACGCTGATGACGATCCGGGTGAGCAAGCTTATTTGGTTAAACGCAGAGAAGTCTCACCTATTACGATTGTAGATTGAAGATTGTGTATTCCGCGTGCCACGGCATGCGTTCGAAGAGCAATCCGAAGTGTTTCGCAATATGTTCAGCATGCCGACGGGACACGAACTCGAAGAAGAGTCAGAGCAAGAGGGCGGGAGTGATGAGAATCCCATACACATCTACGGCGTCGACAAACAGGCGTTCAAAGATATATTGACCGTTCTGTATCCCCGGTACGTCCTGTCCTTCTGTTAAACCATTCTAGTTTATGATAGCTAATGTTGTGTAACCACTCAGCCCATGTGACTTCAAGTCTCCAAGAGAAAACATCAGTACAAAAAAGGTCGACGAGCTGCTCCGTATTCTTCGCCTTGCGGATATGTGGGAGTTCACTGAAATCCGTGCTCTCGTGATCGCAAAACTCAAGCAGTCACTTCGGAGGTGGCCGATTGAGCCTCAAGATCCAAGCAGACGTCATGGCCGTATTTTTTGTTCCAAATCCTTCTCTACTCAGGTGAATCCAGAGAGACAGACCCAAGGAGAGATATGGAGGCCATGGGAAGATAATAGGCAATGGAACCCCAGCCCATCTGCAGATTACGCACTGGCCCGTCCCGAGGCCACTCCGAATGCACAGCCACAACTATCTCGCGAGCCGCAATCTACAGTAGGGGACTCAGATGACTTGGACGCGGAAGCACCAGTGGTAACGATTCCAGAAACCCCTGAAATCACGCCTCCACAGAAAGCCTTCAATCGGGAAAGCGTCGGGCGTGCGTTGCGCGTCAGACATCTCTTGAACGCACCTTTGAGGAGCCAGTCGGATCGCGCTTCTACTAGGAGTAGGTAGTAGACGTGGTATCGCTACCACGTACATACCGTGACCGTACGTCTTGTATTTATATTCTGTGTGAATTTAATATACATGTAATTTATATTCGTAATATATTGCGACATAAATCAATCACAGTCTGCACGCGACGATATGCAATGCCTGGAGCCGCTGTAACAATTACGTTCGAACCTCGGGAACGTGTAGACACATGGATCTCATACACGTATCCCTCGTATAAGTCCAGATCAACCCAGATCCATGTATCCTATCGCAAAATATCTATTCTTGGAAGCGGTGACTAACAGCAACATCAGCATGTCGGACTCGGAACTGCACGGTCATAGACTCGTAGCGAGTTGCCGTCATGCGATAAAATTTCTGCCACGAAAGTCTGCCAGTGGTGGAACAGACAATCGCGGAAATGCGTTGGGAGACTGAGTCCTTACATCCGTTGTATCGACAGTTCACCTTTGGACGAACGGAGCGGGTTCTGGTGCTATTGAATCCTCATTGTTTTCTCGTTGAGAATGGCATCCGCATCCCAAGGTTCCTCGCTTGAGGCAGCGCGAAAGCCGCAAGTTCGAGAGCATGTCAATGTGACCGGATTTAATTATGTTAAAGCATTCTGAAGCTTAGAAAAAGGGCACATGTGCGTAGAGTATATGTAAGTACATACAAGGCCTTCTATGCTCGACCTCTCACCGTGATCCATCCAATGTACACTAGGGACGAGAACTATTACTTTTCACTGATAACAATCCGAGTGAGCACGACTTTTTTGTTTGCTTAACACAGTTGAACCTAACCCCACAAATGCAATTGTATATTGAATCTGTTGAATTTTAAGGTCCAAGATTGTGTATTCCGTGTGCCTCGGCATGGCTTTGAAGAACATTCCGAAGTGTTTCGCAATATGTTCAGCATGCCGACGGGGCACGAACTTGAAGAAGAGTCAGAACAAGAGGGCGGGAGTGACGAGAATGCGATACGCATCGATGGTGTCGACAAACAAGCGTTCAAAGATTTATTGACCGTTCTGTATCCACCGTACGTCTTTTCTTGATATTCATACTTTTTGGTCATATGTAGATGCCTTAGGCTAATTAGATGACTGGACAGCCCATGTGACTTTACGAACGTACGAATCGGAAAAAAACGAATCGGAAGAAAATCTGATAGTACACGGGATCGTGATGAATGGCTTTCGATTCTTCGCCTTGCTCACATGTGGGAGTTCGCGGAAATTCGTGATCTCGCAATCACAAACCTCGAACGGAAGAGTTTGACAGAGGTCGAGAAAATCGAAATCGCTCACAAGTTCGACATACAGAAGTGGTGTGTTCCAGCGTATATGGAGCTCGCGAAGCGCACCGGAGCGTTGACAGTTGAGGAAGCGACAAAAATTGGGTTTGAGTTCGCCATCAAGCTAGGTGGTGTCCGGGAGAGACGGATCGCCCGCACTTCTAGCAGTCCTGGCGGATGGAAAGCAGACCAAGGGAACACGGATGCTGAGTCGGCTCTTGAAGCGGACATCAGAACAACCTTCAACCTTTAGCCTCCTCCTGTGCAAGCCCTAGTACGCCATAGATACTGTACGCACGTATGTAGAATGTAGAATTACTCACATATCCGTCTTAACTATCCTACTCAGAATCCGAATCTGTCCTTGACTTTTGAAACTCATGCGCACTTTCCTCACTTCAAGCCCAAAAATAGAGGACTATCATGATGCAAAAGTGCGATAGGGACTGCCGGGGACTGCCATCGCCAACTTGAATAGGAATATCCGTCATTCCGGCCCCTCTCAGGCTATATCCGGCCTGGTATGTAGGCAAGAGGCATGAAACAGATGTATGAATAGAGATAAGTCGTCACTGGGAAGGCTAGAGGCTTCAGCAGCTGGGTGTCGTACCCCCGTGAGTCCAAGACGAGGCTAATAAATACTTGAGATAGAGATAGGCCCTGGCGCACACGATGCTCCTTAATTCGATTGTGGACTCAACGGGGTTCAAGTGTGACAGCATTAAGTTGCAGCTCGAAAGCATCAACGGTGCGGGATGCGCCGGAGAAGGACTGCAGCTTGAAATGAAGTGACCAGAAGCACAAGAAGCAGCGGGTAGCAGTGTGACGTAGAAAGGATGATGACTAGTACTTACCTTCATGATAATCTTCATGATAATATCTGTAAATGAATACTGTAATAAGCTCGAATGATAAGGTTAACTTATGCAATTCAGTGGAACACACCTGGTCAAGGCCTCTGTTTAAATTCATATACTCTCATGGGGTCCAATGCAACGTCTTTGAAGCAAGGCAACTTAAAAAAGACATTGCCGATGGACGCGAATGAACTAAACACATAAACGTGAGTTATTTTGGACTTCGAACAAACAGTGCGAAAAACAGAATATGCGCACGCTTTACTCCGCCCTCTCAATTGAGGATTTCTGTTGTTCTAGCGTCTTTGCAAAATATCTTGGAGACGGGGATCCAAATTCGGAAGGGATAAGAAAGGTCAGTATATACTAGAATTTGAAGAACTCATCCGAGCGACATTGTCCTGAGCCTATTGTAAGGATTGTCGTTAAGCAATAAATTGTCGACAGAAGCTTGTTAATACATCGAAACCATTGAAATCTTCACCACCAAACACGACTACACAAGCATTTCGAAGAGTAATTGTCCAGAACTGGGCATCCAGCATGGGGCAACAGGAACCTATCAGAAAGTACTCATTTCAGCAACAGTTTCGGAGCACAGTCACGGTACAGATTCTGATCTCAAGAGTTAAACATTAGATCTATTCGAGTAAAACTAGAGATGAACTCACGCGCTCAACACCATAGCCTGCAAGCCGAAGCGATGTTTATTATGAGTTCTCGAGTACGAAGACACTTGATTGTAATAGGTGATTCGTTGTCCCCAAATCATTACTTGGCATAGCAAGCTAAGGTCCCACCGTGTTGAAGGCCATGCAACACTTTATTTGGTTGGTAAAGCATTATGGCATTGAGCCAAGGACCTTATAAGCATCCTCTTATCTATGCAAGGGCAAGTTGTGATGATATCAATGATCTAGTTTAGAAGTTTCGTTTATAATGAGTTCAGTTTGTAAGTCAGCAAGAAAATGTTTTACAACGAACCGTGTGTATTTGAGAAGCTGCTAAAAGCCAGGCCAAATTCCTTTCTGTTTCGTTCATAAGACTAGGTTCTTCCCATGGGAGTTCATATATAGCTGTCCGCCAAGACTTTGTTGATCCCTTCAACCATACGTTCGAAGGCTGCATGTGATCCAAGCCCGCTTCTGTGAGCAATACTTGGAAGGGCTTGGTCTACCCAGTCACCCAGCCATTAGAGTATAAAGCCGATAGTTACTTGAAGTTCCAACAGGAGAAGAGAATCGAAAGCCAGATGTACGTGGTACGACGGAAAGGATAGTGAGTCTTCGGTATGCAGGCATAGATGATGCTTGAGCCGCATTTGCGCTATTTGAGCCATCAAACTTTCTGAAGAGTCTGAACCAGATCTTGCCCATACGTGAAGGAGAGAAGCCTTGCTTTCTTTTTGACAAAGACTAGACTTCAACGTCGAATGAGTTGCGCCTGAGTCTGAGAGAGCATGCGCGCACCTTTGTGGATGGCAATGAATGGCCCAGTCCAACACTAGTTCTGTCTCCTCGGGTTCATCCTGCACCTAACCCTCCAAAGCTCCGATTCCAACGGAGAAGTTCGAAGTAGACGAGGAGAGGCAATATTGATGCAAACTGTGGAATGTAATCTGCTGTGAACATCGTTTAATCACTGTTGTAGCCGTACTGGCAGCCTGATAGTAGCAATTGACACTAAACACAGCCACCGACCCGAGTCTGACCAACGGTCAACCGAGTCGTTCACTGGCAAACTCAACAACATATCCTTTCAAGGTGAAGGACATGACATACAGTTACATCGACACCTTTGTGAACATACTAAATTTATCGAGAAGCTTCGGATTTATCGTAGAGAGTTCTTTACCGACAGTCACTTCATGACGCGTAACCTCGGGTGGTTGTTTGGTCTCTTGGGTAACGGGACAGAACGGTCTACATCTAGGTGAGCATTGCACGCACAAAACGCATGTAGCTACTGGAATCATCTGACAGACGGACGACGTCCCAGAGACTTCTTTAAGGTGGCATGACTTGCCATAGATCGAAGCCTGTGCTTCCTATTAATGGGCGTCTCGAGGCGATGAACTCGCTATCGAACGTCATCTACGGGGTGAAAAAAAAAACAGCTTGCAGACCAGGAGGGTTTCAGCGGCAAGCTGGAGGATGACGACAAGCAAACGTTGCTTGCGGTAGTGAAGGAGACGATGGAGCAGGTTGCGGGCGAGGGCGCGACTGCGTTGCTCGAGGTGGTGGAGGAAAAGCTTGCGCAGGTACGGGCCCAGATCAACCCTATTGCCAGGAAACTCTACGAAGGTGCTGGTGGATACGCACTTGATCCCAACGATGATCCCCAGGAACCATTCCGGTCGCGCAACGAGTTGTAAGCTCATAAGGTTTAGGACGTCCAAGTCGTCGTCTCACCATTATTGGATTTCTTAACTAAACACTTCTTGTGTACAGTAATCAAACCTAATTACTTCAGTAACCCTGGACATAGTTTTGCATCCTCTAAAGTATTTGAGAATGTTCGCAGGGTTGAACTCAGGCGACTCGAAGACCGTGACTCGAAGTTGGTGAAGTCGAAATTTACTTTCCGAGTCTTGAAGTTGACGATTAGTATCCGAACCTCTTTTTGCTAAATTTGAAACACTTTTCTGATGTCCACAGTTTTCCTGATGTTCAATTCATCTGCCTATGATCCATATTCAACCCTCCTTAACAAAGAGAGCCTGGCCAGAGCTCACGAAGGCTTCCACGGGCTCGGTATGTATCGAGCTGCACACGTCAGCCTCTCGCACACGATCCTGGCACGGATACATTTCGACTTCAACGGTAGTAGGACGAACACAGCGATTCACTACAGTGCTGTGGCCCGAAATGAACAAAGCTTCGTGTCCGAGCACGACAGGAGCACGTCGTACAAGCGTCGGGAAACTACCTTGCGTCTTCTGATCGTACCCAGTTGGGAAACGGGCTGGTTAGGTCTTCGACTGGTCAACAGTTACTATCTTTGATACAGTCTGATTGAACGTCATGTCTTCCTACCTCACAGTTTCACGAGCAGTGAGTCCTGCGTGCTTCTCTCACAAACCATAATCACCTCGCATACGTGACAGACTGGACACCTCCTACCTGTAGGGCAACCAAATATCAACCCCTCATGGATGACCCGCCTTACCCTTGCATGACACCAAGTTCAGATATAGGTGGAATTGGTGTTCGTGTATCATCCTACCTGCAGGTTCTGCTCTACGGTAACCATCACGAAACCTCGCATGATTTTCATAGTTTGCTGACTTCTATGTGTGTTTAGCTATTTTGGTTTGGTTTCATGACCATAAGAACCAAATCAGAGACTCCAAAATGAATAGCGTAAAGGGCCCAGAAGATCAGGGGCTCAGCAGGGAAAGCATAGAAAAAACGAGGGACGAAAAAAAGGACGCATCAACGTCTTCCATAATCAGCAGAGCGAACACATCAGAACGGAGAGAAGAAGCAAAGAACTCTGACGCATCCTCATCTTTGTCGACTCTTATCGTGACAAATGCCGCTCTACAGATCACTGTCTTCATTATGAAAGTGGGCTTCAAAGGGGCTCCGCAAATAACCTCACAAGAGTACGTTTCTCATATTCTCACACGATCCTAAGACCCTTTGCTAAGACTTTAACAGCGAAGTGGTTGTCTTATACCTTCTAGCCCTATCTTCGGAGATTATCCTTTTGAGCTTTCCTTGTACCGAACAGGACGGTCGAAGGGCATGGCCCCCACACCTCATGCGTTTGTTAGCATATCTCCAGAGCTACGGCTACTCTGCGTTAGCTCTGTTCGTTCTCTTTCAACCAGCACGGACTGGAAGCCGGGAGACATGCGACGTCCAAGGAAAGATGCGAATTGCCTTTTTCAAATGCATTCCGATTGACAAAGGCGGGCTATCTGTGCTTCGAACGGTTGTGATTACTATGATAGTAGTCAAGGCGATTTCAATCCCCATCACCTTCAACTTACTCCCAGTTCGACATGCAACGAAGATTGGCAGAGTACACAAATACATCGTCGAGAAAGTTTGGTTCGCGCCACTCAAGGCGTTCGTGTTACTTCTTCTCTGGGCGACTACCGTCACCAACACAGAACTTCTCCTGAAATGCAACAACTTGCATATGGGACACTGGGACTTTGGACAGGTAAGTAGAATAGCGACTCTCCAGGCATATGCAGTCGACTAATTCTCTTTGTGGAACTCATTAGACATTACCAATGATTTTACTTATTGAACCTCTCTTCCACGTCCTAATGAATGTATGGAAGGCCCGTAATTCAAAAAGGAGGTAACAAAGACTTACTAACTGTCAGCATGTAAGGGAATGACGATGACGTTCAGACTCCCGGGGCCATCTAATTGCCATAAATTCTATATGCAGAGAGGTTGGAGTAGCTCTTGCGGCTGTTGCAACGGGAATGCTCTTTTCATCGAAGCTTCATCTCTGCATTGGAGTGTGTGATCCCTTAAGTTTCTTCGTTGGAAGAGTTTGACTATGTTTTCTCGCGCGATGCCGCGCGAAGGTGCCTCCCACCTGTGCTATGAAGTTGTGGCCGAGGCCTCATGTCGAGGCCTTCTGAAGTGTCCATAAATAAATGGGCGCTTGTATATATATCATAAGGAAGTACCAATTCTGCACAACTTCCCACCGTGACCCAACCAATGTATACTAGAGACGAGAGCTATTACTTCACGCTGGTAACGATCCGGGTGAGCGAAATTTTACTTGACGCAGTCGAACCTCACCTGACTTGAGTGTAGATTGAAGACAGCGTATTCCGCGTGCCACGGCATGGACTCGAAGAGCAATCTGAAGTCTTTCGCGACATGTTCAGCATGCCGACAGGACACGAACTTGAAGAAGAGTCAGAGCAAGAGGGCGGGAGTGACGAAAATCCGATACGTATTGACGGCGTCGACAAACAGGCGTTCAAAGATTTATTGACTGTTCTGTATCCCCGGTACGTCCTTTCCTCCCATTAAAGCATTCCAGCATATGACAGCTAACGTGGTGTAACTGCTCAGTCCATGTGACTTCGGATCTCCAGAAAATTGTCTCAGTACAAAGAACGCCGATGAGCTGCTCAGAATTCTTCGACTCGCGGACATGTGGGAGTTTACGAAAATACGTACTCTCGTGCTCGCAAGCCTCAAACTTCTGATACTCACCGACGATCAGAAGGACGAAATCGTAGACAAGTATGACGAGCAAGTCCACATACCTGTTCTGGTGTCCCAGGTGTTGCTCCGTCGACGCCGAGGCCGAGAGGAAATGACTCCGCGTGGCTGTGAGCCTTCAATCCGGACATTCCGCATCCTTCCGTGTACGATTAGACAAAACAGTCGTCAACGCTTTATGGATTGTGCTGGAGCGTTCCCTGTTCGGGTGAATCGAGAGAGTCAGGACCAAGAAGAGCTACGGATGGCAAGAGAAGATGAAATGCAACGGTCCCGAGCGAGATGTATACCGAAATCACTTTACGATCGCCATCGCCTTCCCGAGTGTACTATAGTGGAATCAGAGAGACAGGTCCGAGCTGAAATACTGAAGACAAGGGGGAACGAACAACGAGTCCCTGACATAGCTGCAGATCACGTCGTCTCGCTGGTTAGACCCGAAGCCACTCCGCCTACGCAGCGACAGCTATTTCGCGAGCCAGAATGGCATTTAGCTACGCTGGGAGACTCGGATGACTCGGATGAGGAAGCACCAGCGGCGGTCATCCCAGCAGCCCCTAAAGTCATGTGTCCGCAGAAGGTGACATATCGGGGGAAAAGCGGGCGTGCGTTGCGCTTCAGACGTCTTCTAAACTTACTTTCTCCTTGAGCCTTATCCACCCCTACCTCCCTGTACGTATAGGCTCTTGTCGTTTTCTTTCCTGTTGTACATACACATGAGTGGACCTTTTCCTCATGAGTCGTCCTGGCGGTAAGCTTAAACTGTCGTCCTTAGCATGGATAGGGTACGATCCGAGGCTACCGTCGTGAGTCTGGATGCGCCCTCATGCGCAAGGAAGAATAATGCAGAAGCAGCAACGAAGCCAATACTTTGAAGTAAGGCTCCGTGCGTTCGCTATTAATTCTCTTTAGCAAGGAGTACTGGCAATCAAATATCGAATCTAAAGCTTGATACGTTACTGGCGGTTTAATGGAGTTTCATTGAATTCATCTTCGAATTCTCTTCTCGAAATGTTGAGACAACGGCAAGTTACCGTGACCATGTTCGACTCAAATCAGTCAAGATGATTACCATGACGTCATTACTGATATAATTTACATTTTAGAGTTGGTGTCACGACAGTCCAGTTATAGTAATAGTATGTGACTGTGACTTTTCAGTTCCCCGATGCATGGGCTTCAGTCTCTTCCTTCTCCTATGTTCACTGAGAGCATGTCATTACATACAATGTGCATTCCTCAAAAAGTCAACTTCTTGCTTCCTACTGACCGTGTTTTAAGCCTTGCGTATCACCATTGTGAAACTCACATCGACTCCACCGGGCTCCAGCCTGTTGACGATGCCCAGCACCAAGGTTGGCCGCAAGCCTTGAGGAATTGTCAATTTTGGAAATAGGCTGAGGGGATGGAGTCCTCCAGGCAGCTTTTACGATATCTTCTACAATGCTTCGTCGCCGCAGGCTGGCGGTGCAATGTAAGCTTCATTTTCTAGTATAACCGCTTCAAATCCGAGTTAATGAACCCAAATTACGTACGGCCTATCCTCTCATCATTCATTTTTAGCGGCTATGTACTTGACTCGCATTACCGGAGAACAAGATGAATATTGCGAAAATTCCCGTCAAGCTTCAATATTCTCATCATCTACATATGTCCGAGAGCTATCTCATGAATTCAGTGCTACATGGCATCTGGTAGGTCAGGTACAGAGATGATGACTTGTTCTTCTATAGCGTGAGTCTTAGGCGCGCACGACATTACACGTGCGTCGGCCTTCTATACGATGCTAATCGTTACACCTTAGAACAGAATGTTAGTTATGCGCAGACTTTCTAGTACTGGAAAAACGCCAAGAATTTTCACATGACCCGTATCTACCGGGAGCATGTCGTTCGGTAAATATAGAGTGGTCCCCTGGTATTGTGCATCAGCTGCAGAGGAAGCAGTGGGGATGAAACGTCAATTGGCGAATCGAGGATGGGTAACGCTTTGGCCATTATCGCTGAGGGGGGCGAAAGATGGGAGGAAAATCGATTTTAACAGTATCATCTATGGAACATTAGGTCTGGCGAATAACTGTCTTCTGATCTTTTGTCAAAGGGTTATGGTCGACATCCCGTACTTTCGACTGACACCTGTCAGAATCGGAAGTAAACTTTAGGTCAGTCACTTTGCTTGGTCTGGGCACATGTTCGAGCGCTTCCTGATCTCGTTGCTTCTCTTTCTAAGCTGTATGTCCTGCAAGATCACGCACATGAAGCACGCAGCTCCAGTGTATCAGCTAGCGCTAATCACGAACTTTTCTCAACAAAAAATGTAAGTAAATACACTTCACGTCCAGCCGCTCATTTCAAAGCTCCAACTTACCAGACTACATGGATTCTGCGTGAGGCTGTAGGTAGGTCTCCTGGTCGTACTCCGTGATTTCTGAAAATGATAGTATCACCTATTGGAGTACACAATTTTCGACCTAGACGAATCTATATAACCGCCTTTCCCACTTAGACACCCCACTCCTTTCCTCAAACTTGAATCTCCCTCAACTCCAGCTTCTCTCTGTCCGAAAAATGTCGTCTTCAAATCCCTGCGTCCAACCTGACTCAGATATCAGTGGAATAGGTGTACGCATCTCCTTCTACCTACAAGTATTATTCTATGGTATCCGGCAGTATATGACTCAATTTCACCATTCATACTGAGCAATCAATAATACAGGAATACTTGTATGGTTCCGCGACTCTGGGAGCGACAGCGACCTAGAGGAAGCTTTATCGTCTCTGAAGACTTTGATGATATCTAACGTCGCCATGCAGTTTACTGCATTCATCTTGAGCTTCAAGGCTGAGTCACAAATAAGTTTTCAAGAGTGAGATTTTAGTATAACTTTATATGATACTTGACTGACGAAGGGTATATACGATGCAGGGCTCTTGTGGTTGTTTATCTTTTGATGCTCTCGTCGGAATGCATTCTCTTGAGCCTCCCTGCCGAACGGGAGAGCACGATCGAAGAAAGCAAGGCTGACGAGGCTGATTCCGGTATGCCTAGGAGGAGGCTATACTACCGCATTGCTGTCATTCAAAGTTATGGCTCATCAGCATATGGCATCGCTGTTCTCTTCATGTCGGCGAGATTCGGTTCTTCGCAGGAATGCAACAAAGAAGCCATGATTGCAATCTTTCGTTGTTTCCGAGCTGATGGCCCAGGACTGCATTTTTCCCGAGCGGTCGTGATCTTCGTGCCAGTAGTGAAGACTATATTTTTCGCCAATGACCGCTGGCAGTTCATTGACTCGGCAGTCAAATCCACCGGGATCAGCCGCCACGTTGAAACCCTCACTAAAGGTGTATGTCTACTTCATCAATTGACTATACATCATGATAATTTTATTTTGCTTTATAGATTGCTCATGCCAGTGGTGGCGCCACTGGCGCTCAATCAGTCTTTGTGAAGGCTCTAACATCTCGCTCCTTCAAAGAGTTGATTCGAAAGGCTCTCAAGGCAATGATCCTTTGCTCTGTCTGGATTTCAGTAGTTGCAAATACGGAGATGCTCATTGTATGCAATGGCTTAGCGGTCAAGGGGGTTTCTCAGTGGGGCTTTGGTCAGGCAAGCGTGACTTCTTATCACCTGTGGGGGCGCTTGCTGAGGATGGGACATGTAGATTTTACCCATGTTCCTACTGGTCAACCCTCTCATAGACTTGGTGACGCGCTTTACGGTTACGTTCAGGCAACTTTGCAATAAGGGAGGCTATAAACGTCTTAGGACACCTGAGAAAAGCAACCCAAATGTATAGAGAGCTTATCATGCATCACATGTACGCATAATTTGAAGGGTGAACCGTGAAATCGATTTATATATTTGGAGGCACCGCACTGTAGGTCTGATCGATTATAATTTGGGCCACTATTATTCCGAGTTTGTAACATTAAATATTAGTGACTAGATGGTACAAAACCCTAAGAAGAACTGTTAGTTATACAGCTACAGAGCCAGCTTGTAAGTGTAAGTCAATCTCAATTCTCGATAAAGCACTTCCTTATTTCTTGGACACAAAACTCCCCTTCTTCCTTTCCTGATACATCCCATTCTACAAGTGTCAAACTGATAGAAACGTTCATTTGGTGCTTCTTCCATATTTTCCTGTGACACATCTCCCATATCAGCTTCGACAAGCTCCATGCTAAAATATAGCATTTCTTTCGGCTAGATTCCTTCAACCTAATTGAAGATCTTATCAATAAAATTCAGATCTAGTCATATGTGAGAAATATCTCATACCGCTGCAATACACCCTCGAGTTTGAAGTCTCTTGCTTCGTCAAGTTTTTCGTTTGTAAATGTTGCTGTTAAACAGACCGCAATATGCGCGGAAAACTGTTCTTCAGGCTGAGGCAATTGAACGCCATGACCCGCAATGAAATACAGCTTTGAAGAAAGGCAGCATACTAAATCAACGCAGTGATCTTCTTGTGCTGAGAGGTGAATGCAAGGGTCAGATTCGTTGAGTGTGCTGTCCAACCACATTTTGAGGTGTGCTACTGCAACTAGCAGTTCATCTGTATCACTGTCACGTCCTGCATGAACAAATGTAATTCTATAACGGAAAGGGGCTTGTACATACTTTGTGTTGTCAAGAAAGCCAAACAGTATCTCACTTGTTTGTGGCACTTGATGCAATCACACAATGGATCTGAATTGTTTTCAACACCACTATTAGTGCTATTTGAAGACAATTCATTGTCTTCGAAATAATGAATTGTCTTCAAAGTTATGACCGGAAATGGAGTACAAGGAGCTTTATAATAATAACCAAATATAGCATTATCAATAAAATATTATCAACTCAACGAGGAATCGAACTCCTTACCGCTTGCTTACTAAACATTCTCAACACTCAACTTAACCACTACACTAACAAGGCTTATTAAAACTTTAGCTCTTATTGTATATAGACTTACAAAACATCTAAATGACGATTATCTTGAAAACTTACTTGAGTATTGTTTTGAAAATAAATGGCCAGATAGTAAAATTTTTCTAAGTCCTTAACCGAGGCGTTGTCACGTGACGTTCCTCCCCCGCCCGTCGCCGCTTGATGTCCACCGTCCCCATCATCTGGGCGTGGCGACTCTGATATCTCCATCCCGCTCTCGCCGCCGCTGTTTAACAGGTCGACCGCAAACAACTTCCCCACCTCCATGGCACTACGTGAAAACAACCCCGACGCGAACTCCGGTATCGGCTCATTCTCTCTGCTCGACCAGAACAACCTCTCCCCGCTACACGCGCACTTCTTACCAGGTACTCGCGAGGGGCGCGGCCACATACGGAAGCTCAGCGCGGCGACCTTTGCCTGGACAGACGGGGAAGCGACCGTCGCAGGGGACCACGACCCTTCGCTCGACCTCCGCCTCCTCTTTCAAAGACTCCAACCTCCGAGGGGCAGATCTCAACGGCGCCCACGGGTACAACTTCAACCCTAACCGCTCGCGCAGTCCCAGTGACGACGCACCTTCACGACGCCGCCCTCGCCGCACCAGGGCTGGAGCGCGTTCTACTAGCCGACGGCGCTGAAGAAGGGCACGTCCGTCCCGGCGAACGACGCTACGCTCGAGAGCTGCGGGCGGGGACGGCCAGGAGAAGAGGAAGAAAGCGGCGGGAGAGGGAGATGAAAACCATGCTGGCAGTCGCGTGGCTTTGGACCCAAGTGCAGATCCTGCGGCGTCGGACCCGCGTCCGTTCGCGAAACAATACGGTCCGTACGCGCTCGCGAGCCTCGGAACCTCGTTGCCCTCCGCCGAATGGGCAGCGTCGAAGGCCTTCTGCGCGGGCTGGGCTCGAACAGGCGCACGGGCCTGGATATCATCGCTGAGAGCCACCACGTGGAGAAGGAGAGTCCTCCGAGAAGGAAAGGCGGCGGCGGGCACGTTAGGAATTGCGCAGGGGACGGGGCGGGATAGCGGCACGAGCGGGACCTTCAGCCCGGGGCTGAGCTGGATGAGAAAGTCAACGAGGACGTGTTCGCGGCGACGACGGCGGACCGGACACAGCATCCTCTCCATCCGACAGAGCAAGAGTCTTCTGCTCCTTATGCACTCAATGACGAAGTCCAGGGTTTTTCTATTTTGAAAACAAATAATATTTGTTTTCAAGATAAGACTTAATTATTGGAACACGGTATATCTATTAGCTTGCGCTTAAATATTTACATGAGCGAATGGCTCAGTTGTTAAGAGTTCTGAGTAAGTGTTTTCTGAGTTGGTTGAGGGTTCGATTCCGTGTGGTGGCGAAATATTTAAATGCTGTTCTGTGATTCTTTTGCCAAATTAAGTACCGTTTGCGTAATTGAGCAAATTGTTCTCAAAATATTGTATTGTCTTCAAAATAAAGTATTGTCTTCGAAATAATGAATTGTCTTCAAATAGCACTAAAAGTGGTGTTGAAAACAATTCAATCCATTGGGTTGCTCCTTGATGCGGATTCACTGGCTGATGCACCAAGCAATTCAGTTTATTTGGCTCGAGCGACAGCCGCGTTATATTTGCTAGGCGGAGTACAGCCCATCGATCATGCTCGGACTCGTTTGCGTAGTGTCTCTTCAGCATAGCATTGTAGCCATGCTCATCGAAGAACAAACATGCGAGGTTCTCCTCAGTACAGAAGATGCAATGTGACATTGGATATGCCACAGCTAGCACGAAGATCACTTGGAGCACCATGACTTGTGACTCGAAGCTGCAGCTTCTTTAAATGACAAAGAATAATAGATACATTCATTAGCACAGCGGCAAAGGACTGATAGTACAAGATATGTACATACTCGATAGATTTTATAATGATTCCAAATTTCTCGCTCACTCCTTCCCATGAGGTAGGGCTCAGAGTGAATTCGGTCTGCTTCCATGGAGCCGCCTTATTTCGTTGAGTGAGGCTCTCTATTTCCTCTCGTATTTCCTCTGCTTTAAGCAGCGCTCGACCACCTGTCCATAATGAATGGATGACATTGTCTACACATCGTGCAGCAAAGTCAAGTAGAGAGTTGTATGTGTATCCTGGGACAGGCCGGAGCTTTTCGGAGTGGCTTGCCATGTGGCACCAGATACAAGAGGGGGACGCGACGCGGACTGGGAAAGCTGCTAGCAGTTCGTGTAGATGTTCACAGACATTGTGTCACTTATAATATCGTGGTTCTGGTGAAGACCCTGTGCCCTGAACCTTGCCCCGGAATCATGGTAACTCTAACGAAGGTTGCTCAAACACGAGTATAGTACTGAAAGTGGACAACCTTGCTTTCAGTGCAAGGCGCTGACCAACTGGCAGCCTGAGTGGGCGGAAATTTCCTAAAGCTTCAACATGCTTAAATGCGCAACTTTTACCTGTGGTAGTTTGCAATTCCCTTACCAAAGCTCAACTAGCGTAGCGATATACAGTTTAATAGTCGTCCTGATACTCACAGATACAAAACATGATATGCATGCCTAACACGATAAGCGCATCTCCTCATAAAGTTCAAAGGCTGGGATACGTTGGATGCTCCCCTATCAGGCAGCCTGGTATGGGGAATCGATTTCGGGGCGAGAGGAGATACAGGCTTGTTCTCCGTCAATGAAATGCCAATTTGCCCCTAAATCAGGTAAAGCAGACCAAAGACGCGACGCTTCTGCACGGGATTCACGAAGGAATTTCTGTTCTCCGGTACTAAAGATACATAAGAAGATTGACAGCTTGACCAAACAGCTAAGGGGGCTCACCTAATTAACGTGTACAAGAGATTTCGATAAGGGCTACCTGGTCCAGACGGGATCCATTTCTGTTGGGCCGACCTTGATAGTATTGTGGATAGTAGATTGTCGATACCATCTGAGTCGTCGAGTTGATCTGACTTCGATGCAATCTCGTAAGCGATTTGATAGGCAGTCGACCAAAAGTCGTCCCCATTTACGCTGCAACAAGTCTTCTCTAAAATATGTGCAATCGCAGTGTTTGAGTATCGCAAAGCTACGTATGAAAATTGGGGGTCTCTAAATCGCGCGTAAATAACAATCTTTTACGATAAGTTTGCACTCACTTGCTCAAATCAAGAGTCTCTAACACATGCTTCCCATACACGCGTTTATTGTTCGCATTTCGAAGGCTAGCGGTTGCCAGAGAAAGTTTGTTTTCAGACACACAGATTTCAACATTCCTTGCGAAAAATCGAGTCTCTTCAAGGCCATAGGAAACTTTTTGAGATTTGTACAGTCTGATTGTCTTCATAACGTCGAGAATCTCTCTGACATCCAGAAATTCGATTATGAAAGGGTAAGTTGTGAATATTTCAATGATTTGCCGTAAAGCTAGGCATTCAGTGGGGTACGACCTTGAGCTATTGCAGGGGAGTGGTTATGATAAGTAAGCATCATTTACAACTGAAGTTACTGACCTCCCATATTTAAGCACTTTCCTAAAGTCTGTTTGTATTCCCTGTATTACAGGACGTGGTACGTTAATGGACGGGCACCAAATGCAATCTTGCGCCCAGATCTCTTCGATATTGTCCTTCAAGCGGGCATAAACCTCTGTCGCTCCAAATCCTCGGTTGTGCGCAAGCCTTAGGAACAATCTCTCTAAATAATGGCCAAGCCACAAACCGCATAGCCCAACGGTCCTTCCTGCACCAGTCGGAGAAGAAAGGACAGAGCTAGAGGTATAGTTCGATCGGAAGGAGAGGGACTCGCCATTGTGTAAGTAAATGTGGCCTTGCATGACACTGCTGAAGATAGCGACTAGCATTCTCGAGCTCGGTTGTGAGTGTAGTTCTTGGGCGTTAAGCATTTGCAGCCGCTGAGCCACACGTCTGCTGGCATGCACAGAATGGCGCGCAACGAAATTCGTGTTCTAAAACGTGAAGCTTCACACATGAAGAAAATGTGCGGCCCCTGCTTTCCCCCCTCGTGCACATCGACTGTTGATTTCCAGATTAGTCCCGACTATGGAAATGCATGGTTTCCTGCACCGCACCTATATTACAGAGTATGCATCCTTCGTTCATACATCACAGACCCTCCATTCTATGAATTCCAGCCGAAAACGCCTCATCCTTTTCTAGACCCAAGTAGGGTGCGGAGGCGGTTACATTGCAGCGCTGCCAAGTCAAAATGGCTCTTCAATAACGAGGCCAAGATTCGTATTGATCCCCATCTCACAAGCTTTGAGTGAAGAAGAATGCATTCAGTTATAGAGACACAAAATATTGAGATGCGAAATCTTTGAGAAACTTGAATTCAACGTGAACTTGAGTGCAGCCTGAGTGCTATTCCCACGCTGACTCGGAGTCTGCCACTGGCGCAAAAACTCAACATTGACTGTGAATCCAACTTGAAACCATCATGAGCTTATAACAACAAGGTGTTCAGCCTGCTTCGAGTCTACATACAAACTCTATCGGATATTTCGTGGTTCCGAAGATCATGCCATGCAGCTCCTAGATTGCCTCAGAGATGGGATTGAGCAGTAACGAGGTCTTCAGAGCTGTTCCTTTAAGTCAGTCTCTATAGTAAATGGGAAGCGGATGCAACGTTACTGCCTTCAGGTAGGCTTAGGTCTGTTACAATGCTATGTGAATCAAAGCGACTGAATAGTGATCACAGTTGATTACAGGATGGCAGACTGCAAGATTGCCACGGCCACGACCGATGCCAGTAGATCTCTTTCCTCTCATGATGAAGGATATTCATATGCACCAGATGCAGCTCTTCATGGAAAATATAAACGAGCGGTTTCAGGTAGTCTAGCCAAAGCGCATCAATGCAATGGAAGGATGCTCATGTTTTTGAGCCGCTAGCACGGTTTGCAATGTGTTTGCGTAACTATTCAATTTCCATCCACCAGCCTCTTAGAGCTGGAAAAAGCGTTCGGAGGCTCGCTCGCAGAGACCTCCATCCATCAAAGAAGAATAAGAGCGGACAGCTTGCCTGGAAATTTATCTGAATCTTTTAGCTGGGTAAGGTACGAGGGACTATCACTGACGAGATGTAATGTCTTGAAAAGAAAGCGCCTGCTGAGCCGCGGCCGAACATTTCGTAGAGCGGTAAGCACCGACCGAATAGATGAACTACAGATCAAACATTCACTGGTATTCTCCTTCGAGAATATCACTGATTAATCCTCCTTTGTGATAGACTCGCCACATATATACTATGTGACGGTGGGCCATCTGTACTTCAGTTTGGTTGCTTGGCTCAAAGCGGGACAATCTGATTTCATCGGTGCTATATTGACCTCGTAAGTTATACTTGGCAGGAGAAAGGGCTACATGTCAGTGATATTCTCCAATCTCACGCAGCCTCAAGCCGGAGGCTCAGGCTCGAATTTTCACCATACGATGATTGCTTGATCTTTGAATAGCCTGTTCTCTCCACCCAGAACTCCCATCTTCCTTGACTGGATCGGAGCAGGCCCGGGCCCTTACCTTCATGTTCTGTCATATCCACAGTAAGGTCGTCCGGACACTCTTAGTATATAATCAGAAATCCGAGTCAAGGATGTTAGGTACGCTCCGGTGTTCTCAACGAGAAGAGATGAGAGTTGATGGCATTAATCTAGACAATTCGCCAGAAGCATATCGGCATTGGACTGGTACCAAGCATAGTTGGTGCAGCCCCAATGATACAGGAGAACTTGCATGTTTCGGCATCAGCAGGTACGAAACGCGGGGGAAATACTGATCCGTCTCGGAGTCTCGGCTGAACCCTGATAGCGTGCATGGTGGCGTGTCGCGGTAAATGAATTTTTCTGTCTCTCTCTCTTGTCGAGGCGCGTCAAGTCTTGCTCCTGGTTTACCTTCGATGTCTACTGATTGCGTGAAGCACGAGAAGTTCTGGTTTTCCGATGGAAATGTTATCCTCAGCATTCCTAGGATACAAAAAGAGACACCATCCCAAGTAGGCCAAGGACGTGGATTGTCGAATGCCCCTCGAAGTCAACCTCAAGCGTCAGCCGGGAAGCGCAGGAGGACCGAGGACAACTCCCCCGCTCGCGAAACACGCGTTATATTCCGCGTCCATAAAAGCATACTTTCAAAGCATTCCCCGGTGTTCGAAGGCATGTTTGCCCTTCCGGAGGTTGCGTCCGGCTCAGGAATCGCGGGTGCCAGTAATCTTCCTGGATCACTGGATGAGACGTATGATGGCGCGCCGGTCGTGGAGCTGTCAGATACGGAGGAACAGATCGTGAAGTTATTGGGTGTCTTCTACGATCCGTTGTACGTACAGTATTCCTAGCAATCTATTCATCCTTAAGTTGACATGCTTCATTATTTTAGCTCGCTTTCTTTCGAACCGCGAGACTACGTCTTACACAAGCGTCTGCTTCCCCTCATGGAAATTGCGGACAAATACCAGGTGGACACCATTACAACTCGTATAATAAAACACATCGAAGCGGACTGGCCTCAGACGCTAATAGAATGGGAAAAGGTCGAAGAACAATTAAAGGAGGTCCGGAACAACTCACGAAACAGATTCGAACTGCGAAAAAAGGTTCTTCCCGAACCTGTTGCTGCCATCAACTTCGCCAGGCGTTTTCGAGCGGAAGACATCTTACCTGCGGCTTTTCAAGTACTCTTGAGTACGCGCTATCGTGATGATTGGGATGACCAGGTTCTGCGTGCTCGTATGCGCGAAGGCAACCACGATGCATTCGAGCTTTTCGTACGTACCAATCGCGCTCGCTGGAAACTCTTGTCCAAGGAGGACTATTTCTTGCTCGGAAAAATACATGACAATGTCAAAGTCTTTGTCGACAATCTGTTCACATGGACAAGTTACAATGTGATTGACCAGCCTAACCGACAATGTAGTAATCAAGCGCACGATAGTGAACAGATGAAATTCTTGCGCGCTGACATTCGCGATTACCTTCGCTCTGCTAGAGATGTCTTTGGAGCAGTTTCCGAATATTACGATGAAGCAGGTCCCAGGCGGAGAAAGTTCACGTTTTGCAAGTCTTGCAACGACCATATCAAGAATTCTCTATTATTCCACATACGCTTTGCGATATGGAAAATCGTTAAAAACACGGGTGAGAAGGCTACTCATGCTGTTACCGTGCTCAATTTGACCTCATTTGCCCATTTTAACCTCATTGAAATAATTCGCACAGTGTTGAATATAGAATAATGCATCTTAGGCGGAGAACATATTGTATTACAGATTAAACATCGAGACGAAGCCTGGATCTACTTTAACCATCATCTTATTGCCCCAATGACCTACCCTCTAAATCTTCTTCGCTCCTCTCGTTCGACAGCTTCACACTTTTCCACAGTGCACTTATTTAGCGACCGCGACGAACCTTTGTTCAGCTTCTTTAAAGTTGATGACATTCCAGATTGCGTTGAGGTACTATGACAAGAAGGTGAGATGACATTCACATTTTTCGGGGTAAGACAACTCACATCGGGCTTGACATTTTTGTATTGAAGATAATAAGCCTAAGGTGAAGAAGATCAGCAACAAACTACGAAATGTACTGTTCTTTCGTGGGAGACTTACATGCTCCCAGACGTCAATACCAATGATCGGTGCATGGGCTGTTACAGGAATCGTTAGCTCGGATATATGTAGATAAGAATGAAGACAACGTGCATAGCAAAGGATCCTGGTTCGCCGTCGTTACAATCTCAAGCTTGCCGTTCGATTTATTGTAGCCGAGCCAAACCCAACCGGAGCCTTGGACAGAGCCTCCCTTCGCGTTCGCTTCTTTCTTGAAGCTCTCAACGGAGCCGAAGTCGCGCTCGAGAGCTGCCTTAAGAGGACCATCCGAGAGCTGTCCACCACCGGAGGAAGAGGGCGCGAGGTTCTTCCAGAACAGAGAGTGGTTGATATGACCTAAAAAATTATAGGAATTATTGGATTGAGTACCGCTTTATAAGAAATAGAGAATTCGGACGAAACCGGAGTTAGTACGCACCTCCACCGTTGAACTTGAGCGCACTCTGAAGAGCAATTTTATCTTCCGTAGACGACGCCTTCGCATATGCTTCCTCAGCCGCATTCAATCCATTCACATAAGTCTGGTGGTGCTTCGTATGGTGCAAAGTCATAATTTCCTTCGAGATATACGGCTCAAGAGCCTGTTCATGTCAACCATGGTAGTCAGTAAGTTGCACCAAAGTACATCGAGCATGGCAGTTAACGTACCTCATACGCATAGGGGAGTGCCGGTAGACTATGAAGAGATGCTGTCGCTCCAGCTGCAGCAGCAAAACGACGTGCGACGGCCGGCCGGGCCAGTGCGCGGGGGAGACGGGTGAACATTGTACGAGATGCAGCGGAAACAGACATGGCGAGGTTTAAGCTTTTTTTTCTCAAACAGACTCTTTAAATCGAGCTGGGTGGTGGTGGATGGGATGAAAGATGGGTGAGGAAGTCGGGGAAAGTTGAGTGCTCGACAACGTCATAAGTACTTCCTCCGTCGTGAGCAATCACGTGCCTGGATTATCAAGGAAGCTTTCGCGAAACGTCCGCCATCCACCTTCTGACTTTCAAGTTCTTCTACTACGTCGCTCTCTGAAGATCACTGTCATTTGAAGAAGACAACATAAGTGTCATGCATGAAAGAAATCCGTACAGAAACGGAATTGACTTTGCAGCACTTGCGGAATCATTTCCACCTCTTAAGCCATAGTAAGCCTGGAGAACTTGCATCACAATGTACGTTCACTGAGCATTATTGTTAGCTTGGTCAGGATCAGTAAAGATGCTGTGACCATAAACTTCAAAGATAGCGATGGTCAAAGGTAAGCCTTGAAGGTGTTCAGCAATCAACATAGTTCCAGAACTTCACGCTTGCCTAGCCCAGGAAACTAACGGAAGCGCTTCTTGCTCGCGATTTCAACCTCAGAATAAGTCTGCCGGAAGGAAGGCTATGTCCACCTGTATGTTTCTCGTCCTTGTCATTAACGAAGGCTCATCATTTTCTTCAGGTCCCGAATAGACTTAATTACATACTGTGGATACAAGACCTTCTCGATGCATCGTTCAATTCGCTATCCCTAGGAGCTGGTGCTGTGGAGGTAGTTGGAGTAGACGTGTAATATTTTCTTGCTTATCTTAACTAAACGGCTGACTCTAAATCCTCACGAATAGTGGGACAGGAGCATCAGCTATTTATCCTTTAATTGCATGCAGTAGGGGAAGTCGTTGGAAATTAATTGGAACGGGTAAGGCATTTAGTGGCATGTTTTAATACGTATAGTAATAACTTACAATTTTATACAGAAATTGATGCAACGTCATATGAATCCGCTCTCACAATCGTCACCCAGAATAGTCTTACTGAACGAATATCCATTTTAAGGGCTTTCCCCTCGGATAACCTCTTCAAACCAATCTTCACCAATAAAGATATCAAGTATTGCACCTATCACTGCAGCGCTCGCAATGGTTCTGAAATCTCATACGAACAGTTTCTCATTCACGATGTGCAACCCGCCGTTTTACGGGAGCACGGAAGAAGTAGAGAGGAGTGCCGAAGGGAAAGCTATGGAACCTAATGCCGTCCGTAGCAATACTTGCTATACAAGTTCCTTCGATGCTGACGTAGACCTTTGGAATCGTATTCAGGTATGCACTGGCGCAGAAGTTGAAATGATAACACCTGGAGGCGAGTCCGCCTTCGTCCGACGCATGGTTGAAGAGAGTTTGCAACTTCGCGACCGATGCATGTAAGTATTTCCAACTTTCTAGTCAATGGATGGCAACGTATTGACATGACTTTCTTCTTTGTAAAAGGTGGTATACGTCGATGCTAGGGAAGCTTTCATCTGTCGAAGAAATAATCGAGTCTCTGCGATCTCACAAAGTGCGTTGCTTAATTCCTCTCTGCACTTCAAAACCTAATGAATCATATATGTCGACAAGATTAACAACTATGCGGTCACGGAACTGACGCAAGGCCAAACACGACGCTGGGTTGTGGCATGGTCCTTCGGTGAAGCCAGAGTACCAGATGTGAGTCCCATTAATTCTTTACCAACCACTTACTCTTCTGACTGAGGAACTGGAACTGGAAAGAAAATCGCTCGATCACTCCCTACTGCTCATCATGCCCTTCTACCTCCACCAAACTGTCTCACACAAACATATCTTTCAGTCCACTCGACCAAGCAACTGCGTGCAACCTTGGGCGACGTGCTCCGGGAAGTCGAAGGCGTGCGAATTCTTCCTACTACCTCGACACCGAAAACGGGGGAAGATAGCAATGATTTCGCCTTTCGTGTGGAGGCGACGGCGAATACATGGTCCCGGGCAGCGAGGCGGCGGGCGAAACAGAATCTCGCGTCTCTCACCGGAAACGAATGCGAAAGCGACCGTCCTCAGCTTGCTGTTCTCATTCGCACACTTACCACTCCACAACCTCAAAGCCGGCATTCACTAGAGTGCATCTGGCTTTTGGGCCCCGACAGATCTTTGTTTGAGAGCTTCTGGGCCCACGTCAGTCGTAAAGTAGGTGCAGGTTTGGAAAAGCTAGCGAAGGCTATATAATGCTTTTCCGATCTGATGGTTTCAAATATATTCGCACAATTTCTGCATTTCCCATCCCCCACTATTTTCGACTGCGGATTTTTCTTTTCTCTCACTCATCGTACACAGCCTCCCTGCCGCAGTTCGGCGATTGTGGCGATCCCCTTGACGATGTATTGAACTCTTTTTGAGGGGTAAATGTAATGATCAATCTGAACGTTCTGAATGTTACTGGCAGTTTTTGGGATATAAACGTTAGGCAATAAATCTTTCTCGCTCTCTTGCAAACATAAATTCTTGCGGTACGTCTCTGCAGCGCTTTACATTTTCGCAATTGTTTGTTGACATAGATACATACTTCATGTTAGCTCTCGGCTCTGCATACTCAGGCTGCAATAGAATCTGCGAAAAGAGGCTTAGCCGAGCCTGTCCAATCAATAACTGAGGGATCGGAGTGATAGAGGCCGCTTACACGAAATGATGACAGTGTCGTTGGAACGTGCTTTCATATAAGTTCTTTACAAGAGCTCTTTACAATGATATTACATCGCCCTTGCCGCTTCCTTTGCTTTCTCTTATTCTTTGTCTGGCCGTATTTCCCGGTACATTGCTCCCTCTCAGATGGCTTCCCGGATGTCCCTTCTCGGACTGCTCAGCTCCATACCTTCAACTGTCTTAGCTGCGGAACAAGTCTGCGCGTTGGATCCTTATGCTGGTCTGTACCTCCAATATCGAGCAGAATGATATCTTCTTACGCGTGTATTCCCTTAGATCCGAAGAATGACCCATGCAATGCTCTAGGCTATATTGCGAACAACTCTCTCAATGGCGCTGCTTCCAGTGATTAGAGTTGCAGTCTCCTTGTTTGCCATATCTTCTGACAATGTTATCAGTTTTGTTTCTACTCATTGCTGTGGCACACTCGATACAGTTGATTCGCTATAGAACTTGGTGGATGAGTACTTTGGTTGTTGGTTTATACGGTGAGTGCTATGGCGGTAAGACAACATCAATATTGACCTTAGATCATCAATCCTCCTATAAGCTTTTCTACTCGGATTTGTGTCTCGCTTTGGTCTACACAACCACCCACAGGCTAAAAACCTTTTCATAGTAGAGTATCTGTTGATTGTGCTTTCTGTGAGTTGCAAATCCTCTTTGCAGGTCCTCCAAATCAATCATTAACGTCTCATGCGATAGCCGTGTCTTTTCATCGCCTCGATTTATTCTGTTCTTGGACATCTTGCGCGGGCTGTTCAAGCAGAAAAGTATATGTTGGTCTCTGCTCGACGAGTGACCCTCATATTTGTACTATCGGATGTCGCGACATTCTTAATCCAAGTAAGTACGTCTTCATCGCTCGATTGACTCGTCAACTAATGGCAGTGCAATGTCCCTTCGTAGGCCATTGGAGGTACAGTTTCAGTGTCGCAGAATGATCCGAGCAAGATTGCGCTAGGTGGCCATGTTAGCATGTTGCTTTTCTTTCGTGGGCTGTAGCTCTGACATTTCCCTATCGACCGCAGATTGCGCTGGCTGGGTTCGTCCTGCAGCTCGTTTCCTTTAGTTTCTTTGCAGTGATGTCGGCTCGCGTCATTTATCTGCTCTTCACTCACGGGACCGAGCTTACGCGCGCGAACAACGCTCTTTCGGACACCTGGTATAAGGGCTGGCGTGCCCTCGCCATAGCATTGGCTATCAGCTGCGTCGGTGTTGAGGTACATATGAGTTTCTGCTTTTGGTGTATCGAGACGAGTCTAATTTGGTATGCACTCCTGATATTCCGCTTATAGATACGATCAATATATCGTATGGTCGAATTTGCGCAAGGCCCCCGCGGAACATTGGCAAAGTCTGAAGCAGCGTTCTATGCTCTCGATACACTCCCACTGTTCTTTGCGGTTGTCGTTTACGTTCCCTTTTGGCCAGGGCGCCTCTTACTCCCGTACTATCAGCAGAAGTCGGAATCATCTATTGCTCTCCAGGACATCGCAAGGCCATAAGCTACTGTAGTTACAGTGAGCTTCTGGCTTCGGGGCCTCAACAAATTTTTAAATGAGAGCTTCTGGGCCCACGATAATCGGAAAATCGGTACTCGTTTAGAGAACTTCACGAAGGACTGGATGATGCCGTTCCGTAGATCCCTTCCCCGATGGCTTCTTATATATAAATGATTATTTTGCATTTCCCATCCCTCTCCTTTGTGGCGATGCAAGGGGGATCGACTGCGTTATACTTTTCTTTCCCCTCATCAAACACAGCCTCGTCTGGATCGCTGCGGAGCGACGATCGGTGTCCTTGCCGGTATTGTGAACTCACGTGCAGAAGTTCTGCGTTCCGCTTCCAAGGGCTGCAAAAGGGACGCTAGGACAGCAAGGTGCCGAAGCTCAGCTCTTAACCGCTCTGTGATTCGGATAATTCAACTCCCTCCCTGCTATGTTGAAAGAGGAAATATTCTCTTGTTACGGTATGTCTCTACTTTCACCCGAACACCTTCAAGTTGCTGACATGAGTACTTCACGTAAGCCCGCGATAAGGCCGGCTTGTCCATATAGTACTACTAGTAAGGGATCGTGGGATAGTCCGCTCCTATTCAATAGCTTCACTGAGGATGCTACGTCGCGTCGACAGCGTCAGGAACGCGCTTTGATATAAGAACATGGTTCAGCAGGTAAATTGGTTATAGATTGCCCCTGCTCTCTCTTCAATCTATATCATTTCTCTGGCTGGTGTCACATCTTCAAGTGGTCGTAAACGGTTCTCCTGGTGTATTTCTTGCACCATCGAGTTTGCGACTCTTCCACTAAGATGGCTTCCTGGACTTTACTTCTTGGATTACTGAGCTTTGTGCCCTCGAGTGTCTTAGCTGCGGGAATAGTCTGCGCGTCAGATCCTTATGCTGGTCTATACCTTCACTCTCGACCTTAACAGCATGTTCTTACGCGTATACCCCCCCAGATCCAAAGAATGACCCATGCGATGTTCTGGGCTATGTTGCCCACAACTCTCTCAATTTTGTTGGATCCAGTGAGTACAGTCGCAGTCTTCTCATGGCGTATCCTCTGATAATTCTATTTTCAGTCGTTTTCTTGGTCATTGCTTTGGCGCACTCGCTACAGTTGATTCGTTATAGGACGTGGTGGATGGGTGCTATGGTGGTTGGCTTATATGGTGAGCACGCGACTCCTGTCACCAGCGAAGCAACCCTCATTTACTGTCTTTTGGGTCGTTGCTCTTCCTGCTAGCTTTTGTACTGGGGTTTGTGTCTCGCTTCGGCCTGCACGCGCACCCGCAGTCCCAAAACCTCTTCAAGGCTGAGTACCTTCTGATTGTTCTTTCTGTGAGTTGCAAAGTTCCGTAGCTTATGAAGCATCCATTAACGTCTATCATGATAGCCGTGTCTTTTCATCGCCTCGGTCTATTCGATTCTTGGACGTCTTGCTCTGACGGTTGAGGCGGCGAAGTATTTGTTTGTCCCTGCTCGACGAGTGACACTCATTTTTGTACTGTCTGATGTCGTGACGTTCATTATTCAAGTGAGCATACCCTTCTCTGTCGATTAGTCCATACATTGACGGCTTAGCAATTTATCCACACAGGCCATCGGAGGTATCATTGCTGTGACTCAGGATAGCGCGGACAAGAAAGAGCTCGGTGGTCATGTAAGTTTGGTGCTCTTCTCTCTTCCGCGGATTATTATTCTGACAATGACGAATTGAATTCAGATTGCTTTAGTTGGCTTCGTCTTGCAGCTTGTTTCCTTCTCCTTCTTTGCGGTGATGACAACTCGCTTCCTTTACCTGCTCTTCACTCGCGGGACGGAGGTCACTCGCGCAAATAATGTGTTTTCGGACACCTGGTATAAGGGTTGGCGTGCCCTCGCTATTGCATTGGCTATCAGCTGCACCGGAATTGAGGTGCGTATTTCTGCATTCGTGTATCGAACCTAATCTGGCATACACTTTGTCCTGATATTCTGTTCACAGATCCGGTCAATATATCGTACGGTCGAGTTTGCGCAAGGTTTCCGCGGAACTTTGGCAACGTCTGAAGTAACGTTCTACGCTCTTGATACGCTCCCGCTATTCCTTGCGGTTGTCGTTTACATTCCCTTCTGGCCCGGACGTCTCCTATTCCCTCACTCTCAGCGGAAATCCGATTCATCTATTGGTCTTCAGCACATCGGAAGGCCATAAGCTATTTCGTAGAAGACTAATATTACATTTGCTGTTAATCAGTTAAATTTGGATTTCATATTTACAAGCTACAATGACTACCGACGTGCACGAATACAGATGAAGACTGAATATAACTACAAGAAGCCGAGAATACAACTGGAAAGAGATCGATGGAATCACAGATGCCGTGAACATTTAGAGTGAGATACGTGCCCGTCTTGCGGTCTTCTGAGGAGGTTTGATCTTGAAGGTCGTGATGATGTCCGTCTCTAAAGCCTCCTCCTCATCCGGATCCTCCAGAACAACATCTGCACCCGATCGTCTCCAATTCTTACGAACCGAGAAGCCCGACTTGCGCGCGATCCACCTCTCGCGTGTGCCAGCCATCTTGATGGAGAACTCAAACCCGAGCTGCACCGCCTCCTCGACCGACAGCGCGTCCGAGCGCTTCACGAGCGCCTTGTACGCGGGCATATACCAATCCTGGATGTCGAACTTGTGCGTGATCTCGATCTTCTGGACTTCGGAGAACCCGATGCGCTCAAGGTTGGAGATGGCGAGGTTACGAATATCTGCAAACTCCCACATGTGTGCGAGGCGGAGGATGGAGAGCCACCTGTCCGTTCGCCATTCGCTTTCAGAGGACTTGGTTGCTTTTTTCCCCGTCCATCTAGTAAAGCCTCCCGGGCTGATCGGTCACACCACATTATCTCTGATACACTGATGCACAAAGATCATAAGACAGGACGTACGGTGGATAGAGTACTGCTAGAAAGTCTTTGAAAGACTGCCTGTCGACGCCGTCGATGCGTATTGGATTCTCATCACTCCCGCCCTCTTCCCCTTCAGATTCACAGACGGCCGGCATGCTAAACATGTCGCGAAACACCTCGGAGTGCTCTTCAAAGCCATGGCGAGGCACACGGAACAGACAATCTTGAACCTTTTTGTGATTTCG
This sequence comes from Trichaptum fuscoviolaceum, assembly GCA_910574455.1. Taxonomy (NCBI): domain Eukaryota; kingdom Fungi; phylum Basidiomycota; class Agaricomycetes; order Hymenochaetales; family Trichaptaceae; genus Trichaptum; species Trichaptum fuscoviolaceum. Next base: position 3,207,578 of record CAJSYZ010000009.1, on the reverse strand, counting down.
CAGATCCAGCGGGCGCGATTGAGATTGCGATTTCATAAAAGTCAGATGAGGGGTTGGACTAGGTGAGTTAAAGCCTCTTACTCACCTGTATTGTTATCAACGTGAAGTAGTAGTTCTCGTCCTTTGTACACATCGTGTTGTGTGGGTGGGATGCACGGACTGCAATTGACTTATATCGGACGCACAGGCGCCCATCATTGCACAATTCTGAAAGCTCGGAACCAAATCCGGCCGCGACTTCAAGGGTTGGGTCTGCCAGTGTGCATTTACACAGCCACTCAAGGCTGTTCATCCGACGACAATAATTCATAAATTAGCACAGCTTGTACAATGAGAGGGTATTCGCACTGCATTGTATTAAATTCCACTCATTCTAAATCATTTTCTGAGTGATCAACATTTAACTTATACAGAACGTGGACTCGGTGTTTATCAATTGTGTTTGGAATTCAATCCGACATGCTGTGACTCGGAATCCCCCAATTACTGTACTCTGGTACTGCCAGTGAGCCTTCGGTACACGAACTTCAAGTTCGGTGATTGAATGACTTCAATCTACGAATCATGTTCGAGTAAGTGCCATGATACTAAGAATAAAGACAGTCAGATGATTGGCACGGGCGCTGTTTTCGTGTACTAGTAGTATGTGAGCTCACAGTATTTATAACAGATATGCGTGATCGGACAATCCAAACACTCCCATGCCGTTAGAGTCCCCCTTCAACTTGAAGTTCGAATCCTTGAGTAATTAGGCTGTTTTGTTTTGCATGTACCAAAATGAAACTCCGCCAAAGTCCGAAGCTAAAAGTGATGGCGCAGTTTGCTTCTAGTTCAGCGCACTCGGAACCATTCATCAGATTCGAGTGCATAAAGACTGTTTACCATGAATGTCTTTACCCATCACAAGCATGTGGACCCCGTCGATCCCCAGTACGCCTTTGGGCACCGTGGCTGATACTGTCCTCGCCATTTCTCTTGTGATTGCGCTTGGTATACTCTTGAGGAACAATCCACAGCAGGCCACCACACATGACCTCCCACCTGGTCCTCCGGGAAATCTTATCATTGGACACGTTCTCAAAGTCCCTGCTAGTCATCAGTGGACAACATTCTCTGACTGGGCTAGAAAATATGGTATGTCCTCTGATTATGTATGAACATAATTGTTTTTAACCGTTACTAATTGACTACCATTCGCATCCTTAGGAGATTTGATGTACATACATGTCTTTGGTCGTCCGATGATCATATGCAATACCTTTGAGGCTTGCAACGATCTCATGGAAAGGCGCAGCTCGAACTACTCGGACAGACCGCCTATAAAGAGTGCGGAACTGTGAGTCTGTCAGATCTGACTACGAATCCCTGGCCTCAGTGACGAATTATTCCGTAGGATAGGAATGGGAGCAATGATAGTCTTGCTGAGGTACGGAGAACGGTGGAAGGTACAGCGTCGGGCAATGCAGGCTGCGTTTGATCAGCAGGCGACATATATGTATCGGGCATCAACCCATGAAGAACTTGACAGATTCCTCCAGGACATCAGTGACTTCCAAGGTGATCTAAGGGCGAAAATCCATAGGTAAGAATCTCCTAATCCTTTGGTGCTGGTGCTGATACAGTGGATGTTTACCTAGATTCGTAGCTGCAGCAGTGATTATGGCAGCGTACGGCCATAAAGTAATGTCCGACGACGACTTGCTCGTTAAGCAAATGGAGAATGCTACCCATGTGACTACTTCGGTGGGAACACCCGGATCGACTGTAGTGGACTTCTTCCCTTTCTGTACGTTGTCAACTTTCTTATAGTCTTTCAAACGTTGCTAACAATTGATTACATAGTACAATATTTACCTCTATGGCTTCCGGGCATGCAACTCATGAGGAAACTCAGAGAAGGGAGGACATATATAAAGCAAGCTCTTGAGATACCTTTGCATGTGGTCCGTAAAGAGCATGTACGTATTCTTTGTGATGCTTGCACACTTCATTAGTGTATTGTTAATCAGCGGGAACCTTCAGGCAGCTGGCATTTCGAGGCCATCGTTTATATCTAAGTTACTAGGAGATTATGACGAAAACATCAATAAAGAAGAATTATCCGAAGAAGATATTGCAGCTCTTGGGGGTATGGTATTCCTAGGTAAGATAGAATTTCGCACTTTCGTACCGGTACTAATATGGTGTTCCGAGTTAAGCTGGTGGCGAGACAGTAAGCTCGTTCATCTTCCGAGAAGCTATGTCCCTACTGAAGTAGCACTTCACCCAGACCGAATCATCTCTGTCTACCTTCTTCCTTTACATGGTGCTCTATCCCGAGGTCGCTAAGAGCGCGCAAGCAGAACTCGACGAGTTCTATAGTTCCTTTAAACGCTTGCCAATGTTCTCGGACAAGCACCGGCTGCCCTACATAAGCTGTCTTGTCAAGGAGGTATACCGGTAGGCAGTCTTTCAAGCTTATATCCTTTTGTATTATATTGTTAATGTTTCGTCTGGGCGCATAGATTGGTACCTGCAGTCCCTCTAGGTTAGCGATTACTCTTCTTCGAGATGCACGACATAACATATTGTATTCAATCAACTAGGAATCCCACATCGTTCCATGCAGACGGATACGTATGCCAATTGGACTATCCCGGCTGGATCAATGATTATGTCGAATCTATGGCGAGTAGCTACAATCTAACTGAGCAATGTTTGGAGATTAAGGCTGAACACTACATTCGGGCTATCTAAAGGCATATATTGCGAAATGAGCGCTATTATCCCGACCCGGAGAAGTTCATGCCCGAAAGGCACATGGACGCAGAGACGGGTCTTTGCCCGTATGAGCCAGCAGCGGACCCAGCGAAGTCCGTGTTTGGTTTCGGAAGACGGTACTCACCTGCAGACGTTGCTTTATAGAACCAAACGCTAACTCCGCACGGATAGCATTTGTCCTGGCCGATTTCTCGCGGATGATATCATCTGGATCACTGTAGCGAACGTCCTCTCGCTATTTGATATCCTCCCTACGGTGGATCGCGACACTGGTAAGGAGATTTACCCCGAGTTGGAGTTCGTTTCCGGGACTACTTGGTGAGTACTCCTAGGCCCGCCATTATATAACCCGTATAATTTTATTGATAAACGCTACCTTTATAGTACTGCGAAACCGTACATGTGCCGTATAGCACCTCGCAGCGATGCTCACAGAGCCATGGTTCGCGATTTGCGAGGCTGAGCCTGAATGATTAGCTTTCCACTGCATCAGTTGGGATTAGTTCTTTCACTCGTGAGTCTGTTACTCCAAATATTTTGACCGTAAGACATGCTTATCTACCATCCGTGAAGTGCTTTTACATAGGCTGCGGTTATACAGTCGGAATTGTACGTTATGTATACCATTCACTTGAAGTTCGTGTCGCATAGGAAGACACTTATGCGTGTGCGGGGTGTAAACCTTTGAACACGCCACTTCTTCATGCACAAACGTGCTGAGCTCTTACTGTTTGCAAGCCAAGAACTGCAGCAAGTTTCTACTCAAATTTGCAAAGATGTGTCCTTCGCCTTGCAAGTATATCAGACTCTTCGGTTCAATATCAGATAATGGATTATCAACTCAAAGTTTGATTAATAGTATTCCCACTGGTACGTCAATTTGAATCCGGTGACCACTGGCCGTCGGCCTCCGGCCTCATAAACTTTACTATGTGCATTGTGCACTACTAGTACGCTCTTACTACGGTCAAACTGTATTCGTGCGGAACGCTGCATTGGCAATTCGCTTTCAAGTTGCGTCCACACCAACTCCTTCTGGTTATCTCCTTCGAAGTGCTTGACGATAGTACAACGATATACATATCATGATGCTGCCTAAGGTACATGAGTTCTACTACTTATCTGCGCATATTATTCAGCTGAGAGCTGAGATTTGTTTTGACTGTCGCTAGACTAACAGGCCGCAGCATTGCCATAGATCGCTTTCGACAGAACGCACAAAAGTGTGAACTATGCGGTCTGATGACAGTCTCTTGAAACCTCCAATACTTGATGAGATCGGATGCGGGACTCGGATTCAGTGGCGTCCTCAGGCCATAAGTTTCAAATTGTCGGGGATACGCTCTTATTGACGCCAGTCACCTATGGTCCAAGACGTGTGCATTGAGGCTTTCCACAGGGTCCGGTACGAATCACAACAATCACGATGTTCGTTTTGTACCTTTTCGCCATCGACTGACTAATCTGCGGTATTGTTCCTTAGGCTGGACCTCGCTTTCGCCAATCGCTCTAGCCTCGTGACCAGGCCAAGCTACTTTCTTTATACGGCTTGCGGAGCAAGCACAGCGTAGCTGGCCTGGTTTCCAAGGTTTTCGATTACAAGACTTTGCAGGGAGTTTGAAATTAATCCAAATGGAGTAGTGATTTCATAGGTTCCCCCTGAATTCCAAAAATAATGTCTGATGTCGTCATGTGAATGTAATAAAGAATTGAGTTAACATTAGCTGAGTGTCACGGCAGTCGCGTACCTAGAACGCGCGTCCCTTGCCTTCAACGTTACTGGGTGACTTTCCGTAGTATAGGCTTGCGGAATAGAATACAGATTTTTAGATGATTTGGAAGGCAATGAAGGCAGTGTTTATATGTTCCGGGGTCTTTGGAACCATAGGAAAAGGTCATTGCTAAGCACACTTGCGGTGTCAAAAAGGGTCGCATCTAATCTGTAAAAGTACAGAAAGCCTACGGAAAGTCATCCACTCGTCGCACAAATCAGAGGTTAAACAGTTGGAATCCATGATAAATTAGAAGTGAGTATACAGGGAAGCGAAGAGATCAACGTAGACGCGCGTTAAGCGCGTCGCGTCGATCGATTACGCAAAGGCACACGGTTGCCACAGTGTGACCTCACGTCACGCCAACCAAAAAAGCGTGCGGCATTATTTTTTACTCGCGTCTTAGTCATTACAATAACTGGGTCTGCTACTTCATTTGTATTATATTTCAAACTCCCTGCAAAGTCTTGTAAATTTGAACCTTGAAATCCAGACCGGTTACACCTTCCGAGCAAAGCGACCCATATAAGTAACCTGGTCTGGTTACGAGACTAAATCGCTCGTTTTGTTCCTTTGCACTAGTATATGTTGGATTGAAGACCAGATGCTGGATGATCGCGTTCCGGGACATCGTTATGAAATGCACCCTATCGTGCCTCAGCACGTCGTCATCGATCACAATGCAGACTGAAGCCTGCAGCCAGGCTACACTTCGCTGTGCGGAATGGCCTATATAACAATCATGTTATCCATGATTTCCCTCAACCTGGATCAGAAAGCATGTTGGGGCTACTTCCTCTCGGCACCACGTACGGCACCCTTCTCTATCTCTCCGTACTAGTGTTTGTCGCTGCTCTGGTGTACACTCGCAGAGGATCATCTTCGAATTTGCCACCTAGTCCTCCTAGCCATTTCCTCATCGGCCATGCTCTGAAAATTCCCGTCGAATATCAATGGAGAACATTCGCGGAATGGGGAAAGACTTACGGTTTTGACTAAGTTTCTCTTCATTCTCGTTGTGGATGCTAATACACTGCTTCGATCCATCATCCAGGGCGTCTTCTCTACATACATGTCTTTGGCAGGCCTGTAATCATTTGCAATAGCTTGGATATTGCTAGAGACCTGCTTGTAAAGCGCAGCCATAACTATTCTGATCGCCCAAGAATGATGAGTGGTGAATTGTGAGTATTTTGTGCTTTGAGCTAAATGGGTAGTCTTACGGATTAACAACTGAATAAACTAGATTAGGCATGGCGTCGATGATGACTTTGTTGGACTATGGCGAGAGATGGAGGAAACATCGTCAGCTTATGCAAACGTCTTTTGGCCAAGAAGAGTCTATTGCCCTTCGCCCGGATATTCGGAAAGAACTCGATAAATTTATCTTAGATCTAACCGACTTCGAAGGAGATATTCGCAGTCTTATTCATCGGTAAGGATCTTTGACACTATTCGTGACTCCCAGTCCGCTTACGACCACCAGGCTGGTCTCACGGACTCTGTTCCTGACTGCTTACGGCCATGAGGTTACATCCGAACATGACGATGTCGTTGAACTGATGGAACACGTTGATGAGCTTTGTAAATTCATCGGAACTCCTGGATCTCATCCGGTGGATCTATTCCCTATCCGTACGCCATCCATGTGGTTATAAGCTTTAGCAAAATGAAATCATCTGGAACCGTTTAGTTCAATACGTGCCGACATGGTTTCCTGGCCTGAGCTTTCCCAGCCTATTCGCCAAAGGCAAAGAAGTAACATTGAAGGCTTTCCAAGTGCCTATTGCGCTGATCCGGAAGGAGCGGGTGCGTTACGACTCTGGCACTTCGTGCGTCATGAAATCTAGCTCCTTAACATTTTTTTAGGAAAACGGGACTGCAAAAAGTGCATTCATTCCCAACCTACTAGAAATAATGGATAGCAAAGGCATCAAGGATTGCGAAGAAGAAGATGACGTTGGAGCCCTCGGGGCAGCCGTATTCTTCGGTAATTTTGGACGTATCCCAACTTATGACTTGCGCACTAATCAAACCATTCGCAGCCGGGTCCGAAACGGTATGATGCTCTTTGTTTCCTTTCACAAAGGCACTAAGGAATGGGTAGTCGGAATCTGCACTATACACTTTCTTCCTCATGATGATACATCACCCGGAGGTTGTCAATCGCGCGCATGTAGAGCTTGATGGGTTCATCGAGTCTAATCAGAGACTACCGTCATTTGAGGACAAGGATCAGCTGCCCTTCGTGGATTGTATACTGAAAGAGGTATACCGGTAAGTAGTCAAAGTGCTCAAATTTCTTGCCCGCTGTTTATACACAACACGATAACATTTCAGTATCCATCCGCCCGCGCCCTTTGGTGAGTATCCCAACAATACAAGTTGCCATATCTATCTTAGTTCTTTAACATAGGCATTCCGCATCGTTCCGTTGAGGAGGATGTTTACGAAGGCTGGACAATCCCTGCCGGATCAATGATAATGACTAACTTGTGGTCGGTAATTTGCACTTTCATTCCAAATTGTACGCTTTATTGAACCTCTCCGGGTAATAGGCAAATGATGCGAGATGAGCGATACTTCTCCGATCCTGAACGCTTCATGCCTTCCCGGTTCATGAACTACAAGGAAAATGATGGTGCGCACGATCTAGCTGCTGACCCAGCGAGATTAGTATTCGGGTTCGGACGACGGTACATTCTATGCACTACTTTGCCTCGTACACGCACTTAATGGGCGCTGGTCTGTAGCGTTTGTCCGGGTCGTCATTTCGCTAACGATATCGTATGGCTCACAATCGTCTCCACTCTGGCCCTCTTCGATATCTTACCCCCTGTTAACCCTTCAACTGGATACGCAACCCTCCCGAAGGTGGAATTCACTTCTGGTGCTATCAGGTAACATGAATCCGGGGGGTTTTTTTTTTTACTCCTATTGTCTTTTTTTGCATGAAGGAAGGCTAACTCTTCACATTTTATAGTCTCCCTAAACCGTACAACTGTCGCATTGTTCCGCGCAGTGAGTTTCACAGAAATTTAATTCGTGAAATCGAGTACCTAGGATAGGAGTCCGCCTATGTACATAGTATGTATGTAGTTCATATGGATAGTAGTACGAGTAAGTCACCGGTAGCGCAAAGTCGGTGTTCCATGTGCTTCTATTCTGTCACCTTCGTGCTATTTCGATACTATAGTGTTGTACAGTGACAATGGACTTGTCTTCGACCACTTCAGCAATCTTATTGCAATATAAATTTTGCAGAAGTGATGCCGTCAAGTTGCAGCAGAGCCTGTGCCTTGATGGACCAAGTCAGACGCAATTCCGAAAGGGCGTTCAAGATGCTTACTCGCTCAACTAGCTGACCGTGTACAGTGAGTAGCTGCATCGGCTAGCAAAACTCAGTCGATATATGTAGTAGCTTATATCCTGGCACTGGCAAGAGCTCGGGATGTGTTATGCGCCGGCTCACTCAGGCTGGCAGTGCTAGCGCCCGAAAAGGAAGTTCAAGCACACTGGCACCAACTTCTAGTTGGTGAGCACTAAGCACTCACTTCATTGACTAAGACCTCACGATACAAGACGAGCTATCTAGACAGCTCAACATCTTTTGTTGAATTACTGAACGGTCTTACCTGCATCCCGATATCAGCCGCGAAATTGGTGCTGACCACGATCTGGCGAAAGCGTTTCCTGGCTAAGTTTGGATGCGAAAACTCTTTTGACAGTCTGAGTTACACTTTGACCAGCATGATATACTGAAGGATTAAGCTATCGATTTTGTGAGCTATGCTCTGATAGCAACGTTGGCGCATGGAAACTCGGGGAAAGAGCGGACATTGATGAATTGGATGTGCTTGGACGAACTGAACGTCACGGTGAGTCTCACTTTCTTGAATATTTTACACGTACGAGAAACATTTAACGACCCCATTGACGGCACGAGGAGACTCGCTCATAATTATACCGACCTATCTCACCTGACTCATGGACGCGAAAGCCCCAAACCTCGCTACCGAAGTTTTACGCGTTAAGACAGATAGTCCTAAAGGGTTTCTACGCACTCGTTTCCACCCGCGAACGAGACTTCGAACAAATATGTCAACGTCATAACCTTACAATTGGAACTAGTCTTGTAACACTTAGGTCATCAATGCCTCTGGAAAATTTCTGCTGTACTTTTGGTCGCCAGTTGACTGTCAACAAAAACACTTTTTTCATTGACGATACTACCTTGGTCCGATTCGGGCGACCCGGAACTCATACAACATCCTTTCGCGTGAACCTGCATCAGCTGTTGGCCTCAGCCTTCGATGATATCAATCCATGTCCTCAATGTGATGCCCCTATTCAAAGCTGCATGTGCTGTCATTTCCGAGCTCTCCGGGTGCGACGCTTGTTTGCACAAAATCTCAGGTTCACTATTTGGTCTGTCCATAACCTTCCTACCTCTATCACCAATTTTAATCGACTGCTGGCTACATCGTTAGGATTTCCCCTTTTGATGTAAGTATTCAAGGTCAATGTACTGGTATGGTGGAGCCCTTGTTCGCTGGCGGAGAAGCAGAGATGACATAGCGCACTCTCGAAGTCGAATTATTAGAACTTGACAACGCTGGTCGATCGTTCGGGGCCGCGGCGCTCTGAATTCACGCTACGGGCTTCGCAGCCATCTAGCTATTGGTTCTATCCGCTGACACCGGCCTCTGACTTCGTTTCTACGTGGATCTGGAGCGTGTCTTTCATAAAGTACCAGCTTCGACCGCCCGTTCTGTATAGAGTGATCGGGTCTACATAATTACACGAGTCAACCGAGGCTTTTCTCTATTTTCGCTGTCCCTACCCTCACTGACAACCTTCAATCGGATCTACATCGCTACTCTTACTGCCAGCGCGTACGCATTTGCTACATCAATTTTTTTTATTTGCCGCCACTGACTTCTGCATAGATTTACGCACATGGGTCATAAATCCCCGTGCACTGAGTGAAGGAAGGTTCATGGTGACAAGGCAAGCGTTTGAAAGTCAGGCACATTGGATCTGCGTGTGTTGTTTATGTTTGTCCAATCGCCGAATTTCAGATACCATTGCACATCAAGCACATTTATTGCCTTCCCAAATTTCGTCCCGATGCGCTGGCGCAGACATAATGAAGCCTGCGATGAATAGTTTCATTCGAATTACTCACAGACATCTGGCTCAGTCTGGCATCCGAATCAATGCGTAATCTATTGTAAGTTTCGCACAATGCCACATTGGTTCCCCTTCTTATTCTGACGACTACATACTGTATTTACGAGCAATCGTGCGGCAAGTCTTGATAACCGGAGAATAGAAAAGCATTAGTACAACAAGTAAATACCAGATAGCGTATGCCTTACTTGGCCTATCGGAAGCCGGAGTCCACTCTAGGAATCACCGGAAGGATAATATGATCGAAATTCACTGAAAACCACTTCTTGGGATTCAAGTTCTCACGACTACTAAGTACTAGTAATCCGTTTTCGGCTCCGAGTCTGGTAGCTGCGGCAACTCCTAACACCAACCTCCATGTGCTGCTCGTTAATAGACATCAGTACATTCTATTTCTAGGAGTGCGAGCTGGACTCATATGCTGCATGACTACTGGATAACACTCCTATGGAATGCTTCGAGAAGCACTCCGTTGTCCGCACAATTTTGCATGTGAGGGATAGGTCTGACGCCTTTTTCCGAGCTAGAGCTACTACTAGTAGAGTCGTGGCCATCTGACGGGACGTCTGGAGTCTTCTGCTGGCCGAGACTCCTAAATCATGTCTAATAGTAGGTTTTTTCACTTACGTATCTGTTGTCAGCCATGTTATTTACAGACTTTCATATCCTATCCTTCCATTTATCAGCCGAACTAAGGGGGTTCTCTATGTTTGCCTAGCCCGCTCGTTGTCTCGCTTCAACGTAAACACGCGACATTCGTAAACGAAATGAGTCGCCCACTCCAAGTCTACTGGCAAATGCTTGCTCGTCGGTGCTTCCTGCTACTGGACTATCAAATCACCTGCCACAACGCTGCTTCGACTTCGCAGAATTTCGCCGCCGCGCTCCTGACACGAATCTCCTACTCACAATGCCCAATGCGATCAGCTCTGCCGATGCACGAAATGGAAAGCTGTTTTGTGTTGACTTCGTGGTATAAATTCGCCCGTTGTCAACGGTCAGCCTCCCTGTCAGCCACACTGAACTGAAGCTTCGGTTTGTTTCGTTTGTTGTGTTCTATTCTGAGTCTATCTGTTTCCCGGCCATGACTATCACATACCTAGCTTCACTTCTTCTCTTGTTCAATTTCGTTACTGCACAGCAAATTTACGATATTGTACGTTCTTTTACATACCTATTCATTCACCACGACTAGCTGCTCATCATAGTCGGAACAGTATTCAACAACCTGGGACAGGAGCACGCTTTTCACATACGAGAACTTGTCTCCTAACCCTATAAACTTCGTTTCACCCGGTCCCACCGGTGCTGCTGATATAGTTGTCACTGATTCGTCTACGTTTCAATCCGTTTGGGGATTTGGGGCGTCTCTGAGTATGATATTGACTTTTGTGCCTGAGGCTCTCCCACTAATCACTTCTTTCTATACTAGCCGACTCGTCAGCACAACTTCTGAATAATTTGAAGGTATGATATGACATCATTAGAACCTGCTCGTTAGCTCACGTGTGAACAGAACCAGAATTCAGCAAACTATTGGAGTCTCCTAGGATACCTATTCGTCCGTGAGCTAACATTAGACTTATGCTATTCTTGTCTCCTATCGTCTAAATTCATTAACAAGCCACGGACGGGCAAAATGCCGCTGGCTTATCGTATCTTCGCGTTCCATTAGGTGCCAGTGATTTCTCTGCATCAGGTGCCAATCGCTTTTTCAAATCATATGCATACTATGAACACTCACTTCAAAGTTCTTTCTCCCAGCTTATAGCTATGACGATAAGAGCGGTGACACATCCTTCGGTGCTTTCAGCATCAATAGAGCACCTTCCTATGTATTCTCTGTCATCAAGGATATTATGTCTCTCAACAGCCTTCTTAAAGTTCATATCGTCCCTTGGTCTCCCGTGAGCCCGTCCCCTAAAATAACCTTACTTCTCAGCTGACAATACGAAGCCCGGCTGGATGAAAACCACAGGCACCATGGATGGGGGCTCAATCTCGTCGCAATACGTTAGCATTTGTGCGTATTCTATTGCGAGTCTCTATATCGGGGATCATAGCTCACCGTCTTTCAGATGCCAACTATCTATTGAAGTGTGTACAAGGCTTCAACAGCGAGGGTATAACTCCATATGCTATCTCTATTCAGGTAGATGATTCAGACCAGTGCGCCGAAACCTTAGCTAAATATTACTATGTCATGTGTCTTAAGAACGAGCCCCAGAATAGCAACCCGACATATCCATCGGCACTGATCACTGCCTCTCAAGAAGCGCAGATCGGTACTGCACTACGCACTCTTCTCAACAACAATGGGTTCTCTGGAGTACGTATCATTGGATACGAACATAATTGGGACGATGCATCCGCGTACCCCGTGCAGCTCGTGAGTATTGGGAGCCATATGTTTGTTGGCATTGCCGATTTAAAAATGTTTGTAGATGCAACAAGCTGGAGATGCATTTGCTGGTGTTGCTTTCCACTGTTATGCCGGCAGTGTGAGCGATCAGAATGACTTCCATACTCAATTTCCTCAGAAAGAAATATACTTCACTGAGTGCTCTGGTACAATTGGTTCTGATTGGTGGAGTGATATAAAGGTGTGTACGCTTCTAGTCTAGTTGGCTGATACTTCTGACCTGATATGAACAGTGGTATATGGACAATCTGTCAGTAAAATGTCACAGATATGCTAAATCCTTACTCATATTATGTCATTTTAGGTTCATTGGTTCAATCACTTACAACTCGCACGCCGCTTTAATGTGGAACCTTGCTCTTGACGGGAGTGGCCATCCAGAGCTACCTTCCTCCAATAGCTGTGGTGGTGGGTGTCGAGGTGTTGTACAAATAAACAGTGATGGATCATGGAGCGTTAATCAAGAATGTGAGTTTGCGGATGCCTCTCAACTATTTGATCTGTCGATTGAATTTTTTTTCGCACTTTAGTCTATTCAATGGCTCAAGCATCTAAAGGCGTTCTTCCGCGCGATGTAGGTGGACCATGGGGTAAACGCATCGGTGTCTCTGTCCAAGGCTCTATGAGCTGGGGCCTCATCGTCGGTGCATACGAAACCGGACGTGTCAACCCCTCGGATTGGAACCGTTACTCCCTCGTTGTATTGAACTGGTGCGAACCTTGACCTCCTTAATTCTCCCAATGTCTAACTTAGATGTCTAGGGCGGATAATACCAATGGCGCATGGAATCCGCAGCCCATCAAAACAACAATCGAATTCCGCGGAATGCAGGTAAGCTATTCCCGACATTGACTCCGAACGTTTCGGTGTTCATCTAAACATGTACTAGGCGACATATACCTTCCCAGTTGGTGTCACCACGCTCTGGTGGTACGCACCAGCGAATGGTGTGACCGCTGAGGTCTCGTTCAATACTAGCACCGCGGAAGACATCTATAACCAGCAGGCATTCCCGGGAGGAAGCTACGGTCCAGTTGAAGATACCGGTTATGTGCGATTCAAGAGGGAGCACTAATGAAGTTGTCACTTCGCTTAACGTCTTTTTACGATCTATACCCCCATTTCTATTTATTCAATGGTTTCTATACGGTGTCGATTTCTTACCATAGGGTTGAGCTTAGCACGGGTCACGAAGAATTTATGTCCAAAGGAATTATGTAATTATAGGCATTTAAGATCTATGAATGATTGCATTCACAAGAATACTTATGCGAAGCAAACATAAACGGGGAAACGGCACGAGAAATGAAGAGGCATACGAGAGACGAAACCAGTAATATGGAAAGCAAACCCGACCAGTCGACTTAGGATCGGAGAGAGGGGAAAGTGAATCTAAAGGAGCGCCTCCATCCGTCATTTGAACGAGGGCGGACTACAATGCGAGTATAAGACACATAATTACAGTCGAGGATATCGAAACTTACATGGAAGGATGCCTAATTCCGTCTTGACCTTCACGATTTCGCTTTCCACACCAGCAATTTTCTCCTGAACCGAGATCATCTCCCGATCCAATCGACCGACTTCTTCATCGAGCTGGTCGATGAGGCGCTCACGGCTGGCAACAATGGTGGCTTGCCGCTCGCGCATTGTTACGACATGGTTTATACGCGATTCTGCGAGCTTCATAGTGACCGCAAGTTCGTTTAGAGAGCGCTCGACTTGCGCGGCGGGCACTTCCTCTGCTGTTGTGACGGCGGTACTGCCGATGTCCGTCAGGGGCGAGGACGGCACGACAACCTCAAAGGATTCGCGGACGAAGATGGGCGCCTGGAAGTGGTTCTGCTTGCGAATACGCATCGTGTGTGGGTTGACGGACAAGGCAGAAGGTGGAATTTCGTATGGAGTATGTTTTGGGAAGAAGTCGAGAGGAAGATTTTCGCAGGACATGTATCTGTAACTGTAGGTGTGGTCGCCCGCAGATAGTGGGGGGAAGAGGTTGGGGAGCGTGCAGTTGGTAGTACCAGACAGTTTATTACGGAACATAAGATGAAGATAAGAGTGGCTGGCAGACTCAGTTCTGTCCCTTATCGTGTCGTTTCAAACTGTCGTCACTGAGGAGCTGCCAGGTCAGCCAGCGTTATCAGTCCTCGACGTGAATAAAAGATTAGCTTCCAGTGGAGAATTCGCTAGGCACTCGCATTGAATCCCCAATTTCCCCTCTCTTCTGTTCTTTCCATCTTCTGATGACAGAGTCTCGTACCAGCTTTACATTTCGTGTCGCCCTCGAGGAAATTAAGGGGCTGGCTTGCCAGCTGAAGGAGATCACGAGCAAAGCACAGACGCTTGGCAAGCTTCTCGACAGGAAGCAGGTCATTGCTGACAAGAAGGGCAAGCAGCTTCGTGCGTTGACAAAGAGGCTTAACGACAAGGAGAAAGTCCTCGAGAAGCTTCAAAAGAAAGCCGAAGCTCGTAAGTCGCACTCGTATTTTTGAAAAATAATGATTCTCCCAGCTTACAATCGGCAATTTGCTCCACAGAAGCCAAGAAGATCGGAAAGTTGAGGGCTGCAACAGCCTCATGCGAGGAAGTCAACACGACATTTGTGAGTTGCAGACCGTCTAGCAGTATGAACATGAGCAGAGGCTGACAGGTTTTTTGCAGGCGACTGAAGACTTGTCGCTCTCAATTTCGTTTGCCAGTCCGACTAGTCGAAAGAGAAAGCGTTTTGCCGGAATTTGGGACGACCAAGACCTCTCGGAGATTCCCAGAGCCGACAAGAAGGCTCGCGTTGAACCCGATGGCGAGGAGTGTAAAGAGAATATCCCCGAGAGCCAGAGCCACAACAGCAGTGTCCACGCTTGATACATCCTCCATCCCTCAAATTCCTTCCCTGAGCTACAACACCATTTTAATCCTCCCCCTTGTCTTGCTTTATCGTTCTCGTACTTCGGACAAAGTTTTCTTTTAATCCCTAATCTTTTGTGCCCGTTCGTTCTTCGCTTTGTCTTTGATGTCGTAGTTGTGTCCAAGCTTTATTGATTTGATGTTTTGCCTAGACGCATTGCGTTTGAAGTACAGAGTGAGAGCTGTTCTTAATGTATTTGTATGAGACGAAGATGATAGCAGACTTCAAGACGGTTCGGTTTGAGATTTTGAGTAGAGTCCTTGAAGGCAAATAAAGGCAAATACTAGTAACACGTCAACGCCGTGCGCGGCACGCCCGCGAGGTTTCATCGACTCTGTCGACACTGATCGTATGGACACAGAGGCTCTCAGACGTATAGCATGGCAGCTATCAGACGACAAGACCACCTTGTCTACGTTGTGCTCAGTCTGTAAAGCATTCAATGCAGCGTTCTCCCCTGAGCTGTATAGAAAACTTACTATCTCGTCTGTATTCGACATTCGCGACGTTGATAGGGAAAACGAAGCAATTGTAAGTTCAATATTCGCACTACTGCTTTACCGCATCTCAGATGTATTCAAGACATTTTATGACAAAGTTACCTCCTCTTGTTTGCCGCGAAATGCACCTCATGTGCAAGAATTC
The DNA here is from genome assembly GCA_910574455.1 of Trichaptum fuscoviolaceum. Taxonomy (NCBI): domain Eukaryota; kingdom Fungi; phylum Basidiomycota; class Agaricomycetes; order Hymenochaetales; family Trichaptaceae; genus Trichaptum; species Trichaptum fuscoviolaceum. The sequence goes on along the minus strand of CAJSYZ010000009.1, from coordinate 3,191,877 downwards.
GAAGTTGTCGGTTTGTTCATAATACAATCTACCTAGCGCATTCGAGCTTAGTCGTGCTTGGCCTACTCGACAGGTAGTATGATGAATACTGGGTGGAAGGAAATGGCTCAACAGACTGCACATCTTCTGGAGAAAATTATTATGAGATATACAAATCTCCGAGCACTCAGCTGGCGTCCTCTCGTCAGTGACCTCGCATTGACTCACTCTGTCATTGGTCTTCTTCCCAAAATTCTCGGTCTTACTAGCCTTCATTTGAAGGTGAACACCGGGGAGATGCCTTGCTCCATACCGCCTCCGGAGCTCAAAGAGCTACGACATTTGACATTAGCAAGTCCCAGTCCCAGAGTCCTTCTGAACCTGCCCGAAGCGTTGAAGCAGCTTGATCGACAACTGCTGACATTGCGCCTGGAGGTGCGAGAAGTAAAAAAATTGTATGCTGGAGGTGGGCTGACTACGATGATCAGGATGACTGTGGCTCAGTCACTCCTGGTATACTCGCATCGTTATCGCCTGTTTCACAGGGACTACACCATTTTTCTATTGGCATAGCTTATGCATTGAAATACGATGACATTTTCGCGTTCATATCAAATCTTCCTCGAGTCCAGACACTAGAGATATTCCACTTCCCAGTAAGTTGCTTGTACCAACTCCGATCTTCATACCTTGATTCATACATTTCAGCAATTAACGAATCCTAAGAAACTTCCGAAGATCATGTCTCTACGGCGTCTCAAAATTACGCACGCATATATTTCAAGCAAACAATACACTCTGAATATGTGTAAATGGATCAGACGTCTCGTCTCGCATTCACCACTTGATTGCCTGGAAATCATCTGCGATGATAGGGACGAAAATCACCGTGGCCCACATATTAGCTATGACGGCTTCATAGATCATCTTGTATCGAGACACTCAAATACACTACGCGTACTGCTGATGAGAGATGCTTTCGTTGGAACTCGTAAACTGAAGCTGTTGACGGACACGTGCAGGAGCCTTGAGGTGATCTCAGTTTCAGCACGGAAAAATGCCTACGTATGTCTAAGCCCTTCCTTATACCTATTCTCAGATAGACGACTTATACTTCGGACATACATAGATGCAGTTGAGTTCAGGAGACTTACTCCAACACACGAAGAACATTCGTGCATTTCATCTCAGCATTGTAAATCGGCAGCAGAGAAAGCTAGGTATTCCCAGTGATCTAGCCAGGTGTATCATGAACAACGAGACAAACAAATCCCTGAGAATCCTTGGTATCAATCGCAAAGTATGGGAGGTCAGTTCTTCCACTCGCATGTGCTTGTGATGGGAGATATTGACTGAGAAAACCAGGGCTTCTGGACCCTAACATTTGACGAATCACAGCCTCGTATGCACTTCAATTCGAGGGAGACCACAGAAGACGTACTGACGCAGTATGCTGGCTACTGATGTATGCGTGTAACACTACTTGCTTAGTCCAAGCGTGGGGGCCCTGAAGAGGGGGGGTGGGTTAATTTGGATATATTACTTTATGCTGTCAATGAGGGATACTCTGATAACCTGCTTCATGGTTGATATATCCTTGTACCATTTCTGTTACATGGGCCTGAAACGATTGAGTACAAGTGAAGAAAGGGAACAAGGAATGTAGAAATTATTTGCGCCTGTTTATGTGTCCGAGTCTTGGGAGGGATATTTCCACGTGTCCGTGGGTGTGTTGACTAACCCGAACTTACCCTCAAACGACGACCGTGCCCACTCCGCCACCAATAGCCGTCGGCACTATTCCTTGCGCCCACCGCACGTCGAGCTCGCTCAACGGTACGCTCTTAAAATTATCAAAATTCCGAAGAAAAGGTTTGGCCTGAGATGACACGTCGCTTACTTTTCAGATCGATTTTTCGTTTTGTCGACGATCTGGACGGATAGACCGCGTTGCACAGTGATTATTTTTTGACTTCTGAGGTGGCCTGCTACCTGGTGAGACAGTTCAGCCCTTGTTGTGTTACCCTCACTGCCCACTGCTCATCACATATTTATGCAAAAGTAGACAGGCTCTTTCCGCCCACGATTCATTCGTTTGAGCATCCTCTTCATTTCAACCCGGTCGTCTAACGAACGTCCACACGACCCATAAGGAGCCAATCCAAACCCACCATTTCCGGTTGAACTTGCTTTCTCACTACACCTCACAATGCCACCAAAGGGATCAGGAGGGAAGTCCAAGTCCTCTGAGGCGCCGAAAGAGGGGGCGCAGGGAGTGAGCAGCACCAAGCCGACTAATACATCGCGCAGTTCGCAGGCAGGGCTTCAGGTGAGTCAATTTCTTAATAAACCCCTATTGTTCGAGTCTGACTCAGTGTCGTTGTTTTTCCGCCTCGCAGTTCCCCGTCGGTCGTGTCCATCGTTATCTAAAACAACGCACTCAGCACAACGTCCGGATCGGTGCGAAGGCTGCTGTGTATACGACTGCCATACTTGAGTATCTGACGGCTGAGGTTCTTGAGCTAGCTGGTGCGTCTTCTGCAACCTTGTCAGTCCTAGAGGACTGTCTGCTAACTAATGCCCTCTCGCGCTGTTGCCTTTACTCCGTGACGCTTCGCTCTGCAGGTAACGCCTCGAAGGATATGCGCGTGAAGCGTATCACACCGCGCCACCTGCAGCTTGCGATAAGGGGCGACGAGGAACTCGACATGCTCGTTCGTGCGACGATCGCAGGCGGTGGTGTCCTGCCATTCATCCACAAGCATCTTACCATGAGCGTAAAAAAGAACAAGCCAGAGGGCGCCCCTTAAAACCTCTCCGTGTCCTTTCGCTGCTATTGCACAGCGGTGTGCTGACCTTTCACTTTCTCCTTTTTCTCTCTTCCTTACTTTTTGATATTCTCGTTTTTCTGACGTGTGTTTACTGGGAGGAGTGGTATTACTCACTCAGGGCCAGCATAGAGTCTCGGGATGAGAAGGAGGCGCTAATATTATATCCATAATCATAACATCCGTATCCAAATTCCGGCTCTTCATGAGTTCGCGTTCTCTTCCTGTCCTTCCTGTTGTTGAACTGTTTGTTATATAGGTCGTAGCCATAGTCCCTCCTCTATGTATGTCTCACCCGACTAATAGCGATACACCCATCTCATTGTATCATAATCAAAAGCTTTGCTACTGAGCGGAATTGACATGAGCTCGTTGCAAAGCTACTGTTTGAACTGACTATAAATACACGCAGGCACAGTCTCAAATATAATAAAACGACAGCAAGACGACCGATGGTTCTGGTATCAAAATGAAACAACAATGACATTAGGGTTTAGAAAAAAGGGGGATCATAAGGTCACTGAAAATAAATCTATAGAATCAAAGGCAAACCCAGAAGGAATCGGAGATCCTTGTGCGGAAAATCAGAACAGAATGAGGCTGGATAAGCGAGGACAAGACATATAGTCAAAAAAGAGGGTCAAAAGAGGTGAGAACATGGCTACTGGAGGGGGGTAACAGCGCGAACAAGCTAATGTCGAGTCAAGATAGAATCTAGGTCTTCCATATATATGTTCCGAAGAGATGTCAACATGAATTTTTGCGCTGTACACTGCTTGTCCACCTCTGCCTATGAAAAAAGGGAAGACAATCGATAGCGCGATCACTTGCGGAAGCGGCGCCAGAAAGGCTTGCGAGTGGTCTCCGTCATCGGATACGAGCTCGCGTTCGCCATGCGGGCACGGCGCCGGCCGAAGCAAACGGTGCACCCAGCGAGGATGAGCAGAATGAAGGACACGAAAGTCAGCCAGAAACCTAACGCATTGAGAACATTAAGTCATTATTGCCTTTCCCTTGAATGCATGAGTGTTAAAGGGATAGCATACCAGGACCAGTGATAGTCTTCGCGCTCACGCCAGCGAGGTGGTCTGAGATCTCATGACGGACAAACGCTAGAAGTGCGACATCAACGAAGAAGGCGATGAGCGTAATGAGGGCCGCGAGGAAGGCGAGGAGAGAGGCAACGAGTGTCAGGACAACGTGCTGGGAGAAGGAGAATATCAACGCGAGGAAGGTGACCGCCGCGGCTACAGCACAAAGAAAGGACGCGTCAATAATCTATGAATGCACTCATTGAAGAAAAAATCTGACTTACCAACGGGATGAATTGCAAGACCGCGCGTCCAGCTGGCACCGATGTTAACAACTCCGCCATTATTGGGCGCTTGGAGCATGACAGTGTATGCATGGCCTGATTGTGTATAATCCCCATCCAAATTTGCCCGAGACGAAAGGAGTGAGATTGATACGATTACCAACGGTCAATGCGGATGTAAGGGGAGGGAACAAAGCGTTTCTTAATCAGTAACCATTCAGGATCGTTTCGTGAATATATCAAAGAAAGAAGCTTGGATAGAGTTTGAATTGCGATGGTATGGGCGCGCGTCTTCGGGAGCGCCGCTTGCGGAAATAATGAATCGTCTCAAATCAGCGCATCAAGAGAAGAAGATTGGATTGATTTGTGTGGGTATGGGATTGCGGTTGTTATGTTGTCCGCATTGGGAGTGGCGTGAACAATCGACGCGCGATGGCAGATCAGGGATGGGAGGGAGAACATAACGGATAACTGGCACTCACCCTTCGTTGAGCATGTACGCGTCGCACTGTTTGCGCTGTCCACACAGAATGACCTGGACAAGATAAGCTCCCAACCCTCACACATGTCGAACATGTGGCTCACCAGATACCGAACTGAAAAGAATGTCGTGTCAACAATGTCAGGAATCCCGACCAGGCATGAAAGAACATACACGAAGCTGGTTGATCGCATCGGAGTCCTGTGTGCTCAAGGAGTTTCCGTTGAAGTGGACGCGGACAAAGTCGAGTCCGGTGAGGAAAGGAAGCGAGATGGACACAAGAACGAGAAGGACCAGTGCGGCGGTGAGGAAAAAGATGCCTGGAATGCAGAATGCGCGAGACATGGCTGGCTAGAACTTGGTTTCGTCGCTGTTGTCGGTGGTGAGCTCGTTGTTGACGGCGACGAGGAGGTCGTGCACGTTAAACGGAGGAGAAGAAGGGGAAAGCGAGGCGCTAAAGAAGGACTGACGGTCGGACGATTGCTTTTTAGTTTTTGTGGTGGTGGTACCTGTTTAGTCTGCACGTCACGCTAACAAGACGCGGTCATTCTCCCACGTGGAAAACACCACTCTTCGGCACCGTCCCGAAGCGAGAGGCTGTGCTGCTCTGTTTGTACGTGCTTGCGTGTGAACTCCATGATCTGCGCATCCGAGCACTGGCGCCGTGCTCGTTCAACATCAACCATATTCATGGTCTCGGTAATTTTTTTCTTCAAACCTCAGCATCTCGGAGAATAATTGATAGGTTGACAGGTATCTTGCATGAGACGGTGGCTACCAGAACAAATTCGGATGAACTGTTATTCGATTCCGACTCCATCTCTTCGGCTCATGTACAAATTTAGTCTGTTCTTTTTGAAATGAACGGTCAAATCTGCCTGTCTTTTGCTCGTATCTTCATTGCTTGCGCACAACTGCTTGAAAGTGTGGGTAAACCCCTCTGCATAAAATAGCAATACTCGGATGGGACCTCTCCCGTGCTATGTACTCAGGCGACAATTATCTGATATTGTCTCTGAAGCTCAAATCACTATACGTCGATTGATGTCTAGGTCTCTGGCTAAAGAGGCCACGACTTTCAGGCATTGTAATCAAGAGCTCAATGCTACAAACAAGAGTAATAATCCGGTATTCCTCCTTGCCGGACATCTATGCCTTTTGGCGCTTAACCTTCCAGCGTAGGATACGGACGAAGGATGGCGAGTACGGAATCTAAACATGTGGCCACCGCACTACCATCTTAGTCTGGCTTTGCATCGCAAATCTATCAATCAACAGGGTATCGTGCATTTTTGTTCCCATAGTGAGTTATGAAGTAGCTTATTCTATTATCACCTCCCTTCGTCAGGTTGACTATAAAGAGATTTGGGCTGTCAGAAGTGCTGGACCTCCCGCAATAACCTACGAGGATGAACGGATGCCAAGTACTGGTCAAGTCGACGCAATAATACTCACAACCGCCACGAAGTGAGAATCTTGCGGGTGCCTGATTCCTATCGCCAGCCTTCGTCCTGACGATCCCACTATCACAGTATACAGTTTGCTGGCATATTCTGTGGTACGTCATTTCCTGCCTTGCTTTATGTCAGGATATTGGGTTTTACCCGTTATCTTAAATGAGTAGTAAGCCATGACCGCGGCATCGCGGCACATAGCATTTAGTCACGCGTTGTGACGGTTAATAGTTTAAGATAGATAACTACTTTACTCTTGGCATAGATAAGAGGGGGCTCGTATTTTGTATAAATAGGTAGTTATTTTAGCACTAATACAGCCGGTGGTTTTCTACCTGTAGTTACGCATTTAACAGGTTATGAGCCTTGAGCTCTAACTACACTGCAAGTCACAACTTACTGCTTTTGGGTAACACCCTTGCTTCGTCATGTCAGACACGGAGTCCAATTCCGGACGCGCGCGCATGCCCCTTTTGCGCTCGGGGAATTACTTCGAATGGGCCATGAGAATGGAAGCCTTACTTACCCGGAAGGAGCTGTGGGAAGTTGTCGCACCACCCAAAGAAGCCGTGGGAACGCCAGTGCCAGTGAAGCCCGAGGGAGGAGCCGAAGCTAGTTCGACGACGGCAACCTCGGCGGAAACGAAGCGCTCGGAGAAGAAGATGGCCTATGCCCGGTCCCTGATGATTGACTATGCCGACATGACGCAGTTGGCATATATGCATAGTGAGGACCCTCGTGAGATCTGGATCCTACTTCGGAAGGTCCATCGCTCTGTTGGCTTGGCGACCGTGATGTCCCTGAAGCGGAAGTTTATTAATGGTCAGAAGAAGCCGGATCAGTCCATGGAGAACTGGATTGGGAAGATTAAGGCTCTACAGTGGGAACTTGGACAGCTCGGCAACACAATTGATGACAAGGATGTCATCATCGCTTTGACTAACGGTCTCGGAAGCGAATACGACACATTTGTGCAGACCCTGGATTCGACCCCTGGTGACGAGTTGACCCTTGATTTCGTCATTAAGCGGTTAATTAACGAGGAGTCTCGGCGCGGAGACCGACCTACCGAATCAGGAAGCGGTGATATTGCATTGGCTTCGAGTGCCAAGGGTCTCTGTTGGGTGTGTGGGAAGGCAGGCCATCAGAAGGCCGGGTGCCCGGACTACAAGGCAAGGAAGAAGGAAGGCGAGGACAAGCCGAAGAAGACCCCGGAGGAGTCGGCACACTTTGCCATCGCGATTTGAGTTTTCCCGGATTGGGAAGTGGGCCAGGTCTTGGACCCTGGATGAAGAAGGGTGCCGGTTTAGGCACGGTCGAAGTCGAAGGAAGGTGCCGGTGTGGCACAAGCAGTTGATTACCCGGTTTAAGGGGGAGTTACTTTTTTCAGGACGCTTTTTTGCCGGTTTTGGCATTTGGACCTTTTCTATTTCTCGCGGTCTGGCTTAAGGGGGAGTGTCAGGATATTGGGTTTTACCCGTTATCTTAAATGAGTAGTAAGCCATGACCGCGGCATCGCGGCACATAGCATTTAGTCACGCGTTGTGACGGTTAATAGTTTAAGATAGATAACTACTTTACTCTTGGCATAGATAAGAGGGGGCTCGTATTTTGTATAAATAGGTAGTTATTTTAGCACTAATACAGCCGGTGGTTTTCTACCTGTAGTTACGCATTTAACACTTTACTCTTCCGTGGCTCATGCTTCCTTCCCCTCTTTCCATAGACATACGATTCCGTTAGTCCAAATTCATTATTCATTACAATCGGATAGTCGAAGATAGATTTGCCTATTGGAGTAAAATACATTGCAACAGAGATGAGAATACAAACAGTGCAGACGAACAGTAAGAAGATGTGATTCAGGGATTTAAAAATGTCTCTATCCTTGCGCAAGTTCAAGAGTTTCCGAATCAGCGCTGCCCTGCTTTTGCTGTTCAGATGCAAGTCTTAGCCTAAGATACAGAAGAGATTTAGGACACAAAACGCCACAGATATAGATCACGAGGATCAAAGCTCACTTATTTCGCGCATTCAGCACCCGCATCGTCCGTTCGCGTTCCAGCTCTGTCATTTTATCCCAGTTCGTAATTCTTGACAAAGTCTGTTAAACGGCGAATTAAGTTTCCTACGTGACACAAGAAAGCGAAGGTACTCACTCCATTGCTGTTAACAACCATCGGTCCTAGCTTATCGAATCTGAGCGATGATAAAGTCTCTGAGTTGAGCTGTAACTTCTGCACGTCGGTGTCGTTTGGATCTGGCGCTGGAAGCGCGAGGGGGGCTGAATGGGATTCTTCAGCAGACATTTGCAAAGTGATGTGTACGAGGAGTTCAATGATCTGTGGCGAGGTCAACAAGTGGAAAGCCGACTCGGACACTTATATTGACAGAGATGCAAATCGGGAAAGCTCTAGAAACTGTACCCTAGTAGTATACAGATGTGGGAAAATATCACTTTTCCAGGACTCATTAGCATAAACTGACGATTAGATACATCAGAAGTCTCTTGCAGGCGTAAAGGTCGTGAATATTCTAAGGGCATCGTAAGAAGCTCATGAGGCCTTAAATTTACCTATCCGCTCTCCAGCTCTGACAAGTGTTTCTAGACCATTCTCCGAGCTCTTCAGCAAGTCTGCATCCCACTCCACTCCCGCAGGGAACACACACACAACCGTCGAACCCCCATACTGAAAGTATCCCAGTCCATCTCCTTTCTCAATACGTTCGCCGGGGCTTTTGTCCCATCCAATACTCCCCACCAGGAGAGCACCGATCGCCACGACCGCCACTGGCACAATCCCACTCTTCTCCCCATTCACGGGACCTTCCCCGCGCAGCTCAAGCACGCTTCGCGTATTCCCGGTCAAGACATCGAGCTTCTCGTTGACTGCTTGCGGGTTGACAGTATAATACTCCCCCGGAAGGTGTTGGATAGTCTGCAGGGTGCCTGAGACCGGGGCGTGGAAGCGATGGTAGTCTTGAGGAGCGAGTCGGAATATCGCTAGTGCTGGTTTGTGGCCAATAGCTTTGGCGAGATTGGTGTTGCGAAGGAGGTTTGTAAGTGTGAAGTGTCGACCTTTGACCCTATTGTATGTTATAATGAGACACAACGCAAGTGATCAATGGAACTGACCATATTTTTCTCGCGGAGGCCCACGAAGGCCAGACTGTTAGCCGGCAATCCGCTGCAGAGACAATGATCGATGGGTCATTCGAATATGCACATGGACGGGCCAAAGGGAGGAGTTTCCGACTGAAAAAGGAGTTGAAAGTCTACGGCAATAAGCTATTTTCTCTTGAGTTGGAACAAAGAAAATACCTTGTACGCCAACAGGTCTGGCTGAGCAAGCTCAGATAGATCGATATTGTACGTTTCAACAAATGACGCTATCTGAGCACGAACGACGTCCGGGTTTGTCGAATCATAAATGCTGCCTTCTGGTAAAGAGGAAGCTCTAATAATTATCAACTTTTCGTATGAGAAAGCCTACTCACGTCTTATCGACTCCGACTTCAGTAGATGCCGAATTACATTCCACCGCAGGAGACGAACCTGCCAAGCGTTTAGTGGCAGTCGAATTGAAAACAGCATATTCAGATACCTGCAAGGAACCATAGAATAGCAAATGCATTCCAATGCGTGCGTAAAGCGGCATGGTCTCAAAAGTTTTCTCTCCCGTTGATCGCATAACCACATAGTTGCCTGTCAACCCAATTAAGCTCAGCAATTCCCGAGGCATACAGAACATGAGACCGAACCTAGATGCTCCTTCGCAAACAACTTCACAAAGAATTAGCTAGGAGCTCCGATAACACCATGAAAGTGACTTACTCGATCCAATGAGTCACCTCCCACCAAATGTCCTAGCCAACTATTGTTCGACGCGAGAGCTAGACTTGTTTCGCCTACGAGTACGCTTGACGGAACGCCCGAACGCGTGACAACGAGATGTAATGACTCCTCAAGCTGGCGGTGTTGGCGGAAAGCGTTTGGATGTAGGAGGGAAGCAAGCGTGTCTCGCGTGCTCGATGGTAAATGGAGGGTGGGGGACGATGAAGTATCGGCATTATTGATTGTCTTCTCGTTCAACGGAGCACTACTGTCTTCTCTCTGTCCCGGAGAGGCAGACGCCAAGACGCCTGAAGTTGACATTTTGCGCTCGAAGACTCTGGAAGTCTTTTATACTCTCAGCGCAACGAACGGTCACCAGCCGGGGGAGATACAGAGTTGCGCAGACGTGCGCCAAGCAGCGCCTGGTCCATAGAGCTTCATGAAGATCGTTCAATATATATGCCGACGTCAGGTTCAAGATAGGGGCTCATCATGGTAACTTTAGCTAGGGCATTCCTATTCCAATCCCAATATTTCTTCGAAAGGCGTGTAATAAAACGAGGCCACTTGAACGGTTTTGGATTGGTGGGATGATCATCCTGAGACGATGAAGAGCTGGAAGATAGGAGCCCGTGTGGAATGTAGCCTGGACATGGTGGTCGTGAGGGAAGGTGCAAAGCGCCAGACAGCGCCTACGTACAAACAATTCATTCGCCTTAATACATTTTCAATTGGATTGGAAAGTCGTATAGACTCATAGAACACCGACATTGTAGAGGCCACCCAGTGAGTTCCCTGCACGAGCGAGATCTTAACGCCCTTGCGTAATATATATATATGAAAACTTGGTTTGGAAATCATTGCTTGGAGTTGACGACATTCTCGCCCTCTGATGTTCCAAAGAAAATCTATTTGGCACTGCGCATCCACGCCATTTTACATCCTCATCTAGCCACCTGCATCCACCGCGTCTCCTCGGTATCTAGTGATGATGCTCCACCTTCGGGATGTCCTGCTCTAAGAATGCCAAAAACTCCTTCGCGCCCGAGCCGGTGTCATCTGCGACATTCGTGGTCGTCGGCGCCGCAGCGGTGGCAAGAGTGGGCTCCAGTGCGTCATACGCGGCGAGATCGGAGGCAAGGTCGGTGGGAGCAGAGGGTGGTTGAGGTGCAGAGGGGGCAGCGAAGGCCTTCACAACACCGACGTGTGCATCCTTCGCCTGTCAATGGGGTAAAACGTGTGGATGTTAGCGACAAGAACGCAACGAAACTCATAAGACAGTGCATACCGGTGGAGGAGCCTTGTATGCCTTCAGTTCTGACAAGTACAAGTCCTGCACAATATCTAGATTTCCATCAGAATGAGATTATGGATGACTTGGTAAAGGTATGAACCTTTGCGAGAGACAGGTGAGCTAGAGATGCATCGTCTCTGGCTTAGCCGCGCCTACCACCGAAAAACACCATAAATTAGCTCATTATTAAGAGTTGAAGGTCAATTCTACTCGCCAGGCGCGCCGAGCTCCTAAGGATGGCCGACATGTCTTCGTCGTCGTCGTTGTCGATGTACAACTTATTAGGTCTGAAGAGTGACAACTTCGGTATCCTTTGTGACAAGAGCTGACATAATGTCTGTCACATCCGGTTCTCTCCGGCGTCGACGCGTCACGCCAACGGAAACTCGCCTGAGCTCGACGCACCCAACGAGCACCAGTTTATCTCATCCTACCACCACCACCATCACCATGCTTGCTATCCGTTCTTTGCGCCGCGTGCCCGCCCTGTCGGCGAGGATGACCAGGCTCTACTCCGAAGGCGATGTTGCGCGGTCAAGGGAGTTCAGGTGAGCGATAAAGTGAGGTAGATATGGAACAAATGCTGACGGAACTTTTTGCGACTTGTAGCCAGAAGGAGAAGGCCCATGAAAGTATGTTTTAATCAAAACTCAAGTAAAGATGTCGAGCGCTCACCTGACTCACTTCAGACCAATACATTAAGCAGCACGAGGCCCAGCAGCTGCAGAAGCTTCGTGAGGAGGTATTTTAGTTCACCGTATATGTGGAGGTGTTGAAGCTCACTGGCTACTTTAGATTGCGAAGAAAAAGCAGGAACTTGTATGTCTGCACTACACTCTGCTACCCTCAAGTTGTTGACCCATTCACACAGGAAGCACTCGAGAAGGAGCACGCTACCATCGAGAAGTCGAAGTAAGGAATCCTGGCTCGTGGAGTAAGCACTTGTGAATCAACCTCGGTCATGAGCGTGTTGCTAACTTATAATCTACCGATTTCTTAGCTAACTTTGCATAGCCTTTGCTTCTCATATCCTACATGCTAAGATGCTCTATACATCTTGTATCGGTAGTGAAACTCGAAACGATTGCAGAACATAATCAATTGCAGTTTTATCCATCCCACTAAGCTCAACCGATAGGCGTGGAAAGGTTGTTCTGTCATAACTACCAGGAATCCTACCAGGCCTTCATAGTATGCAACAGGTCATGCATCAACGATGATTCTATCATCTGCTTTTAGTCTATGTTAAGGTATTTCTCAAATATTATACAGTTGCTTCATCATTACTTTACAATTGGGCCAAGACCGTGTTGGATGTTTCACCTTCTTTCTACTTGTCGCTCACAGCATTTGAAGAGACTCATCATACTGTCGCAAGACGCTGGATCATTTTCAAATGCTTATCACTTCTGGGCACGATGCTGCACCTGAATGGCTTGGGTGGGCTGAGATGTTGTCAGCAACAAGGCGTTATTCATACTGTTCCCCTCGCCTACCTCGTAACACCTGACTGAAACACCGCTTCCGGGTACACTTTCTTCGACGTGACAGGCTCGATGTAAGGACCGACATCATATACAGCCAGGAAGCAGGCCATCATTAGCCAGAGGGTCTCTTCGGCGAAGAACCGTCCGGGGCATATCCTACATCAGCATTGAGCTTCTCGTCGGCCATTGAATGGTGAAGGGACAACCGACCTTCTACCGAACCCAAAGATAAGGTTGCTTGGATCATCATCCTTCGTGAATGCTTCCTTCTCAGTACGAGAGTCACGGTGGAAGGTGTTTCGTGCTTTCACTTTATCAAGAAAGCGTTCCGGCGTGAATGATCGTGGATCTGGGAAGTACCTCTCGTCGTTCATCATTTGCCTTGCGAGGACGAGATCAGAGTTGACGACGCACTTACGTCGAAACATGGACGTACCATATATTTGGAATCAGCATCGACCCACCTGGAATACACCAGCTTCCATAATGGTCGGTTTCTATGGAGCGGTGTGGGAAACCTACGCAGTGGAAGTCAATGTCAAAGACACAGTCGAAGGTATCTTACGGCATACCCAAAGGCCCGGTAGGATAGATACTGTGGAATTGGGTTTACCGGTTATGCAAAGTGATAAGTGAATGGGACTGTCAACTTACCGAAAGACTTCTTTCAGTATACAGTCGATGTAGGGCAGCTCTGCTCTTTCATCAAGAGTCGGTAGACGATCCGGTCCTATGACTCTGTCTATCTCTGCCTGCGCTTTCTTGACGCAGCTTGGGTGAAGAACCATCATGAGGAAGAATGTGAGCATCGTGCTTGCAGTCTATGTTAATAAGTGAGAGAAGTAATGGAATGTCTATCTCAACGACTTACAGTGTCAAATCCGCCTATGAAAGAATAATTTACGACAGTAAGGAAAGGCATTCTCTCGATGATAATGCGCAATCAAACTAACCTAAATAAGTTATAGCACCCAACGCCTTGATGTCTTCTTCCAGCTCCGGATTTGGATCCTCAATGTCTTCATAGTCGTCCAGAAGCTTTGAAACGAAGCAAATTTCCGCAGTTCCAGAAGCCTGCGCCAATTGAGTTGTAGTAGAGGATTTAGGAGACTCATGGTTCAACGCACCCTCTTAGCCTTCAGTTCGTTGAGAGGTGCTGACATCACTTCTTCGACCAATTCCCGCGCTCGAAGGCAATGTCGCTTGACAGCGACGCCCGGGAACCACATAGGCAGCCAAGTCGGCATGTGGCGTACTGGAACAAAAAGTACAAACGCTTTGTCAGAGTATGAGGGTGAGTCAATGGAGTTATGGACTGACACATTGGAAAGACGTCGATCAAAGTGCCACCTGTGGCCCCTGCTCCTGAGGTCATGGCAGAAGCTTGTTCCAAAACCTCAATGAAAGGGTCATTAGCGGGAAGCATGGTGTACCCATACGTAGCCCTGACGATGATGCTGGCTGACAACCTAGCACAGGTCGGGATCAGTGCGGTCGTAACTTAACTGTAGATAGCTATAGTATCAGATCGAACTTACCTATTTATTGAGTTCGCAAAATTATCCGGGTCGTCGAGAAGCTCTCGCAGGAACGCGCGTACTCGTGCTTGCTGTACGGGCCTGAACATCTGCACAGCCTGGGCACCGAAGTATCGTTGCATGAGTCGACGCTGCCTCCGCCAGCGGTCACCGTACGGAAGGAAGGATAACGAAGCAGACCAGCCCATACTTGTCCACTGTTAGCACGAAACACATTCGCAGGATGATAAATGAGATGTATCCTTACAGGTCGCCTATGACAGGCATACGTGGCCGATCCGAGAAGTTGGCACTTCTCTTCTCGAAGAGGTTTCGTGCACATTCCGCAGAGTTTAATATGAACATAGGGCGTCCTAAAACATGGACGTAGACAATGTCGCCTATACAATAAAGTCAGAGAAGATGAATGTGAAGTGGGCAGACAGGACCACCCCAACTCACCAAATGCTTTCTTCCAAGCAGAGAATGTTTCCCATGGATACTGCTGGGGAATACGTCTTGCGTGGCCAATGATAGGGTCACTTGGTGGGCTAGGTGGGAAGCGAGTTGAATCATTCAAGTGAGCTCGAAGTCTAAAGGCGATGGCGACAACGCCAAGAGTAACGGCGACACCCAAGGCTATGAGGGAAGCTGACAGCATGAGGAAGAGTTAAAGTAGAGTAAATGGCAGTATCTTTGCTGGTTTTTATACAGCAAGTCAGATGACGCCGGTGGAGAGGCCCGCTGGTATACGCAGCCAAATGGCAAACTTGATCTGCGACATTTGAAAGCGTATGTTCAGAAGTGGATACCCCAATGATTCAATCATTGACCTTTTTGTCTTTGATTGAGGCGCCCGTTCGCAACC
Source organism: Trichaptum fuscoviolaceum (assembly GCA_910574455.1). NCBI lineage: Eukaryota > Fungi > Basidiomycota > Agaricomycetes > Hymenochaetales > Trichaptaceae > Trichaptum > Trichaptum fuscoviolaceum. The sequence continues at coordinate 3,176,819 of CAJSYZ010000009.1, read as the reverse complement.
GAGGGATTCAATGACTGGCCAAAGCACCGCCATTTCCGAATGAGATTCAGGCGCTAATCTTACACCCCCAGTTTCAGTAGCGGCAATCCAACGACGTAAGAGGCGTACGCAAAGGCACAAAGAGCTCGACTGCATCCTCAGTTTGAAAGTGGGCTGGATACGGATCGCTGCACTCTTTGGAGAAACTAATGACGAGCTCCATGGCGCCCGGTGAAGGGTGAAGGGCGATGTAAATCAGTTCATCAAACAAAAGCGTTTTTTAGCCTATAGTCAACTTACCTTTCGGTCGTTTCAGGTCGATCACAAAAGATGCAAGTACAGTCAAATTCATCTTTAAGCCCTAGCAAAGAGTACGAGCGCAGTTCTCAGTAGAAGATACGATAAACATTAACATCCTTCAACGGCTTCAATGCCCGCGATCTGAGGACGGGATTAATAACACTATTACAATGCGGCTGACAAGAACTCACTAAGCGCAGACCTGTCGTCTAGAAATCCCAAACACTGCTGACATCTTGGAGTAATCTTGAAGTTGATCAACTAGCGATGGTCAATCAACGGTAATTCTTCGTAGCGTCAAAAAATAAGATATCATCGATCCAAGTGGAGTGTATTGTTTCTTGATAGGTCGAGTTTATTGGCAACTCATCTCCGCCGCAGATCCAGCAAGTTCGCAGATCCAGTTAGCGCTAAAGTCAAAGAGCAAGATTTATGACCGAAGAGAGACTATAATGAGGCAGATTCGATTTCCAGGGAGACTGCCATCATATACCGAAGAACGCGACTGCGAGAGCAGGCAACACTATTAGCATTTAATTCCTTGTTTTTAAAGAAGTTGTTGATCTGATCAGTCTGGATGAAAAATCTAAGCAAATGTGAGGTGATAGACAGATGAGCGAATAAGAAAGAGAGCCTGTCGGTACTTTTGGACCCCGGCACGACTCTTATTTTACGCGATGCCAGTGCCAGTGTGCTTTAACGTTTGCTGACTCAGGTGCCGGTGGGCTGACAAAGCTACTAAATTATAGCGCTTGACACGAATCTCTTCCCACTTGGTTCTTCCTATTTGCATGAGCCATCCTTCATCTGATTATGCTGAGTAAATCTCCAAGGTATCCGAGTTATTAACAACCATCTACTTTTGTTATCGCGGTGCCCCGCGCAGCGCATGTGAAGGAATGTCACCATGCAACAGAGTCATTCAAATTCCAATTGCTTCAGTCCCGGCCTACCATGAATGTGCATACCTTCCCGGTGGACTTGCTTGTCGACATCCCAATGTCGATAATCCGGCAGTTTTCGGAACGGCACCTTTCAGAAATGTTACTCAGCAATGTGGAATCGACATACTCATGCTGAGGTGTTCTCTAGGTTTGCAGGCGAACGATCTGTCAGCACGCACTATAAGACCTCGAGTTCAGGGGTATAAATGCACCCCAGTTGAATTCACTGGGCAACAATTCACCCCCTCGCCCGCTAATTCCCTTACCGAAACGCTTCTATTGCAGCAACGATGTCCAGTGGCCAAAGCGAACGATATGCATCGGAGGTGGTCGACCAGAAGATCCTTGGAGATGCGTTGGAGCTACCGACTTCAAAGCTAGTGGCAAAGTCACGGTTCTTGAAGGCCGCCATGACGGAGCGTCTTGCGTCTTGGGATCAGCATGACGTGACGAAGCGAGGTCTGCCGGATGACAGGCTGGTTCGTTTGTACGAGGCGTGGGGGAAGGGAGGGTTCGGAATCATCTTAAGTATGTTGAACTTTCGACGGGATTTTGTCCGAAATTAACGTAACGCGTTGCAGCCGGTAATGTCATTGTAACCCCCATTGACCTACAGGCGCCCGGAAACATGATCATGTACGAGCCGTATGAGACACCTGAACGTCTAGAAGCATTCTCCCGGATTGCTACGGCTGCAAAGGCTCACGGTTCCTTAGCGATAGTGCAGCTCAGTCATGCAGGTCGTCAAGTTATGGAGGCTATCAATCCACATCCGGTATCCGCCAGCGATGTGCATCTCCCGCCTTCGTTCGGCTACACATTCGGAAAGCCGACCGCGTTGACGAAGGAAGGTATAAAAAATGTTGTAAACAAGGTGGGCCCGATGGGTAGTGTATAGTGCATTTTTGAGCTTAACACTGCTGGCATTTTCTGTAGTTTGCCTATTCAGCCGAGTTCTCCCATCGGGCCGGATTCGATGGCGTCGAATTGCACGGAGCTCACGGATACCTCCTCGCACAGTTCCTCGCCAGCTCATCCAATAAGCGCACAGACGAGTATGGTGGAAACTTGCACAATCGCGCGCGGATCGTGTACGAGATCATCGAGGCTATTCGCGCCCGAGTCAAAGATCCAAAATTCTCTATCGGCATCAAAATTAACTCTGCTGAGTTCCAGAAGGGCGGATTTCAACCTGAGGAGTGCCGCGATGTCTGTGCACACCTAGAGGAGCTTGGTATTGACTTCGTAGAGCTTAGCGGTGGCACGTATGAGGATTTTGGAGTGCAGGTGCGACGTGAGTCGTCCGCCAAGCGCGAAGGTCAGTCTATTTCAATTGTTGTTAACAGGGTAATAATAAACATGCTCACGGACGAATTCTTACACCTTACAGCCTTTTTCTTAGACTTTGCCGACGTAGTCCGTCCTGCGCTCAAGAAGGCGAAGCTCTACGTCACGGGAGGTTTCCGCACGGCTGCGGGGATGATACGTGCCATTGAAAATGGTTCGACAGACGGTATTGGACTCGGACGGCCAGTCTGCGAGGAGCCCGACCTTCCTGCTAAACTCATCTCCGGAAAGGTATCCAGCGCTAGGAACACCTTGATTGATCCAAACGACTTTGGTGTATCGAACGGCGCAGCCGGCGTCCAGATCAACCAGTTGGCCCTTGGCAAGACGCCTTTCAACACAGCCAACCAGAAGAGTGTCGATCGTTACTTGGCCGTGGTAGGAGCATTCATGCAGAAGGTGCAGGAGAACGCGCAGAAGGGTATTATTGAAGCAGGATTTCCGCATATGCCCGACGACCAATAGACTAATTAGAACATCTCTTTGGTGATTGAGCTTTGGTATTAATTATTCTAGATATGTAGCATTAGATCACATTTGACTCATGAAATGAAAGAGAATATCTTATATCGTAGACGCTGACTTCATCGCCTTCTTTCATATATTTCGAGTATCTTTGCACGGCTCTCATGCTTTTGCATCTTTTATGCTCATCTGAAATTCTAAGTTTTGAATATTGCCTGTATTTGTCTTCATCTGATTTTATTTGCCTCGTCCGGCAACTTGCAGAAAAGGTTCGGGTGGCATGAACAAACGTGTCAAGGCCTTGTCCGACGTTCAATAGTAGCAATTTAGGAGCGAGTGCAACCGTTTAGCGAGAATTTTGCGATATGTGCGGTCTAACGTGCGTTGACTCTGTCTTGAGGCTTGAAGTCGTCCTTGTTGTCGTGGTCGATGATGAAGAGACGCGACGCGACTTGACGCTGCCAGCAGCGTGAGACTCCTTTTGTGCCACTGGCAGTGGCGGCTGCAACGCACTTCCTTTATCCTGCAATAACTCTAACTGATAACATAGGTGCAAGAACGTAAAGGATTGGCCTTACAGAGTCCAAGCTCATACTATATACTTTCTAGACAAGCCTTGAAAATACGGGGCTGCGCTATGCCGTTCAATGGTGAGATTCTACCGTCAATCAAGGAATGCATGGTTGCTAATTGCTCGACAGTTGCGAGTATCAAAGATAGAGCCTCACGGGCCAAGGACTCTACAGTCCATAAATTTCAAGATACAAGAGATAGATATACAAGCACCCCGATGGCAAAGACCAAATTTGCAGAAGGGGGTTATGTCCCTGATGCGAGGAGTCCACCTCCACCTCCACCACCAGCGCGTTCAAGTTTTGCTTCAAGCTCGCGAGATTCATACGAGGAAACTCATACACCATCATACGCTGCTCCTCCCTCAGTATCGCTAAATACAAAGCCGAAGATTCCCCATACGCAACGTCAGCAGCATGCTTTTGCAGTTACTAAACCTCCCCCACCGCCTCGAAGAGTCGCCAACTCAGAACCTGATATCGACAAAATAGACTGGGCCAACCTATCCGAAGAGGACCGTAAAGAGTTCTTCAACTGGCTGGATGAGTTCTTCGAGCGATTTCTCACCATGAAAGGCAAGGCTCCAGCTTCGCGCTTCACACCAGATGTCGTTGAGGACCAGGATGAGGAGAAACCAGCACCCCCAACAACTGAAGGCACGGTCTACTCATCCATCTCTCCAGGTCGTGGTCCTCCAGTACGTTTATGTTCTGATGTTGCACTCTGTTGTTCTTGATCATCTGCTCCTATGGCAGTCAGTGGTAAAATCGTGGTCGAAACCGACGATAGAAGCCGATACACCGAAGCCAGGCGAGTTCCCATGCCATTGAACTCTTCCTCTCATCTTATAACGCTTACTAGGCTCTATCGACTTCGAGATGTCATATCCACCGCAGGCCACTCACGGGTGTCTTGCACTCGACCTTGCATACTATTTCCATCCTAGCACTACGTGGGACGACTATTGGTACGCTGAACAAAACCCGGTGCCACCTCCAATTAAAGATAGCATACATCGCATTTGGAAGGGGCAGATGATGTCGATTGGCGACACAAAGACCGTCAACTACGGTGTGTTCTTCTCTGACCTCAGCATATGTTGGTGGTCCGTCAGTTTCTCCATGGCCGATCCTTCGCAAGTGGAGCGGCACGCAGAATACGTCCCGCCGCCTGAGCCGCTGTCCAGAGAGCAACTGGTCGAAGCATCAGAGCTATACGGCGAGACGATTGCCGCTTATGCGGAAAGCTTCCTTAATTCCGGCCAATTCTGTGCGCGCGGCGAGTGCTGGGACCTCGCGAACGAGGGGATCAAATACCTCGAACAATTCGACTACATCCCAAAACCTTTGCAAAGCCTGAATCGCACACATGGGCAACTCTTATTCAAGGGCAAGGCGTTAGGAAAGAACGGACAAGTAGGACAGTGGACCGCAGCGGATGATCAAGTCAGAAGAGGCGATATCATTGAGTGGAGATCTGTCAAGATTGCAACCGTCGGCGCACAATACGGCGCGTATTACATCCTCGGTGATCCCGATCATACGGCCGTTATCACGAAGGACGTCGTCTCTTCACGATCTCCTACGGAAGGCGAAAGCTTCTTGCCGAGCGAATTGGTAGCAATAGAAGTCGTTGAGCAGGGCAGAAATAACATCCCGCCCGAGCCGAAGAGACAGACGTATGACATGGATGCATTTGAGCAGGGAGAGGTTTGGATCTATAGGCCTGTTCCTTTCGAGGTGCTCATGGGTTTCCCGGAGTTGACAGTGACGTCTCCTCGAGGATTTCCGACTCAAATTATTTGTTGAGTTGGGTAACATAACCTTATTATTCATAGGAATGAGTTCTTATTTGCAAGCAACTAGCCTTGCAGACGATTTTTGTACGAAAGACTGTACTTCCAAGTATACATGACAATTGTTTATGTCTTTTGTGCCAACATCCATTATACCTCACGATTTCTACTCAAACGGGTACATATAGATCTTTAAAGTTCCGGATCATCTGTGAGTGCTTCGCACTTCTGGGTATGATGTTGCATCTGAACTCTTTCGGTGTGCTAAGAAAGGATAGATAATGAGATGTAGGCGATCAACAACTAGTATTCACGAGGACTGAGATAGATGACATACGAAGCGAATCCCGAGTGATAGCTGCCGTCGGGTAGAAGCTCCTTACCACTGTCTGGGTCCACAATAGGTCTTATATCGAAGAAGGCTAGCACGTTTGCGACAGTTAACCACACGGTAGCATCAGCAAAGAACCTGCCCGGGCAGATTCTAATTTTAAGCCAGGCATTGTCAGTGGCATACACAGCGCAGTGACAGCATGGCTTAACGAACCTCCTTCCAAATCCAAAGATAATGTCGGTAGGGTCAATAGTGCTCTCTGCAGCTTTACCATTATCGTAATTGAGGTGCCTTTCTGGGGAAAATAGACAGGGATTTGGAAAGTTGGCCTCATCGTTCACCATCTCCCTATCATCAATCGGTCGATCAGTGGCCGAAACACCATAAAAAAGTTCAATAACATACCACATATTAGGAATGACCATTGAACCTGCGGGGATTGTCCACCCATCGTACAGTTCCGCCCGCACAGATTGGTGAGGAAGACCTTCGAATGCATTTTAGTCAATATTTATCCATGCATTTTAACCATCATTAACTTACCCACCGGTCCTGGAGGATGAATTCTATGGACTAATGAGTCGCATTATATGGTACGAGGATGATAGTACCGACTTACCGATAGACCTCTTTCACTATGCAATCGATGTATGGTAAATGCGGTCGGTCTTCCAAAGTTACAGGACGCTCTCCATTCGTAAGCTCGTCTAGCACCACACGTGCTTGCTTCACAACCCCAGAATTTAAGGTCATCATCAAAAAGAATGTAAGAAGAACGGAGTTTGTCTTTATCATCGAGGTTTAGATTCTGAGCTCAGATGGAGGAGAGCGTTGACAAACCGAGTCGTAACCAGCTAAGTCGTGTATCAGCTTTGGAATTGACTAGCAGAGACTGGATTGACCTGTAAATACAAGGACTCCAAGGGCTTTGTTGTCTTCTTCCACTTCGGGATTTCGAACCTCTGATTTTTCATAGTCATCAAGGATTTTTGACATGATACACGGATCTGAAAACCCCATGGCCTGAAAAGGATGAAGATAGCTTAGTATCATAGCTCAATGGTCGCCGATCCGTACGACTCACTCGTTTGGCTCGCAACTCCTCCACTGGCACATTCTTAATCTCGTCAAGTAAGTCGCGAAGCTGAAGGGCGTGGCGCTTGACTGTAACACCCGGGAACCAGGTTGGTAGCCATGTTGGAACATGACGCACTGAACGCACATATGTAGTCAGTGTTGTATCAATGAGGTGTAGGACAAAATTGAGAGACTGACATGCAGGCAAGATATCGATGATTGTTCCACCTGCATCGCCTACCTCTGTGATCATGGCGGCTGCCTGCTTAAACTTTCTAAGAAGTGTTCCATCGGCTGAGATGACGGAGTCTCCATACACTGTCTTCAGAGACAACAAAGAAGTAAACCTAGTTGACGAGTTTGTCAGACTTTGGACAAGAGCTACGATGGAACTAGTACTCTTTGACCAAGCTCATGAATGATTCCGGGGACTGGAGAAGGGACTGCAAAAGAAGTTCGACCTGATGTTGTTGAATGGACCTGACCCTCTGCATATACTGTGGGTCAAAGTGGCGCTGCAATAGACGGCGCTGTTGTCGCCAGCGATCCCCGTAAGGGAGAAACGGCATAGTAGAGCCCAGGCCAACCCTGTTCTTCAAGTTTAATATCACGAAATGATGTTCTCATATGTACATAAAATGTTATGCTCACAAGTCATTTATAACAACAAAGGAAGGTCTGTCCGAGAAATTGGCACCACTCTTTTCAAAGAGATCACGGGTTGCTTGCAGCGAGTTCAGAATAATAATCGGACGGCCGAGAATACTGACATAGATGATGTCACCTTGGTGCAGAAAAGGTAACAAGTCAATGCACGCGACTGGAGAACACGGAGAGCATGCTCACCGAAAGACTTGCGCCATGCCGAGAACGTCTTCCATGAGTACTCCAGAGGAATATATCTCGCATGTCCAATGATCGGGTCACTAGGAGGACTAGGAGGGAGTAAAGCTGACTGAGAAATCATCCATTTACGGGCAATAAGCAAAGCCCCAAATGTTATCGTCCCGATGCACAGAGTTGTCTGGATGTCGATAGCCATTGAAGCACAAGAATGAAGTGCAGGGGACCTCCGATATTAGTAAAAAGCATAGGTCCTCGATTTGCTCTGCTATCTGTCTTTAAAGCATCGCCAATACTGCTTTACGTATGAACGCCCGTTCTAGAGTCGAATTTGATTTCAAGCTTCTAGTGCCCATACACTTTCGGTCTGAGACGGGAATCGCCTGTTGGGATCATAGGCACGCAATAACTTGAACTGGAAGCCTCTAATCTCAGGCGAAGTTCATTTGAAATTCACACTGATAGTATTAAATCAATGGACGTTCTGCGAGGACAATTGAGATGCAGCTTGCGTGCCAGTGGGCCGAGCCTCGCTGATGGTCTACGTGCAACAGTATGTGTGTAGCATTCAGAGTGCTTGATGGACGTTCTGCTTCCTGTACATTGCCATAGAATAATAAGCACGTTGAACGAGGGTCTTGATCTTAAGTCTGCATGACATTATTGGTCAGTTCGAAGCGCAACGAAGGTCCGAATCCACGTACCTCGAGCAAGGTCACGACGAGTTCTGGATTATAGCATAGCCAGAGGCATGCACAATACTCAGGCTGGCCATGATCCAACGAAGCTTTATGTCCTCAGAAACGAAGTTCGCGTTCGTTCAGCGAACTCCGTGTCCGCGCCGAAGTGTCAACTTGAAGGTGGGACACTTCATTCTGTTCTTTAGCGAGAGACAGGAGTCGAAGAAAGAGATGGAGCTATGCCGATTTCAAATTTCCCTCCTGTTCTTGCCAGTGTGGGGACTCAGAAGAGCCAACTTGCGAACTTGAAGTACTAGTAGAAGACTGACCGTGACTGTGCCAGTGGCAGTCTGAACTTGATTCTACTTGAATGGGGTCGACTCGGAGTTTGCCGGCTCCGAACCAGCGCTAACTTGAATGCACATGTTACTCCGAGTCCTTTGCAAAAATTATTAGAATTTGGATTCCGAAGATGCATATCGCTATCGTGATGAACATAGAGCACTGATAATGTACCTTTACTAGCACTATCGATTTAAACCTGAGGGTGACATGCCTCCCGGCGCACGAGATGTGTAACACCCCCCAATATACAGTGGGTTACCAAAACATCAGGGAAACTACTTTCTGCTGAAAGTGACTTAAGTGTTACTTAAACGTCCTGAGAGACTGAAGTCTTAAATAAGGCAAGCTTTACTTATTCATGCATGTCCTCCCATTATTCAGGACAAGTTGGCTGAAATAAGTGTGGGCTGGCTTAAATAAGGAAAGATGGCTGAATCAGTGCTCTAAGTGTTTCAGGCATTCAGCACCCCAGTGCTCCAGTGTATCATCCTTTAATTACAGCAGTAGACAAGTGTTGTAAGACGAATTGCAGTGCTCAAGAGTCTAAGTGCATAAGAACGATCCAAGTATTTCATTGCATCAGAAATATATAAGACAACATTATGTAGCTATCAGTGCCTCAGCGTTCAAGTACATCAGTCATTTACACAAGACTAAGCATAGCAGTCGCTATCATGGGATCCGCCACGACATTATCCCGAACCTCTGCCGTGACGGGCAGTGGCAGGCCACATTTCGCTGCCGTGCCTTCAATTCTGCATGTTCTTTGGCGTACCAGTAGAAACGAAGGCTGCTCTGCAAGTCGATGGTAATATAATATTGAGCGCACGGACAGAAACGAAAAGAAGAGGCTCACCAGTGATCGATTTGCCCTTAGAAGTCTACGCAGTCCGTAGCCGAATCCCATTTTGAAGCGTCGTCCTCCTCATGATCACCATCTCCACCTAAATCCTCGTCCTCGTCCTCGCCCTCGCCCTCGCCCTCGCCCTCGCCCTCAATCTTGTCAACACCCTCGTCCCCGCTCTCGCTCAGGTTGTCGTCACCCTCAGCATTAGCATGCTCGTCCTCTGCATCACCTTCCACCTCGCCTCTATACTCAGCCCCCTCACGCTCTTCGCCCTTATCGTCGGTTCCGTCGGTTCCGTCTTCCCAATTATCAGCGCCTTCGTCATACGCTTTCTCGCAGGTCGAATCTGCATCTACAACGTCAAAATACAAGGAAAAGTCCCTGCCAGTGATACCCGATCCAACAAGTTCGGTGTTCTTTCTCGTATCGATATCTGTACTGGCATCGTAAGCTAGGAGGCGGGATCGAACCTTTTCCCAGTTTGATTCAGTGAAGAAAGAGGGATTCGACAACAAGTTAACATAGTCGTCCGTATGAGGCTGCCACAGAGCGCTAGTGAAATACCACTCAGCGCCGCCAAGTTCTTCTTTGATATTTTGCAACCGAGCCACCTGTTTATCAATGGCAACCTTGACCTATCCATGGGAAGATCAGCGAATAAGGACAATATAAGTGCTGAAAAAAAGTAGATACCGCTGTTGCCGCAAGGGCGAGGGCACCGATAGGCTTTCCTATGGTGTTTCTGTCCAGTATTTTATGCCGACCCATGGCCAAGACAATGTGTACGGACAACACTGAGACCACAAGGTCAGAGCAGAACAGTCCTTGCTTCTGTACATTTAGGGTCAATGCATGGACACAAAATGCAACAATAAATACTCTTTTACTTACCCTCTCCATACTATACCAGCTTTCCCATAGAAACGGTTCGGCTTTCTTCTTGTCAACTAGCGTCTGCAACATCTTCACAATTGCTTCGTTTTGCATTGACTTTGATTGTTCGCCGCTGATAAAACTAGCAACTGATTGCTCAGCTTTCTCAAACAGCTTCTTGCGCCAGCTATCAGAGCATCTCTGGGCCGCCTGAAATACGAGGATTGCATCTCAATTTGGTAAAGTGATTTGAGAATAAGTAAAAATGACTCAACTAGAGAACAGATATTGGCGAACTGAGTTTCGTAAATGAGTTCCACAGAATCAAACACTTTCCCCCACAATGAGCTGATGAGCTTATTGTCCGGGGTTTGCCATGGTGTGACGGACTTTCCAACTGCGCGAAATAGTGAAGGTAATAGAATATGAGTCCATCCTGCCTGAGTACCGGGAGGGAGACACTGGTTCGTCGCCCTTTTCCTGCCTGGCACGCGAGATCCTTCCCTTCCTTCATTTCGATCCTTGTCCTCAAGTCCCACTGATGTCTGCATATACGTACATCAGCAAAATATGTCATAGAAATGAATTTGATTCGACAAACTGAGCTAGTAGTCCGAGAGACTTTGCGATGACCTTGATAAGCCCCAGTCACTATCACTTCGGGTCCGGGGGTGCGGGACGCTCTCGTCATTGCAAGCGACGGTGCTCGAGGTGCTAACGACATCTTTCGACCACCAGACTATTAAGAAAAGAAGGTGAATGCTCACGTTTAGAGTGTATCAATCGACTCTCACTTACTTCATTATCAGCCACCAGCAACTGCCTCTTGCGATTAAAGGTAGCGGATCCAATCTCCGGCTGCAACACGTCAGAAAGCTGTTATCCATGGCAAGTGAGCAGATCGAAAAGAAGCACTTACCGTCGTGTCGGCCTCAGGCCGATAAGGAATATCAGAGGGGTTCCTCTTCTTACTCAAGTCCTTTCCGCCTGATCAGATACGAACTTGAAATGCCAATTACCATAGAATTGACACTTACTGTGGCACCGGCCTGTGTGTCCATGTCAATCAACAATGACTTATTGATCTTGACAGTCTTATTAGCCTATTGAGATGGTTCAAATTAAGTAAACATGAAATGAAGGAATTCATTGCACGTGAAGGTAGAAGAATTACCACATTAACCTGAGAGTCGGTGTCTGGTGGCGACTTCCTCTTTCCGTTCTTTGTGACTGTGATGTCCTATTCATATGCACACATTAGCGATCGACTCGAAGTGAAGAAGGAAACGAATAGTTGCTACAGGAGAGCACCGGACGTGAGCCTACGGTGCATCGACGCTCACACATACCTGTACACGGGGTTCCAAAGCTAGTGATCGCACCTTACGACCATAAATAAAGGGGGGAACGAGAGAAGTTGAAATAAGATAGACTTACCGGTGCGCTAAGCTGCGAGTTAGCAGTCCTCTTGTTTGCATCCTATGCAAATACCAATTCAGCAATGAAGGATATAGAATGAAGATCACTGTGCTTCGCTGTCTGGCACTCACCTGTCCACCTGGTTTTATCTCGTTGTTCTTATCCTCGAGTACGGGAAGGGATTGCTTAGTAGAATGAAAAATGAAAAATGATATGACATCGCTTACCGTTGAAACCTGCGACCCGGAAAGAGTGTCATGCAATAACTTCCTTTTCTTCGAGTTGAGGTTGCTGCTACCTCCATCCTGTTCATGACACGGCAGTTGGCAGATAAATAATAACGAAGGGATATGAACAAACGGTCATGGAGTAACTGACGTGAATCGAACAGAAATAAGTCGTACTCACACAAGCTTGAGCCGGCCTTGTTAGCCTCTTCGGATTGCTTCCGCCCTATAAACAAGTTATTCAGACTGCATTTGCCATTCTAATGCTCCGTCAACTCACAACATTTGATTCCGAATCGACAAGATGTGCCTTCTGTTGCCCACTGATTGTGCTATTTTTTACACCATGATAGCTTGTAAGGGTGATTGTTTCTCCTTCATCCTCCCAGGGACTTAAGTTTTCATCATCTGGCAATGAGATGGTGTGTCTGGTGTAGCTTTGCGTCAGCAAGGCTCATAATACAGTGGTAACAAGGACAAGAGCGTCAATATTGCAGGTGAAGGACTTCCAAGTCGGGTCTTGGCCCGGGAGCGTCACGGTCAACTTGAACCGCTGGCACCGTGACCGCAGTGACACTGGCAGCCTGAGTGGCAGGCTCATTAGTAATCTAGTACTACTACTAGTAGTAGTCGGGATGATGTTTAATCGCACTCACCATTACATTGACTTGACAGTACAAGATACTGATTCAGACGCAATGCAAGATTCAAACTTCAAACTCACAAATTGATCCTTTCTGAGTCTATCCCTGCCACTGGCACCTCAAGACCTCCACCCTCTTCACCGATGAAAGTGGAATCATCTGTGTTGCGAAGCGCCCTGACAGGGCGTTTTGTCTTGTCGTTCCGCCTTGACGTAGCGGGCGAGTCTATTATGTCCGTTTCTTCACCAGAAAGACTCTCGTTCGGTCCTGCAGGAGCGTGAAAGAATGCGTCGCTGGGAGTGGCGGCAGACCTGGACATCTTTGCGGTCTGCACACGTGTGCGAAATGGAAGTTCACCTTTGGAGTCTTCTTTCCTAGCTTTTTTTGCAGGCTTCCCGTTTGGCTCATCCATACTCGCTGCTTCGCATTAACGTGAGTCACAGGGTTCAACCTCCAAGCTTTGAGATCGTCTGAAAATGTATAGGTAATGTTACTCACGAATATCCAAGTCTTCGTTGTGTCCATCTTCACAATCCGATATGTCTTTAACATCGTTCTTCGAGTCTGTTTATGCCAGTTCAAATCTGTGTCATCACTGATCTAAAGTTGAAGACTTACAACTAGATTCGCCTTTTGGCTTTCTACGTCCACGTTTGCCAGTGAGTTTGGGCACTGTTGAGCCCATCTGGGTGCGTGTCTCAAGAGCCTTCGACAAGTTGTTTTCAAGCTCTACGGTCTCTAGCATCGCTGCTTCTTGGTTCTCTGCTGCAGTCACCTTCTTGCGAACCTTGTCAGCTGCCTCTTGTTCTTTTGCTGCCCGTTTTTGCTCCGCAGCGAGTTTTTTCCTCTCTTTCGCAACCGCGACTTGCTGGGCCGCAGCTCTGCGGAAAGCTGTCCGCTCTTCCTTCTGCTTTTCCTTCTCTTCCTTCTCCTTCAATGCCTCATCCCGCCTTTCTGCCTGCCGTACTTTCCTTTTCTCTTTTTCTTCCTTCTCCCGCAATATCTCCTCCTGTGTTCGTCTTGTTCTGAGTTGGTCAACAACTGCTCCGGGGTGCTTTTCCCTGTTCTTAGCCCTTGTCTGTCTTTGAGTTGACATTTTGTGCAGTGTTTTGAGACTTGTATGATGATAAGATGTGTCGAAGGTGCAAGTTCAAGATCAGGGAGGCGGGGGCGTCTATCTTAGACAAGTTGAAAATTTACGCCCACTACTACCGTGACTACTCTATGACTAATTTTAACTCAGGTTCAAGTTCACTGGCACTCCGAGTCCGACTCACTGCCAGTGCTAGCAGCCTGCCAGTGCCAGTGAGGCTCAGCTGTGAGTCCCAATTGTCGACGTGTACTACTACTGAGGTTACATTCAAGTTGATGCCAGCGACACGGAAAAAGCACGATCCCTTTCATTTTCCACCAACTATTCGATGCACCTTGCCTGGCTGTAGTAGGATGTTCAAGAGTCAATCTGGAAGAGCAAGACATGAAATATTCAGCTCATCCGACGTCATTCTTGGCAAATTCTTCTGCCTGTGGTCATGAATATGAATCGTCACCTATTCGACCCATACGAGCTCCAAGTCCTCAACTTGAAGCTCTCCTGAGGTCGTCCGAACTTCCATCAGAGGGTCATCTTGAGAGCGGCTCTGACTCCTACGATTACGATATTTCCATGCTTACACAGGATATCTCGATGCTCAGTATAGGCCGAGACGAGCTGCTTCAAGATTTGGACAGACCTGATTCTCTGTCCCATTCTGTCACCGGAAGTGACAGTGGCCGTTCTGAAGACTTGGATTCCGACATTGGAGATTATAAGGAGAGCGAGGATAACTTGAAGGTGTATCACAGATACTTGAATGGTGCGCGCCAAATCAATTGTTCCCGGTTTACTGTAGCATTTTGACACCAAACATTGTGCAGCCACTCCATGTGATGCAGAAGGGAACTTCTTAGAATACGAAGACTCACCCGCTCCGCGAAACGAATCTGCGTCAAATGACTGGTTTCCATATTCGTGCCGAGCAGATTTTGAGCTCGCAGATTTTCTCTATCGGGAAGAGCAAATGTCTGCTGGGAACATAACAAAGCTTCTGGGAATCATGAAGGCTTATCAGCTGATTCAGGAGGCGGAGAATGTAAAATCTTGCGGATGTTCCGAATTGGATGCGACATTGCCTGACGATGACTTGGATCTGGGTTCAACTAGTACGCTACTCGATGGAGATGCGCAAAAAATGTATAACGCCATTGATGCTACGAAAGTCGGTGATGTGTCTTGGAAATCCTTTAGTAACTTCTACACGGACGATCATAGCCAAAAGGCAACAAACGAGAACACCGAGTCATGGAAGAGGAAAGAATATGATGTATGGTATCGGGATCCTTTGGAAGTGATCCGGAATTTGGTGGACAATCCGGCGTTGGAAGGCGAATTCGACTATGTCCCGTTTCGTGAGTATCAGCCGAAGGAGGACTCTGATGACAACAAAGAACGAGTCTTCAGAAACTACATGTCCGGAAACTTTGCTTGGGAACAGGCTGTAAGTCATGAATCATGCAGCATTCAAAGTTGGAAGAAGTGTATTGATAATCCTTGACTTAGAACAAAATCTTCGCCGAAGATAAAGCGGTCCATGGGTCTATGTTCGTTCCGGTCATCTTAGGGAGCGACAAGACAACAGTCTCCGTTGGAACTGGCAACAACGAATATTATCCGTTATATCTTTCAATAGGAAATGTATCTAACAAGGCCCGGCGGTCCCAAAAGCTGAATACAGTCCAGCTCGTAGCATTTCTAGCAATACCAAAGAGTGTGTGTCAAAAACTGAGCTATCCATTTGTGTTCTGATGCTTTGCAGCTGAACGGCAGTACGAAAAGTCGGATGAATTCCGCCGCTTTCGACATCAAGTCTTTCATTCATCTATATCGAGAATCTTGAGACCACTGAAGAGCGCAATGTCCATAAACAACGAACAAACCATTTTCCGGTGCCCTGATGGTCACTTGCGTAGGTCGGTTCTCGGACTCGGCTCGTATATAGCCGATTATCCGGAACAGGTGAGTCTATGCGCAATATGCACTGGATGGTGCTGCAAGTAAGTATTGTCCTTTCCAAAAATCACATCCGACTTGAGTTCGAGGAAATGGCTTAATGCGGCTACTATATAGATGTACAGCACCTCACAAGAACCTAGATAATCCGGAATTTGTTACAAATCCTCGAACAAAAGAGCTGCACGAACGATTGATAGAACAGGTGGATGACAATAGCATAAGTAGAGCCACAATTCGTAAGGAGTATGGGTTCCACCAAGATATCGTCGTATGTGTTCCAACTTCAAGTTGTCCATTAGATGCACTTACCGCAACTTGAACTATGTCCCGTAGCCCTTCACCAATGATTTTCCGCGTGCAGATATATGCGATCTCATTTCTCCAGACTTACTGCACCAAATCATCAAAGGCGTGTTCAAGGATCATCTTGTCGAGTGGATTTGCCAGAGCATGACCACAACAGAGCTGGATATTGTGGATAAAAGGTACTATTCCCTTACAAGTCGTGTGAATACCATTGCTAACTTTCACGTAGAATCAGAGTTGCTGCTCCTTTTCCCGGACTTCGCAGATTTCCCGAAGGTCGAGGCTTCAAGCAATGGACAGGTAATGATTCAAAGGCACTTATGAAAGTATGTGGTATTTTCATCATGATCTTGTTTGAGGTGGTGGTTTGCTGATATCTGATGCAATCCGCTTACTAGGTGTATCTTCCGGCTATTGTGGGCATTGTACATGATGATATAGTTCACGCATTGAGTGCATTTCTGGACTTCTGTTACCTTTGTGCGTCGGTACACGATTACAGCCTCAACTCTTGATCAGATTAAAGCCTCTCTGGATCACTATCATCAATATCGCAAAATATTCATAGCTAAGGGCATCCGGGATAACTTCTCACTTCCACGACAGCATGCCATGATTCACTATCCTACAATGATCCCTCTCTTCGCTGCACCAAGCGGGCTGTGCTCATCAATCACAGAGAATAAACACATTTACGCGGTCAAGGAAACGTGGCGACGCTCAAACAGAAATGATCCTTTGGGTCAGATGATCACAGCAAACCAACGTCTCAGTAAACTTATTGCATCGAGGGCAGACTTCAAGAGGCGTGGAATGCTGGAAAGTCCTCTGGCTGAGGCTTCATGGAGAGCTTTGCAAGATGTTCTGCGCAGGAATATGTCAGAGTCGGAGACAGATGACGCTGAGAGGACCCGAATTCGGAAGGAGCAGATGCACCATCATGATACACCCGTAGCTGGCGCAGCTGATGATACAGAGGACTTCTTCGATGACATTGTGGGCAATAATGAACTCAACGAAATTGCAGACCTGGAAGATCCCGAAAACGTAGTGTATGGGCCACATCATCTTGCGGTTCATGGCATACTACATGCTGAACGCCAGATCCGCTTGGGTGGCAGAAATGACCCTTTGAGCTTGATCTTAATGGCTTCCAAGCAACGTGGGTATTACTTGGTAACCCATGCTTTGGTGTTGCACATCTGACTTCTTTGTTGTCATCCTTGCAGAGTCCAGTAAGGTGTATCCTAAACAGCTCAACACGCTTGCGGCGATAAAAGGTCATCCAGAGCTCCGACAGCTCCGACAGCTCATAAAAAAATACTTATTCAACAAGTACGAGAATCACATCTCCAACTCAAGGGGCTCCTCTGGCAGAGCCCAACCAGCAGTTGAATTGGACACAAGCAATGACTTTTCAATATTCCATTCAGCCACTGCTTTCTTTGCCTACCATGGCGAATCGATCCCTATAGAACAAGCAATGAGGGAGGCGATCAGGTCCAATCCCTCTTGGCGCGGAAAAGCAAGACGTGATGCAGTCCTTGTTCGAGTTAGCTCCTGCATAAAGGGGTTTGCAGGAATGAGAGTTGCCCGGGTTATGCTTCTTTTTTCCTTCACCGCTAAAGGGGAACGTCAGGACTGCGCTCTCGTCCAATTTTTCAAGCGTGTTGGAGATTCACCCGACCTGAAAACAAGAATGTGGATAGTCGAACCGGAGTATGAGTTAGAGAGCTCTACCACCTGTGTCGGATGCTGTACTGGAGTGAATGCCAGTGGCAGATGTCGCTATCACCGCGACTGCAAGGCTCCGAAGCAATCTGTGATAGATGTAGGGGACATCCTCCGTTTGGCCCACCTCCTGGGGGTTCCGAAGGGTGATGAATGTCCTCCAAAGTCATTGACACCTGAGGAGACCCTGGATTTTTATGATAGATTCTATGTTAACCGATTTGCTGACATGCACATGCACCAAACACTGTACGAAGCTAGACAATAATTACTAAGTTAAACTCTTCCGTTAGCACATTCAAGTTGCCACATAGTACTACAAAGTGTATTGAGACTTGTTGTACAGTTTACATTGCCAGAGCCAGCGGCGACGACATCATGGTATTCATTGTTCGAGGTAATATAATTATCAACAAATCTCAAAGCAACAAAGGGAGAAACTGGAGATGCAAGCATACTGTGTCCATTGTCAACCCACCACCTACGAGAGGGCTAATTCGGCTAGTAGTTGAGGCGACCTTGAGGACTTGAAGGCTTGGAGTCATCCTTTGACTTTATCGCCAATTCTAAATAATTGCGATACCCTAGAACTTCTTTAATATCAATTTTCATCGCGATGCCCTTCGGGGTTTGTCTATCGAATGACGAGCACACCGCCTCCATCAGATACATTTGGTATCTGTGCATGTCCGCCTCCTGCAAGAAAGTTGTTCGAGTCGTCTGGCTATCTAAGGACCCTGCTGACGTCGATGCTGCCGTGTCCTGTCTTTCCTTCCCCTTGCCCTTCAAGTTCGTTTGATAGGCCTCCAATCCGTCCCTGTTATAGGCTGCTAACATATCAATAGAATCAAGGACAGCATCAGTCGACTCCTGCCCTTGATGTATGATCTTGTTTAAGAGCCCTTTTATGACCACGCCTTTCCCATTCTGCATGACGACATCGAAAAGACCCTTTGTGGAGGCAATTTGCAACCATCTCTTGACAATCCTAAGCGCTCCTATCAATCTCCTCTGAAGATAATCCAATTCCTGGAAGCAATATTGAATCTTGTCAGCAGAATTATCTGCCAAAATTGCTGCTTCGGCGTTTTCCAAAAGCTCCAGAATATCTCTTGCCTCGAAAATAATTGCATAGTCGTTGGAGGTAACAGCAAATGCATCCCTCCTCTGGAAGAATGCGTCGTGAATATTGCACAGATTAATCGCCATTTCCCAAGATTTCTGCGTGTTGTCAAACTGTAGTAGCGTTTGATTGACCTCAGTTTGCTGGGGCTGAAAATGAAGCTGTCTAACCGCAGGCGTATTGTATTTCGATTGCAAACTCCCTGCTTCCGATATCGGTTGATAGAATGGCCTCAATGTCAGGGGCCGAAGATCGGGACGACGACGATTGGGAGGCTGAGATTGAGCCACGAGAATCTTAGAGATGTCGACTGACATTCTTTGGAGATCGGCGTCAATGATTGCGATGAGTTCGTAGATTACGTCGTAGTAGGCCTGGAAGAGCGGTATGAAGAATTGGAAAGCCTTAAGATTTTCGGCATCCCTATCGTATGAGTTCAATACTGCGAAAAACCCTACTGCCTTCTCTTCTCTATAATGTCCATATTGAGATAGCAGTTCTCTAAGACCTTCCGAGCCGTTGCGAGAATGAAGTCGGTAGTATTTATTCATGATTTTCTGAAACGCGCCCTCGTTCACCTCGAAGTAGTAGGAACCGAAGGGATCTTCAGTGCTCCGGCTGTCAAGGCATTTCTGTATGTCCGAATCTTTGAACCCAAGGACAATTGCGGAGGATTCCATGAAGAAGAACCTTAGACTATCCAAGGTCTTCCTTACTCTAACAGCGTCGCCTGCTGCCCGTGACTAACAAGCGTAGGTTATTAGACGTTCTTTTTCGAAACATGATCCTATTACTTACCCCAGCAACATTACTAGTCAAGAGATCGACATAAGAAGATATCTTGCTAAGAGTTTTTTTCATCGTATCAACCTGACCCTCCAAACTCGCAATCCTATCATCCGATGAAAGGCCTGGATGGCCTGAAGTCGAGCGAACCGACTCGTTGCCTTCTATGCCAGTGTGCGAAGCACTTTGTGCCATATTTTTAAGCAGTTCACCTATACTACCTATACTATCTCCGCGATCTCCGCCAGTGGAAGGTGTTTGGACAAAACTGCCAGGTCCCGTGACGCCACTCACATTATCGGGCAGTGATGATGGTGGCCTTGATGGTGGTGGAACAGATACCGGGAACGGTGCCCGATGACTCGGCGTTTCGTCCTCCTCAACTTTACGCCTTTTGCTGTCACTGGCAGGAGTACCTTCAGGTTCATTGTGATGGTGGCTACTAGGACTCCGAGTTGAAATGCGATCTTGAAGACTCGGACGTTGGCTACCACTACTCCGTTTTGGAGGGCCGGCAGAAATGCGATCTTCAAGAGCCTGAGGTCGGCTATTAGGACTCGGACTTGCAGGGCCGGGGAAAATGCGTTCTTGAAGAGAGCCATGACTCCCAGCTGAAGGGTTGTTCGAAGATCTATGTGCGTACGCTCTAACCCAGTCTGGAATTTGCGACGGGGGGCGCGATTGGTGCCCCCAGTTGCCTCGACCTCCATGATTTGATCTCGCCCGCGGGGCAGATGTGCGTTCCTCAACTGTCTCATGTTTCCTTTTATCTACAATTTAGCTATTGTCAGAACCAACAAGGGGGTTCGACTCAAACTCAGGCTCACTGGACATTTTGGATATTTTGAACAAAACTGTGACTTGAAGCCTGATAGGAGGTTGTTTCGCTTTCTCCAACAGCTTCAAAATGGAGTTAAAACTGGTGCAATAGTATAGTAGCTGTGAGCCTACCAACTCCGAGTCCGACTCCGAGTCGTCGGAACCGAATAGTAGTATCTTGAACTTCGGTTCAAATTTAGAGATCAAGTTGCCAGTATACTAGTAGTAGTAGATAGTACTACTCAGGCTACAACTTGAAGTTTGAAGATCTCAGTCAGCGGATGAAGTTGAACTAGGAGACTGGTTGACTCACCGCCAGCCTGAGTACCGCCAGTGGCAGCCTCTGAACTAAAATTTAGGTGGCAGGGACTTCGACTTTAAGGTGAGAGGGCTTCAAGCTGTTGAAAAGAACAACCTTGAGTACTACTAGAGTACAGTACTACAGAGTATAGTAGACAAAGACACAATACGTCGATGCCACTGGCAGGGCATGGGGTAGTCAGGCTACTAAATGCGGAACTTGAATCTGAACTTGAAGCCAGACTTCTCAGGCTCACGCCACTCAGCCACTGTATTTGGCAACAATTGTCGGAGATGCGCACCTCCGGTTACGGTGATATTCATTTCGGATTCGAATCACAAAAGGATGATGCAGTGATGTCGGAACTTGCGGAATATCATCCACAGATTAAGGTAACTAGGGCTAACAAGGGCTCGAGTACATGGAAAGCGTGGTTTAATGAGGAGCACCACAAGGTTGAGCGGGAACGAGCAGCATTGGAACCTTTTAATTCACTTAAACCGCAGACTCGGAGTCAGACGAAGTAGCCTGCCAGTGAGGACTCAGGCTTGTACTCATACTATTTCTAACTGTTTTCTTTTCGTAGTATTACCTCATACCAGTGCATACCACTAGTATTCAAGTTGTGTCTTTGTATGTTTGTCTCCTGTTCTGTGTTCGTCGACCTTATACTTGTGTTTTCTGTGCATCGGTATTCAAGTTGTTGTATGACTGTATGTAAATAAAAAACGATATGAATTGTTTACTAACTATTCCGAGTCGGACTTGGACTCACTGGCACCAGTGATGCTCTAATTACTGCTTGATAAATTCACGACTGGCTCGAATCCGGGTCTACCAACCTGAAGACCGAACATCGTTACGGGTCACTGTTCGGCAACTTGAACTTTTGAGCTGAACTTGAAGTCCCACGACTCGGTCTCAGGCTCAGACTCGGAAGTTCTTCCGACTCGGAGGTCAGCTTGAAGTCGGAAACTACTAGTACTAGTAAACTAAGCCTGAGGGGCGAAGGTCGGTCCGGCTACTACTACAACTGCTCTGCTCGACAACTATTAGGTATAATAATTTTAATGGAATGACCGGTTGTTATTCTCGGGACGTTCTAGGTCAGAGGGAACTGGACGGCTTGACTTATGCTATTGCCTTCTGGCAGACGACGGAGGAGCTGGATCAAATGGGCTTTGCGACCAACCTTGATTCAAAGACAGACACGCAACTTGGTAGTAGTATTGTTTTCCCGACTCCGAGTCAGCAAGAGCCCGACGTGGACATCGCCGCTCGCCTTTTCCCAGACTGAGCCCCTTCCTCAACTCCCCCACCATGCGCACAAACTCTCTCATCTCATACTCTTGCACTACCTTGAGGCTTGTCATTTTCTTCAACCTTGGCGCTGTCTCCTTCACATATGACATCTTCCATGCGCTGCTCTCCTGCACTTTGTACTAAATTATGTCGTAACAGATCTGGGCGGAATGGGAGACAGAGGTCTGCACGAGCATGGCACAGGAGTTCAAGGCTGGTGAGTTTATTCTCCTTCTCAATCCTTTTACTTCACGTTATTTACATACCATTTGATACAGAATCCTAGCTCACACCGTTTACAGCGCACGCAAGATGGTGCAATTCTGGAACACCGCCAGACAGCACCACCACCATTGCCATCGCACTCCTGCTACTAGTAGTACCCAGCATCGACATGATGACTTCCCACGTGGGGTCTGACACTGGCATCACAGGCCCTCCGTCGTCCGCTACCACCACTGACAGCCATGGTCAGGTTGGAAACCAGAGACTTCCGGAGACACTTTCATTGTTGTGGGGACTGGTAAGTAGCCCTAGTAGTTATCCGCTATTGCAACAATAGCTCATGACCCGATGAACACAACTACATGACTGGCTGATGCTATGGTTGTTGAAGCGCTTAGAATGCCAGCACGCTTACGAGTTCGAGACGACAGCGCGCACCATCTTGCCGGGCAAGTCTTCTTTTAGAGACAAGTCATTCGGAGATGAGGAGCTCAAAGGCTTCCAGTTTGCCTCACCAGACGACCATCAAATTCATATCTATTTCGCTGATTCCATGGCTCATGGCGGGGATTTAAGAGATGCTCCTTGCCGACACAAGGGACTTCTTGCAATCAGAGAAGGTATGTACATGAAGTGCCACACATCGACTGAAAGTTTAACCTCTCTTTCTGAATCAGTGGTGCGCGACCGTGGTAACCACTCTCGTCGCGACAATTTCCTCTATCGTGTCCCTGGCTTGGGCAGATCATCGTTGATCCATGCCCTTGCTGGCGCGCTCATGCTCGACATTCTCGCCATCTCACGTTCCGCTTTTTGGATGAACGATGTGACGTTGTCGTCGCTTATGGGCCGTGTGCCTGCCCCGTGTATTGTCCTTCTCGAGGACCTTGACGCTGCATTCACTCGCTCAACTTCGCGCGACGGGTCCTCAACCTGTGTTCCTGGTGGTAAGAAGAAGAGATCTTTGTTGTCCGACAACAAGGATAAGATGACGATGATGACGACAATGAAGAAATTGGCAAGAAGAAGAAAAGCAAGAAATATGACACTCTATCCGACGTGAACACGCTCTCTCTTTCTGGCCTTCTTAATGCACTTGATGGTGTCGCCGCTGCTGTTGGCCGCTTCCTCGTCCCGTCGCAGCGACGAACCATCTTGAGCGTTTCGACCCCGCGCTCTCGCACCCCGGTGGTATGGATGTTTGGATCGAGTTCAAAAGCGCAAGCCCTAGGCAGGCTCAAGCGCTCTTCTGCGACTTCTTCCTGTACGCGGACGTCAAGAAGCCCGAGATCACCAAACGCGAAGGCGAGCTCGATGGGATCAGCCTCCCCACCCCACCCCATCCTCTGGATCGATTTCGGAAATTCCGGTGTCGGTATTTGCGTCCGATGCCTCGAGTACCGCAACCTTGAGCTCGAGCTCATTGATGAGAGGTGCGTCAAACAGTCTACCTGACGTTGGCAAAGCAGCTCACGACGCAAATTGCGAATTCATCAAACGGGAAAAAGTATTACTTCATCTTAGATATCGTTCAAGTAGTCATGTCCTATTCCTCGACAAACACCTCTGTGCCACCACCATTGCCGCCGAAACGGAGATCGCTCGGTTTCAATATGCAGAATAAGTCGATTATCGGCCGACAGCGCAATCCCCCCAGCTCTAAGGACAAGAAACGCTCCTTCATTTAAACTACTTCTTCCATAGCGGATTGGGATGCATTGATCCCATTTCCCACATTGGCATGGTTCCGGTTTCGAGTTGTATCCAGGGATGACTGATTGTATGACGGCTTACTCGTGGCTTTGCCTTCTAGAGCTGATGGAACAGCTTCTTGTGCAGTGGGCTATGTCTTCCTGACTTCTTCGGAGTTAACCTGACTCACTTTCTTGTTTGTTTGTGCATAAAATGAAAAGAAGCCTCATAATCGAGTCATCTAGAAGAAATCCTTCTTTCTCCTGTCAGTTCAGCTTGAGGTTTATCCGAGCCATAGTATAATGCACTGATAGATTCCTCTCTTCTTTTCCCAGAAGAATAAGGCATCAGAAAAATGCGTGCAAGAGCTTTGTATAAATGTGAACTCGGAGTGGGTGTCGCCCCTCCCCCGCCACCCACCCACCCATTCAACCCTTCGCCATGAACTTTTATCACATTCTGTTGGGGCTCCACATGCTCCTATTGATTGACCATGCTGTGCTTCGAGTACGCATCGCGCGAAGACTTCCTTGGACACAAAGGAGGATATCTAGGATGCAAAAAATCGTGCTTACTTTCCATTTCCTCTCAAAATCACTGCACTGACTTTTTGCCAGCTTCACAAACAGATGCAACATCTCCTCGACTACCTGGGGGTTCCGCCAACGCCTCTTCTTCAACTTCGCAGTTATACACTCGGACCTCTTGTTCCTGAAGTATGTCTGACCACCGCGACGATGGAGAATGCCGTAGACGTCATCTATGCTTCCTTGCCGGATGCCCCGGAACGACGCTTCGTTGCCCTCGACATTGAATGGGCGAGTAACTCACCAGAGCTATATCGCGTGGACCTCATCCAACTCGCGGTTCAGCAACATGTGTTCCTCCTCCGGACTCATCTACTTAATGCTCTTCCCCCAAGATTGGAACAATTATTAGGTGATGAAACTGTATGGAAAGTGTCAGCAGGAATCGCTGGTACGACAATCCCATTTCTTCTCTCATTATGCGGCATAACTGAACTAATTGGCAGGTGATGCGACTCGCATCAGGAATAAATTTGACATTCCCGTATCCTCCTGTGTCGATTTGACAGATTGGGCGCGCTTCGTTTACCCCGATTTCTGGCCAAGAACGCCAACTTGGCTCCAGCTGCTTCTGAACCCCCGTCTCTGGTTCAAGTTTCCGCAACCGTTTATAAAGCTGGAGGAGATGGCGGGCAGGCTCCTGCAGACAAACATCGAAAAAGATGTCTTGGTCACGATGAGCAATTGGGCCGAAGTTGAGCTGTCGGCTGCTCAAGTCCATTGTAAGTTATCCTTTTCAAGTTGTCACTCAGGCTGACCATCTTCTCACTTGCATCTGCTCTATTAGATGCGGCAATCGACGCGCACAGCACGTTTGCTGTTGCTTCCGTCTTGAATCAAGATGCCTTGGCCTTACCGGATACAATAATCCATCACTTCCCAATGCTCGATATTGAGTAGGCTGAGGCCCGTTTGAATAGTGCTAACGGTGTTATCTTGTTGAGTAAATTGTTGAGTGCATGCTCTTGTCTTCAAAAGTTGCCAGGAGCATCGTGATTGTATCTATTATTGAATTGCTTCTCGTTGAATGATCATTGTAGACTGAGGTTGTCAATGGTGTTTGCTGTCGCTTTCAAGATGTCATGAAGATGAAGGTAGCTTGAAATCTCAAAACAGAGGTTCAAGTTCACTTGAGTACAGTAGTGGTAGTAGTAGTAAATCTCACTTGAGTCTGACTTGCCACCTGATGTACAGCTTCCCTCCTTACGCACTGATTTTGTCCTGAAACGCCGTTTTAAGGCCATCAGGCAGCCAGGCAACACTTCAGGCAGGCATGACAACGCTTCAACCCATTTAAGGAAGCTCCAGGACGCGCCAGCCGCCGTTAGCAATCTCTGATGTATTACACTTGAGCACTGAAATCCTGACTTGCATTCTGATGCACTGAGAGACGGCTTGCATCCTGAAACACTCCTTATTTCAGTGAGATAAGGCAATCAGTGTATTTTCAGACGAAGTAGCGACCCTTCAGACAGGTGCCAGCCAAATCAGGACGCGTCAGTCGCCGTAAGCAAAAGGAAGTTTCCCTGATGAAGTGATGGGACAAGTTCCCACGGTCACCAAACATCGGACACAAAAAAATTCATATCTTGACAATAAATAAACCTAGGCTTGCATGTAAATGACATATGATAGAAGAGACAACAAAGATGAATGCTATGTAAATTCAGAACCTTGTATGTCCACCCTTAGCCTGAAGAACGGCATGTACTCGATCAGGCATAGATCTGACAAGCACATTAATATCATCAACTGTAAGGCTCTCCCATGCCTCTTGGACCGCCTGTTGTAATTCCGCTGTGGAGGTAGGATGGTGTTCTCGTGCTCGGATGCGTATCTTGAGTAGGTGCCAAAGATTCTCAATAGGATTGAGATCAGGCGACGAAGCCGGATGTGGAAAAAGACGGACATTATTTCTATTGAGCCACCGGATGGTTGATTTTGAAACATGAATGGGGGCATTGTCCTGTTGGAAAGACATATATCTCCGCTGTTTCTTCATACTGTTGTAGAAGCCCAGAAGTGATCCAGAAAGGACTTGTTCAGTATATCGTTCTGAGTTCATCCCTCCACCTCGTCCTCCAGGGTAGTCCAAAAGTAAAAGTGGTCCCTTTTTATCGTAAGCAATACAACCCCAGACCATAACACGTATGTTGGACTGCTTGAAGGACTTGATGGTGCAGCCATCATCAAGGGTCTCATCCGGTCGCCGTGTAACATAAACAGGACCTCCGTTGTCGTCCATATGAACATAACACTCGTCCGACCAAATGACATGCATCCATTGATTTGTCCGCCAGTGCTCGTATTTTTTTGCCCACTTCTGGCGTAGTATCTTGTGTTCTTTGGTGAGGTATGGCTTGCGAACGGCAACCCTCCGATGGTATCCGGCGTCCGCTAGCACGCGCCGTGCGGTACTCCCGGATACTTGGGGGTTGATCGACTGTCCAAGTGCCCGAAGGGTCACTCGGCGGTTTTTCACCGCTTCCGAAACAAGGCATCGCTTCGCGCGATCCGTCAGCTTGTGTGGTCTACCCCTGCGAGGGAGGTTGTGTGTTGTTCCCCTTTTTTTAAAGTTCGACCACCATCGACCGGCATCAGACCGTGGGACATTGAACAAAGCAGCTGCTTCTCGAATTTTTTTGCCGGCTTGTATTGCTCCAACAACCCGGTTTTTTAGTGGAGAATCATATTGAGGTCCATGAGTATGTCCAGACATTTTTTTTGAGGATGAAAGACGAAGCAAAGAGGTGTAATACATGAGGCAAAGTCGTGTACTAACATGATGCTAACTGTGGCACGTGATCTTGTCCCATCATTTTTGGTAACCCATTGTATATGTACTGTATCGTCTCCTGTCCCTGGTGGACAGAAACCGCACCAGCAGGCCCACCAATACTTAACGAGAGACTGTTTGCTTATTCCTTCAGATCCTGGATCATCTGTGCGTGCTTCGCGCTCCGTGGCACGATGCTACACCTGAAGTCCTTCGGCATTCTGATAGGACACACATACTCAGTGAAGATATATCAATTAAATATTAGATATGCGACTAACGAAGTGAATCCTGAGTGGTAGGAACCATCAGGAGGAAGCGCTTTACCGCTCTCAGGATCAACAATGGGCCCGATGTCAAAGAATGCAAGCACGTTTGCAACAGTTAACCAGATAGTTGCGTCTGCGAAGAACCGTCCCGGGCAGATTCTGTATTCATTCACGTATTTCATTTTTTAGAATATAGGATTTATAAGAAGAAGATTTGACTTGCCTCCTGCCGAAACCATAGATAATGTCGTTCGGATCAATTAGATTTCCTTGTGCATTGTCTTGCGACTCGTCTGCACCTTCATGTCTAAGGAACCTCTCTGGACAAAATGCGCGGGAGTTTGGATAGTTAACCTCGTCCGTCACCATTTCCCTAATCAAAGTAAGTCACGAGTGACACTTTAAAGACGCCGAGAGACCCACCACATATTGGCGATGACCATTGTGCCTGCAGGTATCGTCCACTTTCCATACTGTTCCGCACGTACGGACTGATGAGGAAGACCTTTAGAATTAAGGAATAGATAAAGGTCAAAGACGTTCTATGCTTAAACTGGATCTAAGACTTACCAACCGGACCCGGAGGATGTATCCTGAGACCTATGAGTTTTAGTAGTAAGACGACAATGGGTACACCGACATACCGATAAGTTTCTTTTACTATGCAATCGATGTAAGGCAATTGCGATCGGTCTTCCAAGGTGATGACGCGCTCTCCATGTGTTAACTCGTCCAACCCTACCTGAGCCCGTTTAACAATCTCGGGGCTTAAGGTCATCATCAAGAAAAAGGTGAGTAGTACAGTATTCGTCTAAAGCTTTAATTAGAAGTCATTCTGAGGTGCCGAGGTGAAAGGGAAATGTAGACAAACAGTATCATATCCAGCTAAAGTATTGGTTAGCTTTCGAAGCGGTCGATCGTAAGGTAATATGCGGACCAGTAAATGTCAGAACCCCAAGGGCTTTGATATCTTCTTCCATGTCAGCATTCTGAGAATCAGACTTCTCGTAATCATCAAGAATCTTGGACATGATACAGGTCTCCGATGTGCCCTCTGCCTAATTCGCCATGCTAATCAGATAGGGATATATCGCAATAATTGAAAGAGTCCCACCCTTTTGGCTCGCAACTCCTCCACGGGAACATTCATGATTTCCCTAATCAAGTCATGCGTCTCAAGGGCATGACGCTTCACTGAAACGCCAGGAAACCAAGCGGGCAACCAGATCGGAACATGTCGCACTATAGGCAAGTATTAGATCTTCCGTTACTTATGCATTATGATAGGAGGTTCACTGACACGTAGGTATGATGTCGATAATTGTCCCACCCGCATCGCCTACCTCCGCAATCATGGCGGCCACTTTCTTAAACTTTCCAAGCAGTGTCTCATCTGCCGAGATCACGGAGTTGCCATACACTGTCTCCAGTGAAAGTAGAGAAGTAAACCTAGTTCAATATGCGTATGTTAGTAAAGTACAGAAGGTGAATACAGCACGTCTACCTTTTAATACAGCTGATGAAAGATTGAGGAGAGACCAAGAGGGCCTGCAAGAAGTGTTCGACTTGCTGTTGTTGGATAGGTCTGAAGATTTGAATAGATTGCGGGTCAAGGTAACGTTGAAAGAGACGACGTTGCTGGCGCCAGCGTTCTCCGTAACCAAGAAAGGGTGCCGTCGAGCCCAGACCGACTCTGATGTATGATAAGTAAGTCAGAGTCAATCGGGGTTGATTATGCTCACAAGTCATTTATGACAAGGAAGTATGGTCTGTCCGAAAAGTTCGCGCCGCTCTTCTCAAAGAGGTCGCGTGTGGCCTGCAGTGAGTTCAGGATGATGGCAGGCCGTCCGAGGATACTGATGTATATGATATCACCTGCAAACAACAATTCCAACCTATGCCATAAAGCTACTCATGCAAGGTGCTCACCGTATGATTTCCTCCAAGCTGAGAAAGTTTCCCATGAGTATTCCAAAGGAATGTGTCTCG
Organism: Trichaptum fuscoviolaceum; assembly: GCA_910574455.1. Taxonomy (NCBI): domain Eukaryota; kingdom Fungi; phylum Basidiomycota; class Agaricomycetes; order Hymenochaetales; family Trichaptaceae; genus Trichaptum; species Trichaptum fuscoviolaceum. The sequence goes on along the minus strand of CAJSYZ010000009.1, from coordinate 3,147,169 downwards.
CATGCCCGATGATTGGATCACTGGGAGGACTAGGAGGGAGCAAAGTTGACTGCGAGCCCCTCCGACTGAGTATCACCACTGAAGCTAGTGAGGTCGCAAGAGTGGCCGCCCCAGCGCACAGAATTGTGTTAGTCTCGACAACCATCATAGAGAGGATAGGTTGAAGGTAATGAGATGTTACCTTCCCGTTCTCGTATTTATGCGAGGTGAACCCATCGGTAATTCTTCCCCGCTGTAGCGGCGTTGATCAAAGCAGCGTTTCACGAGGTGTAGCCAGCCGTTTTCTTCAATAGCACCCACTTTGATAATCACGTCGCCTCAGCTTACTTCTACGCCTGATAGATCTCGAGAAAGTATCAATCACAAACATATAGACCTTCTACGCGTTTCGCTTGGTTACAGGGCGCGCGTTCTTCGGTGGCGGACTGGACTTGGCGATCCTTTGACATTTATGCGATGAGAACCTGAAAATATAGTTAAATTCCGCACTCGGGGAAGATGAGCATATATCATCGCGGTCCGAACGAGCTTGAGTGGACACTACAAGTCCAATCATCACCAAAGAAATGCAAATCCGAAACGGGACAACGTAACGGCAAATTCAGAAATTCAACGTCCAAGGATACTCGGAGTCGCTCCGCTGGTAATCGAGTTCCTTTCTTATTACCTGCTATGGTGCAACAGACACTGTTGAGCATCTTCAATAAGTAAGCGAAGCAGATCAGAGGGTCGAGCTGACGGAGGAGACTGACCGTTAAACTAACAATGTTTTGTTGTCCAAGCATCGCAATCGTGAACATTCAGATAAGCAAGCGCTGCGCAAGATATTCACCGTCGAACGGTGAGGTCATACAGCTATATCTGCTGTCGCCTCATATTTCCAGTAATGCACGCTAACACCTCTCTGATAGGCGTTCAAGTAATGGAAGCGGACAATGTTGAAACAGGATGTTCCAGTCGTAGTTTCCCACGCCGGGCTGAGAAGCTTGAAATATCCTTCCTTTCCACTTTCCATTTTTCGCACAGCCACCATGGTAGCGTATCCTGCTTGTCTAAACTAGCGAAAAACTAGACAAACCAAAGAGTCTATAGGGTAATAGGCTCGAGAATATCGCTCGAATATTAAAGCAAGCGGAATTCAGTAGAATTATATACCTCTTCAACTTAAAGTGGCATCTACAGTATAGCGAGAAATCCCTCCGACAGCCGAGTCGGGTGCCAAAGCCACATACTACTAGTATATAGCATTAACCCATGTTGTAACTATTTTTTTTTTTTTTTCGAAAGACCGGGTAGCCAGAGGGGCCCCTCTTAGAAAAACGGATATTCGGACAGTGTATTTCGAATCTTATCCGGAATAGGTCAGAGCCGGGAGTTTCAAGCCGAGAAGACATCCGGCAGGGTACTTTTATCCGGACACCTCTGGTTACCGGCCCGGATACTCAGATCCGGTAAGGGCTCCCGGCTGTTAAACAAATCCATGCCGATGCCGATGCCTTCCGGTCACAGGTTTTAAGGCCGGCAGTATAAACTTTCAGAAACGGTACCCAGTCTTCCAAAACAAATACAGTTCCAACATACTTACGGCAATGTTTGTTGGTTAATCACCCGATTTCCGGAAGGTCTATTTTAGGATCGCCGGGTCCTAGAGCAAAGTACACCAGCTGTACAGGAAGCAGGCTCAGAGAATCCGAAATGCCAGACTTCAGATACATATCGCCATCAAGATGGACAGAAACCACTTCTTATGTACATATGATAGCGTTATCGATTAAAACCTGAGGGTGGCCACTTGGCGCACGAGTTAGACTCCTGTCCCTGGTGGCAGAAACCGCACCGGCAGGCCCATAACCACCAATACTTGACGAGAGACTGTTTGTTTATTCCTTCAGATCCCGGATCATCTGAGCGTGCTTCGCGCTCCGTGGCACGATGCTGCACCTAAAGTCCTTAGGCATTCTGATAGGACATATAGTCAGTGAAGATGTCAACTTAAGATTGAATAGGCGACCAACGAAGTGAATCCGGAGTGATAGGAACCATCAGGAGGAAGCGCTTTACCGCTCTCAGGATCAACAATGGGACCGATGTCAAAGAATGCAAGCACATTTGCAACAGTCAACCAGATAGTTGCGTCTGCGAAGAACCGTCCCGGGCAGATTCTGTATTCATTCACGCATCCCATTCGTCAGAACATTGGGTTGGTAGAAGGATGTTAAACTTGCCTCCTGCCGAAACCATAGATAATAGTAGTCGGATCAATCACATCCCCTTGCGCCTCGTTGTGAGACTCGTTTGTACCTTCATGTCTAAGGAACCTCTCTGGACAAAATGCGCGGGAGTTTGGATAGTTAACCTCGTCCGTCACCATTTCCCTAAGATCTTAGTAAGTCATGAGTGACACTTGAAAGATTCCGGGAGACCTACCACATGTTGGCAAGAACCATCGCGCCTGCAGGTATTGTCCACTTTCCGTACTGTTCCGCTCGTACGGACTGATGGGGAAGGCCTTCGGAGTCAAAGAGCATAAGAATAAATTGAGCGTCAAAGATGTTCTGTCGTCAAACTCAAATTTCGACCTACCAAGTGGACCCGGAGGATGTGTCCTAAATTCAAAAGATCTTAATAACAGGATTGCAATACGCATGCTGACATACCGATAGGTTTCTTTCACTATACAATCGATATAAGGTAATTGCGATCGGTCTTCCAGAGTGATGGTGCGCTCTCCATGAGTCAACTCGTCTAATTCCACTTGAGCCCGTTTCACAATCTCTGGATTTAAGGTCATCATTAAGAAGAAATTGAGAAGAACAGTATTTGTCTAAAGCTTCGGTCAGATCTCTTTCCGAAGTGAAGGGTATTGTCGACAAACAGTATCATATCCAGCTAATTTGGTAGTTAGCTATTGAAACAGACAAGCAGAAGGTAGTGCGCGGACCAGTAAATGCCACAACCCCAAGGGCTTTGATATCTTCTTCCATGTCAGCAGTCTGAGCCTCAGACTTCTCGTAGTCATCAAGGATCTTGGACATCATACAGGTCTCCGACATACCCTCTGCCTAATTCGCCAGGCTAATCAGATTAGGATATATCGCAATAATTGAAAGAGCCCCACCCTTTTGGTACGCAACTCCTCCACGGGAAAGTTCATGATTTCCCTGATCAAGTCATGCGCTTCGAGGGCGTGACGCTTCACTGCAACGCCAGGAAACCAAGCGGGAAACCACATAGGTACATGACGCACTGTTATAGGTGACATTAGCTCTTCATTTACTTGTACATTATGATATGAGATATGCTGACGCGCAGGTAAAACGTCGATAATTGTCCCACCAGCATCGCCCGCTTCCGCAATCATGGCGGCTGCTTTCTTGAACTTTCCAAGTAGTGTCTCGTCCGCCGAGACTACGGAGTTGCCGTACACTGTCTTCAACGAGAGTAAAGAAGTAAACCTAGTTCGATATGCTTATGTTAGTCAAATACAGAAGATAGTTGTAGTACGGGTACCTTTTGATACAGCTAATGAAGGATTGAGGAGAGGCCAAGAGGGCCTGCAAGAAGAGTTCAACTTGCTGTTGTTGGATTGGTCTAAAGACCTGGATAGATTGTAGGTCAAGGTAGCGTTGAAAGAGACGACGTTGTTGACGCCAGCGTTCTCCATAACCAAGAAAGGGTGCGGTCGAGCCCAAGCCAAACCTGTTACACGGTAAGTACGTCGGGTTCATACCGGTGCTGATATGCTCACAGGTCATTCATGACAAGAAAGGATGGTCTGTCTGAGAAGTTAGCGCCACTCTTCTCAAAAAGGTCGCGTGTAGCCTGAAGTGAATTCAGGATGATGATAGGTCGTCCGAGGATACTGATGTATATGATATCACCTGCAAACAACAATCCCAACCTATGCCATAAAGCTATTCATGCAACGTGCTCACCGTATGATTTCCTCCAAGCTGAGAAAGTTTCCCATGAATATTGCAACGGGATGTATCTCGCATGCCCGATGATTGGGTCACTGGGAGGACTAGGAGGGAGCAAAGTTGACTGAGAGCCCCTCCGACTGAGAATCACCACTGAAGCTAGTGAGGTCGCAAGAGTGGCCGCTCCAGCGCACAGAATCGTGTTAATCTCGACAACCATCAGAGAGAGGATAGGTTGAAGGTAATGAGATGTTACCTCCCCGTTCTCGTATTTATGCGAGGTGAACCCATCGGTTCTTCTTTGCCACTAGCGGCGTTGATGAAAGCGGCGTTTCACGAGGTGTGGCCAGCCGTTTTCTTCATTCGTACACAATCGCCCTCTTCGGAATCTCGTCGCCTCAGCTTATTTTTTCGCTAGATATATCTCGAGATGGCGTTAGATACAAAGCGTAGATACAAGTATACATTTCGCTTACCTCCATGGTACACGTTCTTCAAGTTCGGTAGAGGACGAGAGTCGACGGTTCTTCTTTAACAGCGGCAATGCGAACAGAGTTTGAGATTACAATCAACCGTCTCACTGCACTCGAAGAAGAGAACGATGTCCATCGATATCAGCGCGTTCCGAACGAGCTTGTGTAGGCACTACAGGTTCCAAGCAACTTAGACATTGAACAATTGCATACCCGACACGGGAAAGTGTAACTCCTGTGCTTGGTGTATAGGCTGAAGTATATGATGGAAATTTGTGGCACAAATGAGTACATGCAATTCAGAGAAGAATCGGCCTGATGGCAGATTTCAGAGATACGATGTCCAAGCGCGTGCTAACTCGCTCCCCTAGTAATGGGGTTCCCTTCCTTCCAGCGGCACTGTTCAGTATTTTCAATATGTATGAAATCAGATCCGAGGGTCAAGGAGACTGACCGTTAAACCCACTGTCAATTTTCTGTTGTCCAAGCATCATCGCAATCATGAACATTAGCAAACGCTGGGCAGGAAACTCACCATCGTACAAATAGTACGCTTAAACAACTATATTTCCTGTCGCCTCAGGTTGGCACAGAACAGGCACTGGTAATGCACACGTGTAAAACGTTCATGTTGTGGAAGTGGAAGAAGACAGGCGACTCGGAAGGTTTTACTGCCAGTGGCAGGCGTACTCTCCCACGGGCAGAGCCACGAACTTAGGAACTTCAACTTCAACTTGAAAGTTAAAGCTTCCTTGAACTTATGTAAAGTATCCTTCAGTTCTCGTCTGAGGAAGCGCAAACTCTTAGACAAACCTGAAGTCTATAGCGTAATAGGCTCAAGAAATTTTACTCAAATATCCGGGCAAGCGGAGATCAGTAAAATTATTCTCTTCAAGGGTACATAGTATCGCGGCTCCCCATCTTAATTCCTTGAGTGTTGTCTGTAGCGAGAAATCCCTCCGACGCCTACGGTTCTTTCACCATCAAGGCGTGCCTTTCGCTTCTAGGTGTGATGGTACATCTGAAAGGATTCGGAGAACTAACGAGCATGTGTTAGATAGAAGCTCTTGAGACGGGGGCCAAAGCCATTGCACCAACCTTGTAAACCCCGAGGTGAACGAAGGGATCGGTGGAACTTCCTTATTGCTTTCTGGGTCTACATATGGTTTGATATCGAAAACAGCAAGGATGTTGGCCACCGTCAGCCAAACAGTTGCATCCGCTAAGTACCGTCCTGGACAGATTCTGCGAGTATCATTTCGGGATTAGCATATGAAGCACACCATCCACCGGAAGCGACTCGCCTTCTGCCAAATCCAAATACTAGTTCGCTCGGGTCTACATTCGCTCCGCGATTTGTGTATTCTCTCTGATCAGGATCCATTCCGAACTTCTTCAGGTGCCTCTCGGGCAGGAATCTTTCGGGTTCCGGAAAATTCTCCTTGTCTTTCATCATTTCCCTATACATCCATAGTCACTTAATGACAACTCTCGAGGAGGTGCTGAGTATCAAATCATACCAAATATTGGCAAGTATCACCGATCCTGCAGGTATGGTCCAATCACCGTACACCTCTTCGTGCGTCGTTGCATGGGGCAATCCTGCCACAGAGACGAGCTGTCAGTTTTCCAAGTCAAAGCGTAATAAACATCCTACCCATTGGGCCACCGGGGTGATAACTGTTGTATTATAATGATGTATAAGGTCAATATGTTCAAGGGAATATAAATCGATGCTACATACCGGTAGACCTCCTTCACAACTGCATCGATGTAAGGAAGCGCAGGTCGGTCGTCCATTGTCGGCAAGCGTTCTCCATTTCTGGTGAGGACATCAAGCTCGGCTTGAGCTTTCTTCATCACTTCCGGATTTAGGACCATTAAAAGAAAAAATGTGTGTACTGTGGAATATGTCTTCGCAGATTGAAGTTGTTGAGCCTTTGGTCATGCTATAGTGGAATTCCGCACAACACTGACTGTTTCATACGCAGCTGGAAATGCACTATGATAAGAGGTAGGGCAAGCAGAACATCAGACAGCACTCTCACCTGAGAAAGTCACAAGTCCGATCACTTTGATATCCTCTTCCAATTCGGCATCTGGGACAGGACTGCTTTCGATATCATCCAACACACTTGATATGAAGCTCGCTTCCACCTGTCCCTCCATCTAAAAAATAATCAGTGAAGTACACCGAATTTGAACCCACGCACCCTTCTTGTCTTCAGCTCTTCTACCGGAATGGACATAGCATTTTGCATAAAAGTTCGAATTTGCAGGGCATGGCGCTTGTCGCGAACACCAGGAAACCACGATGGAAACCAGATAGGCACTTTGCACACTGCAGTACGATGTCAAATAGATGTCTGGGAGATTAGAAAATATTCCTAACAAATCGGAATTAAGTCGATAATTGTTCCACCTGAATCCCCGACCGCGGAAATTCCCTCCGCTACTCTGACGAACATTTCAAGGAGATCGGGATGAGACGAAGCAGAGATAACTGAGTTGCCATACGACGTCTTCATGGAAATAGTCGCTATTAGCCTGATAGAGTGACAATTAGTGAAAATCACCATTAAATTGAAACAAGATACATTAAATAAAGAAGGGAATCTGCCTAACCTTTTAGAAGAAGCCATGAACTGCTGCGGGGAGTGAAGAAGTTCTTGGAGAAAAGCATGAACCTCATGCTCTTGTAAATCTCTATACAATGATATAGCTTGCGGGCCAAAATATTGCTGCATAATGCGGCGTTGTTTTCGCCAACGTTCTGCGTACGGAAGGAACGGAAGACTCGAGCCGAGCCCCATCCTTATACGTCAAGCATGATAAGTCTACCAGCTCGAATATGCATCAGAATGAGCACTTACAAGTCATTCATGACAGGTGAATAAGGTCTATTAGATGTACTAGAGCCTCTGCCTTCCAGGAGGAAACGTGCAGACTTGACCGAATTGACAATGAAAAAGAAGTGCCCAAAAACTTGGACATAATAAACATCACCTGTCGAAAAGAGTTTAGCAACGATAAGTATACAAAAGGACTTTGTAAGACTACGTACCGAGTGACTTCCTCCAATCTGAATATGTTATCCACGAATGGGTCAATGGAATACGCCACGCGTGTCCTATAAACGGATCCGATGGCGGGCTGGGAGGAAGACGACGAATGGAGCCCTTTCGATGAGAAGCCACCAGATATATCAGTACAGGAAGACCTCCGAGGTATAAAAAAGACCAGATGTCTGGCAATTTGAACACTGGTGGCAACATCCTAGACGTGCAATAGTTCCGGGCTTTTGGGGCTCTCTGCGATCTGAGAGTCACTCAGTCAGCATTATATATACGGCAGGCCTCCACTAACACACGGTAATCATCGGAATGCCGTCCTTGTACTCCAAAAAAGCGCTTCCAGCCTGTATCTTAGAGCTTTCCAATTATATGATAAGAACCGGATATCGTGTCGTCAATAGTAAGTCGGTTGCAACCAAATACTAGATCTTCAAGAAAAGTCTCTAATGTCTTCGTCCTAGCTCAGGCGGTTGTTGGTTCTATGCTGAAGAAAGTAGAATTCGTGTTGTAAATTCATGCTCTGCATTACGCCGGGAACTTGAAGAGTGTGCAATGAATGCTACGGCTTGAGACGGAAGTGGAGCTTGAAGCATAGCGGAGAACTGCTGCCACAGTAATTCTTGTCCCAGGGACGTCAACACGACGGCCTTAAATTAGACTGCGCCCAGGTACCCAAGCCCACCATCCTCGGTCCCTGAGACAAGCTGCTGTTTCGTGATGGGCGGGCCTCAGGCTTACGATGACGAAAGGCTCAGCTACTAGTACTGCTAACGTGAAAGGAAACTCACCTTGACGCCGGACCCTCCCTCGGTCTAAATTAATAATTTGCTGAAGGGCCTCAACTTTCCGCAAGTTTCACTGGCGGAGTCGTGCCAGTGGGAGCCCTGCTACTAGTAGTGCCAGTGTCCGAATTCGGTGCCAGTACTTACTGCATGTTATAATAATGCAATCTCGAATACTCAAACTGTATTGAAGTCAAATAGTGAATTCTACGTCCTCATGCGTAAAAATCATCTTCACCTACTTTCACGCTTTCTTGGCCAAGTATGATAGTATACAGTACTAGCTGTCATTTGACGGACTGGGGCACGTCGGGCATCGAATATACTATGCCCGAGCATTACCTTCTACTATGAGTAACCGCTGACCGAACTTTCTCGGACGAATTCAGTCCCTTGCGTTACGCGATTGGAATTTAAGACGCCTTCACGGATGCCTTGAGATGAAGCATCTTTCCGTCCTCAGTTATTCGTCTTGTACGAACAGCCGGCAGAGTTTCCGGAGGCTTTCATGGCCGTCACCAAAGAAGAGATAGAAGGCGAGACGATCTCCAGTAAAAGCCCTCGGGAATCGACCATCTCACCTCGGGCCAAGGAGGATCTGCAGCCAGAAGCTGAGAACGAAAAGGGAATAGAGATTATTGCATTCACTGCCAATGACCCTGAAGATCCTAGAAACATACCGAGGCACAAGAAAACTCTTATTGTCGTCATCATTTGCACACTGTCTTTCGCTGCGTAAGTTTCATCCTTAGCTCGGATCCAGTAGATTATCACAACTCACGGTTCAAATCGTAATATCAGTGTCTTCGGTTCAACGATCTATGTGAGTCTTAATCACTTGCTGGCATTTATCCGCCGACGGTTATACTTATTCTTCACGGCAAGGCACCCGGTGAAGGACAAGTCCAGAGGAAATATAATGTTAGTCCGGAAGTTACGAGTATCGGCCTGTCGCTTTATGTCCTGGGGTTCGCACTCGGACCTCCCTTGTGTGAGTTCTCAAGACCTATCAGCGGTGCTCAATTAAAAGATTCGTCCAGGGGGTGAGCATATGCATCAAAAATAGCTGATATATTCACCTTCAGGTTCGAATGACAGGCCCGTTGAGTGAGATGTACGGTCGAACGTTGCCGTATCGTCTCTCGTGGCCAATACTAATCGGTTGTTCAATTTTCTATCTGAGTCCAGTAAAGTAACTGATCCAGCATCAAACAGCATCTGTCGCTCTTACGGCGTGGGTAGATAATCTTACTGTCATTATGCTATGTGAGTTTCGTTTCATGCATCACGACTTCAGATAAGAAGACTCACAGTGTGACACGAATAGTCCGTTTCTTCGCTGGAGTTGGCTCTGCGTGTGCTTTGAATGAGTGAATTGAGTCATTCGGTCATGAGGAGACACGCAAGCTGATTTATCTGAACACAGCGGGGGTGGTACTATTGCTGAGTACGGGTTGGATTACTTTGCTTTGAACAGAAGTGCTTATCGACCACCGCTACCAGTCTGTATGCAAATGATTTACGCACACTGCGGAAAGGTAAATCTTCCCAGTGATTTTCGGGGAAAGCTCCTTCCACATCAAGACATACTAACACGCACCGCTAGACTTTGGGTCCTTCGAGTTCACTGATTTTTTGTCATCGCTCTCTGGCCGCTCCTCTACATAATCCCGGAGACGCATGGTCCTACAATTCTGAGCCGCAGAACAAAACGTCTTCGGGCAGGAGGAAATTCAAATGCATACACGGCGCACGAGCTGCATACCCTGACAACGAAAGACTTAGTGCGCAGGAACATTGGGAGGCCTCTTGGTAAGCAAAATCTTGACGAAGCTAAGTAATCCTGATCGTATCCCATGTAGCGATGCTTGTCATTGAGCCGATAGTAATCGCATCAGCAATAGCGACTACACTTGCGTATAGCATCATATAGTAAGTTGACACAGATTACACGTTTCAAAGGTTAGGCTTGACAATGCACATACAGCTTTTTCTTTGAGGCATACCCAGTTGTCTTCATCTCGCAGAACCACATCCCCTTCCAGCTCGCTGGCCTGCCGTTCCTAGGAATTATTATCGGGATGGCGATTTGCGTAACAACCATGGACAAGATGACGCGGCTTTCCAAGCACACCAAAATTCCGTGTATTGAAACACCTGGTGGGACATTTGTCGACTCGCCTGAAGCTGGATTGAAAGTAGTGTTAATCGGAATGTGAGTACAAAGCCTTATAGATATACTTTAAATAAATGAAGTACCTGTCCAGCTTCTTGCTACCGGTTTCAATGTTCTGGTTTGCATGGTATGTACTAGAAGTCCTGTCATAAGGTTTGTTAAGTTAGCAGCGAATAGGACGAGCAGAGGGGATGTTCACTGGATCTCACCGACGCTTGCTGGGATCCCTTTCGGCTATGCGATGCTTTCTATAGTGAGTGCTTAGAAAGTTCTTCCTAGTGACATGATTAGTGGTCAACGTTCGCAGTTCTACTGTTTCACAGGCTAGTGAGTCAAGATCCCCTGTGTTGTTTTGAAGTCCCTGATAATAGCACAAGCTCCACCCAGGCATACACTATTTTCGCTTCCAGTGCATTGGCTTCGAACACAATTGCTCGCTCAATTGTTGCCTCTGCTTTGCCCGTCTTAATCGCCCGCTCCTCGATAATCTAGGCACAGCCTGGGGAAGTAAGCCCTTCATTGGGTATTCAGTGTTTCTGGCATTTGATGACAGATTTTCAGTATCGATGTTTGGATCGGTATCGCACTCATGTCAATGCCCATTATCTTCGTCCGATACGGCGTCAGACTACGAGAGAAGTCCCACTTTGCCCTAAAAGCGAACGAGTTGATTGCAGGCATGCGCAACCACACGCGGAAGACAACCGAAGGACTTTCAGAAGAAAGAACCGCATAGAAATATGTAGAGAAAGTTACTCCCGAAACGTTTAAGAAGAAAGGTGAAGGGAAGTGTTGAGGTGGTGATGTTAATGAGGTTGGTTCGGCAGAGTGAATGAAGAGGACGTATGCGAGATTCATGGACGAACAGGTCTGCAAAGCATAATTGGTTTTGTTTGCGTACATTCTTTTCAGATCCCCGAGACTTGAGGGACTGTTTTCGCAGCGCTCAGGTGAAGTCCAAGGCGCCTGGTTACTGAGTCTGGCGTCGGTAGTAAATCAAGCAAATTGTGGTACAATCTGCATATGATGCATCGTCCTTTATAATTATGTTTGAGGATGATAGAGCTTCTAAAAGATGGTAGTTAAAAAGTAGTACGAGGATGATGGCTGCCACGGTAGTAGTAGATGAGCACTAATAGTATTTGTCAGCATCTTCAAGTTCAAGTTCAAGTCTGGCTGTCATCGTTCAGGCTCTATGGTCATTGTTACTGTACTTCTTCTGGACTTCACACCGACACCTCTCGAAGGTCTACTGTCTGGTACTACCTCTGCATACAAATTAGTTGATTGAAACAACATGTTGAGTCCACTTCCCAAATTTCGCGGACCTTGCGCGGCGTGGTCATCAACAACCGTGCTCACGACGTGTTTCTCAAGTTTCTGACTCTTTGTCGCATTGAACCCTATCTACGCAGTACAGAACACACTACTTGTCCAACAAAACGCGTCAAGACAACGCACTGTAAATCTCTCAAAAGCAGCAAACCCCCAGATATCCTGCAATGGACTCCAAAACGCCCTACCTGGACGCAGTGGCGACGTCTTTGCCGTCCATTCTCAGCGACCTTCTCATGACTTTCGATATCTATTCGCGAGAGAAGCTTGATACGCTTTTGAGATTCTCTATGGGCGGTTCTTGTCCTCCGCGAATACAAGGACACGCCGGTGCATGGTTGAGCGGACAGGATCGCCTTAGGACGCGCTTTCAGCAGCTCGAGCCTCAAGCGTTGGGAAAACGTCCTCGGGACGGAGAGCTGAACGGTCAAGAAGAAGAAAGACCGTCTGGGTCTAGTAAGAAGCAAAAGGTCGTGGACGATAGTCTAGCGGAGGATGAAGGCGATGACCTCTACACTTTGCATTCGATTTCTATTACTTCGCCCATTCGCAAGAAAGTTAACATCGCGATCACACCCTCGACCATTCGTCTCACGAACGCCACCTCCAACGCGATAGAGTCGCGTATCGACCTTGCGAATATACGACGCGCCTTTATTCTGAGCAATCTCGGCAAGAACAAGAACAAACCCCGATGGAGCGTCGTCCTCTTATCCGCAGACACGTCGGACAAGAAAGATGCATCAAGCCAACTGCAGTTGACTTTCTCTGTGGAACATGCGCCTTCGAACGCGAAGGACCTCTTTACAACGACTTCGCAGTATGGTGAAGTGACTGCACATCCCAAGGGAACGGAAACCCTTGCCTACCTGCAGTCGTTCTTGTCACATTTGCCGTCGCACATCAAGCTCGTAACTTCCCCAGACCCCAACTCAGAGATTCAACCTTTCCTCTCAACATCAGCACAACCTTACGTAGAGGCATATCGTCACGCAAAAGAAGGCGCACTTTATTTCCTTGAAACTGGCATCCTCTGGGCAGAAAGCAAACCCGCGGAGTTCTTCGCCTTAGAGGATCTGGCGCCAGATTCAGACGAGCCGGGGATGGGAGGTGTGAAGACTTTAAGTGCGACGGGGCGGACATTATCTCTATTTGTACGGCGACGAGCTCAGCGGCCGAAAGATGAAGATGGGGACGAGATGGACACCGAGGAAGAGGAGATCGAAGGGGAAGAAACGGAATTCGCAATGATCGATGGGCGGGAACAAGAGAATGTTCTACAATGGGTGCGCAGATATCGCCGATTCTTTGGCAAGCCGCGTGAGGCGCAACCGCAGCCACATCAGACAAACGGAGATGTTAAAGGCAAGGGAAAAGCAAAAGCTACAGCGGAGGAAGTAGCAGCGATGAATGCGGAAGCGGAGGGCAGTGATGCCAGCGACGAGGATTACAACGCGCCGAGCGATTCTGATGGTGGAGAGCCGTCGAGCGACAGTGACAGTGCGGATGAAGACGAAGGAGGGGGAAGCGGAGATGATGATGAGGCTGAGGATACCGGTGAGGAAGAAGAGGATGAAGGTATGGAGGATGAGGAAGAAGAGCTGGACCCATCGAGGCATCCACTGATGCGTCCAGGTGCAATGCCAAAGATGAGTAAGGCAGCGATGGATGCTGCCGTCAAGATGGTCGTGGGCGATATGGTAGGCCCAGAGGAGGTGGAAGATGAGGAAGATGAATTAGCATGATATTCATACGTGAGGATCATAAAGACACGCATCTATTGAATAGTAATTAGATTCAAACATCAGGATATAATTGATACAGTGAAAGTAGATGTACAATCGGTTAGGGGTTAGAGGGATACATCAAACATGATAAAGAAGGGAAGAAAAGTACGCTACATCATAAAGATCGTAAAGAGCGTTCGTCTTGCGTCAAAGCCTGGAGGAATGGTGGTCGTAGTGTATCGAGCACCGCTGCACGTGTCCTCGCTCGTACGTCAAGCAGCTTCACATGGAGCTGGAGTGTCCCAGCGATGAATCCCCGCGCAGTGATAACGAAAAGGAGCTCGTCCCCCCAGAGCGCAAATTCATTCCGTTCGGACCCATTCTGACCTTGCTCGTCAAGCTCGCGAGGAAACGCCTCGTCTAGTATCCCATCTGCACGTTCGTCCTTTGGGTCGTTGTGCACCGTGAACGGACATCGGCGCGCTCGCCACCACGCCGCAAAGTTCTCGAATCGGATCGCCATTCGTCCGTCGATATGAATCCGCGATTCAGGGAAGACAGATACCACCATAGATAAAGGGTCGCTTTCGACAAACTCGAAGGCGGAGTATGGTTGCCTTTCAAGCTGTGATTTGGTTTCGCGAGTGAGAGTGACGTGGTAAAAAGCGACAGAGGAATTTGGTTCTGGTCGACCTGAGCGGTCCAGGGCCGTATTCCCAACTAATCTAAGTAGAAAATAATATCATAAGCTATGTCATTGGGGACCAGGTAAAAAAGCAAGATTTACTCACTTGAGCGCTATGTTTTGGGCATAGATGATGACCGGCCTGACAGATCCGCTGTCAAAGGAACAAAGCCCACTCGTCGTATAACTTACACTCTCAGGTAGGTTTCCTCGTAACACATCTTCAAAGGTTACGACCTTTCCGGAAAAGCCAGTCCACCCAAAATCAATTGATGGTTGGACGGGTTCACTCAACATCGCGTGCAATCTCGATAGGCCATAGAAAGCCGCATCTTCGACCAAGTTCCTCAACGCAGTACGGACGTTCATGGTCTTCGGCAGCGCTCTCTCCGACAAGGGCAAAATATGGTACCCGCTCATGTACTCGACGAGTATCGAGAATAGCGCAGGGTTGCGGTCCAGTGTCAATGTTGTCGTGTTCGAGGCGCCCTCCGCGAAGTCTCCGAGAAATAAGGCAGTGAAGTAGTTTGGTGCATCGAACTCGATTTGTGTCTTGTAGAGCGTAAAGACTTCATCTCGGACGATGATTGTGTACTTCGTCGGCTTAGCCTCCATCAAGGAGGTGGCGGAAACGACGAGCTCGACGGCGAAGGCGACCACAGCGACGAAGTGCCGGAGGCGTCACAATCATCAATTTGGAAGACAGCATAGCCTAATTACCTTTTGCGTCCCATTCGCCTTGTCTTCCTCCACCAACCACAACCACTGCTCAAATCTGGTGGTAATTCTGCATTCCCCTACCTTTCAATGGAATTAACGACCTTCAGATGCGCTCATTACGCTCACTGGCACTGGCACGAAGGCGTATCTAACACCAATGAAATCCGTAATGGCGAGTCTATTGTGAAGATATGAAACTTGATGAACTCACTTCATTTATGCCTCTGCTCCGAGAAATGACTAGGACATGGCTTAGTGAGCATGATGAACATCATTGGGGGCCTTTGTTAGGTGTTGAAAGGCATGCATTCCGTGCGCACGGAATCCATAGCATCCGACAGAACATTCGACAAGCGCCTATTCTTTAAACTTCACTTTCGATCTCTGTTCACGAGAAATGACTGGGACTTAGCTTCTTGATCCTCGTGGGGAATGTTTCTTAGGCGTCGATTCACGTATGCATTCCATACTTTATAAGCTATCTTAGGCCTTGCTGTCAACCCCACATAGTAGCGTACAAGGCGAAATGTCCTCCCCTACCGACCAATCGAGCTCCGGGTCAGAATCGGTCCATCTGAAACAGTTTACTGTCAGCGAGCCCTTCTTGACCGACTCAGGAGCGGATGTTGTGTTAGTTTCGTGCGATAACTACGAATTTCGGACACGCAGGTCCATCCTTTCGTTGGCTTCACCAATTTTCGAAGACGTGTTCTCCCTTGCCCAGCCTGAAATTATCAGGCCGCAGAGCAACCCTGTCAGTGGCATAGATCCGAGTCTATGCATCAGCCCATCTACCAGACAGTTGTCTGTGGTCGATTCAGGTTTTCCCCCCGTCCACCTCTCTGAAACAGGGCAGGTCATCGATATCCTTCTCCGTTACTGTTCTCCGGTGTCAAATCCTACTATGCCTGAGTGTCAGCTGTTGATCTCTGTTCTAGATGCCGCAATTAAATACGAAATGACGTTCATTGTCACCGAGGTGGAGGCTACTTTGCAGCGACTGGGTTTTGAGCAACCCGAAGTCCTGTTATTCCTGTATGGGCAAGCCTGTGAACAGCAGCAGGAAATAAATGCCCGGGACTATGCATGGGAATGTTTAAAGCTGCCATATCCATCGATCATGAATTACGCAGGCCGATGCCTGTCTGCTTCGACTACGGCTCTTTCAAACTTCATCATCTACCACCATGCCGTGTCTAATGCAGTAGCAAACTATATCAAAAACCACCGGTGTGTTGAACGGAACGCTAAGACAAATTGGGGGAAATGTTCTAGTTGCAGTGATAGACGAGGATCAAACGATCGAGAACCGAAGTGGTGGAGGGATAACCTGGTAATAATGGTGCAAAATATTTATAATGAAGGGCCAATTTCATACAGAATTCTTCCTGCAATTGACGAGCTAGGAATCGACCAAGCCCCATATTCGTGTTGGTCTTGTGCAGTTAACTTGCTTGAAAATTGGGATTCCATCAGATGGCACATCATTGAAAACATAAAAGGGGAAGCCGAAGAGGTATGTTCTCTCCTCAAGCTATGTATGTACCGCAACTTGCCCATTAATTGATATCACACCCACAATGATAGTTCCAATGCATACAGCCGATGTCTCTAGTACATATTGGTTTGACCGCTCTCTTCCACTCAAGTCCGTCTACGCTTAGGAATATATCAGTATGATGGAAACACCATCTTTTGCACACTTCTTTAGATTCGGTCTTATGTGTTGAGTGGTGTACAAACTAGTTCTAAATCAGAGAAAATACATACTAGTCTATACCGAATTAAAAGCAGATATAGTCATTTCGTGCGATAACTGCGCGTTCCACTGGCAAGTGGCAAGAATGTTCACTTATCGTAGACATATTTTCTCTCTCCTAGTCCCAGCGGGTGGCGAGTGTCCCCGGACCCTAAGCCGACCACAGTCGCAAACCCATCGAACGAAAAATGGTTTTGTCTACCATCGAGTATACCAAGCCGAAAATGAACAGATGAAGTGAACGTACCGAACTATATATTTCATCGGCTTGCGTCCTTTTTGCCCTATACAATGCCACGAATGTCAACGAATGCGTCGCGCCAATGACGCATCATCCCGAGCCATTATACAGACCAAGAATATGTCTCGTGTCAAGAAATATGTACAATGAAAGAACCGATACTGTATTTCTGCAATGCAGAAGGACAAGTAGACAATGATATTGTAGCGTGACGTCTCTCTAAGTCATAGATCTCCCAATACCGTTACAAGAAATAAATGTCCAATCCTTGGAATCGGTGGTCCCACCACGCCTGGATGCAGACCAGTCTCTCCCCATCAACGAGCACGTTTGTATAAGCATCATCGTCGAGCTCCGTAACTGTCTCGACGTATGGAAGTTCTCCGCCAATTTCTATTATCCTTGAGAGCGAAACTCCACTCTCGACCACTTGCTTATACGTGCAGTCATTAAGCCACAACGAGGTACCATTATGTGAAGGATGGCAGGTACCCGCAAAGCTAAGCTGAGGCATATCCGAGTTTGCATCTTGAACGGCCGCCGCCTTTAGGGATGCACGCGCACGCCTGACAGCATAGGGGTTGAAGTCCTTTATGCGAAGGCACTGTTCTGCCTGTATCCCGATAAGTCGCTGTCCATATGTCGTCCATTCGCAACCGTCCTCATAGCAGATCCATCTTATAGTCCCGCCATCAGGACCAATTGTCCATTCCTTCCATGGTAAGTGCAGGCCCTTGCGGGACATAGGATGTTGTGCGACATGCGCGTCCAAAGTTGCGACCAAGGCTTTGCGGTGAATAATCAACACCAAATCACCATCGCGGGCAGCTTGCACAACAATTATGGCTTGATTTGGATCGGCCGCAAAGGGAAGATGAGATGGAGCAACATTCGGTTTAATAGGTTGTCTTGCACCGGCTGGATTTGGCGCTGAGAAGCAGCTAAGTCTGTCCGAGTCACTGAATAAGCTCTTTCGCTTGCTTCCTGATACATGTAGGTATGCAATGCGTCTGAGTGTTTCCCCGTCTGTGTCGCTCTGCTCGGTGTGGTCCGGAAGCTTGACAATTTCAAATTGGCGGGTCGACAAGTTTGGAAATAGAAGGAGATCATGGGTGAGGAAAGCAAAGGCACCGTACGTCCTGGAAGGCCACTCTTCTCTCTGTGACAAAGAACATTCAGATGAGGAATTGGATCAGGGGTCACTTCTGAGATAAAGAGACTTACTTTAATGATTTCACCCTTCCACCAGTCTACGAGCAAAAGAACGTCTTTTTCGTACACGGACTCGGACAGGAGTATGACCAAGTACGACCCAATGACTTCTGCCTTAATGTACGAATCGTCCAGACTATCATCCGTTAGGAGAACCCCAGTGTGGATTTCGGGGTTGTCTGCAAGTGGGTGAGGCAAGCCCGTTGATTTCTGCCTTAGATGAACGACAACGTCGCCTGTCGAGCTGTATACAAGTTTGGTTGTTAATAGCTGAGATTAGAACGTGTCGATTACTGAAAACTCACTTCTCCGGACCCGTAATGATAGTCACTAGGTCATTTTCACCTTCTACAATGGTCACGTCTAGTATATGGCCAGCACCTGGTTTTGGTACAATGCGGAAGAGGTCCTTTCGGTTTGAGGAACTCGCTTGGCCAAAAGCTGAGATGTGCAATGTCTTTAAAGCCGTGGACAGACCATCGTCATCGTCATTGTCGCCGTACACAACGCCGTTTGATACGCCATAGACGCGCGATAGATGGTCGTTCCCAGGAATTGAGATGCGTCTCGATAGAGCGGCCGTTCGCCAAACTTCTTCCCTTCTCAACAACTCCAGCAGCTTGTCTTCCATTAGATCAGCTTTGTTGCCGTCGACGAAGCCGTATAACTGCAATGCAGACGAGTACTGCAGCATCGTGGAGTTCTTGATAACGTTATTAAGTCGCCGGTTGAGAGGCAAGACAGAGATCAGGTCTAGTGGTGGTAAATAAGTGAATATACTTTCGACGACCTCATCGGGGACAGGGTCGAAATGGCCGGAAGAGGAGAACGCCTTTAATGCGTCGGTTTGCTGAAGAATACCAAGAGCAATCAGGATAGTCATAGACATGGTCTAAAGAACAGAGAAGGCGCTGAGCTGCTTTATGACAATGTTCAAGTTTGTCGACGGGAGATGGTGAATGTGGGAGGCAAGAGCGATTGTTAGGCTTTCCGGGCTGCGAAGAATATATAATACTGTTAGCGGAGTTCGTTAAGCTATACAAAGTAAGTAGCTACCGAGTACAGAAAAGGCCCATAGAGTACCAACAGATTTTCTAAGCCTTGTCCTGACAACCCAGAACCTCAATAAGAGGCAGATAAAGAAAGCGTACCTATTTTCTTGCAATAAAGTTTGACATCGATTTGACTTTGGGCCTTCTTGCGTTTATGTCCCGCCCTTGATTGACAGGTGCTACTGCATTTATTAGAGATACAGCATGGCAGGAATTATGAGTTTAAAAGAAGAAAGCAGAAAGAGTAGACCAATACTTTGGAAGAGTCTGATATGTCAGAGCAAATGCTCAAACAGAAAGCATCAACGAAGCATGCTTTTTACTCCTAGGTGCTATACTGCACTGAAATGGCCTTGGTGAGCTAGACAACCGTATCATGCGGTAAGCCAGTATCTGTCGGCACCAAAGAGTTGCTACACAAACCTGCTAAATCCTGAAGTGAATGATATCTCGGGAGGCATCTCCTTTTTGCTGCCTGGGTCGACATACGGTCTTAAATCGAAAACAGCAAATACCGTTGCTATGGTTAGCTAGACAGTCGAATCTGCGAAGAAGCGCCCCGGGCATATCCTGACAATTTCCATGAATGCGGATCTTGATTGAACGCGATGAACTTACCTTCTGCCAAATCCGGACACGAGGTCGTTGGGATCAATATACACCAGAAGTTCACATTCAGAATCCGTATCCATTTTCTTCCCCTTCTTCAAGTTTTCCAGGTGTCTTTCCGGAAGGAATTGAAGAGGGTCGTGGAATGTTTCTTCGTCTTTCATCATCGCCCTAAAGAGTTCGTCGGAAACCCTAGTTAGCGCAACGCGAGGCAAATTGATCCTCACCATGTGTTGCCTAATATTATTGATACTGTCGGAAGTGTCCGGTCACCGAATTTCTCTTTTTTTATTGTTGCATGAGGAGCACCTGAGGTCAAAACTTTAAGAGACTTGGCGCCCTTGGCGCCTTGCAAATGGGTGCTTTATCTTACCAAGAGACCCACTTGGGTGGAATCTTCAACACAGAAGATAAGCTGAGCGGACTCAGAACAATCACGAAGAAAATATACCGGTAAGTTTCTTTGACTATGCCATCGATGTACGGAAGGTCCGGTCGACCAGAGTCGGCAGGCGCTCCCCTCCAATAAGACTATGAATCTCAAAATGAGCGTTTCTAGCCACCTCCAGATTATCCGAGTATCAGTCTCTAGAGTTTGTGGCATTGTAGAGAGGAGTGATTTAGATGACTCTGATCGCCAGGAACACCAGTTTATATACCCAGGAACCACTGAAAGAATAGTGAATGAGCCTCGCGCTCAGGTCAACGACAATGACTCTTGGTGTGAGAAAGGTGGTAGGTTTCGTGCCCCGAAAGTTTGAATGGTTTCTGATGGTAAAAACTTGTACAACAGAGTTCAGCGACAGAGCAATAGCCGCTGGTGTTGCGCACCCTCGAGATAGAACGAAATAGCATCCCCGAGCGCAATACCAACGAGAACGCAAGCCATTCACCCAGGCCATCCGAGTTTCATAGTCGAAACAGTTAGGTGCCAAAGATCAAAAAATCCGAGGTATACATCACGAAAGACCAGACTCGAGCCAGTCGCGATAACTGTAACGGCCAGTTTACGAGTTTCCTGAAAGACATACGTCGCGACCAGCTCAGACCCAAGCATGCCTTGAGCATTTATTGGCGATAGCGCTTGGCATGGCAGCACCTGAATGAACGATGATGGTTGAAGACATAAACAACTTGAATAGCCCACGCGTGTTGTTTTCGGTGAGACTCGTTGTCGACGTCTCGATGCCGCAGCCTTGCAATCAATACGAGAGTACACAACATGTCGCATTAGTTGCGTGTCGAAAAGATGTTAGGAGCCGTACTATTTGACTATATACTAGGATGATGTGCTGACCTGCTTCACGTTCAAGTTACGGTTCGTGCCCCTTCTTCACCGTGACACCAACTACATGCTCCCATACTTTCACCAGCACCTCTCAAAAATCTATCACACGCGTTCACATATTGGGCCACTGCCTAATCCATTCAAGAAGTAGTCGCAAGCAATGCGGATGTGAAAATAATCGAGTTCAACGAAAGTTCAAGGTGGAGTTCGGGTCGGACTGTGGGGAAATGATTGAACAGAGACTCGCAAGCCAGTCGTTACTCAGGCTTAGTGTTGTGTTGTAGTAACGACTGGTACGACTCAATCAGAAGTAGCCGAGTCACCTCATTGTGACCAATGGGTCACTGTGTGCCTGATTATTCAGCTTAGTGGTGGCAAATTTTCACAGGGTTCTTAAGTTGCCGGTGGCTTCCCGAGTCCCGGTCACTCCTTTTTTTTGAAATTCCACTTGTATTAGAATCAGACATGCAGATTTTTGTGCTACATCCTTGCTATTTACATAATATGAGGCCCTCAGAGCCTGTAAGAGTCGATAGAGAAGCACTGAAGTTGCTTGGCCGACAGGCTTTTGGAGCGCGCGACGCGACTTACCTGGCGCAAATCGCGTGTGACCATTGCACTCATTTTGTCTTACTACTTTCTCACTGCCAGTGTAGGGTCCTTCCTTAAAGAGTGAATACGTTTTAGGAAGTAGTATGAGGAGCTCTGAGGTGACTCGGCCACTTCCATCACGAAAGTCGCATATTACTTGCAGTGGCATTGTAGTAGCCTTGTAAAGCCTATATTGAATGTAATGGCCTGCCATACTGGGGGACAGATTAACATGCTGCGTCCCCTGTTTACCCACGCTTGAAATATGGCGGCATCATTGCAAGGTCGCGCCATATGGCGGAGTTTCAACATATGGCAATACACGGTAACGTGAGGCAAGATTGTGCCGTCCGCACATATTGTACGACGGCGAAATATTTCATGAGCTTACATGACAATGCCATATGGTAGAACAGTGTCATATGATGATTTTGAGCTATATTGCGTAGGATTACAATATACTGTACATATTGCATCAAAGTGCCAGATGGTATAGCAGCGTCATATTTTGGTAACGAGGCATATGACCAGATCATACGATAGCGGTAACTCAAATATAGACAGCTCGGAAAAGCCCGTCATCACACCATAAATAGCACATTAGAAATCATTCTGTATTTGGTTCTATTGACACGTAAGCAACAACAAATTTTACTATTGGTCGTTTTGTCGAGCGCGCCCCCGCAAATTATTCCTGCGCTTCGCTTTCGCGTCGAGCCAGAGCTCGCTGGTACATCTTGTAAGCCAGACAATCCGGAGGAAACATCTCCTCGTTAGTGAGAATAGAGCCGGAGTCATCAAGTTGTTCCCCATACACACGACTAAGAGTCATAATCAGTAATGTAATCTGATCCCAGAAGTAAAAGACGTACTTGTTCCACTCGGTCAGAAGCTCCTCTTTCCAGGCATCCGTCTGTATATAAAAAAGCTCCAGTATCGCATTGTAATATGCGGTGTAGCTGAACGAACTCGACTTGGAAACAAATGTGAGCGTCGTCGACGAAGAAAGTGCATAATGGGCCTGTAGACACTTTCAGCTGCGCATTCAGTTTCAAAGTGTGGATTCACATACATGCACACAGCAATATGCGATGAACTCCGGGGTGACTTCACGCTGCTTGTGGATATGGGCGATGCCACGAGCAGGACGATTGCCCGGGTCGTTAGGCTCGTCCTCTTCCGCAACTGATCTTCCGTAGGAAATCGTAACACCAACCTGAAGCCTTTCGTAAGATGGATATGACTGTATACATTTTAAGACTTACTTTCATAGGTATTTCACCCTGAAGGAACCCTTTGAACTCGTCTTGCGGGTCAAATTCTTCATTTTTGTACAACATGAGACTGAGGTCGCCAGGCAACAGTATCTTTTTCTTCGCCTTGAAGGCTGCGAGTACCCTTGTTGCATGCAGTTAGTAATGTGTATGTACAAAAAAAACTAAAACACTTACTGAGCATCACTCATTTCGCCCCCGAAAGTCCCAATCGGTGCAAGTTGGTACAAGCACTTGATATTATTGATTCCCCTGTCTTTTTTGGCGGGTATTTTCGGTGTACCAAATTCAAAAAAGTTCGCGATAAAATTCTTAAGGAGGTTAGCGTCCTCGGCCCGCGCTTGTCCCCTCCCGCCATTGAGCTGAGAACACAAAAATTAATAACGAAGCTCCTCGTGACACTATCGTACTTACGTCTTTTGACGCAGTGACTTCACGAACTTTGTCAATCTCGGCCTCTATCCAGGGATGTCTTGCAACCAGTCGGTTCCATTTTCCCGCCAATAAATCCTCCCTGCGCAGATGGAATGAATGTATATCTAATTAAGCTAGGAAGGAACTTACGCATCGGAGGTGTCGCGTACATCCATCTCTGCTGCTGCGAGTCTGCCCGTAGTTATAATTGAGAGGAAATCCACAATCCCTTCCTCCCATCTTCCGACTTGACGTCCTGCATGGTAAAGGGCACTCTCTTTTTTTCTGGGAATAGTCAGTGAAGAACGTTATGGCTTGCGATCAACTACTCACTTCGTGCTTGTCCCTTCTGTGGTGGAGACCGCATCCACAATCGTTTTGCGCTTTTTTTTGCGGATGCGACACATCCGGGGAAGGCTGCGCAGCGAGCTGGTTTGATGGTGGGGGGAGAAGGTTAGGGTCGATGTGACCGCCATTCACCAAACCAACCGAGCCATTATAAAAGACCGCCGCCTGTCCCGGATGCTGTGAAGGCTGGCTATTGAAACTAGCGTCGGAGGCTGCAGAGCCCTACGGGGGGTGGGGGCGGGGGCGGGGAGCATCCACTGAGGCGTCGGAGTGTGACCGCCTGCTCCGTATGCGTTCGACCCATAATGGGAAGGCGTCGGGGGCGGGGGAGCGCTGCTGTTACCTATCTGCCTCATTGAATGATCGGCGGTGCGCTTGTACGTTAGAGGCGGAGACGCTTCTTAGTCGAGGAAGAAAGAAGTTGATGAAAATTTCTTCTATCAAGGGTCCTCACCTATTTAAGGCATTAGCAACGGCATTTCCATATATGTCAACGATTTACCTTTGTTTGACTGTCTCGTGACCTTAACGCGTCAGTCATCGCGCTAGTTTTGATTCTTACCTTAATACGGCTTGAGACAGTAGTTCTCGCCATCGCTGACTGAAGGAAGACAAAATGGCTTTTGACATTGTAGCCAGTATATATTGATCCAAAAATACATAAGAATAAATTACTCTATGATGCAGGTGGTCCGTCCGCTTTGCGTGTCACACGAGTTAGAATGTCCGTACGATAAAGGACCTCCTCCTTCTTCTTCGCGTTCGCCTTCAACTTACAGTACATCGCCTTCTTCCCAAGCCCTTCCGATTTATCGTAGCGAGCTGGGAACACGATAGTCCCCGCGTCTGGGCCATCTATCACCAACGCGACTTCACCTTTCTGAACCTTCGGCCTGCACAATTCAAGGCTTGACACGGGCACGAACTCTGTCCTTGTTCGCATGTCTTGTGTCTTGAACGTGAGCGCCACGTCTCGGTTCAGACGTTTCGTCGGTGAATCGGGAGGCGTTGTCCAGGCAGTCTTGCCATCGACGCTTTTGGGACTCGTACAACCAGGCACGAAGCGCAACGTCACGTAGTAGCGCTCGAAGACATCCACATAGTTATCACGAAGTAAAAAAAAACAGGGGTGATCTGATGTCACCCCTCGCTCGAGATCAATTGGGGGCCGGAGAGCAGCAGAAGCTAACTCCTCGTTGACCGTGTGCTTGGAGGACTTCTTGGTCTTGAGGGTCTGTTTGGGGCCAGACAGCGTCAGACGGTATCTGAAGTCCGTCCCAAACAGTACTCTGCACCTGCGCCGCAAGACGCGCATGTCCCCTGCAGTCTGACCATCGAGTCGCCGACCCGTTTTCCTATACGCAGGCAGCATGTTAAGTCAACTCAAAGTTCAGAGAGTTAGGATAACTTACATGGAAATGACGTCGGACGCATCGAACACGTTGACTTGCTGATCACTCTCCCATGTCACGAGTGCCTTGCCTCTGCCATTTGAACCGTGGAGGAATCCAAATGCTTTCCGCTGACACACGTAAACCCCATGGTATGAAGTTGAGAGCGTGTCGATGTATCGGGGCTTGATGACAACTGCTCCAGGTAGCGGTTTGCCCTCCTTGACCGTCATCCACACGGGATCGAATCCACGTTGAACGAATGTACCCATAATTCTTTTTGCTTCATCGACATTGTCAAATGAAGCACCGTCTACCTTAAGCCACGAATCTCTATAGGCAAACTGAGCATCTTCACTCGTATTCATTGGAAACCATAATACTCACGTAAAAACGAGTTCAGACGGTCTGAACGCAATCCACTCGGAGTTCATCTTCCCGCCATGCTCAACCAAGTATGACGTCATGTCCCCGTTGGTCCTTGCGCCACGAATTCGACCAATCCTTCGCAGGGGAATGACGTACACCGTCCGATAAAGCGCAGGGTTAGCCTTCGGCATGCCTTGCGTAGCGTGGAGGGAGGTCGTGCGCACTGTTGGCACACTGCGAAGTTGAAGGGGTCCGTTGACGCTTTCCAGTGCCGCGTCGCGAACAGTTATCTGTCATTGATTAATGTTACTCGTCAATATATATGAGACTGAGGTGATTAGTACGCATATCT
This sequence comes from Trichaptum fuscoviolaceum, assembly GCA_910574455.1. Classification (NCBI taxonomy): domain Eukaryota; kingdom Fungi; phylum Basidiomycota; class Agaricomycetes; order Hymenochaetales; family Trichaptaceae; genus Trichaptum; species Trichaptum fuscoviolaceum. The sequence goes on along the minus strand of CAJSYZ010000009.1, from coordinate 3,121,377 downwards.
TACCTGGTCGTGCCCACTACCTAGAAGGATAGTAACCTCCATGTGCTGAACTCCATCGACCCTCACGTCCTGGACCGCACACACTAACCCGCTGTCGCCCTTGTGGGGACCAAGCCTCACGGCTACGGAGTCTCCCGGTGAAAAAATGCGGCGGACGTCCGACATGTTTGCGCACATCGAACTGTCCTCCCCCACCTCGACCTCCACCGACTCTCCGTCTACGCGTAGAACGATCCCCAATACGTTCTGGGCCACGCCTCGAATGATCTCCACCGAATCCCCGGAACCCAAGAAACTCCTGTTAGTCTCCAGCACAGTGTCGCAGCCGGCAACCGTGAACAACCACACGTCCTCTGCACTCGGTCTCTGCATGGGCCTCGCGTAGTGCAGTCCCTGTACCGTAAGGAGTTGCAGGCCGTTGGTGAGGTACACCTCATCCCCAACTCTGAACGAGTGCGGCACTGGACCGGGCTCGAGGTCGCCGTCCGGGACGTTGTCGAGGACGCAAAGTGTGGGGGAGGGGCGGATTTGCGGATATCCTTTGCGAGGGTGGCGGTAATACTGCGATGGGTCCTGGGGAAGTCTGGGTGCAACGAGCACTTGTATGTCGTCGCTCGTTGACGTCGAGTGATACACCTTCCCCACATCGCCGGCGTACAGACCGCTCGAAATTTTCACCCAAGACCCAACCGCAAATCTCCTCGACAAGTCCCCGTTAGACTCCACCTGCAAATCTACCAGCCTTCTCTCGTGCTCAGGCAAAGGGATGACCGCCCTATGAACGTACGCCTGCTTAATGGGAGCGCCAAACCGCTTGATTACGCGGTCGACGTGGGGCACCTCTGTCGGCACAGACACGTAGATACGGGCTGGAAGCCCTCGCACCGCGAATGCGTGGAACTCTTTAGGGAGGCCTTTCTGAAGCAGCTTAGCCGTATGTTCCTCATAGGTCCGCTGGTTGGAATACTTAGTAAACCCCCAAATACCAACATACGAGATACAGACTTACCCGTACGTGCACCAGCCAGTACGTCCTGTCGCCAGCCTCGACGAGTCCCGGGAGATTTCCAGACCCATGCAGTATGGCGTCGTGATAGGCGGTCTCTCGTCTTTTCTTCCACCTGGCCAGTGCAGCTAGGGATTCCAGCTCCTCTGTCTCGCGAGCTACGGCATTCCCGGAGTTGTACAGCCTCGTGAAGTCGAAAGGCCGGACGTCGTCGTCAGCCTCATCGTCGACGAGGAATTGCTCTGAATTTGAAATTAACATTCATTCGTCTGAGTTATCGGGGGGTTTTTTCCCTTCAACACATACCGAATTCCTCTGGATCCACCTCCTCTTCGTCCTCGTCACTCTCCACTTCCGCCTCAAGATCCAGAAACTGTTGCACGCTTGGCTCTCCGCCAGCCTTGGAGGGATAACCGACACTTTTCGAGACTCTGGACGTCATCGTCATTTATCGAGTCCTTTTTTTCCCTGTTCTTTCAACGTCGTTTATCATGATATTAGAACGACATTCTCTTTTTTTTTTAAGTTCTCAACAAAGAGAACATCTTACTTGAGTCTGGTACGCTAAGCACAATATTTATCTAAAATTTACAGATTTTTTGCGACACAACCAAGAGCGCCCTAGATGGGGGCTGATGGTGGAACGGAAGCAAAAAGGACTTCCATCTAAATTTGGGCGTCGCGCTTATCACTCGTAAAGATCCCGTGTGATTTGCATACCAGATGTGGCTGTGAGTTTCAAGTTAGGTATGAGAGTCACACGGGCTCTTTACGAGTGTTAAGCCCGACGTCCAAATTTGGATGGAAGTCCTTTTTGCTTCCGTTCCACCATCAGCCCCCATCTAGGGCGCTCTTGGTTGTGTCGCAAAAAATATAGATAAATTATAGATAAATATTATGCTTCGCTAGTAGAGTTAAAATACGTTGTACAGATGGATGGCAGAGAGAGAGTGTGAGAGTGAGAGTGAGACATTAATTATAAGCTAGTGTTGGGCTCGACAGTGAAATCTGGGACCGGCTCATCGTCAGAATCGTTTGAGTCAGGCTCTGGCTCTGGTTCAAAATTGTCGCCCGCGTCAGACTCGGTTTCAAGTGCCTCGTTTTCATCGATATTTGTGGTGTCGTCGGGTTCATCGTCAAGCCCAGTATCTTCAAGAGCGTTGAGAACACTAACGAATTCGCCTGGACTGAATTCTGGCTGGGCTCGCACAGCTGGGTCGACGTGCCCTATCCCGAATCCCAAATAACGCATCAAGATATCGCGCGAAGCAAAACTGTTGAAGGAAATAGCGGTTGAGTTGGTCTCAGAAACTTAGAAGGTGAGACACAGTGATCTCACCGATTGATATAATAATTAACAAAATCTCCCCCCTCGTCTCTGAACCGCGAAGGTGGAAGAAGGCTCGTCGTACGACCCAAATGAAAGGCGGGGATTAGGTGACATGCCCGTATGATAGTATTTGGGTCGACGAAGCCGAAGGCAGGACTACCTGAGTCGCCATAGGGCACGTAACCTACGCGATCTAATCGACGATGTGAGTCTCCTCCATTCCATTCCGGATCGATACCTAACCAGCGCACGAACAGGACGTCGATACGCTCATTTTTCGTCTTTGATGGCTCGTGCGTAGCTTTCACATGGAATACAGCCAGCACCCGAGCGTACCAAAAAGGATGGCGCATGTCGTCGCCTTCGTCCTCCCCGTTTGCCAGCATGACGCAGCGTTTGGCTGTGTCAGGATTGACGACACTGCGTTCTCGTCGAACATCGTAAGTGGTGAAGTTAAATTGAATTTTTGGATGGCCGTATAGTAAATCATTGTAGAAATGCAGAGAGTTGCGTTCGTCCTCTGTGAATTCGAGGTCTTCCCCCAAGGTGTCGATATTTTTGATGCGGGCAAGACAATGGTCTTTGAGGCGGGGATAGAAGTCCTGAAGGAATTGATCAGACGGAAGTTAATGAGAGTGAGTTTCTTGTATTTCGAACCTCAAAGCCAGGATCATCCTGAAATCCGGAATGCATATAGGTCGCAATATCAACTTTGTCGCGCTCGCTGAGTGCAATATTGTACTGCATATGAAGATCGGTGCTCGCAGAGAATCGGTCAGTCGAGGAGTTAAATGTGCGTGATTCGCCTGTTCCGAAAGGTATGTCTACGCCCAAGATACGGAGTATCTGGGCCCGGTATCTGAGTTCGTATTCGAGAGCGAGAGCCCGCAATATCTGTGGTTCCGCATTTCTCTTATTCGAGCAACGGTATCGTGCCTTGGATCTTCTATGCTCGTGCTCACCCTACAGAGCGTCAGCAAACCCAAGCTATCGTTTACTTCTGTTACTTACGGGGTGAGTGGAGTAACCGTCCGTCGTACCATATAACCTGATTTCCTCAACGTAGTCGCCCAGTGCATGGATTTTTGAAGTGTGGAGGTTGAAGACCTTCCGTTTCTTTGTCCCTGAGCCCGGTTCTGCTTGAGATTTTCCTTGAGCGTTGGCACGAGCTGTGGCAGCACGAACACGGGCCTGGGCTTCGCGGTCTGACTCGTAAGTCTCGTAATGTGGACAAATGTCCTTCTGAAATCTTCTGAGTTCTTCCCCTAATCTAACTGTCTCCCGTTGCAATAGTTCCAATGTTATTTCTGAATGGATTCGGAGCTTTGCCAAGCCATGCCATGCTGTCATCGTATAGAGGAGAGTTGTGATCTTCTCATCGTCTCCTGGCAGGAAGAGACCTTCAAAACATGGTATTGCACACTCCAATTCAGGTAAGCAGGAGTTCTTTTATACGGGAGAATAATGTAGCAAACTCACCTGTATGAGATCTTCGAAGTCCCGTGCAGCCAACTTTTTCATTTCAGAGACATTATCTGGAAAGTTGCGTATGTCCGCGTCGGACGCTCCGAATGATGGGACGCGAGCGTATCTAAAATTGAGTAGGATTTTAATCTAATGGAAAATATAAGTGAGCTGTTCTTCCTACCGTCTATTTAACGTTCTGATTCGATCGTCCCCAAGGCTCTGAAGCATTCGAATAAGGTGGGCGAATACCATTTTAAAAAGTCCCAGTTCGACTTCATGAAGTAAGTCTACGCGCAACATCCTAAAAAAGTCAAACCCATATGGCGACAAACATTTGGAGAACGCGTTCTATGTTAATTGACGACATCAGGCCTCAATTCTTGTGAGTAGTCATTTAAAATCATACCTCAGTTGGCACTAAAGACTCTGAACCCAGGTACGCCTCAGTATACTCGTTGGTGACGGCCAAATGATCCTTATAAATTTTATCTCGTGCTAACTTGATTTTCTGCCGATAGTCCGCGTTATCGTGACGAGCCTTCGTCGCGCGATTGCGCATGTCCCTTTTCATTCCAAGGGAATGGATATGTTTCTTCTCGATCGTGCAACGAGGGCAGGGATATGTCCCCAAGTCACGAATTGTTGCAATGAGCACCCTAAAGTGTAAGTGGATTGTTAGTCTTGTGTCGAGCTCAAAGTGGTGGTCACTTACTTCTCTGGATAGTCAGCTGAATATGTGAGAATACGAGGGAAAATCCTTCGAGTGATGCCATCGGCGCACGTAATGACCAAACCATGAGTATAGGCCTTAAGGAACTCAGGGTCACTCAGCAAGAGCATCCAACAGGCATGGAATAGCTCGCGCCGACAGTGAGTCAGAATGGCTCTAGAAACTGTCTTAGCACCCGTTGTTGCCATGATGAAGTCCTCAATCTTCTTTTTTATCTACAATGAATGTGAGTTAGAATTCTATCTTACGATTGACGAGACACTTACTGATGGTAAATATGCAATATGATGCATTGCATGTGAACCGGATCTCGCTCTTTCGTACTTCGACTGGTTGCCCAGGGCCAGATAAATTGGGGACTGACTGCTGCCCGAACTCGGCAACATGTGTCGCGTCGGACCATAGCATGATCCCTGCAATTGCGCGGGGATATATATCAGGTTCGTCTGCTGGAAGTTCCAGCTGTTTCACGCTCTCATGTTCCTTGAGCCATGCGTCTCCAGTGAATAATTCATCGTACACGCGCACTGGAGTTTCTGGGAACTCCGGACGACACCAGGTCTGTTTGAAGGGCTCGTAGTGGAAACCGAGGGCCTCATTGGAAGTCAGAATTGACTTGATCACAGGGATGATTGGTCGATGCCAAAACTTTTCGACTTTGAACGGTACGCCTTCGGTCTTCTCTTTTTCACCAAGTCCAACGTTTTTCTTTCCACTTAGAGGGATCTTAATCGTGACAGTTTCATTCCGCCATCCCTGCTTAGAATCCCCCCAAGGTACGCTACCGTCCAACACCTTCTCCTCTAATTTTTTCATGTCCACACCATCAAATTCCGACTTTAGGAAGTCGGGTCGAAGGAACAGTTCCAACGTCCGTTCTTGGATGGACTTCGAGTATCGCGAGATGGAAGACCACATGTGAGCGAAACGAAAAGATGATAAGTTTGGATATGGGCTAATTGTCTCCATTATCGAAGGTAGCTCCTGCGCAACTGGGAAGACATCCGAGGTCGGGACGCGCGTTGGCTGTGCTTGATATTCTCGTGCCAAGCCAAAAACATTCCTTATGGTACTCCAAGCTGTGGCCACACGTTCACCGATAGATGGGGCTACTGCAACGATGGGCTCGTCGACAACTGGGGGTTGCTCTGCGGGATCCAAAGGTGGGTCCTCCTGGCTTTCTAAAGGCTGTACATTATCCGACTCTAATTCCATCTCGTTTGAAGGCGCCTTCCTCTTTCTTCGTGGCTTAGCCTGAGACGGGCAAAAGTCCTTATAGCGTCCTGGCATTCGAGCTTTTTTCCGATGTCCTCGACCGGTCAGAACTTCAGGCTGATCTACAGGTAAGTCTGATTCGAATCCAATGGTCTGAACACAGATGTTAATTTGAATTCATTCTAACTGCAACTTAAAATCTTGTGAGATACGCACATCTGTATTTTCGTCCATGGCAGTATGTTCAAGCCCGCGACCGTCTGCTGCCTCCATCTGCAATCTATCCCGCTCCAGTTCGGGTGCTTCAATCTTCTGTCTCTTTATCTGCTCCCTCCTCTCCGCCAAACGTTTTAGATCCTCGGCGTATACTGCACACGTCCTCACATGATTCTTCATGCCTGAGGGAGAGGTAAAATGTCTGGGACATCCTACTGCCGGACAATAAAAGCCCCCTCGCTTGCCCTTGCGCATATTGTTAAATGTCGGCTCTAATTCTCTTTGAGTTGGTATGATAGAATCCTATGTGGACTCCTCTGAGAGCAAAGTAGTGTAGTGTACAGTAGTGAAATGGAAATTTATGAAATTTTTTACTTTGTCTCGAGGTCATCCGGCCGGTTTGTCAGTGCCGATATTATCTAAGAAGATCTCTTCTTTGTCAGCCAGTGAAGTGGCCCAGGCTATGCAGTAAATGGCTTAGCCCGGTCACATCACATTGTCATGCTATGGCCATGCCACTGCCATGTCACGTCATATTGCCGTGACTTAACATAGGTCAGCAAGCTTGTGCTGTCTGTATAATTCACATATATTATGTTGAGTGAACCATCAGTTGCATACCATATACTTAGTATATGGCTCTGTCACTGTAATAAGACTATCAGACTTCAAACATATGGAGAAAATACATAATATTGCTTTGTATTCTAAGGTGACTGTAAGGCTATACAAGGCGTCACAATCATGACGGTACATTACAAAGCCCGCCATGCTCCGCCAGTGAAAGTCAACTTTCGTGATGTCTGATTGAGTCGTACCAGTCGTTACTACAACACAACTCTACAGTAAGTAGTAACGACTGGCTTGCGAGTCTATATCTCACCCATCGACATCTGCTCCTTTTACCATTGAATGCGAATCCATCAACAATTCTCAGCCAACATTTCATTTTCACTCGACTGCATAGGACATGACGTTCACTGTTGGCGAACCCTTTGACTCTGACCCCGGCGCTGACGTTGTGCTCCTTTCATGCGATAATTTCGCCTTTCTTACCCGGAAGGACATCCTTCGTCTCGCTTCACCAGTCTTCAACGATATGTTCTCCCTTCCCCAGCTAAAAGCAGAAGTTGAGAACAATTCTTCTGATTCTCTGAACGAAACGAACTTGCCTTCCGTTGAACTAAGCGAAACAGGACTAGTACTTGACATTATCCTCCGGTTTTGTTACCCCCTTCCATCGCCGACTGGTGTGGACGACTTCGAAACAGCGCTTGCGGTACGCGTAGCCGCGGATAAGTACGATATGGTATTTATTCTATCCAAGTTGGACGACTCTATCAAAGCAGCATACCCAAAGAATCTCTCGTACAGCTTACTCTTATATCGCTTTGCTTGTGATAAAGAGCAGGAAGTCCAAGCTCGATTATACGCTCTGGATTGCCTGAGACTTTCGTGTACGTCGCTCGTGAGGCACTGGCCATCATCGACGCTGGACATGGCCCTGATTAATCTAATCGACTACCATCAAGCAGTAACGAGAGCAGTCGTCAACACTATCTCCAGCCGCCGGTTTATTGAATCGTCAGGCTGTAAAGATCTTTTCCGATCAAATTGTTCGTCATGCTTCTTTTGGGACGGGCGTTCGTCTCAACCGAAGTGGTGGAAAGACAACATCGCATCTTGTTTGAGAAGAATCAATAGCAACGGACCAATTCTTGGACATGTGTTGAATTCTGGAAAGGATATTGGCGTCATGTTATGTAACGAATGTGCTTCTCAAGCATTTCGCAACTGGGTTACGATAGAAGAGAAGATGAGCAAATTTATTGAAGACGAGACGAAGAAGGTATGTTTTTCGTAGCAAAGCAATGGACTCTAGCTGACGCCGTCGAACACCAACATAGGTCAAGCTCGTTCTTCCTTGGAAGTCGACTAAATAAATAGAACGCATTTCTTTTTGACCATCTGATGACGACAGGCCGTTAGTCGTTCCTCGGGCGCTGTGTGAAACCACATATTGAATATCGCTTTTCGTGTTGCGATTTTGATCTCTTCAATCTGCGCCTTCAAGTTAACAATTCTCTGATTTGCTACTAATATACCGCAACGTCAGGCTCCCTGGGACGTGATATCCTTGAAATATGAAAACTTGGTGTTTACAAATTCAATGCTCCTCGTTGGTGGCCAACTTTTTGAACTTTTGAAAATTTTTACTCCCGCTTTTTGCTATTTCCGCGGAGGTATGCCATTTCGTCCAGAAAACCACTTATGGCACTCAGGTTTCTGTTACTTAACATCACTGCCAGTGGCATGCAGACACGGCATTTGAACCTTTCTTTCTCTAGTACTGAACTTCTCAAGCCTGCCGTGCAATTTAAGCGTGTCTAGTTTCTGCTGGCAATGTCTGCTAACTTGACCCCTCCCATTCAAGTCAAGGTCCTTATATTCCTTGCCGTCTCCGACTCATCGACTCTGTTGACCATATTGCTCAACCAGATCCACTATGACGAGCTCGAAGAACATAGTATTCACAGTCAGCGCACCATTCGACTCGGACCCCGGCGCAGACATTCAACTCCTTTCATGCGACGATTTCACTTTTCAAGCCCGGAAAGCCATCCTCTCTCTTGCTTCGCCAATCTTCAGCGACATGTTCTCCCTTCCTCAACCGCCATCCAGTAACAAGAACGAGGATTCTTCAGCTCCTGCCACATCGTTGCCATCTGTTCAATTCTCTGAAACGGGACTGGTTATCGATGTCCTTCTCCGATATTGTTATCCTGTCGAGCCACCTCGTTGCATAGATGCTTTTGACACAGTTCGGGCCGTACGCTCTGCGGCAGAAAAATACGACATGGCGTTCATAGCGACAAAGGTGGATGAATACATTCGAGCGTCATATAGCGGGGACCCAGCGTACAGTTTGCTTTTATATCGGAATGCTTGCGAGCAACAGAACGAAGAAGATGCTCGACTGTATGCTCGGGATTGCTTGAAATTGTCGTACGCGTCACTCGTGAAGTTCTGGCCTTCATCAGCGCTAGATAAATCCCTCGTGAATCTCATCTGCTATCACCAAGCCATATCGCAATCCGTCGGTGCAGCTATCACAAGCACACGATATTACGAGGCTTCTGGACTAATCATTGATTCTAGATATTGTAATTCATGCTACGTACAAGTGGGACATACACGTCAACCGAAATGGTGGCAGAAATACCTCACATCATCCCTGCAAAAGTTAAACGGCGCTGGCGGAGGACTGAGCCTAGAACACACGCGTATCTGTGGAGAGGATGTTGGTCGTGAAACGTGCACAGCGTGCGGACATAAAGCGCTATGCATCTGGGAGACAATGCAGAAAAATATGAATGAAATCATTGAGGATGAAACAAAGAAGGTATGTATGTCGTATTCCTAGAGAAAATAACTTAATTGATAGTCAGGCAGGTCAAGCTTGCACTTCCGTGGCTACTCGACAATGAATCTTCGGATGAGAGAAGTCCGAGAAGTCCGATACTGTCAGTTGAAACATGAGGCTGGTCTTCGAATACATGCATAAAGTATACTTAGCATTGATGAAAATCCCTTTGACGCAGATTGATGAAAGCCTTGGCTCGGTAGTCCTCAATCCTCTGGTTGTGTTTGACAAGCTTTTCCGTGTAGTCCGAGTCGAGTGCCAATGCAGAGCAAATCTGAAAGAAATATGTTTGATTTCAATTTCGAGCTAAGCTTTCTTCATTTTCAAGAGAGATGATGGAGAATTGTAATTTGTCTCTCAGCTCAATAGCATCTTCCCATTTTCTCTAGTATGTTTCCGACATTGTATTGCAAGTACTGTGCATTATATTACATTAATTCAGGATTCTATGGCTCTGATGCAGTGGAACGATCGTCAATAAACGAAGCTGTGAATGTGAGCAGCAGGTATTATAATCAATTATAATCAGATATCGATAGCAAACGAGTTAGGAAGGATTGAAGCAAATAAACATAGCTCGAACAGAGTGGCGATGGAGAAGGTACGAGCGGGGGAAATTACCTACGAAAAGAAGTACGGAGAATTGCGTATGGTCTGCACATCGAAATCTCCTTTCTTTGGTAAAGGCGGTAGTATATCAACGAGATTCACGAACTTGCTGACCAGCGTCACGTCCTCTTTTTCGACCTTCTTGCCTTTAACGAGCTTGCGCACAACCTTGTTATAAGAGACAACATCGTCATCGACTCTCTCGCTACCCTCTAGGTCTTCCTCTGCTGTGTCTATCTCTTCAGATAGTTCAGAAGTTGGTTCAGCTCCAGAAACAGCAGCCTCCGAGTCAGCTAGCGCAGATAGGTCAGACGTGTTGATTTTCAGAACCTTTTGCATGGTGGCGCTGCGGATGGATGTAAGAGGGACTTGGTAGTCTTTGTAACGCTCGCGAAACTACAACGAATTGGATTTTTTTTAGCACGAGGCGTAAGCGTATATATTAGCAGATATACTTACCTCTTCTTGAAGCTTTTCCAAGATGTCCGATTCGTGCAGAGCGATGAAAGTATCACGGATGATTGCATTCATGTTGTCAATGGTTGCAGCATGTGTCCAGTACGAATCATGCACAGAGGCGAAAGCGATATCATTCTTGCGGCATTCCAGTGCTGTCAGCATCATGTGCGTAGCGTCTAGACTGTGAATGAAGTTTGGTGGGAATGCCGATGCTTGCTTCGTCGCGTTGACCTCCGCAGGTGAGTTCGGGTCGCTGATGAATACTGTCTGAATGCTCGTCATTATCTGCTTTCTCTTCGTCTTCCTGTACGGCTGGACGATCGGCAATCCGAGCGGTGTCGTCCACACGACGGTCGTCATCTGCTCCTTCGGAAGTCGCTTCACACTCATCGCCAGCGCTCCTTTCCTCGGCCGTCCCGTCGGTGTGGCCGAAGGTTCTTCAGCACAGTCTTCTACACGCGAGCGCGGAACGGACTTCGCGATGAGTCGTGCTGAGAGCGTTAGCCAATTCTGGATATCGCGCGCGCCGGAAAATAGATCACCGATAGAGCTCATGACCTTCTTCGCTAGGTAGCTACTCGCGGCCCATGTCTCGTTGGCAGGGATATCTCCTCTGTCGCGGAGCTGTTTCTCGATTTGTGCACGCGCTCCGATATAGGTGACACCATACACAGTCGTCATCACGGTCTGCTTTACAACCTTGCGCGCAACCTTGCCCAAAAGCATCTGCCCGTACGTATCTCCCTTTTCCGCGTCCTGCCGCAGCTGCTCCTCTACCATGTCTGCAACGTGCGTGTACACGTCCGCGGGCCTGTCGCCAACGTCCAGATTGACTTGCCGAGCGCCTTTCATGTCACCTCCAAGAGCCGCATAGTGCTGCAGGCCGTTACAGGTGCCATCTTGATGAACAGGAAGGGAGGACTCAAATGCTTCAGGGTCACCAGACTGGAAGGCACTATGTAACTCCATGCAGGCCGCAAGGCATTGCCAAGGATCGTCAGCCTTAGTCCACCATCTTCGCCCTTCCAGAGGCTTTTCTGCACTGTCGGCGATCTCATCCAAGTTCTTCTCGACAAATTGCACACGTTCCTCGAAGCTGCCTTTGTCATAACCATAAAGATTGGCCAGATGAATCTTCAGCCACCGTAGACCCGACTTCCCGAGAGGCTTTGCTTCTCCGAACTTGAGCAAGCCACGGCTCAAGTCATTTCCAATGTGGTTCAAATGAGGTGGGATAGGATATGCACGACCTCGGAAGTCAATGTTATGAGGAAGATAGAAGGTATCATTGAGAAACTGTCCCGAGTCGTGTTAATCAGCATATAAAAAGTCAGGTCAGAGGCATATAATTGACTCACAGCTCTCGCGATTTCAACCTTATAATTCACGTTACATCGATCCGAATGATTGTTCGCCTTACTTTTATTCCAACTTTTCCAAAGCATGATATACGATGCCTTAGCTTGTGGATCCGTTTCGTAATTTGGCGGCTTCACCGGCTCACTCATATCGAATATCGCAGGAGGAATTTTACAGAATCGATCTCCGGCATTCCATACCTGTAGAACGATATCGAAAATCGGACGATTTATTCTCCAAGGCGTCGAGCCTAGAACGTCAAGACTGGCGAAAATTAATTCAACGTGACCTTCGTTGCAGGCATGCCGTAAGTATGTGAGCTGTTCTTGTGTGTCTTTAAGGCGCATAACAGAACCTTCAAGATAAAGAAGCTATGAGCAAGTGCAAACCGATGACTTATATGCAGAAATAGAACTCTCACTTTTGTTGTAGATATAGCCACCATTATCGTGATTGAGCCAGGGTTTGGGCTTGATAAGCATCGGAAGGTGGCGAGGATGTAAAGTCGACCCGATGTCATCTCGGGATAGCCTCTCGGCAACTACAGGATTCAACCGGATGACACCCAATTTGTGGCCTCGTACATATTCATAAGAGTGAAAGAAAGCTGGTTGCTCCTCAAAGCTACATGGTGATGTAAGTATCGTCCGCCTAATTCACAAGGATCAAAACTCACATCTCTTCGCCTGTCTTCTTATCAACCGCCGATCTCCTCACAGTCGCAACATCCATTAAACAATCCACCAGAAAGCTGCCAACACGCGCCCGTACTGTGTGCGTCCATTCACTAGACCATTCCATTGTGCCCTCCATGTAATTTGCTGCATTCGTACGCCATTCCTGCAATTCCTTGTACGCCTTGGAAGTGAAGTAGGTCATGTCCCCGGGACGGCTACCGCTTACAGGTACCTGAATATTATTCTTCTTTAACACCTCAGCCTTGTGCTCCATCTCGACTGCTTTACCGACTGTAAGCAGCGCACGCGCGGTCTTCATACCCTCTTGTACGCCCCCAGTGCCTTGAAGGCGCATCAGTTCGAGAATCGTGATCAACGAGAGTTTTTGAGGTTTGAGGAGAGAGAGGAAGGGTCCGAGGCGCATTCTTATTGCTGTGTCCGCACGTGTAGAGGCAAGTTTGGCTTCCTCTTCCACAATCAGTTGAATTTCAGCAGCAAGTCTCCTTTGCAGCTTCTCGTGCCAGTCATGCATCCACTTCTGGAGCTGAACGTTTTTAAGAACACCTTGATTTAGACCCAGCTCGTCAAGTTTCTCGACTTCATGCCGAAGTCGGTGCACTGCGACATCGTACACTGATGCCTCCAGAAGCTTTTGCCGCGCAGCGATGTCATCTGGTAGAACCCGCCGAGCATATGCTACTTCGGCCAGATGCTTTCGAAGATTGGCGAGATTGAAGGGCATCTCTTCTCCTCCGAGCGAGCCATCTTCAGTAACCTTAGAATTCCATCTGTTCAGTCACAGTACAACAAGATGATGGACAGAGAACTACACACAGTCTGTTGCAACACTGGTCTAACCTCCGGTATATTTTCGAGAGGATCTGCTGCGATTGCCTCCGCTTGGCCAAGCTCGCTGATGACGTGTGATAACCCAAGCTGCGCTGCTGCACGAGACAGATGCTGGACAATTTCCGACGCCTCCTCCGAGTTCAGAACACGGTCAGAGATGACGGTCGTCAGTGACAACTTGCGTATAAGTATACAGCGCAGTAATTCAGCAGGTGATCGTCTCGTTGAGGAGGTCATCGCTTCGAGGTCCGTCGCACTAGTCTTCAACCATAGCTTGAGCATGACTGCATACGTGCCTGAGGTTGGCGCAACATTGTCCGCACCACTCTCCATTGCCTCGTAAAGCCCCCATGCTTCTTCCAGCCACATGTTTCGGGACTTTGCATCCTTCTGGGTCGCCATTTCTAAGTAGGCTTCTATGAACAAGTTGTACAGTCGCGGCTGCAGGATCGGGTCGCCTCTCCTATTTTCTCTTAACTGAGTGAAAACGAATTTTGCTCGCGGTACGTCGTAGCAGTTGTGTAGACAAGCATCGATGACTGCAAGCTTGTCCTGCGTCGGAGAGTCGGGGTAGTAAAGATCGTTCAAGGGAGAAGTCATGTCGTCCGGAAGGGGAGTTGGTAAGAAAGTGTATGGCGTTCGACGTCGGAGGAATGATTGAACCGAGTCAGACGACGATGACGGCTCTTGCTTGTGCATGAACGTAGGGAAGTCGTTAGACACAGGCGCAGCGCTAGTAGCGAGAGCAGGTGCTTGAGTGCGTTTTGAAGGTGTAGAGTAAAACCGTGCTGGTCGAGGAAGACTTTGCCTTGAGCAAGACACCAAAGTCCTCCCAAAAGTCCTTGACGAGACACGTCGTGAAGCAGGAATCATGTTCACAATTTTAAGGGAGGATGATAGTGAGTGCTCGTCCGCAACGTAGGTGGACGACAAGATGCAGAGCAGAGGACACTAACTTTCATCGGGACAGCAACTTGGAAGAAAAAAGTAGGCGTGAGAAATTTCATGAACTACTAATATTACATGACTAGTAAATACTATTAGTAAATCTTCTTCCGCGAGTCTGTTTTTTGGTTTTCAGAGAGAGATTAGGGAGCTGTCCGTGTATTGTTATTGAAAGCAAAACATTGAGACAAAAGGTATAACTTAATTCCAATAAAAATGGTAGAACACTGAAGGCAACCACCGACAACGGTACCGAAAACAATGAATTGAAAGTACAAAGTACAAAAAAGCGCGCTTGTCAGGCGCATGCGTGTTTACAGTGCGAAAATACGAAGATGGGTTCAATCATGCGAAATGGACGCCGATATCATGAAATGCAGCAAGGAGTCTAAGCAGTGTGTGGTCAGTCAAGTAATCAGACAAGCAGCTTCAGTACTTAAGCATGAATACGACTTACTTTAACAAATCGTCAACGCTCATCTTCGCGGCTCGATTCTCGGTATTACCAGTTTCATCCAAGACCCTCTCTATCCGTGTCTTCATATCCAAGTCATCTGATACCATCTACATACAATGCATGAGGAAAGACACCTCAGATAGTCATAATCGGACACACCTGATTCGTCTCCGCGCACCATGTTTTCCAATTCTTCTCCAACATCTCCACAACGCCCTTCGCCATGAAATTTGCATGGATGTGCTTATTCCTTCGTCCAAAGATGATGCGATTCAACCCATCGAACTCCTCAAACCTCACCGGTGGCGGCGGATCTAGGGGCACTATGCGCACGACGGACGATTCGACCTGAGGCGCTGGACGAAAATTATTCTTCCCGACTTTCATGATATGGTCAACCTTCGAATAAAGCTGCACGTTGGCACTCAACCTCGACCATAAAGCCGACCCTGGCGTTGCGACAAGACGGAGCGCGAACTCGCGCTGGAACATGAGAATGGCGACACGGAATAGGGGACGGTGTGAAAGTAGACGAAAGACAAGAGGTGACGATATTTGGTAGGGTGTGTTTGAGATGCAGACGTCGAAATAGGGTAGGTCAGCTTTGACGAAATCGCCAATCATGATTTCTAGCTTTCGTTGCTCAGGTCTGTAGCTTGTCAGAGACATCATTACTGAGAGAACAGATTTTTAACTCACTTTCCCTGTACACGTTTCGTCAACTCTGCAGCCATCCGCGGATCCATTTCCACAGCGGTAACATGTTTTGCCTTCTCCAGTATCCTCACAGTCAAATTTCCCGTACCAGGACCGACTTCTAGCACCCTATCTGTCGGCCTCAGGTTAGCCTTATCGACTATCCTAGATCCCAAAGTTCCTAAGAATGCATTCAACAATCTTATATGTCGAGACTCACCCTTGGGCAACCGCCGGGTTCTTCAAGATATGCTGGCCGAATCTCTCGGTATTGAACAACGGATTTCTGACAGTACTTGAGTCATCGGAGGACTTAGGCGCTGATTTTGCTTTTGCTGATGGTTGGTGTGCTCGTGAAAAACGGTCTGTCGTTGCACGAGGCATGTTAAACGAGTGAAGAAAGATTTTAGACTGGAGCATCTTCAAGTTGTGCCAGTGTTCGGAAAATGCCGACAACTTCAAGTTGAATATCAAATCGGAAAATTTCCAACTTTCAACTCTTCCTACTTCTTCAGACTTCCCTTGGGCTAAAAGACTGATCATTTCCTTTTAATACCTTCTGGAGAGCTAAAGCTCGTCTTGAACTATCGCTATCCTGCTATGCAGCCTGGCTGCCCAGCGGACGCTACCCGCCTTCAAAGCAGAGGATGCTACCCGCTTTAAAAGCAGCAGATGCTACCTGCTATAAAAAAGCCCAGTCGGCTGCGGTCGTCTGTGTGCCCAGCGGACGCTACCCGCTTTCAAAGCAGCAGACGCCACCTGCTATAAGAAAGCCCAGTCGGCCGCGGTCGTCTTTAATTGTTAATTAGTGGATGCTCCCAGCCTGGCTGCCCACCGGATGCTAGCCACCCTAAAAGCAGCAGATGCCACCTGCTATATCAAAGCCCATTGCTTGTCGCCGAAATTTGCGGGTGGAACGGAAGTAATGTGAGTATTGCACTTTAATATATATTTACATGGGTGGCACTATCTATGGAGACCTTGGTCGGCTTAGCCTTCCTTGTGGGTTTGCCGAGGTTTCTCCTCGTCAGAGGCTGTGCCTCCCTTCGGTTGTGGGCTTGACTCGTCGGTCCCTCGGCAACCCAAGTCGCCCTAGAGCAAGGACCTGTTCAGCGAGCTCCTGGGCGGCTTCTCCCACAAGAACCTGCCAGCCCAATTTTTCACTACAGCATCCTTCGAGGAAGCCTTTCTTTCTAGTTGTCCATGACGGACGGGAGCGAGCGGGAGCGCAGGAACGAGTTGGAAGGACTTCGAAGAAGTACCACGACTCGTGACAAGCGGGAGCACGCGTACGTCACGCGTCAAACTGGGTCGCGTCTCTTCATCATCGACCACAACAACAAGGATGACTTCGAGCCTCAAGACATCGGCGACGCACAATGAAGACCGCAATTATTTCGCATCCCACCCACCCTCTCCTCTGTTGGCATTTATCAAGGCCTCAAAGAGGTCTTTCCGTGGATGGCAGTGCCTTAGGCCTTGATAAATGCCAACAGAGGAGAGGGTGGGTGGGATGCGAAATAATTGCGGTCTTCATTGTGCGTCGCCGATGTCTTGAGGCTCGAAGTCATCCTTGTTGTTGTGGTCGATGATGAAGAGACACGACCCAGTTTGACGCGTGACGTACGCGTGCTCCCGCTTGTCACGAGTCGTGGTACTTCTTCGAAGTCCTTCCAACTCGTTCCTGCGCTCCCGCTCGCTCCCGTCCGTCATGGACAACTAGAAAGAAAGGCTTCCTCGAAGGATGCTGTAGTGAAAAATTGGGCTGGCAGGTTCTTGTGGGAGAAGCCGCCCAGGAGCTCGCTGAACAGGTCCTTGCTCTAGGGCGACTTGGGTTGCCGAGGGACCGACGAGTCAAGCCCACAACCGAAGGGAGGCACAGCCTCTGACGAGGAGAAACCTCGGCAAACCCACAAGGAAGGCTAAGCCGACCAAGGTCTCCATAGATAGTGCCACCCATGTAAATATATATTAAAGTGCAATACTCACATTACTTCCGTTCCACCCGCAAATTTCGGCGACAAGCAATGGGCTTTGATATAGCAGGTGGCATCTGCTGCTTTTAGGGTGGCTAGCATCCGGTGGGCAGCCAGGCTGGGAGCATCCACTAATTAACAATTAAAGACGACCGCGGCCGACTGGGCTTTCTTATAGCAGGTGGCGTCTGCTGCTTTGAAAGCGGGTAGCGTCCGCTGGGCACACAGACGACCGCAGCCGACTGGGCTTTTTTATAGCAGGTAGCATCTGCTGCTTTTAAAGCGGGTAGCATCCTCTGCTTTGAAGGCGGGTAGCGTCCGCTGGGCAGCCAGGCTGCATAGCAGGATCATCCACTATATAACAATGATTCGGGTGGCACAAATAAGGCCTCGTCCGAGCAAGCTTTGTTATAGCAGGTAGCGTCTGCTGCTTCGAAAGCAGGTAGCATCTGCAGCTTTGAAAGCAGGTAGCGTCTGCTGCTTTGAAAGCGGGTAGCGTCCGCTGGGCAGCCAGGCTGCATAGCGGGATCATCCACTATATAACAATGATTCGGGTGGCACGAATAAGGCCTCGTCCGAGCAAGCTTTGTTATAGCAGGTAGCGTCTGCTGCTTCGAAAGCAGGTAGCATCTGCAGCTTTGAAAGCAGGTAGCGTCTGCTGCTTTGAAAGCGGGTAGCGTCCGCAAGGCCTTGAGCAGTAAGTCGGGTGGCACGAATAAGGCCTCGTCTGACTGCTTTGTTGAAGCGGGTAGCGTCCGCTAGGTATTGAGGAAGTAAGTCGGGTGGCACAATTGCGAAATAATTGCGGTCTTCATTGTGCGTCGCCGATGTCTTGAGGCTCGAAGTCGTCCTTGTTGTTGTGGTCGATGATGAAGAGACCCGACCCAGTTTGACGCGTGACGTACGCGTGCTCCCGCTTGTCACATCAGGGAATCTTCTTTTTTGCTTACGGCTACTTAACCGGCCTTAAGTCCTCTGAAGCCCTGGGAAGTAAAATTCTACTGATTTACTGATTTCAGGCATGTGGTTTCATTATTCAGGAAGGGGCTTACTGAATTCAGTGCCGTCAACTGAAATCAGTGCTCTCAGTGCCTCAGTCTCCAGCATTCAAGCATATCAGAAGAATTTATTCTGGCAGTTTAATTGCAGTGCTCAAGAGTAAAAGTGTGTAAGACGTTCAAGTAGTTCATTCCATAAGTAATTCAGCATTTAATCATATAAGTAGACTTTTTCGTCTGTAGGTTTGCAGTACCCAAGCGTGTAAGTGCGTACTAAGAGGTTCCAGTATTGGTTCATTCCACAAGTAATTTAAGACAGATAAGTAGAAATCAGTGCCTCAGTGTCCCTCAGTAACTACACCACGGCATCCTGATCCAGATCGTATTTCGCCACTTCTGCCTGTTCCTTGGCATACTCAGAGAACGAAGGCCACTGCAAGTTGATTATAGTAAGTGTTTGAATACAGTGGCGGGATGGTTAAAGCCAAAGCTCACCAGTGATCGACCTGCTCTTAAAAGTCTGCGCCGTCCGTAGCCGAATCCCATAATGAACCCTCGTCGTCCTCGCGATCGCCTTCGCCTTCCCCGCCCTTTCTGTCTGCGTCATTCGCCTCGCCCTCAGAGCCTCCACTGAATCCATCACCCACGCTAAGAACCTCGTCCACATCCTTGTTCTTATCCCGATCCTGATCCTTGTCCTCTTCATCGTCATTGTCCTCATCCTGATCCTTGTCCTCGTCTCCCTCGCCAGACACACCCTCGTCCTCCATGTCGTCCTCCCTCTCCTTGAAATCCTCAACTTCTTCGCCGTCATTATCCTTGTCTTCGTTTCTCTCCTTGCACTTACCACTTCTATTAGCGCCCTCACCATGTGTATACTCGCCGCTCGCATCCGCGTCTCCAACGTCGATATATAGGGAGAAATCCCTGCCAGTGACACCCGATCCAACAAGTTCGGCGTTCCTTCCCGCATTGACATCTTCAACGGAGTTGTAAGCTTCTATGCGGGACCGAACCTTCTCCCAGTTTGATTCAGTGAAAAACGAGGAATTTGACAATAAGTTGACATAGTCGTCCGTATGAGGCTGCCACAGAGCACTAGTGAAGTACCACTCAGCACCACCAAGCTCTTCTTTGATATTTTGCAACCGGGCTACCTGCTTATCGATTGCAACTTTGACCTGTCCATGAGAGATTCAGTGAATAAAGCCACTGCAAGTACTGAAGTAGATAGATACCGCTGTTGCCGCAAGGGCGAGGGCACCTATAGGCTTTCCTATTGTGTTCTTGTCCAATACTTTATGCCGACCCAGGGCCAAGACAATGTGCACGGACAACACTGAGACTACGAGGTCAGAGCAGAACAATCCTTGCTTCTGTGTACATTCATAGTCAATGCACGGACTCGAAGGGTGACATTGAGTGAAATCTCACACACCCTTTCCATACTATGCCAGCGTTCCCAGAGGAATGGTTCAGCTTTCTTCTTGTCGACCATCGTCTGCAACATCTTCACAATTTCTTCGGTCTCCACTGACTTAGAACGCTCGTTGCCGACGAAACTCGAAATTGACTGCTCGGCTTTCTCAAACAATTTCTTCCGCCAACTATCAGAGCATCTCTGGGCTGCCTACAGAATAGATCATACCTGATTCAGTATGGCCGATGTAAGACAAATAGGGATGACTCAACTAAAGAACAGATGTCGGCCAATTGTGTGTCGTAACTAAGTTCGACAGAATCAAATACTTTCCCCCACAGTGTTCCGATGGACTTATTGTCTGGGTTTTGCCATGGAGTTGTGGACTTTCCGACTGCGCGATACAGCGAAGGCAGAAGAATATGAGTCCAGCCAGCCTGAGTTCCGGGAGGAAGACACTGATTCGTTGCCCTTTTTTTTGCCGAGAGCGCGGGATCCCTCCCTTCCTTTACTATTTCTATCCTTATCCTCAAGTCCTACAGATGTCTGCATGTAAGCAAGTTAGTGGATGCATGTCACAAACATGAATGGATCAACGCACAGAGCTAGTAGTCCGAGAGACTTTGCGATGACCAAGATGAGCCTTGGTTGCGAGCACTTCGGGTTTGGGACTGAAGGATACTGTCGTCATCGCAGGTGATTGTGCTTGTGGTGTTGGCGACGCCTCACGACCACTTGCCTGTCAGAAGAACCGAGAATAAGTACCGAATCAATTGCAGCAATTAGCTCACACTTGCAATATGATGTGCATGAACCGCCAGTGACCTCTTCAGATTGCGAACAGAGGTAGTAGATTTCATCTGTAGCAATTAGAGGAGTTCTTACCAAGGGAAGCTCGAAGAGAATTAAATACCAGTATATCAGCCTGAGAATGACTGTCTTGCGGTTCACTCTCCTTAGCAGTATTTAAGTCCTTGTCGCTTGATCAGAAAACAATATGAAATGGAAATTAGATGTGATTGACACTAACTGTTGAGGCAGCCTGGGATGGAGGCTTCTTCATATACACGTTCATGCTAGCCTGTTTTAGATAGTAAGGAAGTGCTTTTGAAATTGGGTGGAAGAGTACGAATTACCACATCGATATGTGAGTTTGAGTCAGGCGGCGACTTCCTCTTCTTATTATTCACAATCATGCTGTCCTACACATAAACAAGGTTTAGTGGACATCCAGATACTTGCCAAAGAAAGGGGCACCAAAAGTAATCCTAATGAGTGTCGATGCCTACACATACCTGTATCTGTAGATGCGACGCTGGAGACTGCCCCCTATGACCCTCAACAGAAATACCGTCCTGACGGGAAAATAGATGAGTATACGGGTGAGGATTAAAAGCAGAATAAACTTACCAATACATCGAGTTGGGAGTTGACGATGTTCGTCATGCTCGCGCCCTATTCAGAGTACAATTTGGTAAGTAATGAAGGAAGTATATTCGACGCCGGAGGCCACAACAAAGTATGGCACCAAGTCCATGCTTTGTTGTGTAGAACTCACCTGAATGCCCGATTGTCCCTTGATATTCTTCTTCTCCAGTGCATAAAGAAAGAAAAATAAGTAGCTTGAACGAAACAGGAGATTATGAAGCCGCTTACCAGTGTTATATGAGCCTGCAACTCGGAGAGAGTGTCGCGGGATAGCTTCCTTTTCTTCAATTTGCTGCTAGCTCCATCCTGTTACGATACAGAAAAATTGTTAGATAGCCATCGTTGTGCATGAGACTCCACCGACGTATAGTTATTGTGAATCAAACGATTTCTTTGAAGTATAAGCGGCACTTACATTGGCTTGGGTCGGTATTGTCAGTCTACTCACGTCCTAATTAAACGCACAATCAAAATATTAAGATTTCCTCTGCCAGTCTAATTAATGCTCCATCCAACTCACAATATCAGTGTCGGAGTCAACGAGATGTGCCGTCTGTCGTTCGCTAGCTGAGCTATTCTTTACACCTTGGAAACTCGTGAGGGTTACTGTCACTCCTTCATCCTCCCAAGGACTAAAGTTCGCATCGTCTTGCGCCGAGACGGGGAGCCTAGTTTTTCCTTGTGTCAGCCAGGCTCACAACTTGTAATAAAGATAAGAATGTGAGCATTATAAGTGAAGAAGCTGCAACTTGCCAACCCGGGTGGCATCTCGGGGTCACAGTTAAGTGCCAACCTGAGTGTGGCACCGCCGCGCGCCGGTCAAGCCGGTCACTGGCACGGTGTCGCCAGGCGCACTCAGGCTCAAGTTAGTAGTAGTAATACTAATCTGTAGTACGATGTCGGATAAGCTTCAAGTAGCTGAGTCTAAATCAAGCTTCACACTTACTATCAACTTGAATTTGTTTGAAATTGATCTTTCGTACTATGATGCCAACGGTTGAGTAGTAGTACGACTTAAAACTCACAAGTCGATCTCCTCTGTCCCTGCGACCTCAGGGTTTCTGCCCTCTCCGCCGAAGAATGTGGATCCATCTGTGTTGCGAAGTGCCCTAACAGGTCGCTTTGTCCTATCGTTCTGCTTCGACGTATTGGGCGACTCTATCATGTCTGTATCCTCACCAGAAAGACTGCTGTTTTGTCCTGCAAGCGTACTATGATATCCGGTGCCACTTATGGCACTATTTGAACCCTTTGCACCCTGCACGCGAGTACGGAAAGGAAGTGCACCTCTGGTATCCTTTTTCCTAACTTTCTTTGCGCGCGCTCTGTTGGGCGCATCGGAGTTAGCTGCATCATAATGTGAGTTAAAGTGGTCACCCTTGGAGTCTAAAGTCATAAAGGCAAACAACTTACGAATCTTTAAATGTTCGCCGTCTTCAGCTGCACAAGAGCTGTCTTTTTCATCGTTCGTTGAACCTGTTATGCCCATATCTCATAACTCGACTGTCATGACTTGAAGATAAGGACTCACTAGTTTCAGGGACGCCTTTCGACTTGTTTCGCCCTCGTTTGCCAGTGCCAGCCAGCTTAGGTGCAGTTGAGCCCATATGGGTGCGAATGTCAAGAGCCTTTGACAAATTGTTCTCAAGCTCCATCGTCTCCAGTATGGCTGTTTCCTGTTGCTCTGCTGCAGTTCTTTTCTTGCGTACCTTCTCAGATGCCTCTTGTTCTTTCGCTGCCCGTTTCTGTTCCGCGATGAGTTTTCTCTTCTCTCTCGCATACGCGGCTTGCTGTGCCGCAGCTTCGCGCAGAGCTGCCCGTTCTTCCTTCTGTTTTTCCTTCTCCTCCTTCTCCCTCAATGCCTCATCACGCTTTGATGCCTGTTCTTCTCTCCTTCTCTCCTTCCCTTCCTTCTCCCTCAATATCTCCTCTTTCGTTCGACGTGTTCGCAGCTTATTGACTACCGCTCCCGGATGCTGATCGCTATTCTTAGCCCGCGTCTGTCTTTGAGTTAACATTCCTGTGCAGTAGTAATAGGGGCACACTGGCAGGTGCTATGAATATCGATGGTGAGTCGACTCAGAGTCAAAGGTGCAAGTTAAAGTTCAAGTTGAAGATGAGGGCGCCTATTCAAGGAAAATTTACGCCCACTGCCAGCCTGCCACTGGCACTCAGGCTGGCAGTGACTCGGAGTGCCAGTGAGCGAGCCTGAGTCACGGCGGTACCTGCCAGTGGCACTGGCGCTGGCACTGGCACTCAGGCTCACTCAGACTGGCACTGGCAGGCTTCAACTTGAAGTTGCACTCCGACTCGGATTCCGGCGACCGAGACGGCAAGCCTGACACTGGAACTGGCAGTCAGTGAGTCAAGGCACTCAGCCGCAGCCTTCTACCGTACTACTAGCAAATCTGCCAGGTAGACTACTACTAGCTCCTACTACGCGAGTCCACCTTGGCGAACTCGATTCGCTGCCAGTGCTACTTCAAGTTCAAGTTGACAGCTTCAGCCTGAGGCTGGGGATTCATGTTCTAACTTAGTAAGTCAAAAGTCGAAGTAAGTCAAAAGTCGACTTCAAGTTGCTAATAGGTACTACTATAGGTTGCATCCAAGTCGATGCCGGTAACACGGCGAAAGCCCAAACCCGTTCATTTTACTGATTTCTTCCCCCCATCCATTCGATGTACCTTCTCCGACTGCGACAGAAGGTTTAAGAATCAATCCGCAAGAACAAGACATGAATACTCAGCTCATCCATCATCATTTGCATCAGGACCTGCTGCTTATGGTTATGATTCATCACCCATTCGACCCGCACAAGTTCCAGAACCTAAAAGTATCTCGAACTCCCCCGAACTCCGGGTCGAGGGTCAACTTGAAGATAAAATGGGCTGCGGCTCTTCAAGTTACGATTACGACATCTCTATACTTACGCAGGATATCTCGATGCTTAGCATAGGCCGAGACGAGCTGCTTCAAGATTTAGACGGAGCTGATTCTCTGTCCCATCATTCTGTCACCGGAAGTGATGGCCGTAGCGCATCCTCTGAAGATTTGGACTCCGACATTGGAGATTATAAGGAGAGCGAGGATAACTTGAAGGTGTATCACAGATACTTGAATGGTGCGTGTCATGTTTATTGTCCCCGGTTTACTGCAGTACTCTGACACCTGACACCGTGCAGCCACGCCATGCGATGCGGCAGGAATTTCCTTAGAAAATGAAGAACCACCCGTTCCGCGAAACGAACCTGTGTCTAATGTCTGGTTTCCCTATTCGTGCAGAGCAGATTTCGAGCTCGCAGATTTTCTGTATCGGGAAGAGCAAATGTCTGCTGGGAACATAACAAAAATTCTCGGAATCATGAAGGCTTATCAGCTGATTCAGGTGGCGGAGAATGTAAAATCTGGCGGATGTTCCGAATTGGATACGACAGAGCCTGACAATGACTCGGATCTAGGTATAACTAGTTCGCTACTTGATGGAGACGCACAAAATTTGTACACCGTCATTGACGCTACGGAAGTCGGTGATGTGTCTTGGAAGTCCTTTAGTAACTTCTACACGGACGACAATGGCCAAAAGGCGACAAACGAGAACACCGAGTCATGGAAGAGGAAAGAATATGATGTATGGTATCGGGATCCTCTGGAAGTGATCCGGAATTTGGTGGACAATCCGGCGTTGGAAGGCGAATTCGACTATGTCCCGTTTCGCGAGTATCAGCCGAAGGAGGACTCTGATGACAAAGAACGAGTATTCAGAAATTACATGTCCGGAAATTTTGCTTGGGAACAGGCTGTAGGTCATGAATCATAAACTCGCAGGAAACATGCTGATTATCCTTGACCTAGAACAAGATCTACGCCGAAGATAAAGCAGTCCATGGATCTATGTTTGTTCCGGTGATCTTAGGGAGCGATAAGACAACAGTCTCTGTCGGAACTGGAAATAACGAATACTATCCGTTGTATCTCTCCATCGGGAATGTATCTAACAAGGCCCGGCGGTCACAGAAATTGAATACAGTCCAGCTTGTAGCATTTCTAGCAATACCAAAGAGTGTGTATCATACCGTAATATTTGATTAGCTCTGACACATTTTGCAGCTGAGCGGCAATACGAAAAGTCAGATGAATTCCGCCGCTTTCGACATCAAATTTTTCATTCGTCTATATCAAAAATCTTGAGTTCACTGAAGACCGCCATGTCCATAAACACTGAGTTAACCATTCTCCGGTGTCCTGATGGTCACTTGCGTAGGTCGGTTCTCGGACTCGGCTCGTATATAGCCGATTATCCGGAACAGGTGAGTCTATGCGCAATATGCACTGGATGGTGCTGCAAGTAAGTACCGTCCTTTCCCAAAATCATATCCGAGTCTGAGGCAATGACTTACTGTGGCGGCATAGATGCACAGCACCTCACAAGGACCTAGATAATTTGGAATTTGTTTCAAATCCTCGAACAAAAGAGCTGCACGAACAATTGATAGATCAAGTAGATGGCAACAACATTAATAGAGCAACAATCCGGAAAGAGTACGGGTTCCACCAGGATATTGTGGTACGTACTTCAACTTCTTCACTGGATGCGTATTCTGCAACTTGTATGTTGTTCTGTAGCCTTTCACCAATGACTTTCCGCGCGCAGATATATGCGATCTCATATCTCCGGACCTGCTGCACCAAATCATCAAAGGCGTGTTCAAGGACCATCTTGTTGAGTGGATTTGCCAGTGCATGACCACGACAGAGCTGGATATTGTGGATAAAAGGCACTATTACCTTACAAGTCGTTTAATGTGAATACCATTGCTAACTTTCACGTGTAGAATCAGAGTTGCTGCTCCTTTTCCTGGTCTTCGCAGATTTCCTGAAGGTCGAGGCTTCAAGCAATGGACAGGTAATGATTCAAAGGCACTTATGAAAGTATGTGGTATTTTCATCATGATCTTGTTTGAGGCAGTGGTTTGCTGATATCTGATGCAATCCGCTTAGGTGTATCTTCCGGCTATTGTGGGCATTGTACATGATGATATAGTTCACGCATTGAGTGCATTTCTGGACTTCTGTTACCTTGTGCGTCGGTACACGATTACAGCCTCAACTCTTGATCAGATTAAAGCCTCTCTGGATCACTATCATCAATATCGCAAAATATTCATAGCTAAGGGCATCCGGGATAACTTCTCACTTCCACGACAGCATGCCATGATTCACTATCCTACAATGATCCCTCTCTTCGCTGCACCAAGCGGGCTGTGCTCATCGATCACAGAGAATAAACACATTCACGCGGTCAAGGAGACATGGCGGCGCTCGAACAGAAATGATCCTTTGGGACAGATGATCACAGCAAACCAACGACTCAGCAAACTTATTGCGTCGAGGGCAGACTTCAAAAGGCGTGGACTGCTGGACGATACGCTGGCTGAGGCTATGTGGAATGCCTTGCGAGACGTTTTGCGGAAAAATATGTCAGAGTCAAAGACGGATGACGCCGAGAAGGCCCCAACCCAGAGGGAGCAGATGCAACATCATGGCGTACAAACAACAGGGGCAGCCGATGATACAGAGGACTTCTTCGATGACATTGTGGGCAACCAAGAGCAAATCGAAATTGCTGACCTGGAGGATTCCGGAAGTTCAGTGGATGAGCCCCAGTGTGGTGCGGTTCATAGCGTAGAATGCCAGCTTCGCTTGGGCGGCAGAAATGACCCTTTGAGCTTGATGTTAATGGCTTCGAAACAACGTTAGTATTACTTAGTAACCCGTGCTTTTGGTGCTGCACATCTGACTTCTCTGTTGTTATACTTGCAGAGTCCAGTAAGGTGTACCCGAAACAGCTCAACGCGCTTGCGGCGATAAAAGGCCATCCAGAGCTTCGACAGCTCCGACAGCTCATTAAAGAATACTTATTCAACAAGTACGAGAAGCGCAATTCCAACTTAAGGGGCTCCTCTGGCAGAGCCGAACCAACAGCTGAATTGGACATGAACAATGACTTCTCAATTTTCCATTCAGCCACCGCTTTCTTTGCCTACCGTGGCGAATCGATCCCAATAGAACAAGCAATGAGGGAGGTGATCAGGTCCAATCCCTCTTGGCGCGGAAAAGCAAGACATGACGCAGTCCTTGTTCGAGTTAGCCCCCGCAAAAAGGGGTTTTAGGAATGAGAGTTGCCCGGGTTATGCTTCTTTTTTCCTTCACCGCTAAAGGGGAGCATCAGGACTGCGCTCTCGTCCAATTGTTCAAGCGTGTTGGAGACTCGCCTGACCCAAAAACAAGTATGTGGATTGTCGAGCCGGAATATGAGTTAGAGACCTCTACCGCCTGTGTTGAATGCTGTTCTGGTGTGAATGCCAGTGGCAGACGTCACTATCACCGTGACTGCAAGGCTCCGAAGCTATTGGTGATAGGTATAGGGGACATCTTTCGTTTGGCTCACCTCCTTGGGGTTCCAAAGGGTGATGAATGTCCGCCGAAGTCATTGACACCTGAGAAATCCCTGGACTTTTATGATAGATTCTATGTTAACCGATTTGCTGACATGCACATGCACGAATCTTTGTACGAAAATAGACAGTGATAAACATAAACTTTTCATTCAGCACATACGGAGTATATTGAAACTTATGAATTGAGGATACTACGGTACTGAAAGAAAATGATATGAAAACAGACCTTCTTCAGTGTTGTAGATGATGGTAGCCAAATATTGCAGTCAGTGCGATGGTCGGAAATCATTCCCCGGGCGGCCGCCGGCGTCGAGTAGTACAGTAGTAGTAGTACTACTCAGGCTAGTAGTAGTACTAGTACTAGTACAGTACTATTGGTACAAATTTTTTTACATAACACCAATCCAACTTGAAAGCCTGAGTGCTTTCAAGTTGAACACTGGCATTTGACTCGAACCAATGACTCGGACCTACTACTACTAGTACTAGTAGTAGTACTACCTCAGGCCGGAAGTTCTCAACTTGAATCCGGAAAGAGCCTGAGGCATGCTTCAAGTTTCCACTCACTGGTAGCTACTAGTACGTTGGCTCGAAGTTACAACTTGAAACAGTACGACAAATTCAGTGTTGAGATATAATAAAATGACAGTACTAGTTATGACCTAGTAAAAAACAAACTCTCGAGAAGCTCACATTGCCATCAGCGGACTCAAGCTCGAACTGACTCGCTGAGTCGGATCATGCCAGTGACCTACCTCAGGCCAGAAGTTCCCCATTGGCATCCGGAAAGAGGCATGCTTTCCTCTCCAAGTTAGCTATGTTTTGAACTTGAAGTTACAAATAGTACGATTAGCATAGTAGTAATACTGTATACTAGTACACATGAAGCGCTTCAGAGGAAAGCGTAGATATGATGGAGGATGATTGAGTAGCCTCAGGCTGATAGTGGTGTATCACTGCAGTTCCCGACTTGCATAGTATGAAATATCAAAAAAAAAACTTGAATATGAGTACTTTAAACTTCAAAATGTACCACTACTAGGCTGAGTAGTAGTACTGTAGTACTACGACTTCAAGTTCATGTTGAGCACCTGTCATAAAGATAAGTATATGAATATTATTAAATATTATTTTGTCATATTCAAGAAGATTTATTGGCGGTAGTGGTTTCTAACTTGAATACTAGTACTTATAGTACAGAGCTGACTTGTAAAGAGTAGAGTCTGAAGAGAGAAGAGTAAGTGGATCACCATAGAGTAAACCATTAAATAGTAAGAGTACAAATCCTTAAACATAATATTTGTCCATGAACGAAAAAAAACTTGTCCTTGGGCCTCAGCCAAAATGGTGTGCCGGTGACCAATGGATCGATTTGTAACCGTCAGCTAGTACACTGCCGTACTTATATCAGTACTGGTGTGGGATAGGGTCCAATTTGTCGAGAAGAGCAAATAGGATTCCATAATCCGTTAAATAGAATGGACCATACTCATGAAGTAGATCGTTGACTGTTTTCAAGACGAGAGAGTCAATATTCTCTTCTGTCGGAACAAGGGCTTCAAGATGCTCCATGTGCTCGATATCCTTGAGGAACAAGTGGGTGGACCTGTCCAGATTTTCCTCGTCTGTATCTTTGTAATCGGCATTGTCAAATCGTCCAATGCCCTGACTCGCTTCGATAATCCCTATTTGAGAGGCATCCATCTTCATCGTAAACCGACGCATTGCACCATCATTTTTGAGGAGCATATCCAAGAGCAAGTCGTCAGAGAGGATAATTAAGCATTTCCTGATCCAATTGAACCTGCTCAGGATGGCCGAACGGTCTCCATATTTGCGCAGGAGTTGTCGATTTATCTTCAACGAGGATGCTACGCCGTCAGCCGAGTCGGCGCCAAGAATATCCATTGACTTCTGAATGAGTTGTTGAATGTCGGACAGAGCACCCTCTCCACCGGCACGTTCAAGTTCACGTTTCCATTGACGCCGTGCATCACGTGCTGTTCCGGCTTGAAAGACAGCCTTCGTCTGAGTGGCAGAACAATTGACTTCTGTTTCCGAGAGTCGAATGTTGGTCGACTCTGACTGTTGTCCCGAACTGCATTCGTCTAAGGCGGCTACCCAATCCTTGCATTCGTTATAGGACCAAATAAGAAGGGGCAGGAAGAACTTAAGCGCAAGCCTGGGATTTCGGGGTTTGCGTTCAGATCTTTCGAGATTCATAGCCATGACTGTCGTAAAGTGCTTCAATTGAGTAGCGAGTTCATGACGAATATTTCTCCCGAGCTCTGTGTCTTTGATGTCAATCCTTATCGCAGAGAAGACAGATTTCGTCTGTATCCAACGATTGCCGAGCTCCTTACTATCCTCAAGTCGAATTTGCCAGCGCAGGATCGTATGGTGTGAATGATAATGGGTTACTAAGCAAGTCAAAAAGTAGTCCCAGATGACGCCCCCAGTAAAAATATTGGAGAGTTTTCTTGACGGAAATGCGCCGGGAAGAACAGATATGAAGGCTGTGGCGACAGCAAGTCTGAATTCATCCACACGTTTGTTGATAAGCAGATGAAGCGGCTCAGACTGTATATCACCGAGAAGAATAGGACGAGAAGTTAGAAATGATTAAGTCAGAGTTTATTTCAAGTCCAAGATGCAGCCTGGGCTTACCATGTGATGCTTGAAGATCGCTAGCTCTTCAGTGAGTTTGAAGAGCATGTCCGTGTACTGAAATGTATTGGACTCAAGCTGATCTATCGCCCTCTCCATCTTTCTCCGCAGAGCTTGAATCTCCCTATCCCTCTTAAGGATCCTCATATTTGCTGAATCAAAGCACATCCCTAGGCGCTCAGCCAGGTGAAGCGTTTCCTGAAAGTCCTCCGACGAGAATCCGACGCGGTCTGCACGCTTTATCTTGGACGACAAACTTTTGACGATTGATTGGACCACGGTGCTATCGATAAATAGTTTTGACTGAAAGCCTCGGGGTAAGTCCTCTGTCAATTCACCAAAGATAAGCCAAGCTGCGTAGTAAGTAAGCAATATGATCCCTACCGAAATCGATAAGTTCGAGAAATGCATCCTGTTCCCAGTCGGTGCCAGACTCGGAGTCGGACCCATCGACAATCGAGCGCTTTGAGCTACTACTGTCGCGAGTACCAGGTATGGTGAATTCTGAAACGCTCTGCTCATCATCTGTATCCGGGCTAGAGACTGACTCGTCATCTGTATCCGAGCGAGAGCCTGAAGTTTCGTCCCCGCGTTCGGAACTTGACATGCTGGGAGTTTGACAGTAACCTAACTTCGAGCCTCAATGGTAAGAAATACCAGTAATGGCGTGCCACTACCAGCGGCGGAGAGTAGTAATTGAAAGAAAAGCAAGGCTTGTTGACGAAGGATGGTTCAAGTTTAAGCGCCGTGTGAACGGCGTGGATCTAGTATAGGGGCATCATCGGTCATCATCCTCAGGCTGAGCCTGCCAGTGAGTACCAGTGCCAGTCACATTGGTGTGAGTGAATGATGACAGGCGGTAGTTACTAACTTACTAGTACTAACTTTAGTGAACTCTCACTCAGCGGAAACTCAGCAGACTGCCGATTTGTGGGACCCTCGATAAAGGCCTCTGGCGACTTGGTCCTTCAGTTATATCGGGACAATTTGAGCCACGTTCAAGTTTGTG
Organism: Trichaptum fuscoviolaceum; assembly: GCA_910574455.1. Lineage (NCBI taxonomy): Eukaryota > Fungi > Basidiomycota > Agaricomycetes > Hymenochaetales > Trichaptaceae > Trichaptum > Trichaptum fuscoviolaceum. The sequence continues at coordinate 3,089,982 of CAJSYZ010000009.1, read as the reverse complement.
CCACTGCCACTGCCACTGCCAGTGGCAGGACCCGGCCCGGGATCAGGTCAGCCTGCCAGCCCAGTGAGTGAGGCTGCCGGTGTTGGCCTAGTACTACTAGTAGTAGTAGTACTATAGTAGTAGTAGTAGTAGTAGGCCCTTCCGGCGCTCTCTTGCTATCCGAACTCAGGTGTGTCAGGCCTTGAATCCCCTCTACTTCTGGATGTCGGTTCAGCTCTCAAGAACCCGGATTCTGCCCCATCTGTCGCAACTACTTACGAAGCCCATATCATTGTGCTTGTCACCGGCCCTCCTCAACTGAAGCTCAGCCAGGCCTTGAAGATCGTCTGCCAGTGCCAGTGGCCGGAACTTGTTCAGAGCCGAATCGGATGTTCCGCACATGTATGTATTTTAGTACTACAACTAGAGCTCTAATACTACTAATACTACTACTAGTAGTATTACTAACAGTGGTAGACTCGGAGATTGTCACTCACTGGCACTCACTGGCAGGGCACTGCCAGTGGCAGTGACAGGGGACTTCCTGTCCGGAGTTCGAAACGGGCCGTTGCCAGTGCTGGCAACTTGAACTTCAAAGTCGTGCTGAGTCACCGGCGCCGTGCACTACTAGTACTAGTAGTACTACTACTAGTAGTAGTATAGTAGTAGTAGTAGTAGCTGCCACTGGCAGCCAGATTCAAGTTGAACTTGAACCGCTGACTCGTCACCGCCGCGTGCGTCACGGTGACTCCGACTCGCAGTCACCAGTGCCAGTGGCAACTCCGAGTCCTTGAACTTCAGCCTGCTACTACTAGTAGTGAGCGTCCGGACTAGGCTTTAGCAGTAACCCAATACCCATCCAGAGTCAAATTGAACCTGAAACTTGAACTAAACTGCGCTGGCTGTCTCTGTGCCCCAGCCCGCCGCAACTTTTATCAATACATAGCAGAAAAAACATCAACTTGAACATGGCATCAGATACTTTCAACGTATTTATGTCCGGCACAGGAAACGCTGATAGTAGGGCTCACCATATTGTTAATGGTCCGTATATCGTCATGGTATACTGACAGTTGTCTGAAATATTCACTACTAATTTCCATTCCTTTACTAAAAACAGCGGCTAGTATAGGATTGGGTTCACACCCCGTTGCGAAGGAGGATATTTACTTGGCAAACGTCCTTGACCGTATAAAATTCATCTTGCAAGCATGGGTGGAGAAACCCGGAACAAAAAAGACAGACCTAGCAGCACGCGCAGCTGTAATAATCGCAAACGGACTTCCGGACAAACCGTGAGTGACGGTCTCAGCCTGATTACTATGCGCCTGATTCTGACTCTTAAATTTGGCCCACTGGCAGTGGCGAAGTCTTGGAATCACATACCGCTCAGGCTGCTAGTGACTGTGAGGCTAGTACCAGTAAGGTGCCAGTGCTGGAAGCTGACGCCGAATCCGAGTCGTGAGTAACGGTATCAGCCTGAGTGCGCGTCCGAGTCTGACCATTCTTGAATTTGGAATGCACGCATCAAGTGGCGAAGTCACGGAATTACATGCCAGTGAGGCCGGAAACTTGAACTTGAAGGTGTCGGAACATGAAGCTGACGTATCCGAGTCGTGAGTTACGGCGCCAGCCTGAGTACGCATCCGATTCTGATCATCTGACAGTGGCAGCAACATCCACAAACACATCGGCCGTTCCCCCTACGACGATATCATGAAGGCCTTAGCCTCTATGAAAGAGCTAGAGCAACTTCGGATCGACACTGAGGAGAAAGAAAGAAGGCTTCGAGATGAAAAGGAAGATTTCGAACGGAGGCATAGGGAACTCCTGATAAATAAGCGGGACAGTGATCAGGAGCAATTAAAGCTTTTGCAGAATGAGTTGATGAAAACCAAAAAACTTATCTCAAATGTCGAATCAAACCTCTCAGAAGCCAACTTCAGCCGGGCGACTGACTCACTCCAGCTTCACAAGGAGAAGGATATACATGAGGAGCAATTGAAAAAGCATGAGGACGCTATTGAAGCTCTAAAGAAACAGCTCGCTCAAGATTACACCCTAATCGCGAGAGCTTCAGCTCAGGAGAGTCTCTTCGCCGTGACTTCGCGCAGGCTCACTAACCTGGAAAATTATCGAAAGCAGTCACTAGAAAAGGAACAGCGGATTGTAGGACATATACGGGCTATTGACGACGCATTCGTTGATGTGACTGAGGAATTGGACTCGAAGGCGGACAAAGTGACACTCGAGGAGATGGCTGGGACTTACAAGTGTTTGCAGGAGACAGTGAAGGGTCTTGTATACACAGTACACGACTTACAGATTAGTGCGGCAGCCGCCAAAGGGGTAAGCCAATTTTGAGCTGCTATCGTAAAACAAATGAAGCTCACAGGATCTCACCCAGAACGAAGCCGCCAAAGCCAGCAGTAAAATACGCACCCTCTGCGAGGACAATAGGGTAGTCGTCATGAAAAGCTTCATAATTGCGTTCCCATTAGAGAAAGGATTCTTCTCTCCAAAACAGGTCATCCCTTATGACGTTACTGGCGAAAGTGGTTTTATGATTCGAAATTTTTTGAACAAGGTTGAACAACTCTACATGAAGTTCGCGACCCTATCACCTGGGCCGGGCAAGAAGCTAAAGGAAGGACGACGTACAGGCGAAGTCGGCATGAGTGGCATAGCTCAGGGCCCAGCGACAATCCTGTCTAATGACATTGCTATCATTCCAAGGCATCTATTCGACGACCTGATTGTCGACATCACCAAGTCCTTGGCAGAGTTAGAGCTGACAGAGGCGTATGCGAAGGGAAATGATGAAGGAAAGGGGAAGGGAAAGGGAAAGGGAAAGGGAAAGGGAAAGGGAAAGGGAAAGGGAAAGGGAAAGGGAAAGGGAAAGGGAAAGGGAAAGGGAAAGGGAAAGGGAAAGGGAAAGGGAAAGGGAAAGGGAAAGGGAAAGGGAAAGGGAAATGGAAAGGATGAGTTCGAGGCTGTGGATGTGTCGGAGGATGCATCGAAGGAAAAGACGGCGACGCCATACTCCTGGCAGCCACCACTTAACGCATCAATCGTCGACCAGTTCAAATTTTTCCTGGTCCGATTTTTTATAGTCTTCGAATTTCACCGAAGACTATTCTTCCTCCTCGATCGCCGGCTAAGCCAGCTGGAAAGGAACCCGATGGATCCTCAGACTATTGATTTGCTGGATGCCGACGCGGCCTGGAACACAAACGCGAAAGTAATACTGGATAAGGATTTTACCGGCTATCTCTTTGACGACCAAATGTATGAACATCGGTTCAAAGGCTTGATGGTAAAGTTCCACTTCGAGGACCACTTTGCCAGGATGGCTGAGCTGGACGGGCAAGAGTACGTGGGCCCGGAGGATATACCGTGCGTGGCTGTAGGCGGGACTCTCGAAGTGCCGCAGGTCAATGTCGCGTTGAAGGAGATGCAAGAATACTTCGACCGTTTATGCCTGAAAATGGAGGCCACCGTGCCAATGGCATCCGCCGACCTGAAAGCGGGTCAGACGAACGAACCCATCCCCAAAGCCCGTGAAGACACGAGCGTGTCTCCCGATGATTTGAGACTACGGCGGCTATTGAATCGACGTAATGAGCATAGGGAGAAGGCTTTAACCCTCGACACTGCGATGAGAATTATCTTGGTAGACGAACTCGTCCCTGACATTTTCAACGACACACGATTCCGAATGTTTTTTAAACAAGGTTGCCCATGACCGCTCTGAAATCAGTGACCCCGCTGGCCTTCGCACATTTGTTGAGAATGCTGAGGACATTTTGAAAGTGCAAAAGGATGTTTTCCCCGAACCTGTAAAAACCCGACTGCTCACATTATGCGAGATAGCGGATCAAAACAAGCCTTACGGCCGGAATTTCAATGAGTCGCATATCAGTGGGCGTTTTTGGGGCCAGAAGTTGCGGTCCATCTTACTAGGCGCCAACTCGCAGGCTGAGGATGAACTACCCATTGATTCTTTGGTACTTCGGATTTTAGGCGCAGGCGTGCAGCAGCTCACAGATGTGTCAACTCAGACGATCACACAGTGAAGCCACTGGCAATGGCGGATTTGGAGGTATCCGTGTACGAGTACCGTGACAGGACAACTTGAAGGGTTTGGATGCAACGAGCTGCTTGATCTTTATCTTCCTGGTCAACTACTACTAGTATGATGTTTGTCATTTTCTTGAATGGCGTGTTGCGTTCAAAGTTTGCTTCAACTTCAAGTTGAAGTTACTAGTAGTAGTAGTAGCCTCATGATTTGTACTCCACATTATCATTGAATTTGAATTCAAGTTACTTCTCAGCCACCTCAGGTTAAGGCTCCTTCAGTGGCAGCCTCAGCCTCAGGTGCCAGTGAGTGCATGGTGCCACCTGAGTGCCAGTGCCACTGGCAGTCACGGTGGCACCACTGGCACTGGCAGTGACTCCGAGCCTGTCCGACTCGGAGTCGGACTCGGAGTCACGGTGGCGCCGCACCGGCGTGTGAATGATGAGTTGAAGTTGTATAAAAGACTGGCACTCACTGGCCTCGGAACTTGAACCCTCAGGCTCTGCTGGCAGTGACGTACTACTAGTACTACTATTTATTTAGTAGTAGTCTCTTGTTTTCACTTCTACTACTTACTAGTAACCAGCAACTACTACCAGTACTACCACTATGACATCCACCGCCCCCCAACCTCCAGGCTTGCCAGGGCCACATCCAAGGAATACTACTAGTAGAGCAAACAATGACCGACGCGGATGTGAGTTCTGCGTTCTCCATCTCTGTCACAGGCAATACTGATTGCTGACTACCCCAATAGTACAAGACGAAGATGTACTGGGAGTTACAACGCCACCTTTCAGTGCGCAATGTGCGTCCTATGCCTTCCTTCACTGACACTGGCAATACTGATTACTGCATCACCCATCTCTAGTTTTGCAGGCCCTAGGGGTTAACGTTGAAGAAGCTGCAGGAGGACATTCTTCATCAATGCCGACTGAAAGTGAGTCCTTCCTTCCCTTCACTGACACTGGCGAAACTGATTGGTACTTAACCCGTTACCAGTTTCACAGGCCCCAGAAACTGCGATTACTGATGACGAACCTGTGCAAGGACAAGGTTCGGGGGAACGATTTATCATTGCCGGTGGCCCTGCCCGTGGGTCATTCACCGTCACGAGTTCCTTAGACTCGGAGGGGGGAAGCCTCCTACTATCAATTCCTCTCGCATCCCTTCAACCAGACTTGAAGTCACAGCAAACCAAGTCCGTCCTGTCTTCAGCGGTTGTGAATACGATTCTCGCGCAAAATCCTAACGCTTATCTCCCACGACGAACACATGTGTCAGAAGAGGAGCAGAAAGGTTACTACCTTGGCTTCCCTGGCAAACCGCGCCTGCTCGGGCGAACCGGTCCCAATTGGACGGCGACCAAAGAACGTAAATATGTGGGCATTGTTGGAAATCACCGGATTGCCAATGTATGGCCGCAACTGCTCAAGAAGATCATGAAGTATCTCGATTCCGAGAATTTGCGGTGGAACAGTCTGGAAGCCAACCGTGTTGCCTACGGAGATAGTCGGGTGTGCCCTGTTTTTGTTTTGATCGGAGTCAACGACCCGTCACTTTGCACTGAAGATGCGTGCCGCATCGCGGAACGCGTTAAAGAGTTCCTCTTTGAAATGCGCATCTTCGACGTTGAGGTCGAGCTCAGGGAGCGAAAAATCATTAGCGCCTCAGGCCAGGGCAAAGCTTCTGTCAGTGTTCCACCTGTTGTGCGCACTGGCACCGGCGACTCAAATACTCTGGCTAGCGGTCATGCTGAGACTGGCGTTGGCAATACCGCTCCCGTTCACACTGGCTTCAGTTTTCATCCGGAACTCACCAACCTTCCCAGACGTTCCGATCGTCGCACTGCTCCGACGAACAATGGAGGTGCGGGGGATGTCACTGAGCATAATGACGGTAACAGCACCAGGCCCCTTGTCGCTAGCGCTCACGGGGCAGAACCCTACGCCTACCCAACAGAGGAACTGTTCACCGCACCTGCGGGAGCCGATAATTATTTCCGCCTGTGGGATCGCATGATGGATTCCCCAAGCAGGCCAGTGGCAGCTGCCAACAAGCCAATCAGTCGTATGACACCGTCTTTCTCCATGGTCACAGGAACTTGCCTTGGCAATCTGGAGGGTGGCTTCTCAACGGGGTCGCTCTTTATCCTACAAAAGCTCGATAACACGACGTTCAAGGTGTTCATCCTCGGTACTCGCCATGGCAACGTTCCTTTGAAATTCGGAGACTACGATCCATACGCAGATACAACAAATAAGCCGCGCGACCCAAACGACAATTGCCCAATTTATCTCTTCTCTCGCGAGGCTCTAGCCGCCCATGTGCCAATGATTGGCGCGCTTCACGATGAGTTAGAAGCGGCAGCGTTTACTCAGCCACTGGCACCTGATCTTCCGCCGTCTGCTGAACAACAAGCTTTCGCGGATATCGTAAACAAGTGTCGATTCATTGAGCAATCTTGGCTTGATAAGACGTCATCGCCATGTTTGTGGATTAATAATCGTATTGGGAAAGTGGCCAATGCTCCCTCTCGAAGAATGGGTAACTTGACTATCTCCAAGAGACCCTACCTTACGGATTGGTGCTTGATCGAGGTGGACGACCAATGCCTCCCCAACGAATTTGAATTTTCCTCTACTGATGGTGAAGGTCTCAGTTGGAACAATTTCTATAACGTCATCGACATTAATAGGCTTCCTCCATCGTCGGCAGCTCAGTCTGTACCACGAGAAGCACTCTTGTCTAGGCTTGGCTGGAAAGGGAGGGACTTCTTTAGTCCAATCCGAATTGCGGGATATGTTCCGGAAGAAAATATATTCCCCCGGGTCCAGGAGCACCAATTCGACGCAGATTATGATTATGGATGGACTTTCATCGACAATCTCGTCGCTGTGGGGTTTAAGCGAACTGTGTACAAATGGGGCTGGAAAACTGGCCATACGTTAGGCGAGGTCAACAACGTTGCTGCCGTTCTCAGATCTATGCAGGTTTCCCCTGGGCACGTTGAGCAGACTACGCATATTGCTTTACAGATCCCACCGGGTTCGGTTGGTTTAGGGAATATCGGGCATAGGAACAATGCTATGTTCGCAGAACCGGGGGATTCGGGTGCCATAATCATTGATCAGCACAGACGTGCAGTTGGTACCATTTTAGCTTGCGGACTCATCGAAGCGAGGGATAGGGATAATCAGAGTGTACTCGACGGTTATACTTATGGTGTCGCTCTATGGCAAACGGTGGAAGAGCTTAGGACCTCTTTTTCTCTAGCTGAAAGTGAATTCAAGCTAGGCATGAATGCACTTCCGGACAATGAAGTATAACGATGCTCCTCTCAACTCCTATAGTAGTAATTAGTGGAGCTCTTTTCTTATTCTCATGCGATGGTGTTGCGTATTCGTACGTTTGTTTCCTGCTCTGTGTTTGATGGCCTTTGGCGTGCGCTTTATGTGGTAGTACATGTATGACTTGAGGAAATGGGAATGATATTGCAAGTGTGGTTTCCATCCGTGAACTTGAAGTATACTGCTAGCTAGTAGCCAGTGATAACTTGAACTTGTACTTGTTCTAGTGACATGATTCGCGACTTGGACTCGGACAGTTGGAGGATCGTCTTCCCTCGGCGGATGGGCCCTGATTTGAAGTTTATGGGGAATTATTGCTTATTACTTCAAGATGAAGCCACTTGAACTTCAGGCTGTATAATCATGGTCTTGAATCATTGTATGCGTAACAACGTTGGAAGTTAAACTTGAAGGGGACACGGAAAGTTCAAGTTGCGGAGTCATACGACTCGGATGCATTGCCAGTAGCTTGAAAGAGATTGAATGTGACTCGATTATTATCCTCAAACAGTCAACCTGAGGTCAGACGCACATTGACCCAGTCGACCGCTGACCTGACCCGTAGGTCAAGGGCTTGCTACTGCTACTACTAGTATGCACTCAGGCTGGCGGCATTCAAGTTGCAGTGCCAGCACCCCGGCCGGCGGCCCGCCGCCGCCGCCACTGGCACTCACTGGCAGGCTGGCAGTGCCAGCCTGAGTGACAACTTCAACTTCAACTTCTTGAACTTGAAGTCACTGGCACGGTGTCGCGTCTCCGAGTCTTAACTTCTTGAATCATCTTCGAACTTAAAGTGGTTGCGCCCGCTTATAATCCGCTGCTACTTGAGATTTCCTGCTGCCAATTGCTTGCTTGCGTCGGACAAGAATGTTACCCGAATTATTGCGAAGCCAATGCCGTGCCACCGGAAAAGAGGTCGCGCCCGCTATGAAAAATCTGTAACGTGCAGCGGAGGCCCTCCTCGTCAGAGGCTGCGCCTTCCTCAGTGGTGTCACCCCCTTGGTAGCCCAATTCACTCTGGAGCAAGGACCTTTTCGGCGAGCTGTCAGACTTAGGGTTTTTGGTCAGAACAGAGTCGGCCCAGGTCGACCTGTAACCCGACCTATGTTGACCTTGACCTATGGGTCAGAGTGGGTCAAGGCTGAAGTCAGGTATCTTAGGCAGATCTCCGACCGGGTCACTGGCAGGTCGGGATCGAACCAAAATAGTCTCGTAACCAGCTGAAGATTGCGATACTATGCGATACTACGCAAACCGGCGCTCTCTGCGGAAAGGACATAAAAAAACGCTAGTACTAACCTCAGGCTGCCACTGGCAGTGCTCATGAGGCTAGAACCAAAATTAGCCTTGACTTCAGGTCAGGTCAGGCCAGCCCATTACGGACACCGTGCTTTCCGTCTCCTCGGAGATCACTGGCAGATACGACTTCAACCTCAGGCAGTGCAGCCTGAGTGACTCGGGCCAGTGCCAGTGCCAGTGGCGTGTGAATGATGGAAACTGGAGAAGCCTGAGGGTACTTATAACTTGAAGAGACAGCCCCGTGCCCTCTATCTCTTTTGACCACTGCCAAGATCATCTACCCTCTACCTTCCACACACATTATCTCTACTATGGCACTTGCCTTACGTTCTCCGGGCTTGCCACGTCAATACTATGGCAATAGAGCAAACAATGACCGACGCGGATGTGAGTTCTGCGTTCTCCATCTCTGTCACAGGCAATACTGATTGCTGACTACCCCAATAGTACAAGACGAAGATGTACTGGGAGATACAACGCCACCTTTCAGTGCGCAATGTGCGTCCTATGCCTTCCTTCACTGACACTGGCAATACTGATTACTGCATCACCCATCTCTAGTTTTGCAGGCCCTAGGGGTTAACGTTGAAGAAGCTGCAGGAGGACATTCTTCATCAATGCCGACTGAAAGTGAGTCCTTCCTTCCCTTCACTGACACTGGCGAAACTGATTGGTACTTAACCCGTTACCAGTTTCACAGGCCCCAGAAACTGCGATTACTGATGACGAACCTGTGCAAGGACAAGGTTCGGGGGAACGATTTATCATTGCCGGTGGCCCTGCCCGTGGGTCATTCACCGTCACGAGTTCCTTAGACTCGGAGGGGGGAAGCCTCCTACTATCAATTCCTCTCGCATCCCTTCAACCAGACTTGAAGTCACAGCAAACCAAGTCCGTCCTGTCTTCAGCGGTTGTGAATACGATTCTCGCGCAAAATCCTAACGCTTATCTCCCACGACGAACACATGTGTCAGAAGAGGAGCAGAAAGGTTACTACCTTGGCTTCCCTGGCAAACCGCGCCTGCTCGGGCGAACCGGTCCCAATTGGACGGCGACCAAAGAACGTAAATATGTGGGCATTGTTGGAAATCACCGGATTGCCAATGTATGGCCGCAACTGCTCAAGAAGATCATGAAGTATCTCGATTCCGAGAATTTGCGGTGGAACAGTCTGGAAGCCAACCGTGTTGCCTACGGAGATAGTCGGGTGTGCCCTGTTTTTGTTTTGATCGGAGTCAACGACCCGTCACTTCGCACTGAAGATGCGTGCCGCATCGCGGAACGCGTTAAAGAGTTCCTCTTTGAAATGCGCATCTTCGACGTTGAGGTCGAGCTCAGGGAGCGAAAAATCATTAGCGCCTCAGGCCAGGGCAAAGCTTCTGTCAGTGTTCCACCTGTTGTGCGCACTGGCACCGGCGACTCAAATACTCTGGCTAGCGGTCATGCTGAGACTGGCGTTGGCAATACCGCTCCCGTTCACACTGGCTTCAGTTTTCATCCGGAACTCACCAACCTTCCCAGACGTTCCGATCGTCGCACTGCTCCGACGAACAATGGAGGTGCGGGGGATGTCACTGAGCATAATGACGGTAACAGCACCAGGCCCCTTGTCGCTAGCGCTCACGGGGCAGAACCCTACGCCTACCCAACAGAGGAACTGTTCACCGCACCTGCGGGAGCCGATAATTATTTCCGCCTGTGGGATCGCATGATGGATTCCCCAAGCAGGCCAGTGGCAGCTGCCAACAAGCCAATCAGTCGTATGACACCGTCTTTCTCCATGGTCACAGGAACTTGCCTTGGCAATCTGGAGGGTGGCTTCTCAACGGGGTCGCTCTTTATCCTACAAAAGCTCGATAACACGACGTTCAAGGTGTTCATCCTCGGTACTCGCCATGGCACGTTCCTTTGAAATTCGGAGACTACGATCCATACGCAGATACAACAAATAAGCCGCGTGACCCAAACGACAATTGCCCAATTTATCTCTTCTCTCGCGAGGCTCTAGCCGCCCATGTGCCAATGATTGGCGCGCTTCACGATGAGTTAGAAGCGGCAGCGTTTACTCACTGGCAGTCACTGGCACCTGATCTTCCGCCGTCTGCTGAACAACAAGCTTTCGCGGATATCGTAAACAAGTGTCGATTCATTGAGCAATCTTGGCTTGATAAGACGTCATCGCCACATTCAAGTTTGTGGATTAATAATCGTATTGGGAAAGTGGCCAGTGCTCCCCCTCGAAGAATGGGTAACTTGACTATCTCCAAGAGTCCCTACCTTACGGATTGGTGCTTGATCGAGGTGGACGACCAATGCCTCCCCAACGAATTTTCCTCTACTGATGGTGAAGGTCTCAGTTGGAACAATTTCTATAACGTCATCGACATTAATAGGCTTCCTCCATCGTCGGCAGCTCAGTCTGTACCACGAGAAGCACTCTTGTCTAGGCTTGGCTGGAAAGGGAGGGACTTCTTTAGTCCAATCCGAATTGCGGGATATGTTCCGGAAGAAAATATATTCCCCCGGGTCCAGGAGCACCAATTCGACGCAGATTATGATTATGGATGGACTTTCATCGACAATCTCGTCGCTGTGGGGTTTAAGCGAACTGTGTACAAATGGGGCTGGAAAACTGGCCATACGTTAGGCGAGGTCAACAACGTTGCTGCCGTTCTCAGATCTATGCAGGTTTCCCCTGGGCACGTTGAGCAGACTACGCATATTGCTTTACAGATCCCACCGGGTTCGGTTGGTTTAGGGAATATCGGGCATAGGAACAATGCTATGTTCGCAGAACCGGGGGATTCGGGTGCCATAATCATTGATCAGCACAGACGTGCAGTTGGTACCATTTTAGCTTGCGGACTCATCGAAGCGAGGGATAGGGATAATCAGAGTGTACTCGACGGTTATACTTATGGTGTCGCTCTATGGCAAACGGTGGAAGAGCTTAGGACCTCTTTTTCTCTAGCTGGAAGTGAATTCAAGCTAGGCATGAATGCACTTCCGGACAATGAAGTAGAACGATGCTCCTCTCAACTCCTATAGTAGTAATTAGTGGAGCTCTTTTCTTATTCTCATGCGATGGTGTTGCGTATTCGTACGTTTGTTTCCTGCTCTGTGTTTGATGGCCTTTGGCGTGCGCTTTATGTGGTAGTACATGTATGACTTGAGGAAATGGGAATGATATTGCAAGTGTGGTTTCCATCCGTGAACTTGAAGTATACTGCTAGCTAGTAGCCAGTGATAACTTGAACTTGTACTTGTTCTAGTGACATGATTCGCGACTTGGACTCGGACAGTTGGAGGATCGTCTTCCCTCGGCGGATGGGCCCTGATTTGAAGTTTATGGGGAATTATTGCTTATTACTTCAAGATGAAGCCACTTGAACTTCAGGCTGTATAATCATGGTCTTGAATCATTGTATGCGTAACAACGTTGGAAGTTAAACTTGAAGGGGACACGGAAAGTTCAAGTTGCGGAGTCATACGACTCAGCCTCCAAGTCGGATCATGATGCATTGCCATCGTTCAAGTTGAAGCTCAGGCTGCCACTGCCAGTGGCAGTGGACTCTGACCCTCCTCAGGCTCCGGTACCGAACTACCACCATGTTCGAGTAATACTGCTATAGTAGTGGGTTTATCATAAGATACATTTCTGCAAATACTGTGAGATATATATATTGTAGACGATGCACGAAGAGGCAGCATGAAGATGGTTTACGGCATAAAGGAAATAGGGATAGATATGTACGAGGTCTGTACAACTTGAAGGATGGGGAACGGCGAAGAAAGAACTTGAAGGACCTCCTGAAGACTCGGAGAAACATGAAATAGAGTGGATAGAAAAGGTGAGTAAATATGAATGCAATCCAAGGAACCACAACTCATATGTACCATCATGATGATAGGCTTCGTACTACATACTATTTCAGTGCACGCGACATCATCTCTGCTGGTCCTGGCACTGACAAACGTCAGCCTGAGCAGCTTCGTTTTCGAACTTGTTGAAGCTACAGCCTGCCAGTGACTACTTAATTTGTCACACGTTACCCCTCATGAACTTGAAGGACAGAAGGGTGTTAAAGCACTTTACCATCACATTTGAGGTCTCAAGAACTGCATAGTGATAGAAGTATGGATATCATATAAGTTTTTGAGATAATATCGAGAAAATGAGGCAGGAAAAAGTGAACAAGAGCATAGATTTTAGCTCAGCCTGCTGCCACTGCACTGGCAGTGGCAGCCTTGGTGCCAGTGCCAGTGAGCGCACAGCCAAAATCATAGGAAGGTATCCTGTGACTGCCAGTGTCACTTCACTGCCAGTGGCAAGTTGAGTCACCGCTTTTTACACCCACCTCAGGCTGTATTGTTGAACTTGTACTTCCTCCACCGTTTTCCTCGAGGAAGCCCAAGAAACCTACGGCGACGTGGGCGAACTACACAACCTCGCTATCGCTCGGAATTACAGGCCCAGACGAGGAACGAAATTACCTGAGCTCGAACGTTGAAAGACTCAGTGTTTGTAGGCGATTGGAAAGTTGTCGCACCACCCCCCTCCGCGGTTCCCCGGTCACTCAAAAGAAGGCGTGCTTTAAGGCGGACAGCCGCAGACTCGGACCCAAGAGGCGAAGATAGAAAGTGTGGTGGACGAGGAGGAGTGCTAGCCTGAGTGGGCTTGAAACAGTTTGAATGTGTCTCGATCTCTTGAAATTTCGTGAGTTCCTTCTTTCCGTTACCGATTCCGAGTCCTTGGAAATCAGGTATCACGAAGTTTTTAAATGTTTCTTCAGAGAAATGAAGATAGCTTCAAAATGACTGTGACTCGATCTCTTAAAATTTCGTGAGTTCCTTTTTTCCGTCTCCTCGGAAATCAAATATCACAAAGTCTTCACAATGCTTCTTCAGAGAAATGAAGACAGCTTCAAGATGACTGTGACTCGATCTCTTAAAATTTTGTGAGTTCTTTTTTCCGGATCAACTTCGGAAATCAGATATAACAAAGTCTCCCAATGCTTCTTCAGAGTAATGAAATCAAGAAGACGACTTCAAGATGAACTTTACTTGATTTCGTACTAAAGCGGATTTATTCTCTTCCATCAGAATCAGAGCGCTGCGCAGTGTGACTCGGACTCGCAGGCGGTGGGCGGTGAGCGCTCTTTCGAATAATCCAGAAGAATGGTTCAAACAGCTTCAAGTTATAAAAGGAGGACAAAATATCTCTTTGCTAAGTATCCTATGCTCGCGCGATCATTAACTGTCATGCTACTCAACATTATAACCTTTATCCTGCGCTTCATAGCAGCATTTATGTCTAATTGCGGAGTCCGAGTCGGAGGAAGGCGCGAGTTGGACGAAGAGGACGCGATTGACAAAGGTGATTCAAGCCGTTTACTATCTCAGTACAGAATGAAAGCTGACCCTTTGTTTCCTACAGTATACGATAGACTCGGAGAATTCTGACGCTACTAGTGGCAGCGTCGGTTGTTATGAGAGGTGTGAGGTTCGTTCAAAAAATGCTAGGGTATGTATAACTTCCTGCCTCAGCACTGTTTATTCACTTACAAGTATCTACCATCTTCCAGTCTCTCTCTATGATTCAGGGCTTGACTTTTCAAAATTTCCACAACAACTTAAATCGACACAGGCATGACTCAGGCTAGTACTACTCTAGTAGTAGTAGTAGCGGTGCTCCTTCAAGTGCAAATTGTTTTCTCGCTTCCACCAGAACAAACATTTTACTTTACTATGAAAGATTAGAAATATCATATTGCTGGCATGTGTTTATCAGATATAATATGTATTCAAGTTGGTAATGCAATGATACACAGCATCAAAGTTGAGTGATGACATCCAATTTGGAGAACTTCCGTTTCGAAACTGATGCACTTATGTTGCACTTACCATTGCACTTGAACTGCCCACTGGCATGCCGGTGCTTAAACCTCACTTAATCCTGGCTTGCCGCCTGATGTACAATTCCCCTCCTTTTGCACTGATTTTATCCTGAAACGCCGTGTTTTAAGGCCATCAGGCAGCCAGACAACCCTTCAGGCAGGCGTGGCAGCGCTTCGACCCATTTAAGAAAGCTTCAGGGCGCGCCAGGACGCGCCAGTCGCCGTAAGCAAAAGGAAGTTTCCCTGATGCACGAGTCGTGGTACTTCTTCGAAGTCCTTCCAACTTTCAACTCTTCCTACTTCTTCAGACTTCCCTTGGGCTAAAAGACTGATCATTTCCTTTTAATACCTTCTGGAGAGCTAAAGCTCGTCTTGAACTATCGCTTGTCTTCTGAACTCCCTCTTACCATCTTATACATGAGAGCATTCATAAAACTGTTTCCCTCGTTCCGGTCTCTGACTCTCAACTAAGTCAGTACATGTTTCTAATGCCGATCGAAAGACTGCTCAGATATCGAGCATCGTCAGGTAAATTTCAATAATGGGACAACTCCACAGCCTTTGACTATGCAAGCCCTTTTGCTTGACAAAATAAGGATGTTCTTCCCGCACTTGACATGAGTTCGGACATAAGTTTGGAATACAGTGTGTGTGCCTCGATTCATTTTTGCACCATTACATATTTCGGCTGAGCCTGCGTTTCTACCCTCTTTACCTATAATTCAAGCTTTGAAAATGCACGTCCTTAGGACAAGCGACGTTACTCTATGTTTCGGATTGGCTATTCCGTAGGATAGCCGGAGAATCAGTCCCCATGTACTTAAAGTTGAGCCGATCTACCAGTTACTGTAAGGAATTATTGTTTCTCATCTCTATAACCCGGCGAGCTCAAGACACTGCCAGCGTTTGTGTATCCAGTGACTGTTCCCATTAGAATATTCTGATCTGCATTGTGTTTTAGCATCCACGCGCAGCCCAAATTCCCTTTTGACAACGAACTACTATGTAGTATCGACTGCAGGATGTGTATGCTGTAGCACAGCCTGTGGAGTTTCTTCAATAATTGACGGTATACTGGCATACACAGCTTCAAGTTCTTGATGATATCCCACGCTTCTGATAGTAGTAGTAAAGAAGAAGGCACCCATTCAACATTGAAACGATCGGACATTCCCTTTCCCAGTACTATCACTGGCACGCAAGCTTCTGGATTCATTGATCTGCTCCAAATGAAAACACAAGTTACGGAGCTCCCAGACTCATGTTCAACACGTTTTGTCATGGCGGACCACTGAGATATAAGACGTATACAGGCGAAACGCTGCTTAATCGAACTTGAATACGCTGGCAGTCACCATCGGAATTGGTGCTGTGATATCTGGTTCTCAGGGCCCGGAATCAATTATGTCGACTACGGGATCATCATGTTGCTGTGCCAGTGTTGGCTGCTGTCAGCGAACGCGGCAAAGCACAGGCATGCGGCTACAGCTCTATTCTTGCTTGAAATAGGTGAGGTCAGGGGTACTAAAGTAATGTAGTAGGCCATGGCTGTGCCGTGGGGTCACGGTATCACTGACTGTAAACCGATGCATTTCCATTGCGCCTTCTCTATAAACATCGGCGGCAAAGACAGGCGTCCCCCAACACCTCCAACCGTGTACAGTCATCATGGGCAACACTCAAGGAAAGATGGCTAGTGGTGGACAAGGAACTGGACCTCATGTTAGACTGGTATGTATCTCATGACTTTGCTCATCTACATGCCACCCGGGCCTACTACATAAGTATTCCTGTTCTAGCCATCTACCTTTCCGAGTCGACAATCTATCATATCCGATGCAGATGTTGCCGATCCAGCATTCGATGCCGTGACTGTTTGTGCCACATGCGACCGGTACTTTGCATCTTATAATGAATATGATGAGGTATGGGATCTTCTTAATGTACCCAATAACAATCGCTCGCCCAGAACTGACTCTTTTGTTTAGCACCAGCAGAACGATCACAGCTCGTCCCTGAATACACTTCAAACTGTATGTTTCGGTGCTTGATTCTCAATATATATCTACTTACATATGACTACATTAGTCTACCAGTATGGCGGTCACAACCTCGTCCTACCATAGCTCAAGAAGACTGACTTACTTGAGTGCTCCACTGAATACTCGGAGAGAGGGTATTGAATACTGCTTTGTCTGTGAGAAGGCGTTCGCTTCGAACAACGCTCTAGAAGATGTGAGATTCAATAAATACGCTCGGCTTTCCAGTCTCATCTGCCCGTACCTCGTAGCATATTAAAAACGATACAGCACACCGGATTGGCGTGAACGATTTTCCTTCTGCTGGGTCTCCTCCCAGACCGTATGAGTGCAGGGCTTGTGGTATAGCCTACCCTTCTAAATTTTCTCTTCAAGGTGTAAGTAGACGTGCATATATTCTGAAAGTGGACATGTCTGACTTGTTAACCTTATAGCATAACGCTTTCTATCACCAAACTGCTTCTACGGTTTCGCCCAGATCATGGTCTCCTCCGCCTATCGTTGAAGTCCCTGTGGATTTCTACTTCTGCGCAGACTGTGACTCGTGCTTCGGTACACCGGATGATTATGCTGCTGTACGTGAGACATCTCATTTGTCTTTGTCTTCAAAGTCTTTAATATTTGTTTCCCCAGCACTTTGACGCTTGTGAATTGAGTACTGATGAACCGACACATACAAACACCTCCACCGCAACAGCTCTAGAGCACGTTTACCCCGAGGAGAAGGCAACGGAAGACAATGGCAATTCCGAAAGTCAGACAAATAGGAGGGGTGTTGAATGCCCTCTCTGTTTGGAGGAGAAAACACATCTGAGTTCCGTGAAATGTGGGCATGTGTTCTGTACTATGTAAGTCAGAACAATTTGTATCTTTCGATATGCTGTCTCACGAGCGGTCTCAGCTGTATAAACGGGGCCGTTGAGTCTGACCCACGCTGCCCTATCTGTCGGCAAGGCGTCGAGAGGAGCGATATACGACGCATATTTCTCGGGGCAACCTGAGGACCTCTCAATTTTGTCGCGTCAAGGGCTGTAGAGACGTAAGGATGACATATTGTATGTTTAATAGTCTGTATAAATATAGTTGCACAAGTTTGCGAATTTGCGATTCTCAGTTACAAGGTAAATCAGTGAAACGTAGGTGTCAACGTATCCAATCTTCCAGTCCCCTCGACCCAGTCCTAAAGAACAATATAACAACATCTTGTCAAGTCATATTGCGAACGCCGGGTTTGGTGCTTCCCTTCGAGTTCTTAGTATACCGAAAAGAGTATTTCTCTTTCATCGAATCACAACCGCATGGGCAACGTGTGCGCCTGTGCCACTATCGTGTTCGTACTGCGAATTCAGGCTTGAGACACTCTGCCATGCCAAATCCTGGTACTGTCCGCATTATTGCTGGGATAACTATCGCTTTAATTGCTCTCGTCATTCAAATCGCTGCATCGGATGGTCCGCGCGGACCACGAACAACTCCTCCATTTGCACAAAGGCGCCAACGAACCGCGAATAATGTACCTCCCGGAAGATGTGCTATCTGCTGGTCAGATACACTTGTTCAGCCTAGTAAACTCCTTTGTGGACATTCGTTTTGCCGAAGGTTGGTGATTTCTATGTATATATTTGTAGCTACGCAGCTAACATCAGGTCACGGTATTGCAACCACAGTTGTATCACCCAAGCACTTCGGAATGATCTAAGATGCCCTATGTGTCGCAGATTTGCTCATCCAATGGACATAACACCGGATTTATAGCTCAGGGCAAACGATATCGGTTGAGTCACATACATATTATTGTGGGTCATTTTAAGCTAGCTCATCGAGGATTGAATCTGACTGGGCAAGTATAGTTTCGAAGCCTAAGCTTGTTCGATTTGGCAGACCATTTCGTCATCAGTGGCGACGTCTTGCCGAAAGCCACAATTTCCAGAGAAAAGACGATCACAGCTCGCGAATCACAGTCAGCACGACTATTCCTAGGCAGTGCCTTCCATGTCTAAATAAATTACGATTATAGTAGACAGAAGGCGACTGTTATCGCTTCGTGTTCTCTCGCCCGCCAATGATGCGGATGATGTTTTCGTAAATCGTGAAAACGATGCCTCCACTCATCTGCAATGAATTGCTCAGATATCACCACGCTTTTTTTTTTTCGCGCGACTTACCGTCAACCGTAGCAGTCTGGGTGTTGTGCCCGTCCAGAACCGGAGGATACCTTCCTCTGTGAATATCCGGTATGCGCAGTGGAAGGAGTTTCGGTACTGTTGACGTGCTTCTAATGATTGCATGCGTGTTTTGATCACACTGCGTCCAAGGCATATTCAATGATCAGAGCTATATTTGACTTAAATCGACTCACTCTAAGGGCATTGTCGTGTATACGGTGACCAAACCCGCAATTGCGCCGATGCCGAATGTGATCGAACTGGGTATAGGCTGTCCCGGTCGTGCGTTCCCTTGTACAAATTGCTTCAACGTCGCATAGGTCGTGAATCGTACGGCTGAGTTGGCGCCTTGTCTCATCATCTGATGATACTTGCATCAAGCTTTACAGTAAATAGATATGTAGACACAACACTCACGACAGGGAAAAGTCCACGGTAGATACCGAATATGCCTTCTTGCTTAATGATCATGCCCGTACCGTGTACTAATCCACGGTATTGAGGATTAGGGCGTTTTGCATCGTCAATTAGCTTCGTTCTATCGGTTCATTGGTCATGATATAGATCCAACTTCAATGAAAGCGTACTTGATCGTTTCAGAAGGCGTAACGGCAAAGATCGCCTCTGTCATTCCAGCACCTAGTCCCGCTATTTGGTTGTCAGAACTTGCTAAGTGACACATTACTCGGTATTGTACCTAGTAGACTGCGTGGCGCGGTCATTTTTCCCTGCATATATTATGAGGATACAATGCACATAAGATATGAAAGAACGTACCTCCGAGTCCATAAGCATATGCTTAAAGTGATCATAACTTACGAACCGTACGCCAGCCTTCATCGCATTCCCCACAACTAGCGCAGAACATCCTGAATAAAGCCCAGTTATACCCTGTGTCCGTACAGTGTTTCGAACGATTGCAATAAGCCCTTCTTTCTGGAGGATGTATTAATCCCAGTTAGTCGAGGTTATCTCCCCTGAGGCAAACAGCCTGCCTTGCCGCCGAATTGCGAACGTGTTTTGACGAACTCCGTTGGGTAAGTCACGAAGCTAGAGAAATGATATAGCTCTTTTCTAACTTGCAGAATTTGCTGAGAGGCTTACGCTTCTATGGCCCCCGCCGTCGCTCCTGCAAATAATGAATGTACCGCTTTCTCGCGTTTCGGGGACGTCATTCCAACTAGCTTTCCCTAATATCTTGCCCAGTTGCTTCTGGTGTCTGAATTCTCGGTTTAAATCAAAGACTTCGATGAATACCAGATGAAAATATTTGGATTCTGTGCGAGCAAATGAAGGTTGAAGGCAAAGACTTTTCGGCCTTCTGCCTTCGGCTTCGGATGAGGCCAACTAGAAGTGTCACACCGCGTATGTCACAGATTTAGTGGCAGTGCATCTGTCACTCTCAAAGTGCCAGTGACGTGTTTGGATTTTTGAAAGTCGCGCGTTTCAAGCGCGCAGCACATTTCTTTTTCTCACCACCATCACATCCGACGAGCTCGACGTGGTCGACGTTGAGGACGACAACGACATGGCTGTGGCAAAGAAAGAGGATGTGCTTAAGCTGAACCCGCGCACAACAACTTATGAATTCCTCGGTCCTCCTGGCGCTTTCGCTGTTACCTTTGGTGTTCCTTTCCTCACCTATGCACTTTATTTCGGATGTAACGAGGGCACTGGCTGCCCACCACCACTAGACGATATAGTCTCTCGCTTTACCGCTGCAACATCTGACCCCAATTGGTGGTTAAGCCTTTGGGACACCCAAGCAGCGTTGATCTACTTGGGATGGTACACGTTCTGCGTCGCTGCGTGGGCAATACTGCCGGGAGACTGGATTGATGGGGTCACTATGCGCACGGGCGAGAAGAAAAAGTACAAAATCAACGCATTCTCGACTTTCCTTCTCGCGTTAGGTCTGGCTATCGGAAATATCTACCGCAATGGACCCGAGAGCTTCACGTTCTTGTACGAGCATTGGGTTGGGTTTGTTACAGCAAGCGTCGTGATGGCGGTTACACAGGCGCTCTATTGCTATATCTCGTCTTACAGTGGGGAGAAGCTACTTGCACTTGGAGGAAACTCGGGCAACTTCATCTATGACGTGCGTCTTCTTTGATTTCTCTGTTTCATTGTCTGATCGTCTTTCAGTTCTACATTGGTCGCCAGTTAAATCCATCCATTGGCTCGTTTGACATCAAATCGTTCAATGAGCTACGACCTGGCCTTATACTCTGGGTGCTTGTTGACATTAGCATGGTATGTGAACAGGCCGTGCGCCGTGGAGGCTTTGCGAACGTTACAGACTCGATGTGGCTGGTGCTGTTCTTCCAAGGATTCTATGTTGCAGATGCGATGTATAATGAAGTGAGTCCAGTGTCCTTCTGGTCGTTATTCTGTTTAATGTCTTGTATAGCCTGCGATTTTCACAACAATGGACATCACTACCGATGGCTTTGGCTTTATGCTTGCGATTGGCGATCTCACCTGGGTTCCCTTCGTTTACTCGTTGCAAGCTCGTTATCTGGTCTTCAGACAAATCGAACTCGGCTACGCTCTTGCTGCGGCAATCCTTGCAGTCAATGGCTTGGGTTACTACATTTTCCGTGCTGCGAACGGAGAGAAGAATGATTTCCGGAACGGTCGGAACCCAAAGAGTGAGGACTTTCATGGATAACTATGCGAATATAATTCTCATGAAGTACGACAGACCTCAAGTACTTCACGACAGAATCTGGGTCGAAGCTTCTGATTACAGGATGGTGGGGTCGTTCACGGCATCCTAATTATCTGTACGTATTTTAACACTAATTATGTGAGTTTTCTGATGTGTGTTCTTAGCGGCGACCTCCTCATGGCGTTTGCGTGGTCGTTGCCAACTGGCTTCGAAACGCCTATCACCTATTTCTATGTCACGTACTTCGCCGTGCTGCTTATTCATCGCCAGATGCGCGATGACGAGAACTGCGAGAAGAAGTAAGTACATTGTTATCTGTATTGAACGCCGCTTTGACTAAAGGCATATGAACACGCAGGTACGGAAAAGATTGGGATAAGTATAAAGAGATGGTTCCGTGGCGGATTATCCCGTACGTGTATTGATGCTTCAGAGTCGTTTGTTTCGCATGTGTTAGCCGATCGAGAAGATCCACCGATCAGATTGTCCTGTGCTATGCTTTTGTTGGTTACCCCGCACCTGCATACTGTGTTATCTACTTCCTTAATGCATTCTTCAATTCTTTCCCAGAGACGACTGGAGAAAAGGCCCTGTGGCTGTGTGTCATAAAGTCGGACTACTATACTAGTCACGGAATGCTGGTATCGACCAATCAGGTACTTGAACTTGAAGGAGATCTTTTCATGGCAAATATGTCGGGCAGGGTTTGCATTGTGCAAGGACACTTGAAGTTGCTCGATGGAGGTAATAAAGCAATAGTAATCCCATTGAAACAAATTGATTATAACATATCAACTTGCACCTAAGTCTTTTTAATTTTGAGCTATGTCGGTCGTGCGCCGGGACACGCATTAACGTGATTAAAGTTGGTCAATTCAAGTTGATGCGTCTTCCAAATTGAATGCGTTTCCGCAGTCGCCAACCAGTAGTAGTACAGTACCGTGACTTACATAGTAAGTACCAACTCCTGTATATCTTTCGCGTAATTGAGTCGAATTAAGGTGTGAGGAACAATTCAGAGGAATGGAATGGAATTGCTTCCGCTTTAACATTCTTCACTACCACACACGGTCAGCCAATTTCTCGGACCGCAGGGGATCAAAGAAATTTGAGGGGGGTAATTATAACAACGATGGTGAACAGCGCGCACGGAATGCTTCTTCTCGGCTTTAGGTGTTCTTCGTCTTCTCATCATCGTTGACGACGAGACTGAAAACGCATCCAGACATCGGACACGGGCCCCGCCATGGCGACGCAAGTCCTGCTTTTGAGAGCACCGGCACCCGACGCGGGTGGGAAGGATCCTTATGAGGCCCAATTCGCCAGCCAGAACATCCGGGCGACCAGCGTGCCTGTGTATGAAACCGCATTCACAGACCTGCATGAGGTGCAGTGGATCATCGAGACGGGCGCTGGGTTCCACGGCTACAAGGGCGTCGTCGTGACCAGTGCGCGCGCGGTGGAGGCGTGGGCGAAGGCGGCGGAGAACGTCGTGAAAAACAGCGACGGGGACCATGAGAAAGGTGAGAGCGCTCGCAGGTACTTGCAAGATGGGACGCCTAATGCATCTCCACGATAGTAGATTGGAAGACCACGCCGTTCTTCGTTGTCGGCGAGTCGACAGCAACGGCCGTGCGATCACTCAACTCGTCCATCCCCGCCCATCTTATCCCGACGAAAGTGCTAGGCGGCGCGGAGGCGGGAACGTCAGAGGCGCTCGCGCAGTTCATTCTGTCTCACTTCGCCGAGACCGACAATGCCAGCGTCATAAGTGAGGCCAGCGGCGCAACTGGCCACAGTGCTCGAAAGAAGCGCGGGGCAAAGCTCTTACATCTTACCGGCGACAAGAATCGCGAGACTCTGGGAAAGATTCTGGCAGACGGTGGGATCGAGGTGGACGCTGTGCAGGTCTATGAGACGAGGGGATCACCCAGCTTCGGTCCTGCGCTGAAATCTGCAGTTTCATCCAACGCTAAAGGTGTGTCTATGCATTCACAGATCGCATACAGGGTCTTTCTGACTCCAACAGCGAAATCCTGGTGGATAGTCTTTTTCGCTCCTTCTGGGGCGGATTACACACTTCCTAGTCTTCGAGAGCATTTTGTGTTGCCAGTCATTGGGACGCAGCAGACAGTCAAGAAGAAAGGGCCCCCAGCGGCGAGGATAGCTGCCATCGGACCAACCACTGCTACCTATCTCACCGACGTACTATCCTTGAAAGTCGATGCCGTTGCTCAAAAACCGGGGCCTGCAGACTTGGCTACTGCGATCAAGGCTGCACTGTGATTCAAAAAGCTACTTCTCCTACCACTCATCAACTTATTCCTACATATTCTCGTGCTCGTCCATCATCCATCTCGCTCTTTGCTATCACCATCCTTAGAATCACTGCTGATCCAACTGATACCACAGACAGTTGCCTTGTTTTCTGGATGATCTGCTTTACTACTTGTTTATTATACATTCCCTCCTTGATCTCAATATTTCTTTGTCATTTCGGACTGGTTCCGCATTTTTTTGTAAACAAGTACAAAAAGGAATGGTACATATTAAGATTTTTAGATTTAGATACGACACGAGCTGAGCCCCGCCACGATGGTTTTATTGCAATATTATGCAATTAATTCACCAATGCAAGAGATCGAGTCGAACTCGATCGTTCGCGGGGAAGTCGCGCGTACCAACACTATCAGACTGGTTACTACATAGTAGTCGCGCGGCGCGGCCGCCGTCGGCTGTGTATTTCTCCACGTCCCTTCTCAACCTTCCACCGTCATCTTATATACCGCAATGCTTTGATCGAACTTGTGAACGCACACGCATTCTCGACGCATAACCTGGCTGGCCTGGACACAACACACGTTCCAGTTATCAACAATGGCGGGGTGCACATGCCTTGGTCAATTTGGACGCGCGGACCAGGAGGTGGTGTCATTAGATGGCTGTCTCTTCACCCCTATGTTATTGCGTGCTTTGGCCAGAGAGTTGCTCTGCATCAGGGAAACTTCCTTTTGCTTACGGCGACTGACGCGTCCTGACGCGTCCTGATTTGGCTGGCACCTGTCTGAAGGGTCGCTACTTCGTCTGAAAATACACTGATTGCCTTATCTCACTGAAATAAGGAGTGTTTCAGGATGCAAGCCGTCTCTCAGTGCATCAGAATGCAAGTCAGGATTTCAGTGCTCAAGTGTAATACATCAGAGATTGCTAACGGCGGCTGGCGCGTCCTGGAGCTTCCTTAAATGGGTTGAAGCGTTGTCATGCCTGCCTGAAGTGTTGCCTGGCTGCCTGATGGCCTTAAAACGGCGTTTCAGGACAAAATCAGTGCGTAAGGAGGGAAGCTGTACATCAGGTGGCAAGTCAGACTCAAGTGAGATTTACTACTACTACCACTACTGTACTCAAGTGAACTTGAACCTCTGTTTTGAGATTTCAAGCTACCTTCATCTTCATGACATCTTGAAAGCGACAGCAAACACCATTGACAACCTCAGTCTACAATGATCATTCAACGAGAAGCAATTCAATAATAGATACAATCACGATGCTCCTGGCAACTTTTGAAGACAAGAGCATGCACTCAACAATTTACTCCACAAGATAACACCGTTAGCACTATTCAAACGGGCCTCAGCCTACTCAATATCGAGCATTGGGAAGTGATGGATTATTGTATCCGGTAAGGCCAAGGCATCTTGATTCAAGACGGAAGCAACAGCAAACGTGCTGTGCGCGTCGATTGCCGCATCTAATAGAGCAGATGCAAGTGAGAAGATGGTCAGCCTGAGTGACAACTTGAAAAGGATAACTTACAATGGACTTGAGCAGCCGACAGCTCAACTTCGGCCCAATTGCTCATCGTGACCAAGACATCTTTTTCGATGTTTGTCTGCAGGAGCCTGCCCGCCATCTCCTCCAGCTTTATAAACGGTTGCGGAAACTTGAACCAGAGACGGGGGTTCAGAAGCAGCTGGAGCCAAGTTGGCGTTCTTGGCCAGAAATCGGGGTAGACGAGGCGCGCCCAATCTGTCAACTTGAAATCGACGCAGGAGGTCACGGGAACGCCAAATTTATTGGATCACTGGCATTCAAGTTGCAGTGATCATGATGTCCGACTCCGACGGCCCGCCGGGAGTCACGGCAGTACTAGTAGTACTACGTGGCAGCCTGAGGTAGCGTTTCCACTCCGAGTCGTCGGACTTTCAACTAGTTCAAGTTCAAGTTCCGAATTTAGTAGCCTGAGTACCCCATGCCCACAACTTGACGTTGCACCCCAGTGAGCCTGAGCGACGTGTCGTGCCCGAATCTAGTACTTAGGCTTGTTCTTTAACTTTGCACTTCAACAGCTTGAAGCCCTCTCATCCTGAAGTCCACCTGAATTTCATCCTACTTGTAGACTGCTGGCACTGGTGGTGAGTGAGCTTTCAGCCTTCTAGATCTACTTCATCCACTGACTGAGATCTTCAAGCTTGTACTTCTACTACTACTAGTAGTAGCTCTACCGATTAGAACCACTCAGGCTACACTGGCAGCCTGAGCCTCAGGCCGAGCGTGAGCCTGATCCGCTTCAAGTTTGCTACTACTACTACTACTACTACTGCTACTCGCTACCGAACTTCCGCGTGAGGTAGTACCACTACTACCACTACCACTACTACTACTAATATTCGGCATCACTACTCACGGCAAGACTCCAAGTCTCCTCCAGTTTGCAGTTATGCCAGACAATAGGAAGCGTCCGCGCATCCCGAAACTTGAAGGTGAGCCTGAGTTTGAGTCGGACCCCTCGCCGGTTCTGACAATTATTTCGAAGAATCCGAATCCGAGTCGGAGCGCGTTTCTGTCGAGCGTCGTTCCAGTGGTAATCGGAATGCCCATGAACGTCACTATTCACCGCCGTATTCACAGAAACACTCAGGCTGGCACAGGAAGGACAGAAGTAATAAACGGAGGAGGAACGATCATGAGCACAGTCCCACGAGCACTCCGGGGCCGAGCCGTACTAGTACCAGCGCCAGTGGGCAATACCAAGACAGGGCCAGCTCTTCATACCCTGTGGAGGCGTACCGCGACTATAAAGACAGCGTTCGCGAAGACAAATATACACCTCATATAAATTTGGGAACAGTCACTGGCGCCAGTGGCTTTCGAGGGTGTGACCAGAACTCTGGTTCACCGAGTTCCTATCCCTCTGTTACGACCGTCGGGAATTGTAGCGGGAAACAGTTTCGGGAAACTGGAATTCGCGACAAGAACCCGCGTTCGGGAATCTGGATTCGCGACTGGGAACGAGCGTGGGAATTCAGGCGGGAAACGCGCGGGATTCTATCCAGGCGCGTCGCGGGATTCTCAAGGCCAGCTAGGACTCTTCACTGTTTTGAACGTCAAGTAAGCGGATCCCTAAGGAAGCACTCCACAAGTAAGTATTGCGCAACTAACTACACAGGAGAAAAGAGAGAGATCGCACCTAAGGAAGCACTCCACAAGAGGTCAAAAGTGGGGTGCTCCTTACGATGCCTACAGCTATTTATCTACTTCGTAAAGACTGTATAGTTAATCTACGCTAAGTGTCCTTGCGCAATGCGCACCTATCTACTACAAACGATACATGCTACGACCGCACTGCTAGGCATGTCTATCCCGTCTCTCCAGATGGCTACGGCCTGTCCGTGGACGTCAGCGTCCGGTCCGGGGCCGCGACTAGCCAGACTAGGTATGCCAGACTGTTGCAGGTCGTCACCTTGAGGTACTAACGGATTAAATGAGCGTATGTTGATAAGTGAATGTACGTGTGCCGTGGCGGGTCGTCGTAAATGAGTGTGTGCATGCGTGCATGGTTGCCGGGACGGTGGTGCGGGATAAGTCACGTGAGCATGGGATCGTGCGATTCGGGAATGAGGTTTCGCGCGGGGAATCCAATGGCGGGATTCTCCCCGCGGGTTTGTCTGCTCATGTCGGGATCCTTGGCGGGAACGTGCGGGAAATGAGAAAAGGAGCCCGGGATCTCGACATTACCCCCCTCCAAAGGCGCAACTCCGGGGCGCCAAGCTTGAATCTTGCTCAGGTCACAGAGCTCTATAGCGTTGACTTCTCGAGGGGCGTCCGGGTGTTTTCGATAGAAACTTCGAATTTTAGCCTTTGCATTACCCATATCCTTTGCGGGAATCCATGTATCTTCCGCGCTCGAATATCCCTTCCATCGTACCAAATATTCAAATCTCCGTCTAAACCGTCTAGCATCCAGAACCTCTTCCACCTCGTACTCCAGATCTCCTTCTACTTCGACTGGGGGCGGCGGGGGTTGCGTTCGACCGGGAATGTCGTCTTCGTGGTATGGCGAGAGCAGCGATACGTGAAATACGGGATGAATCTTCAGCGACGCGGGGAGTTCGAGTTCGTAGGTGAGGTCACTTACTTTGCCTTCACTTTATACGGCCCTAGTCGTTTCGGTAATAATTTGCGCGCTCCTGGTCGCCGAACGTTTGTCGCCTCAAGCCATACTTTATCCCCGACTGCGTACTGCGGGGCCTCGTTCCTGGCCTGATCGTAGTGCTGCTTCATGCGTTCTGCCGCAACCTCCAAAGCCGCTCTTGCCTCTTCCTGTGCCTGCTGAAGCTCCTGTAGTCGTGCGTCCGCAGCGGGGACCGTGGACAGACCGTCGCTCGGGGCAATCGTGAATTCGGGATTGTAGCCGTAGACAAGCGCGAACGGGGATTGTCGTGTTGCCGCGTGCGCTTTCGTGTTGTGCGCGAATTCTGCCATTGGGAGTAATCCGGCCCAGTTTTCTTGTCGTGTATCTATGAAAGCCCGTAAATATTGTTCCAGCTCTTGGTTTACCCTTTCGGTTTGCCCATCCGTCTGCGGGTGATACGCAGTCGACGTGGTACCCTTGATACCGAGTCGGGAAAAAAGGGCTTTCATGAACTGCGCGACAAACTGTGGTCCGCGGTCGGATATGATCTGGCGGGGGGTTCCGTGCAGCTTCCAGACGTGCTGCAGGAATAGTTCCGCAGTTTCCGGTGCATCAATGTCAGACGTGGTCGGGATAAAATGCGCTTGCTTGGTGAGACGGTCGACCACCACGAAAATTGTGTCGTAATCCTCAGATCGGGGGAGCTGGGTGATGAAATCGCACGAAATCGCCTGCCAGGGGCCCTGCGGGATTTCGTTCGGTTGCAGGAGTCCTACCGGGCGTTGGGATCGGTTCTTCGTGCGTGCGCAGGTATCGCATCCCGAAACGTATCGTTCTACGAAGTTAGACATCCCGGGCCACCAGTAGTTGCGGCTTACCATCTCAAACGTTTTCCAACGTCCAGGATGTCCGGCAGGGAGACTGTCGTGGTAAGTCTTCACCACATCCCGGCGAATGGTCTCGTCTTTCGGGACGTAAACCTTACCCTGGTACAGGATGAGGCCTTCCTCGGTGCTCCAGTCCTCAAGTTCCTTGGTCAGGACTCGAGGCGCCTTGGACTTGACCAACTCGATTGCGTCCACCAGTTCGTCTTCATACTGATCTGACTTACGAATGCGTCGTAGGAGGGCCTGATCCCCGTGTACCTGTGTCATTCCCCGACGAATTGCTTTTAGTCGAAACATTTCGGGGGTCAAGAGGGTCCGTCCCGCGTTGTCTTCGCCTTCGGGTTGAAGATCGACGCGTCGTGACATGGCGTCGGGTTTGCCCCCGAGTCGCCCTGGGCGATGGCGAATCGTAAAGTCGAAGCGAGTGAGGAACAGACTCCACCGGGCTTGGCGTCGCGTCAGCGTTCGGGATTCAGAGAAATATAGCAGATTCTTGTGGTCAGACACGATATCGAGTTTATGACTCGCACCTTCGAGATAATGTCGCCACTCGTCAAGAGCTCTAATAATTGCGAGTAGCTCCTTGTCATAAATCTCGTAGTTGCGTTCCGCATCGTTGAGGGATTTCGAGAAAAAGGCGACCGGATGTATCAGCCCGTCGTCGCCTTCCTGGGACAAGACCGCGCCGGTCGCGAAATCAGAGGCGTCGCATTCCACGATGAATTGTCGCGACATGTCTGGCATCATCAGGACGGGGGCGGTCGTGAACATGCGCTTGAGATAGTCGAAAGCGAACTGCTGGTTTTCTGTCCAGGCCCAGCGAACGTCCTTCTTCAGCAGCGTCGTGAGCGGTTTGACGATGTGCGAGAAATCCCGAATGAAGCGTCGATAGAAATTCGCGAACCCGAGGAAGGCTTGAATGTCTTTCACCTTTTTCGGGGTAGGCCAGTCGAGGACCGCCTGTACCTTGGCGGGATCCATCGCCACCTTTCCCGCGAAATAATCATCCCGAGATACTCGACGGAAGTCTGTTTGAATTTGCACTTTTCGGGTTTGCAGAACAAGTCGTTTTCGCGTAGCCGTTTAAGGACTTCCCGTACGTGTTCATCGTGCTGCGATTCATCTTCGGAAAAGATTAGCAAGTCGTCAAGATAGATGATCACGTATACTCCAATGAGGTCTTTGAAGATATCGTTCATCATGTGCTGGAAGGTCGCTGGGGCATTCGTGAGCCCGAATGTCATCACCGTTGGTTCGAAATGTCCTGCCTGAGTCCGAAATGCAGCCTTCCACTCGTCGCCTTGCTTTAGTCGCACATTGTGGTAGCCCCATCGTAAATCTAGAGTCGTGAAAACCTTCGCCTTTTGCAGCGCGTCTACGAGTTCCATCGTGAGGGGAAGCGGGTATCGATTCTTGACCGTGATGTCGTTCAGTCGTCGGTAATCGACTACCATGCGCAAGGTTCCATCCTTTTTCTTGATAAAGAAGACGGGAGCCGCTGCAGGGGATTTCGAAGGTCGTATGTACCCCTTGCGCAGGTTTTCGTCAACGAATTCGCGAAGGGCATCGCGTTCAGCTGGGGCCAAGGGATAGATTTTGCTGTACGGGGGAACCTTCCCGGGTTCTAAATCTATGGCGTGGTCATACGGCTTGCGCAGTGGGAGCCTTTCGGATTCAACTTTCGAGAAAACGTCGGCAAACTCACGGAATTCGGGGGGAACTAGTTCTTCGAAGGTTTTCTCGCCTTCCTTCACTGCAGACTTCTCAGCGATGGCCTGGGAGTGGGTGTACGAGGCGGCAATTTTGTACGCGAAATGGTCGTCCGTCGTGACGAAGTAGGATTCGGCGTCGTGGTACTGGTCCCAATATTTTTCTGAGTACCGAAATCCCGGTGGGACAGCTTCCCATTCGGCCTGGGTCCTGTCGGGCCCCCAGGGGGTCTCGACTTCTTCTGCTATGGCGAGGCGGGGAAGCGGGACCAGGCGTTGCTGGTTGTCACACTGGGGCGGGCAGCGGTTGAGATCGATCACATCGTTGGTCCAGTCAATGGTTGGGTTATGGTGCCGCAACCAGTCGATCCCCATGATAATATCGTCGTCGCCAATATCTGCGACGGCCATGGTCAACTGTTCTAAGTGTCCCTTCATCTCGACGTTGAGGACTACTTCCTTGGTGATGCGTCCAATCGCGTTCGGGGAATTGTCTGCGTTTCGCAAAAGTATCGGGATTACCAAGTCCCGGGTCTGGAGTCCGTGTCGCGAAACGTAGCGGGAATTTATGAAAGTTCCCGACGCACCGCTGTCTAACATTACTGTGGCTAAGGCATCCGTCTTTCCGTCGCTAACCTGTACCGGGAACTTCAAATGTCGTCGAAGACGACGGTCTATTGTAGAGATGGTTAAATACAAGGGACCATTATTAAGAGAGTTCTTCGGCCACAAGGGCGGTTGGGTCGTATAGGGCGCGACTGAGCAATACGACCCTACTGAAAATCCGCTGGGGGCGGGGCTTCGGGATTGTGAACGTTCTTGGCGGCGGGCGTCATGGCGGCGAATGCGTTCTGTAGCACGGACTGCTGCACATTCTGGACGTACTGTTCCGCCATACGTTTGAGCGTTTCTTCGAACGACTGGAGCGCGGGGGGCGATGGGCTCGACGGGGACGTGGATTTCGTCGCCTTTAGGTTTCGGGATGGCGGTCGCGTTGGGCAATCGCTCACCAAGTGGTCTTTCTCTCCGCAGTAGTAGCATAGTCCCTTACTCCTGCGCTCCCGGCGCACCCTGTCAATCTCCATTGCGTTGGGATCCTTCGTCGAGCTTGCGCCCGCAGTCGGGATCGTACGCGGAGCTGAACTAGTGGTGCCGGGATTGCTTCGGGGCGTAGCCGCTGGCTTTGATACTGGTCCATAGGCGTGTGCGAGCCTTAGCTTCTCGTCCGTCTCGGAAACCCAGTTGACGTAGGCATCGAATTTCATATCCTTCGCCTCTGTGCTGGCGATGTGCTGGCGAACCTGGTCTTTGAGTCCCTTCCGGAACATGTCGAGGTAGATGACATCCGTCGTTGCGTCCTTGGGCCACCCGGTGAGGGCTTGGAGGGCACGGAATTGCGACGCAAACTCGGCGACCGTTCCTGTCTGGCGTAGGCGCATCAGCTTGTCGGCTGCGGCTTTGTCTGCATCGATTTCCCCGTAAGAGGCGCGAAGGGCGGCGAACAGGGCCTCCAGGCTGGCGGCTTCTGGCGGTGTCGGGATGTCCTGGAGTCGATCTAGAATGGGTCGTGCCCAGTCTTGCGCCGGCCCCCGCAGTAGCATCAGAGCAAATGCGACCTTGCGGGTTTCGTCTAGTCCCGGATGTTGTCCGAACAGGTAGAGCTTAATCTGGTGAATCCAGTTCTCCAGCTTGGCTCGTTCGCCTTCGAAGGTGTCGGGAAGCTTCATCTTGAGCCCGGCTCCGCCCCCAGACGGGGAGGCGGGCTGACTCGTGATTTGGGCTTCTAACGCCCGGTTGGCGTGCTTGAGCTGGGCGACTGTGTTCTGGACCTGATTGTGTTCGTTGACTAGCTTGGAGTAGCGCTTTTCGAGGGTGTCGAGGCGATCAAGGATGGGCTGGAGTTTGTCTTCCTCCATCGAGGAGCTAGGGGACGGGAAAGCGAAGGTGTCTGCGAGTCCTCCCCATTCCTGGTGGGACGACATCGCGGGTCGGCGGTACGGGTGCGGGGGTAGAAGTAAAGAGCGTGAGGGTGTCGAGTCCGAGCGGCGGTGAGCCAGGACTTTTGACCTAATGTTACGACCGTCGGGAATTGTAGCGGGAAACAGTTTCGGGAAACTGGAATTCGCGACAAGAACCCGCGTTCGGGAATCTGGATTCGCGACTGGGAACGAGCGTGGGAATTCAGGCGGGAAACGCGCGGGATTCTATCCAGGCGCGTCGCGGGATTCTCAAGGCCAGCTAGGACTCTTCACTGTTTTGAACGTCAAGTTAAGCGGATCCCTAAGGAAGCACTCCACAAGTAAGTATTGCGCAACTAACTACACAGGAGAAAAGAGAGAGATCGCACCTAAGGAAGCACTCCACAAGAGGTCAAAAGTGGGGTGCTCCTTACGATGCCTACAGCTATTTATCTACTTCGTAAAGACTGTATAGTTAATCTACGCTAAGTGTCCTTGCGCAATGCGCACCTATCTACTACAAACGATACATGCTACGACCGCACTGCTAGGCATGTCTATCCCGTCTCTCCAGATGGCTACGGCCTGTCCGTGGACGTCAGCGTCCGGTCCGGGGCCGCGACTAGCCAGACTAGGTATGCCAGACTGTTGCAGGTCGTCACCTTGAGGTACTAACGGATTAATGAGCGTATGTTGATAAGTGAATGTACGTGTGCCGTGGCGGGTCGTCGTAAATGAGTGTGTGCATGCGTGCATGGTTGCCGGGACGGTGGTGCGGGATAAGTCACGTGAGCATGGGATCGTGCGATTCGGGAATGAGGTTTCGCGCGGGGAATCCAATGGCGGGATTCTCCCCGCGGGTTTGTCTGCTCATGTCGGGATCCTTGGCGGGAACGTGCGGGAAATGAGAAAAGGAGCCCGGGATCTCGACACCCTCCTCCCGGGAGGTCGCGCAGAACAATCCGACTGCTCCAAGTAGGATCAGTGTTCCACGGACTCTTCGCATTAGTGTCTTTAAGTCGTCAACCCCTTCACCTGCTCCTCGGTCTGGAGTTAGCAACAGCCCACTTAGTACTCCAAATGACATCTTGTCGGATATGCGTTCTAAAGTGATTACTGCCCAAAACTCTATGAGCAGTTCGCCGGCAATTGGAGTATCGGATTCTAAAGTTGATAATGTCGATCAAAGCGAAGGTAACGCATTCTTCCTCCCTTTCCTATCATAGTCTGTGTCCAAAGCTAACCCTTCACTGGCACAGAAAACATCAAATCGGCTCACTTGATAACAAAGAGTCCATCTCATTCGCCAACCCCCTCTGAGCTCGCGCCCTTATACGATCCAAATGCAGGAGTCAAGCAGCTGAAGGACTTGACCAAGCAGCTGAAAAAATGGGAGGACTTTCATAAAAAGGATTCCAATGAATTGAGGGCTCGAGTTACGGATTTGGAGAAGAGGTTTGCCGTGATGGAAGGAGTCCAGAAGAACGTTGCAGATACTTTAAATGACGTATCAGCGTCAATCGATCTCGTGGAAGACAAAATGTCTGGGGTAAGTAACATGATCACATTTCTAAAAAGAGTGACATCTAAAAACATACCCTTGTTAGTCACGGCAAGCAGGCGACGCTGTAAGAATGAGGAAGATTTTAGATAATCTACTGACCTACCTCCGGGAAGGCTCTGCAATTGTCCTTGATTTCACTGGCAAGGACGTAAAGAGAACCCAGCACTTAGCGTCATCCCGTCCCGGCGCTCCCAATTACTTTGCCGCCGACTTTTATGCATTGCATGACGTCATGCATGAACACTTTAAACGACACCTTCTTTACCTGCCACCTGTTCCCCCGACACATCCTGATGCCGGTCGTAAATTATACACTGTGGAAAAAGACCCACCACATGTCCAATTTATCCGGAATCGTGCAACTCAGCAACGTGCAAAAAAGTGTTACGACGAATCTCATGAGACCAAAATAACTGCTTTCCGGTTCTTTCTACCATATTTCCAGCTCCATTACAACGCACTTTACGATTTCATCGTAGAAATTGACAAACTCCTCCAACAATGGGCAGCTCTTCAACATAATTTCAAGCCCAATGCAGAGGAAAGGCTCTACTTAATGACGGTGGACAACCCAGGAACTTTCGTAACGCCTGCGGTCGAACTGTTTGGGGGATTGCCTCAGGCACGCCCTCAGCCTGACGTTCACAAGCATCTAGTCTTTAAAGACTCGGAGATTGGACGGAGACTGGCGCTCACACTTTGGGACAAGGTCGTCGCACTCCATAACGGTGAAGAAGTGCCGGACCTTGTCAAGTCCGACAACGATCACATCAAATTTGTTGAATACATGAAAAGGACCTTGGGGGCCTTGGGGGCCTTGGGGCCTAATCCCTCTTCTCACGCTGATTTTTCGAACAACATCGACTCAAGTCATGTCCGTCGCTTGGATAAGCTTCAGCGGAACTTGCTACATGGTTTTAAAATCGTCAAGAGGTGGTTGCAAATAGTCCTCAACGAGGATCTTTTCAACGCAGTCATGGGTAACTCGCTATTCCATTCAATCCGCCGCGTAATGAACGATATCATACATGCTCGGGAGGAGAGGACTGACGCAGTCCTTGACTCTATTGAGAAGTTCCCGGCTTACGTGATAAATACCCGCATTACCCGCTATGATGAATTTCAAGACCAACTGATGGCAACGGTGCGCGAGTTACATGACGATATACCACCCGGAGCGAGGGTTACGGCCGGGGCTTCGACTGCCAGGACGAGTTTATCACCGGAAGAGATCTACAACTCACAGTATCGCGATTATCTAAGCGAAGTGATAAACCGAAAGCCTGAGGATATTGTCACATCGATGTATCTTCCTAATGGCAAGCAGGAAGAAAGGTCTCCTTCTAGAAACAGTTACTACTAATAGCTGTTGCGGGCTGGACTCGGAGGTGAAGCTATGACTTGGAGTTCCCATGTAATCTTTGCGCTATGCTAGTGTCTACAGTTTTTCCTTGTGTCACTTTGTGATTTGCTGATAATAACATTACCTTGACCAACCTGAATGAAATACTACTGCCATGATATCATTGCCAGTGTACCACTAGTAGTATACTGTACAACTTGAAAGCAAGCCAAGAACACCATAACTTGAAGTTGAAGTTAAAACAGTGTCATGGTACTAGTCTTTAAGAGCCGATGCTGCAATGCCAGTGTAGTACTACGTTAAATAGCGTAGTACTAAGGTCTGTTTCGTCTAGTACATCCTTTTGTTTCATTGCCATATCCGAGTCCTCACTCGTAAGTTTCAATATAGTACATTCAAGGTTGTGTATGCTAATTGAAAAGCTTTACTTCAAGTTAGTAATCATTGTCTAGTTTCGTACAATGTTTCGTGCATGTGCATGTCAGCAAATCTGTTAACGTAGAATCTATCGTAAAAGTCCAGGGATTCCTCAGGTGTCAATGACTTCGGAGGAGATTCGTCACCCTTCGGGACCCCAAGGAGGTGAGCTAAACGAAAGATGTCCCCTATATCTATCACAGACAGCTTCGGAGCCTTGCAGTGACGGTGATAGTGATGTCTGCCACTGCCATTCACTCCGGGACAGCGTCCGACACAGGCGGTAGAGCTCTCCAACTCATATGCTGGTTCAACTATCCACATTCTTGTTTTCGGGTCGGGCGATTCTCCAACACGCTTGAAAAACTGGACGAGAGCGCATTCCTGACGTTCCACTTTAACGGTGAATGAGAAAAGAAGTATAACCCTGGCAACTCTCATTCCTGCGAACCCCTGTTTGCGGGAACCACCTCGGACAAGAACTGCATCTCGTCGAGGTTTTCCGCGCCAAGAGGGACTGGACCTGATCACCTCCCTCATTGCTTGTTCTATAGGGATCGATTCACCACGATACGCAAAGAACGCGGTGGCTGAATGGAAAATTGAAAAGTCATTGCTAATATCCAGTTTATAGTGTTCAAATCCGTTGTAGTTTAATTTGGCTTGCCTGCTACTACTAGTAGTAGCAGAACACTTTGAGTTGGTGTTACAACTTTCGTACTTGTTGAATAAGTGTTTCTTGATGAGTTGTCGGAGTTGTCGAAGTTCTGGATAGCCTTCTATTGCCGCGAGAGCATCGAGCTGTTTAGGGTACACTTTACTGGACTCTGCAAGGATAACAATAAACAAGTTGGATTTGCAGCACCAAAAGGATGTTTCACTAACGTTTTTTCGAAGCCATTAATGTAAAGCTCAAAGGGTCATTCCTGCCACCCAAGCGGAGCTGGCGTTCAGCATTTCCTACGCCATGAACCGCACCACGCTGTGGCTCATCTATTAAACTTTCGAAATCGTCCAAATCTGCAATTTCGTTGAGCTCTTGAATACCCACAATGGCATCGAAGAAGTCATCTGTATCATCAGCTACACCTACTACTAATACGTCACGTTGTTGCATCTGCTCTCCCCCACTGGCATCAGGGTCCCTCTCAGCGTCATCCGACTCTGACTCTGACGACATATTCTTGCGCAAAACATCTCGCAAAGCTCTCCACGAAGCCTCGGCTAACGTATCATCCAGCATTCCACGCCTTTTGAAGTCTGCCCTTGATGCAATAAGTTTACTGAGTCGTTGGTTTGCTGTGATCATCTGACCCAAGGGATCATTTTTGTTTGAGCGTCGCCATGTTTCC
Source organism: Trichaptum fuscoviolaceum (assembly GCA_910574455.1). Lineage (NCBI taxonomy): Eukaryota > Fungi > Basidiomycota > Agaricomycetes > Hymenochaetales > Trichaptaceae > Trichaptum > Trichaptum fuscoviolaceum. Next base: position 3,052,839 of record CAJSYZ010000009.1, on the reverse strand, counting down.
TTGACCGCGTAAATGTGCTTATTCTCTGTGATTGATGAACATAGTCCACTCGGTGCAGCGAACAGAGGAATCATTGTAGGATAGTGGACCATGGCATGCTGTCGTGGTAGTGAGAAGTTATCCCGGATACCCATAGCTATGAATATTTGCCGATATTGATGAAAGCAATCCAGAGAGGCTTTGATCTGATCAAGTGTTGAGGCTGTAATCGTGTACCGACGCACAAGATAACAGAAGTCGAGAAATGCACTCAATGCATGAATTATATCATCCTGCACAATGCCCACAATAGCCGGAAGATACACCTAAGCGGTTTACATCGACTACTATCAGCAAACGACCGCCTCGAACAAGAAGGAAAAACCACATACTTTCATAAGTGCCTTTGAATCATTGCCTGTCCATTGCTTGAAGCCTCGGCCTTCGGGGAATCTACGTAGTCCAGGAAAAGGAGCAGCGACTCTGATTCTACGCGGAGGTCAGCGATAGTATTCATATTATACAAATTGTTTGAGAATGGCACCTTTTATCCACAATATCCAGCTCTGTTGTGGTCAAGCTCTGGCATATCCACTCGACAAGATGATCCTTGAAAACACCTTTGATGATTTGGTGCAATAGGTCCGGAGAAATGAGATCGCATATATCTGCGCGCGGAAAGTCATTGGTGAAGGGCTACGGGAAAACATAGTTCTTAGAAGCGCATCCAATGGAGAATTTGGAGCACATACCACGATATCTTGGTGGAACCCATACTCTTTGCGAATTGTTGCTCTGGTTAAGTTGTTGTCATTTACCTGCTCTATCAATCGTTTGTGTAGCTCTTTTGTTCGAGGATTTGATGCAAACTCCGGATTATCTAGGTCCTTGTGGGGAGCTGTGCATCTATATAGCCACCGTAAGCCATTTCCTCAGACTCCTATGCGATTTTGGAAAGGATGGTACTTACTTGCAGCACCATCCAGTGCATATTGCGCATAGACTCACCTGTTCCGGATAATCGGCTATATACGAGCCGAGTCCGAGAACCGACCTACGCAAGTGACCATCAGGGCACCGGAGAATGGTCTGTTCATTGTTTATGGACATGGCGGTCTTCAGTGAACTCAAGATTCTCGATATAGATGAATGAAAAATTTGATGTCTAAAGCGACGGAAGTCATCTGACTTTTCGTACTGTCGCTCAGCTGCAAAAAAGCGTCAAAACACAATTGAATGGCTCAGTTTTTGACACACACTCTTTGGTATTGCTAAAAATGCTACAAGCTGGACTGTATTCAACTTTTGGGACCGCCGGGCCTTGTTTGATACATTTCCTATTGAGAGATATAACGGATAATATTCGTTGTTGCCAGTTCCAACGGAAACTGTTGTCTTGTCGCTCCCCAAGATCACCGGAACGAACATGGACCCATGGACTGCTTTATCTTCGGCTGAGATTTTGTTCTAAGTCAAGGATAATCAGTACACTTCCTCCAACTTTGAAGCTGCATTATTCATGACTTACAGCCTGTTCCCAAGCGAAATTTCCGGACATGTAATTTCTGAACACTCGTTCTTTGTCATTGATGTCATCAGATTCCTCCTTTGGCTGATATTCACGAAATGGGACATAGTCGAATTCGCCTTCTAAAGCCGTATTATCCACCAAATTTCGGATCACTTCCAAGGGATCCCGATACCATACATATATTCTTTCCTCTTCCATGACTCGGTGTTCTCGTCTGTCGCTTTTTGGCCATTGTTGTCCGTGTAGAAGTTACTAAAGGATTTCCAAGGCACATCACCAACTCTCGTAGTGTCAATGACATTGTACAACTTTTGTGCGTCTCCATCGAGTAGCGTACTAGTGGGATCCAGATCTGAGTCATCGTCGGGCTCAGTTACGTCCAACTCAGAATATCCGCCAGATTTCGCGTTCTTCACAGACTGAATTCGCTGGTAAGCCTTCATGATTCCGAGAAGCTTTGTTATATTACCAGCAGACATTTGCTCATCGCGATAAAGAAAGTCTGCGAGCTCAAAATCTGCTCGGCACGAATAGGGAGACCAGTCATTTGGTGCAGGTTCATTTCGCGGAACAGGTGGTTCTTCGTTTTCTAAGTTGTTTCCTTCCGCATCACACGGGGTGGCTGCACGATGTTTTTCATCAGAGTGTTATCAAACCGAGGACAATATACTTGGTGCACACCATTCATATATCTGTGGTACACCTTTAGGTTACCATCACTCTCCTCATGATCTCCAACGTCGAAGTCGAAATCTTCAGAGGATGCACTACGGCCACTGTCACTTCCGGTGCCAGAATGGGACAGAGAATCAGGTCTGTCTAGGTCTTGAAGCAGCTCGTCTCGGCCTATACTGAGCATCGAGATATCCTGTGTAAGCATGGAAATATCGTAATCGTAGGAGTCAGAGCCGCTCTCAAAATGACCCTCTGTTGGAAGTTCGGACGACCTCGGTAGAGGTTGAGGAGTTGGAGCTCGTGTGGGTCGAATAGGTGAAGAATCATAGTCGTGACCACAGACAGTAGATCTTGCCACGGATGACATCGGATGAGCTGAATATTCATGTCTTGCTCTTCCAGATTGACTCTTGAATGTCCTACTACAGCTGGGCAAGGTGCATCGAATAGTTGGTGGAAAATGAAAGGGATCGTGCTTTTTCCGTGTCGCTGGCATCAACTTGAATGTAGCCTCAATAGTAGTACTACACGTCGACGACAGTGCCAGTGGCAGCCTGAGTGAGCCTGAGCCTGAGTGAACCTGAGTTAAAATTGTCATAGCAGTAGTAGTGGGCGTAAATTTTCAACTTGTCTACTAAGATAGACGCCCCCACCTCCCTGATCTTGAACTTGCACCTTCGATCCATCTTATCCTCATACAAGACTCAAAACACTGCACAAAATGTCAACTCGAAGACAGACAAGGGCCAAGAACAGCGAACAGCACCCCGGAGCAGTCGTTGACCAACTCAGAACAAGACGAACACAGGAGGAGATATTGCGGGAGAAGGAAGAAAAAGACAAAAGGAAAGTACAGCAGGCAGCGAGGCGGGATGAGGCATTGAAGGAGAAGGAGGAGAAGGAAAAGCAGAAGGAAGAGCGGGCAGCTTTCCGCAGAGCTGCGGCCCAGCAAGTCGCGGTTGCGAAAGAGAGGAAAAAACTCGCTGCGGAGCAGAAACGGGCAGCAAAAGAACAAGAGGCAGCTGACAAGGTACGAAAGAAGGTGACTGCAGCAGAAAACCAAGAAGCAGCGATGCTAGAGACCGTAGAAATTGAAAACAATTTGTCGAAGGCTCTTGAGACACGCACCCAGATGGGCTCAACAGTGCCTAAACTCGCTGGAAAACGTGGACGTAGGAAGCCGAAGGGCGAAGCTAGTAGTAAGTCTTCAACCTCAGATCAGTAATTACATAGCTTTGAACTGGCGTAAGCAGGCTCGAAGAACGATGTTAAAGACGTGTCGGGTTGTGAAGTTGAATACAACGAAGACTTAGACATTGGTGAGTTATACTGCCTATACATTTTCAGATGTTTTCGAAGCTTGGAGGTTGACTACTTTGACTCACAATATGAAGCGGCGAGTACGGATGCGTCAAACAGAAAGCCTGCAAAAAAGGCTAGGAAAGAAGATCCCAAAGGTGAACTTCCATTTCGCACCCGTGTGCAGACCGCAAAGACGTCGAGATCTGCCGCCACTCCAAGCAACATTTTCTTTCACGCACCTGCCGGACAGAACGAGAGCCTTTCTGGTGAAGAAACGGATATAATAGACTCGCCCGCTACGTCAAAGCGGGACGACAAGACAAAGCGACCTGCCAGGGCGCTTCGCAACACAGATGAATCCACTTTCATTGGTGAAGAGGATGGAGGACTTGAGGTGGCAGGGATAGACTCGAGAGGGATCAATTTTGTGAGTTTAAATTTGAAATCTTGCAATGCGTACGGGATCAATTTCTGGAATGCACGATGTAATGGTAAGTGTGAAGCTTGATTTAGACTCAGCTAAAGCTCATAGTATGATCCAACTAGATTACTAATGTTCATGCTGAGGAAGCGGATCATGACGCTCCGACAACGGGATCAAATTTCCTTCTACCTACAACGATGACACTCTCGTCTTTGTTACCATATTATGAGCTTCGCTGACGCCAAGCTACACTAGACACAGCATCTCATTGCAAGACAATGAAAACTTAAGTCCTTGGGAGGATGAAGGAGAAACAATAACCCTCGCAAGCTATCATGGTGTAAAGAATAGCTCAATCAGCGTGCAAAAGACAGCACATTTTGTCGATTCGGACACAAATATTGTGAGTTGACGGAACATTAGAATGGCAGATGCAGTCTGAATACCTTGCTTGTAGGGCGAAAGCGATCCGAGGAGACTGACAAGGCCGGCTCAAGCTAGTGTGAGTGCGACTTATTACTGTTCGATTCACGTCAGTTACCCCATGACCGTTTGATCATATCCCTTCGTTATTATTTTTCTGCCAACTGTCGTGTAATGAACAGGATGGAGGTAGCAGCAACTTGAACTCAAAGAAAAGGAAGTTGCTGCGCGACACTCTCTCCGGGTCGCAGGTTTCAACGGTAAGCGACGTCATATCATTCCTACCTTTTCCAATCTACTAACCAATCCCTTTCCGTACTTGAGGATAAGAACAACGAGACAAAACCAGGTGGACAGGTGAGTGCCAGACAGTGAAGCACAGTGATCTTCATGCTGCATCCTTCCTTCCTTGCTTGCTGAATTGATCTTTGGACAGGATGCAAACAAGAGAACTGCCAATTCGCAGGCACCGGTAAGTCCCATCTTAATCCAGTTTCTCTCTCGTTTCCCCCTGATTTATGGTTGTAAGGTGCATTCACTAGCCTTGGAACCCCGTATACAGGTATGTGTGGGCGTCGATGCACCGTAGGCTCACTTCCGCTGTAGCAACTGTTCGTTCCCTTCCTCACATCGGGTCGATCACTAATTTGTGCCTATAAATAGGACATCATAGTCACAAAAAACAGAAAGAGAAAGTCGCCACCGGACATCGACTCCCAGGTTGATGTGGTAATTCTTCCACCTTCACGTGTAATGGATTCCTTCATGTTTATGTTTACTTACTTTACACTATCTCAATAGGCTAGTAAGAGTGTCAAGGTCAAGATGTCATTGTTGACTGGCATGGACACACAGGTCGGTGCCACAGTAAGTGTCAATTCTTTGGTAGCCGGCATTTAAGTTCGTTTCTGACCAGGCGGAAAGGACTTGAGTAAGAAGGGGAAACCCTCTGACATTCCTTATCGGCCTGAGGCCGACACGACGGTAATTGCTTCCTTTCGAGCTGCTCACTTGCCATGGATAACAGCTTTCTGACGTGTTGCAGTCTGAGATTGGATCCGCTACCTCTCATCGCAAGAGGCAGTCGCTGGTGGCTGATAATGAAGCAAGTGTGGGTCGATTGATACACTCTAAATATGAGCATTCACTCACTATTCTTATTAGACCGGTGGTCGAAAGATGCCGTTAGCACCTCGAACACAGTCGCTTGCAATGACGAGAGTATCCTGCACTCCCGGACCCGAAGTGTTAGTGACTGGGGCTTATCCTGGTCATCACAAAGTCTCTCGGACTACTAGCTCAGTGTGTCGAATCAAATTCATTTCTATGACATATTTTTGCTGATTCACTTATATGCAGACATCAGTGGGGCTGGAGGACAAGGGTCGAAATGAAGGAAAGGAAGGATCTCGCGTGCCAGGCAGAAAAAGGGCGACGAACCAGTGTCTCCCTCCCGGTACTCAGGCCGGTTGGACTCATATTTTATTACCTTCACTATTTCGCGCAGTGGGAAAGTCCATCACGCCATGGCAAAACCCGGACAATGAGCTCATCAGCACACTGTGGGGGAAAGTGTTTGATTCTGTGGAACTAAGTTACGAAACACAGTTCGCCGACATCTGTTCTCTAGTTGAGTCATTCTTAGTTATCTTCAAGTTACCTTTACCAGATTGAGATGCAATCCTTGTATTTCAGGCGGCCCAGAGATGCTCTGATAGCTGGCGCAAGAAACTGTTTGAGAAAGCTGAGCATTCAGTTGCGAGTTTTATCAGCGGGCGAACAATCAAAGTCAATGCAAAACGAAGCAATTGTGAAGACGTTGCAGACGCTAGTTGATAAGAAGAAAGCCGAACCGTTTCTATGGGAAAGCTGGTATAGTATGGAAAGGGTAAGTAAAATAGTACTTGTGGCATTTTGTGTCCATGCATTGACCCTGAATGTACAGAAGCAAGGACTGTTCTGCTCTGACCTCGTGGTCTCAGTGTTGTCCGTACACATCGTCTTAGCCATGGGTCGGCATAAAGTACTGGACAAAAACACCATAGGAAAGCCTATCGGTGCCCTCGCCCTTGCGGCAACAGCGGTATCTATTTTTTCAGAACTTATAGTGGCTTTATTCGCTGATCTCCTCATGGATAGGTCAAGGTTGCCATTGATAAACAGGTGGCTCGGTTGCAAAATATCAAAGAAGAGCTTGGTGGCGCTGAGTGGTATTTCACTAGCGCTCTGTGGCAGCCTCATACGGACGACTACGTTAACTTGTTGTCGAATCCCTCTTTCTTCACTGAATCAAACTGGGAAAAGGTTCGATCCCACCTCCTAGCTTACGATGCCAGTAACGATATCGATGCTGGAAAGAACACCGAACTTGTTGGATCGGGTATCACTGGCAGGGACTTTTCCTTATATTTTGATGTTGCAGGTCCGGATTCGACCTGCGAGAAAGCGTATGACGAAGGCGCTGGTAATTGGGAAGACGGGAGCGATGATAAGGGCGACGAGCGTGAAGGAGCTGAGCATAGAAGCGATGTTGAAGGTGATGCAGAGGACGAGGATGCCGATGCTAAAGGAGATGACGACCTGAGTGAGAGCGGGTACGAGGGCGCTGTACAAGATTGAGGACGAGGGCGCGGACGAGGACGAGGACGAGGGCGCGGACGAGGACGAGGACGAGGGCGCGGACAAGGACGAGGGCGCGGACAAGGACGAGGGCGAGGGAGAAGGATCCAGGCGGAGATGGCGATAATGAGGAGGACGACGCTTCAAAATGGGATTCGGCCACGGACTGCGTAGACTTCTAAGGGCAAATCGTTCACTGGTGAGCCTCTTCGTTTCGTCTCTGTCCGTGCGCTCAATAACTTATTACCATCGACTCGCAGAGCAGCCTTCGTTTCTACTGGCACGCCAAAGAACATGCAGAATTGAAGGCACGGTAGCGAAATGGGCCTGCCACTGCCCGTGGCAGTGGTTCAGAATCGTGTCGTGGCGGGTTCCATGATAGTGACTGCTATGCTTAGTCTTGTGTAAATGACTGATGGACTTGAACGCTGAGGCACTGATAGCTACTTACCGTTGTCTTATATTACTTCTGATGCAATGAAATACTTGGATCGTTCTTATGCACTTGAACTCTTGAGCACTGCAGTTTGTCTTACAACACTTGTCTCCTGCTGTAATTAAAGGATGAAGCACTGAAGCACTGGAGCACTGGGGTGCAGATTGCCTGAAACACTTAGAGCACTGATTCAGCCAACTCGTCCTTATTTCAGCCAACTGGTCCTGAATAATGGGAGGACATGCATGAATAAGTGCGGTTTGCCTTATTCAGACTTCAAGTCACTCAGGACGTTTAAGTAACGCTTAAGTCACTTTCAGCAGAAAGTAGTTTCCCTGATGTGATGACCAAAGAGCCGGAGGAAAAATGTTCTGTGCTGTACATCATGGATTTCAATCCGTATAATGTCAAACGTACACGTGCAGTCCTATGGTCAACTGGCAAATCACAAATCTCATTACTTCCTCTGATCGAGAAAGGTCAAACAGTCCAGCGAGTCGTAGAGAGTTCGGTGAATCTCTGTCCTACTTTCTACGACAGAGAAAGCGACGGAGAACTGCCATATGTTGAAACGATAGTGAATCTCAATACCTTATACGACAATATGTTCATGGACGGGGAGAGGATAATCTGTTCTACAGGTGGCAAAGTAGTCGTGGTTCGTGTATAATTGTGCCCTGTAGGCAAATCATGACTTGACTTTTACAGTCTTTCCTATAAACCTTGACCCCCCCCCTCAAAATCGAAAGTTTTTTTTTGCGGGTCACGTGCGTCACGTGCACGCGCACCTGCCTGAAACGTTGCGCGCAAGATGAGTTGCACCACCTTAGGCAACGGATTTCAGGGTCCAATAGGGCCTCTTAGGGGTAGTTCTTTTTGCAAAAGAATAGACCTAACCATATGAAAGCTCCCGATGTTCGTCCCCCTATTTACCCAAAGAAGTTCGTGAGACTTCGGTAGAATCCCAAAACATTCACGATGTTCGGCATTCAAATTGCCGATGTTCGCGAGACCTTCGTGAACATCCGAAGCCACACGATCTTCGGGTAACATGGTACAAAATATGTAGTATATATGCACAAAATAAATACACTAACAAGAACATCAAAAATGGTAGCTAAATGCTATATTTTATGAGAAGAACATCTGCGAGAACATCTGCAGAATATCTGCAGAATATCTGCAGAACATCTGCGAGAACATCTGCAGAATATCTGCAGAACATCTGCGAGAACATCTGCAGAATATCTGCAGAATATCTGCAGAACATCTGCGAGAACATCTGCAGAATATCTGCAGAACATCTGCGAGAACATCTGCAGAACATCTGCGAATATCTGCAGAACATCTGCAGAACATCTGCGAATAACTGCGATGTTCGGCATTGCCAATGTTCGTGTATACACCAGAGAAGATCGTGAGACTGTCCAAGACCTTCGGCTAGTTGCCGCGAACATCCAAAGCCACATGCTTTTCGACAGTAAGGTAGCAGACCTTCTTGGTACAAAGTACATATAACTCCCTTCCCATTGCGAAAAATCCGAAGTGATTTGAAGCGGAAATGAATATATTATGATTTTGTCCGAATTATCGGAATGTCACGGTACTGTCTCAATGAGACTCCAGTTCGGACATCAATAACTCCGTCAATTCTTTGCTTAGAAATTTGAAACTTATATCAACAGAAACTACTAATCAAGACCTTTCCATGTATCTATTTAACTTTTGAACGCGACAATTAGTTCTTGAGTTACAGAGCAAACAATCAAAAAGTCTAAAATATTAAACTTTATGTTACGGTATATATGCATAAAACAAATACACTTACAAGGACCCTTGTAAAATATGAGTAGTCATGCTGTACAAGCACAGAAATAAACAAATAGTATTCAATCTCCATAAGTAATATACTTGAAACTACTGCTTGCAAGGATGGATACTCCGGGCCTTTGGTGCAGGCCCGAGAAGTACACAATATTGTTTGACACACTTAACTCAATATCAAGCCTGGTAGTAGCTCATCCAATGCCATAGGGCATAGTAATGTAGTTAAAGAAGAACTGAATTAATGTATCTTATGTTACTTATTGAGGGGTGGGGGCTTTTGGTAGAGAAGCTATGTTATGGACTCCGAGTCAGTAAGATCCAGTATGTATTGTTTCACATACATACATTCCTCCTCTATTCAAGATTCTGAGTATTGTAAGAGCAATTTACTTATTGAAACTAGTAGTGTATTACATGTGTAGTCACCTATTGGGGTCTGAATAGAACAAGACAATGCAATGGGGGGAGAAATAGTTAGTTGTATGCGGTAGATAAGTAAATGGATCATGCAAACGGACGGTATACTCTTATACGTGCTGTGATTGGCCAGCCCACTGAGGCAAAACCCGAGGTTGCAATTTCGATGTTCTGCAGATGTTCTGCAGATGTTCTGCAGATATTTGCAGATGTTCTGCAGATATTCGCAGATGTTCTGCAGATGTTCTGCAGATATTCGCAGATATTCTGCAGATGTTCTCGCAGATATTCTGCAGATATTCTGCAGATGTTCTTGCAGATGTTCTGCAGATATTCGCAGATATTCTGCAGATGTTCTTGCAGATGTTCTGCAGATATTCGCAGATATTCTGCAGATGTTCTCGCAGATATTCTGCAGATATTCTGCAGATATTCTGCAGATGTTCTGCAGATGTTCTTCTCATAGAATATAGCATTTAGCTACCATTTTTAATGTTCTTGTTAGTGTATTTATTTTGTGCATATATACTACATATTTTGTACCATGTTACCCAAAGATCGTGTGGCTTCGGATGTTCACGAAGGTCTCGCGAACATCGGCAATTTGAATGCCGAACATCGTGAATGTTTTGGGATTCTACCAAAGTCTCACGAACTTCTTTGGGTAAATAGGGGGACGAACATCGGGAGCTTTCATATGGTTAGGTCTATTCTTTTGCAAAAAGAACTACCCCTAAGAGGCCCTATTGGACCCTGAAATCTGTTGCCTAAGGTGAGTTGCACACGAGTTCAGAGAACTTCAGACCTTTGCGCACCACAAAGTTGGGGCTTTGGTAGATAGGTTTGCTGATATTTTCCGTTGGAAGTTGCTTTCATTTCTTGTTAGAATAAGCTATAATAGATTGTAGTCACTTCTCTCGATTTTTTGCTCAAAATTTTACACATTTTACTCAAAAATGAGAAAAAAAAACATTTTTTATGCAAAGCATTGTTATTACATCTAGTTCATCAATAATATGATGCTGTATTATGTTAGAAATGAAATAGAATGTCAGCGACATTGTATCGCCAGTGTGCAAAATTGAAGTGCTGAACGAGTGCGCGTTCGTCAACACACATACGTGGCGGTGCACGTGACACACGTGACCCGCAAAAAAAAACTTTCGATTTTGAGGGGGGGGGGTCAAGGTTTATGGGAAAGACTGTAAAAAGGTAAGCCAGATATTCTCCTGATAAACTTATAGCATTTCATTAACAAATCTTCTGCCCATCCATTTCACATAGAAATAACCTTCAACAGAAGCTTTCGACTATATGCTTATATTCTTCCTTTGCCTTGGGCTTGTCACTCATTGTTACATGCGTTTCTGACAGTAACCGAAGGCGCCGATTGACCTACGTGTATCAAAAGCTTAGCACAATCTGTTTCCTCGTAGAAAACTCATGTAAACTACGCCATTCATCTTTGAACCGCAAGACGGTCACAACGAATTCTCGATTAATGCTTAATGAAGCGATTATCTCTTTTTCTGGAACTTAAGACTCAGCGTATAATGAGATATCATAGCACTTAAATGCAGTGGGATTTGACAATAACCATGGTGAACACGTTGGATTTTACTATGCGTTGTCTCTGGATTTCTGACATCTGAACGGTTCGAACCTACTATCGACTCGGAGCCGGAGTACGCCGCGTAGCAGTGACCCCTCAGGCTGAGTACTACTAGTACTACGTAATTCATCAGGGAAACTTCCTTTTGCTTACGGCGACTGACGCGTCCTGATTTGGCTGGCACCTGTCTGAAGGGTCGCTACTTCGTCTGAAAATACACTGATTGCCTTATCTCACTGAAATAAGGAGTGTTTCAGGATGCAAGCCGTCTCTCAGTGCATCAGAATGCAAGTCAGGATTTCAGTGCTCAAGTGTAATACATCAGAGATTGCTTACGGCGGCTGGCGCGTCCTGAAGCTTCCTTAAATGGGTTGAAGCGTTGTCATGCCTGCCTGAAGTGTTGCCTGGCTGCCTGATGGCCTTAAAACGGCGTTTCAGGACAAAATCAGTGCGTAAGGAGGGAAGCTGTACATCAGGCGGTATTAGGATTTGGAGAAATCCTAATGTTTGAACACCTTAAATAGCGCTGGGAACAGTTGTCAGTAACCTGACAACATGGCTCTTTTAGTGTAATGGCTAAAATCCCAGTTCAGTGCCTTATTTCCCAGTTTGGTTCGTGACAGGTTGTCAGGTTAACAAGGTCACAGGTTCAAGTCCCGGGGTGTGCAATATTAATGACGGATTCTTAATATTGCCACGGAGGGTCCTCTCTGTTCCTTGGCTTACACCCAAAAAGGGAAATGGGTGGGGGGCGGCTATTTCGAGAAGGTGTCCTCTCCCGACGGCGGGAGGGGGTCTTTGAGAGGGAGGTAATATTAGGATTTGGAGAAATCCTAATGTTGCAAGATAGGATTTCAGCACCTCAATGTACCTATCTGACCCGCGTTTTATCATAATCTGACACATCGACTTATATAAATCCAACCCCTTATAATACATAAATCTGACAATTATAACAGCTATTGCCAACATTTTAAAAGTAATATCGGACAACTTGCGAAATAATATCTGACAATTTGAGAATCAATATCTGACAATTTGGGTTATCTAAATCCAACCCCGGCATTTACAAGAATCCAACCCTCCAATGTATGCATTTCTGACCCTTAATAGCATCCAATTCCAACCCTTCAAAGTATTTAAATTCAACCTCTCAAAGTATGCAAATTCGACCTCTCAAAAGTATGTAAATCCAACCCCCGGAGTATTGATTTCTGACCCCTCATAGCACCATTATCTGACCACCGTAAAGTACATGTATGTGACCCTCGTGAGAATCTATTTTTGACCCCTCGGTGTATCCAAATCCAACCCTCTGTATACCCGAACCTCAGACCTCACTCACGACAACAGCAGCGATGATCACGATTTCCCTCCGCTCGTTTCCAAAGATGTTCACACTTCGATATCGGAAAGTCTTGCTTATCTCAAACACGGTGTGCGCTTGAGCAGCGCCAACTGGGATGCAAGGTCGATGAGGTATGCCTCACATACATCATTCTCGAGACGCAGATAGTTGTCGGGTGCACTATGTCAACTGGAGAACCGGAGCTCTCCAACAGCCCACCTGACTGCGACCCAACCGAAGATTAATCCCAGACCGACGGGATTATAAGTATCTTTTCGGAAACCGACGCCATTGGAGATCTTTATTCGTCCGATGAGAAGCCACTCAAAGGACAACCCCATATGTCAGTGATATTACCAGCTACCAAGTCAAGTGCTAGTATTTGCCAAGGCTTGAGATGCCAGTGATTGGGTAACCTGACATGGTATGTGCTATTCTTCTCTCTTCTCTCTCTTTGCTCATGTTTCATTACTTCCAAGGAACTTCAATCGACATGCTCGTCAGCTATAGCATCTCCCCAACCACTTTAACTTCCGCGTATACTTCGCCCATCGCTTTGCAGTGATTCGGACTCTCTGCTTCGTCATTATTTGCACCATTTGACTTGAGTGGTGACTGCTCGACACCACCTTCCATTCGACCTCTGAACCTGAATAGAAAACACTCTTGTTCTCGCTGTCCGTGCCACCCGATCAGTGGAAGGACTAGCCCAGTTCTCGATACTCAAGCACCCCAACCCCCAAAACGTCCGCCAAGTTCTTGTGCTGCTTGTCGACTGATTCGCCTCCTTCGACTACCCAGCGCGCAGGGTGATGCTTCCGATGCACCCCGGACGACCATCCATCGATTTGTTCATCATCAATCTATGTCTCTGCCTCCGCCGCTCCAGCATATCCTCCGTCACGATTCTTGCTGGCGCTACTCGCGGGGCAAATGAGTTGGCATTGTTTGCTCCACATTGCCAGTATAGCAGAGGCTTTTCATTACATCGTAGGCCGCACTTTTTTCGACGCTCGATAGCTTACTGAACTTCAGAGTTAGTGTATGCCTCGGGTCCATTAGCTTGGACGGCAGGTCCCCTTCCGAAAACGTAAGCATATTCTTATACATCTGTTCTTGAATACCATTCTTATCCTCAAACGCAGTGTAGTCCAATCTTCTAAGTGGCAAACCACTTCTGCAAACGTGAGCACTCCCTCTCTTATCTGCTTGCTATCTTTCTCACCCTTAGTGTAGGAAGTTTGCCATCTAGTCTCCCTTTGACCGTCAAAATCCATCCTGGTGCAAGTACCGACACACCCGAGTTTGCGTCCATTGAGCAACCTCGTTAATCATCCGCTACGCTTCTGCCACGACAGTTCCTCGGCTTTCTGACATTTGCCTGTCAGTGACCTACGATACATGCGATCTGTTGGGCCAGTGCCAAGCACCCTCTTGTTTGCCAGTTTCCTTCCACAAGGATCTTCGCGAGCGTCGTGTCAAGTCCCGTGTTGCACGAAATTTGCTACTTGCTGCTCCTATTTGAGATCGTACGTGCACCTTTTTCTTGTTTCACGTCGACATCCTAACTTCTTGTAACAGTGATCAAAAGCGATCAGCAGCCACATATCCGAAGAAAGCAAAGCATTAAAGAAGTTATCAAGAGTAGAGCCACCCCGTCCTGAGGTCTCAAGAGTCTCAAGTCTAGCAACGGAATCTAAGCGGCGACCAGTCAATCGACCCACTCATCAGCTGCAGATCTAGGCCAGATCTAATGCTGCAAGGTTTCACCAGACAGACTGCACCTAGGCCAGGCTCAGTCTCGTCGGTGTCAAGGTTGTCCACTACGCGCACACGTTCTTGCGCTCACGATTCCAGCTCTCCGCGCAAAGACTCCTCCCAAGACTGCAATGACGACCACCACTCCTGGACAGTCTGCTCTTGCCACTCTGGCCTCGCTCTGTGGGACTGTGACCTACCATACACACGAAGAGTGGCTGGTTATCACTGCTTCGACCTATTAGAATATATACTCTATTTGTTGTAACAAAATCTTCGCTGCTGCGCTTAGCATTGCACCGCGCCTGCCACTCGGAATTCCTGGTGGCCTACGAGACCGTTCAATATCAAGAAATTTTCTCTGTCTCTTCTGCTAAGTAAAGGAACCAAATACATTGTATGATAGTACTACCCACCTTTGTAGTGGGAATAGCGTTGAAATTAATGCATGTTTGTGTTGGGGGCAATTAGCTCTGACGGCGCTATACAAAGCTTTACAGAATGACGTGAGAAAGATGTTGGAATTAAGTTCTTTTTGGGCTGGATTTACATACTGAAGTATGTCCAAATTCGACTTTAAAAAGTGTCGGAAATACATATTAAAGAGGGTCAAATTTACATTCCAGATGGGTTGCAATTGAATACTACAGGAGGTCGGATATGGATACTACAGATGTGTTGGATATATATACTTTATGGGCAGATAGGTTGGAAATTACCTCTAATACGGGTTGGAATTGTGTTATTTGAGGGGTCAGATAATGATAAACCTGCGGTGTTGGAAATACATTCTTTACAGGGGTTGGATTTAGATACTTTATTCTGTCAGAATTAGATACTCCAATTGTTGGATATTTATACTCCAACTGTCAGATATTCTATCTAACGGAGGTTGGATTTTACTTCTTATATGGGTCAGTTATACATTTCAAGTGTCCAGGTGTCAGATAATGGGTGTCAGATGTCAGATAGGTACATTGAGGTGCTGAAATCCTATTTTGGCCTAATGTTTGAACACCTTAAATAGCGCTGGGAACAGTTGTCAGTAACCTGACAACACGGCTCTTTTAGTGTAATGGCTAAAATCCCAGTTCAGTGCCTTATTTCCCAGTTTGGTTCGTGACAGGCGGCAAGTCAGACTCAAGTGAGATTTACTACAGTGTCGGAAGGCTAAAACCCGCCTCTCGGAAACCCCCTTCAAAACGTTTTTTTCTCCGATCACAAAAACTTGCCAATGACCCTGAAACTGTGTAAATAGCTTCTAATGCATTATATCTTTCATTCTTATTGATTAGATTTGCTTGAATTTAATTCCGAAAAATTTCTCATACCAGGATTTTGAAACTTGCTACCTAATTTAGTAATACAGCCCTTTTAAGAGGTTCCCACGGCTTCGGAATATACGGAAACGATATCTTTTTGCAAGCCGGACTTCCTGGTGGAATAGTTTGGCAAGTTTTACCAATTCTATCCGGAATTCTTCTTTTTCCCGGTCCACCCGGACACTTTCGTCCGGGAGCCTCAAGCATTAAACCCTAATTACAGACTTTCTAGAAAGTCTCGGAAAACAATTCTGTTTGTATTTCCAGTCAATCCAAGGTCAATAGCGACTAAAATTCGACTAAACTTTTTCAATTTCTTCAAAAATTTTGAAACATGTACCGGAAAATTTTTTATTGCAGAAATCAACGTATCTTCCTTACTTCTATTACAAGAATTTTGAAATCTCAGTCATTGACGCAAAATTCCGGCCTGCACCCAGAGGCGGGTTTTGACCTTCCGACACTGTACTACCACTACTGTACTCAAGTGAACTTGAACCTCTGTTTTGAGATTTCAAGCTACCTTCATCTTCATGACATCCTGAAAGCGACAGCAAACACCATTGACAACCTCAGTCTACAATGATCATTCAATGAGAAGCAATATAATAATCGATACAATCACGATGCTCCTGGCAACTTTTGAAGACAAGAGCATACACTCAACAATTTACTCAACAAGATAACACCGTTAGCACTATTCAAACGGGCCTCAGCCTACTCAATATCGAGCATTGGGAAGTGATGGATTACTGTATCCGGTAAGGCCAAGGCATCTTGATTCAAGACGGAAGCAACAGCAAACGTGCTGTGCGCGTTGATTGCCGCATCTAATAGAGCAGATGCAAGTGAGAAGATGGTCAGCCTGAGTGACAACTTGAAAAGGATAACTTACAATGGACTTGAGCAGCCGACAGCTCAACTTCGGCCCAATTGCTCATCGTGACCAAGACATCTTTTTTGATGTTTGTCTGCAGGAGTCTGCCCGCCATCTCCTCCAGCTTTATAAACGGTTGCGGAAACTTGAACCAGAGACGGGGGTTCAGAAGCAGCTGGAGCCAAGTTAGCGTTCTTGGCCAGAAATCGGGGTAAACGAAGCGCGCCCAATCTGTCAAATCGACACAGGAGGTTACGGGAACGCCAAATTTATTCCTGATGCGAGTTGCAATCACCTGCCAATTAGTTCAGTTATGCCGAATAATGAGAGAAGAAATGGGACTCTCATACCAGCGATTCCTGCTGACACTTTCCATACAGCTTCATCACCTAATAATTGTGTCAATCTCGCGGGAAGTTCATTAAGTAGATGAGTCCGGAGGAGGAACACATGTTGCTGAACCGCGAGTTGGATGAGGTCCACGCGATATAGCTCTGGTGAGTTACTCGCCCATTCAATGTCAAGGGCAACGAAGCGTCGTTCCGGGGCATCCGGCAAGGAAGCATAGATGACGTCTACGGCATTCTCCATCGTCGCGGTGGTCAGACATACTTCAGGAACAAGAGGTCCGAGTGTATAACTGCGAAGTTGAAGAAGAGGCGTTGGCGGAACCCCCAGGTAGTCGAGGAGATGTTGCATCTGTTTGTGAAGCTGGCAAAAAGTCAGTGCAGTGATTTTGAGAGGAAATAGAAAGTAAGCACGAATTTTTGCATCCTAGATATCCTCCTTTGTGTCCAAGGAAGTCTTCGCGCGATGCGTACTCGAAGCACAGCATGGTCAATCAATAGGAGCATGTGTAGCCCCAACAGAATGTGATAAAAGTTCATGGCGAAGGGTTGAATGGGTGGGTGGGTGGCGGGGAGGGGCGACACCCACTCCGAGTTCACATTTATACAAAGCTCTTGCACGCATTTTTCTGATGCCTTATTCTTCTGGGAAAAGAAGAGAGGAATCTATCAGTGCATTATACTATGGCTCGGATAAACCTCAAGCTGAACTGACAGGAGATAAGAAGGATTTCTTCTAGATGACTCGATTATGAGGCTTCTTTTCATTTTATGCACAAACAAACAAGAAAGTGAGTCAGGTTAACTCCGAAGAAGTCAGGAAGACATAGCCCACTGCACAAGAAGCTGTTCCATCAGCTCTAGAAGGCAAAGCCACGAGTAAGCCGTCATACAATCAGTCATCCCTGGACACAACTCGAAACCGGAACCATGCCGATATGGGAAATGGGATCAATGCACCCCAATCCGCTTTGAAAGAAGTAGATTGAATGAAGGCACGTTTCTTGACCTTAGAGCTGGGGGGATTGCGCTGTCGGCCGATAATCGACTTATTCTGCATATTGAAACCGAGCGATCTCCGTTTCGGCGGCAATGGTGGTGGCACAGAGGTGTTTGTCGAGGAATAGGACATGACTACTTGAACGATATCTAAGATGAAGTAATACTTTTTCCCGTTTGATGCATTCGCAATTTGCGTCGTGAGCTGCTTTGCCAACGTCAGGTAGACTGTTTGACGCACCTCTCATCAATGAGCTCGAGCTCAAGGTTGCGGTACTCGAGGCATCGGACGCAAATACCGACACCGGAATTTCCGAAATCGATCCAGAGGATGGGGTGTGGTGGGGAGGAGGATCCCATCGAGCTCGCCTTCGCGTTTGGTGATCTCGGGCTTCTTGACGTCCGCGTACAGGAAGAAGTCGCAGAAGAGCGCTTGAGCCTGCCTAGGGCTTGCGCTTTTGAACTCGATCCAAACATCCATGCCACCGGGGCGCGAGAGCGCGGGGTCGAAACGCTCAAGATGGTTCGTCGCTGCGACGAGAAGAGGAAGCGGCCAACAGCAGCGGCGACACCATCAAGTGCATTAAGAAGGCCAGAAAGAGAGAGCGTGTTCACGTCGGATAGAGTGTCATATTTCTTGCTTTTCTTCTTCTTGCCAATTTCTTCATTGTCGTCATCATCGTCATCTTATCCTTGTTGTCGGACAACAAAGAGCTCTTCTTCTTACCACCAGGAACACAGGTTGAGGACCCGTCGCGCGAAGTTGAGCGAGTGAATGCAGCATCAAGGTCCTCGAGAAGGACAATACACGGGGCAGGCACACGGCCCATAAGCAACGACAACGCCACATTGTTCATCCAAAAGGCGGAACGTGAGATGGCGAGAATGTCGAGCATGAGCGCGCCAGCAAGGGCATGGATCAATGATGATCTGCCCAAGCCAGGGACACGATAGAGGAAATTGTCGCGACGAGAGCGGTTACCACGGTCAGCGCACCACTGATTCAGAAAGAGAGGTTAAACTTTCAGTCGATGTGTGGCACTTTATGTACATACCTTCTCTGATTGCAAGAAGTCCCTTGTGTCGGCAAGGAGCATCTCTTAAATCCCCGCCATGAGCCATGGAATCAGCGAAATAGATATGAATTTGATGGTCGTCTGGTGAGGCAAACTGGAAGCCTTTGAGCTCCTCATCTCTGAATGACTTGTCTCTGAAAGAAGACTTGCCCGGCAAGATGGTGCGCGCTGTCGTCTCGAACTCGTAAGCGTGCTGGCATTCTAAGCGCTTCAACAACCATAGCATCAGCCAGTCATGTAGTTGTGTTCATCGGGTCATGAGCTATTGTTGCAATAGCGGATAACTACTAGGGCTACTTACCAGTCCCCACAACAATGAAAGTGTCTCCGGAAGTCTCTAGTTTCCAACCTGACCATGGCTGTCAGTGGTGGTAGCGGACGACGGAGGGCCTGTGATGCCAGTGTCAGACCCCACGTGGGAAGTCATCATGTCGATGCTGGGTACTACTAGTAGCAGGAGTGCGATGGCAATGGTGGTGGTACTGTCTGGCGGTGTTCCAGAATTGCACCATCTTGCGTGCGCTGTAAACGGTGTGAGCTAGGATTCTGTATCAAATGGTATGTAAATAACGTGAAGTAAAAGGATTGAGAAGGAGAATAAACTCACCAGCCTTGAACTCCTGTGCCATGCTCGTGCAGACCTCTGTCTCCCATTCCGCCCAGATCTGTTACGACATAATTTAGTACAAAGTGCAGGAGAGCAGCGCATGGAAGATGTCGTATGTGAAGGAGACAGCGCCAAGGTTGAAGAAAATGACAAGCCTCAAGGTAGTGCAAGAGGATGAGATGAGAGAGTTTGTGCGCATGGTGGGGGAGTTGAGGAAGGGGCTCAGTCTGGGAAAAGGCGAGCGGCGATGTCCACGTCGGGCTCTTGCTGACTCGGAGTCGGGAAAACAATACTACCAAGTTGCGTGTCTGTCTTTGAATCAAGGTTGGTCGCAAAGCCCATTTGTTCCAGCTCCTCCGTCGTCTGCCAGAAGGCAATAGCATAAGTCAAGCCGTCCAGTTCCCTCTGACCTAGAACGTCCCGAGAATAACAACCGGTCATTGCATTAAAATTATTATACCTAATAGTTGTTGAGCAGAGCAGTTGTAGTAGTAGCCGGACCGACCTTCGCCCCTCAGGCTTAGTTTACTAGTACTAGTAGTTTCCGACTTCAAGCTGACCTCCGAATCGGAAGAACTTCCGAGTCAGAGCCTGAGACCGAGTCGTGGGACTTCAAGTTCA
The DNA here is from genome assembly GCA_910574455.1 of Trichaptum fuscoviolaceum. Classification (NCBI taxonomy): domain Eukaryota; kingdom Fungi; phylum Basidiomycota; class Agaricomycetes; order Hymenochaetales; family Trichaptaceae; genus Trichaptum; species Trichaptum fuscoviolaceum. The sequence continues at coordinate 3,032,639 of CAJSYZ010000009.1, read as the reverse complement.
GCTCAAAAGTTCAAGTTGCCGAACAGTGACCCGTAACGATGTTCGGTCTTCAGGTTGGTAGACCCGGATTCGAGCCAGTCGTGAATTTATCGGGCAGTAATTAGAGCATCACTGGTGCCAGTGAGTCCAAGTCCGACTCGGAATAGTTAGTAAACAATTCATATCGTTTTTTATTTACATACAGAATACAACAACTTGAATACCGATGCACAGAAAACACAAGTATAAGGTCGACGAACACAGAACAGGAGACAAACATACAAAGACACAACTTGAATACTAGTGGTATGCACTGGTATGAGGTAATACTACGAAAAGAAAACAGTTAGAAATAGTTTGAGTACAAGCCTGAGTCCTCAGGCTACTTTGTCTGACTCCGAGTCTGCGGTCTAAGTGAATTAAAAGGTCCCAATGCTGCTCGTTCCCGCTCAACCTTGTGGTGCTCCTCATTAAACCACGCTTTCCATGTACTCGAGCCCTTGTTAGCCCTAGTTACCTTAATCTGTGGATGATATTCCGCAAGTTCCGACATCACTGCATCATCCTCTTGTGATTCGAATCCGAAATGAATATCACCGTAACCGAAGCCTGAGGTGCGCATCTCCGACAATTGTTGCCAAATAGGGACTCCGTAAGTGAACCCATCGTGTTGCCATTCGGTCGAAGTCGTAACAAAGGTGATTGTACCAAGTGCGTTGGCATCCTGGTCGATGACCAAGCTTCCGGAATCACCTTGGTCTCCAAATATACGGCTAGGACCACCGAAGTGCTTGCCGGGTGGAAATTGCAGGACCGCCTGCCAGCAACTCTCGACGCCCTTTACACCTTCTTTGATTCCACAGGTTTTGCGACGTTTGCCTTCACCGGAGACTGTGACATCATATTCTAGTGTAAGATCGACCCAGTAGGAAGTGAGATTGTTATAAACGCCCACTGTGTGGCCAGTTGTCCAACCAAACTTATATACCCGTCTTGTTTCAAGCTTCGAGGATACGACCTTTGTGCCATCATTCGCTAGTGCTCTATGGAGCTGCTTATCTGTAATCGCTTGTTTGTCCGTTTCTTCTTGATAAAGACGGCTGTAGATGTCGCGCGGTTTCGTGAAATCTTTGATATGCACCAGACCATCATGTACTTGAGTGCCTTCCTTCCATCCCATGAACTCCAGAATGTCGTCGAAAGCAGCTGAACCACACAAGCTCTTTGGTTCATACCTTCTCAAGTCTGCATAATTCCAAAATTGCCCCTTCCGATGCTGCTTGCAGAGAATATTCATGTCAGATGGGAGACGGTCGTCACAAATCCTGATCAACGCCCAGTCCGATGCATAGGGGTGCTTGTTAGTCCGTGTGAGTGTTTGTTGGCATCCGAGGGGTTCTACGAGGCACTATTGATCCGCTCAGACTCTATTCTCTGCCACGAGTAGAAGTAGTCAACAAAGCAGGACTACCGGCGAAGGAGAAAGTAGGACTCACCTGGCCATATGCCATCGATGACACCTTCTAGTCTCTGCCTTGCAGATCGAATACTATTTTCCTCGTTGGATGGGTGAAAGCCCGTGATCTGCCGAGACAATTCTATCAAATCAAAGCCTTCCCTTGGCGAAGCTGGATATCACCTCATTAATCATTGCTGCCGGTATAGGAGAACGTAGTAGAAAGCTGTAGGACTCACGCGGAATCGGATTTCTACGTGATGGCTTGGATGATGCCAGCATGATGCTGATTCAAGTTGAAGTCGTTGCTGTTGTGCTTTCGAGTTCAAGATGAATAGGTAGTACTATTGGGACGAAATGGGAAAGAATGCAGTGGGAAAGACGTCACTGGCACGGTTCTGGCTGCCACTGGCACTGGCAGTGAGTGGCGTGAGCCTGAGAAGTCTGGCTTCAAGTTCAGATTCAAGTTCCGCATTTAGTAGCCTGACTACCCCATGCCCACTGCCAGTGGCATCGACGTATCGTGTCTTTGTCTACTATACTCTGTAGTACTGTACTCTAGTAGTACTCAAGGTTGTTCTTTTCAACAGCTTGAAGCCCTCTCACCTTAAAGTCGAAGTCCCTGCCACCTAAATTTTAGTTCAGAGGCTGCCACTGGCGGTACTCAGGCTGGCGGTGAGTCAACCAGTCTCCTAGTTTAACTTCATCCGCTGACTGAGATCTTCAAACTTCAAGTTGTAGCCTGAGTAGTACTATCTACTACTACTAGTATATTGGCAACTTGATCTCTAAATTTGAACCGAAGTTCAAGATACTACTATTCGGTTCCGACGACTCGGAGTCGGACTCGGAGTTGGTAGGCTCGCAGCTACTATACTATTGCACCAGTTTTTTAACTCCATTTTGAAGCTGTTGGAGAAAGCGAAACAACCTCCTATCAGGCTTCAAGTCACAGTTTTTTTCAAAATGTCCGGTGAGCCTGAGTTTGAGTCGAACGCCCTTGTTGGTTCTGACAATAACTAAATTGTAGATCGTAAAAGGAGTCGGAATGATGGGTATCCCACCATGCCAGTGACGCTTGGGCCTCACACAATTAACATGTCGGGATCAAATTCTAGAGGTGGTAGCGGCAGCTCACGCAGGCAGCCCAGGGGCGGCAGCTCACGCAGGCAGCCCAGCAACTCACCCGCTGGTGGGAGCAGCTCACGCAGGCAGCCCAGCAACTCACCCGCTGGTGGGAGCAGCTCACGCAGGCAGCCCAGCAACTCACCCGCTGGTGGGAGCAGCTCACGCAGGCAGCCCAGCAACTCACCCGCTGGTGGCGGCAGCTCACACTACCCAAACCGGATTGATGCGTACAGAAAGATAGGCGCAAGTAAACTTGAAGATCTTAATAGTCGCATATCTTCTGCCGAGTGCAAACGCGGCCCTTCATCTCCGAGTCCTAGTGTCGATGAGCCCAAACCGAAAAGGCCCAAAGTTGAACGGGTGGAATCATTCCCGACATCCGTTCCACCACCATCAAGGTCACTATCACTGGCCGATTATCACGTCCCGGGACCTGGCGGTGTTCTCGAATCACCTAAAAAATCTCCCGGACGTACTATGGGTAAACTGCTTGACGCTGTGGCACAAAATGCACAGCTCACTGGCATAGAAGGCAACGAGTCGGTTCGCTCGACTTCAGGCCATCCAGGTGCCATGTCGCACACTGGCATAGAAGGCAACGAGTCGGTTCGCTCGACTTCAGGCCATCCAGGCCTTTCATCAGATGATAGGATTGCGAGTTTGGAGGGTCAGGTTGCTACGTTGAACGATACTCTTCGCAAGATATATTCTGATGTCGCTCTCTTGACTGATAATATTGCTGGGGTAAGTATTATGATCATGTTTCGAAAAAGAACGTCTAATAACCTACGCTTGTTAGTCACGGGCAGCAGGCGACGCTGTTAGAGTAAGGAAGACCTTGGATAGTCTAAGGTTCTTCTTCATGGAATCCTCCGCAATTGTCCTTGGGTTCTCAAGAGGGGAGATACGGAATTGCCTTGACAATCGAGGCACTGATGATCCCTTCGGTTCCCTCTACTTCGAGTTGGACAGGTTCGATTTTCAGAAAATCATGAATCAATACTACCGAAGACATTCTTGCGACGGCTTGGAAGGTCTTAGAGAACTGTTATCTGAATATGGACTTTATAGAGAAGAGAAGGCAGAAGAGTTTATGGCAGTATTGAACTCATACGATACGGATGCCGAAGATCTTAAGGCTTTCCAATTCTTCATACCGTTCTTCCAGGCCTACTACGACGTAACTTACAAACTCATCGCAATCATCGATGCCGGTCTCCAAAGCATGTCAGTTACGGTCTCTAGACTTTTCCAGGCTCATTCTCAGGCTTCCAGTCATCTTTCCGGTATTCGGCCCCCCCCACTGAAAGTGCATCTACCCTATCATCCGATATCGGAACCAGGGAGTTTGCAATCGAAATACATGACGCCTGCGGTTGAACAGCTTCATTTTCAGCCCCAGAAAGAGGAGGTCAACGAAATGCTACTGCAGTTTGACACGGAGCAGAAATCTTGGGAAATGGCGATTAAGCTGTGCAATATTCACGATGCATTCTTCCATCGGACGAAGGTGTTAGAGGTCACCTCCAATGACTATGCGATTATCTCAACGGCAGAATCTATTCAGGCGCGTTTGCATGACATCATAGGAAGGTTTACCAGGGAAGCAAAGTCGAAGCAGGGGCCTGTCGGACCACCGGCAGATATTCCTTCTGTTGAGATTAATAATTACTTCCGCGAATTGGGTCATCTTCAGAGGAGATTGATAAGCGCGCTTAGGATTGTCAAGAGATGGTTGCAAATTGCCTCCACAAAGGGTCTTTTCAATGTCGTCATGCGGAAGGGGAAAGGCGATGTCGTATCAGATCTCTTAAACAAGATAATACATCGAAGGCAGGAGTCGACTGATGATGTCCTTGATTCTATTGATATGTTAGCAGCCTATAACAAGGACGAAATGGAGGCATATACGGAAAGACAGGGCACGGCAGCATCAACGTCAGCAGCGTCCTTGACTACCCAGACGACTCGAAAATCTTTCTTGGAGCATGCGGACATGCAGAGATACCAAACGTATCTGACGGAGGCGGTGTGCGCGTCATTCGACAGACAACCCCCGAAAGGCATCGCGGTGAATATTGATATTAAACAAATTCTAGGGTATCGCAATTATTTAGAATTGGCGATAGAGTCAAAGGATGACTCCAAGCCTTCAAGTCCTCAAGGTCGCCTCAACTACTAGCCGAATTAGCCCTCTCGTAGGTGGTGGGTTGACAATGGACACAGTATGCTTGCATCTCCAGTTTCTCCTTTTGTTGCTTTGAGATTTGTTGATAATTATATTACCTCGAACAATGAATACCATGATGTTGTCGCCGCTGGCTCTGGCAATGTAAACTGTACAACAAGTCTCAATACACTTTGTAGTACTATGTGGCAATGTGCTAACGGAAGAGTTTAACTTAGTAATTATTGTCTAGCTTCGTACAGTGTTTGGTGCATGTGCATGTCAGCAAATTGGTTAACATAGAATCTATCATAAAAATCCAGGGTCTCCTCAGGTGTCAATGACTTTGGAGGACATTCATCACCCTTCGGAACCCCCAGGAGGTGGGCTAAACGGAGGATGTCCCCTACATCTATCACAGATAGCTTCGGAGCCTTGCAGTTGCGCTGATAGTGACATCTGCCACTGGCATTCACTCCAGTACAGCATCCGACACAGGTGGTAGAGCTCTCTAACTCATACTCCGGTTCGACTATCCACATTCTTGTTTTCAGGTCGGGTGAATCTCCAACACGCTTGAAAATTTGGACGAGAGCGCAGTCCTGACGTTCCCCTTTAGCGGTGAAGGAAAAAAGAAGCATAACTCGGGCAACTCTCATTCCCGCAAACCCCTTTGTGCAGGAGCTAACTCGAACAAGGACTGCATCACGTCTTGCTTTTCCGCGCCAAGAGGGATTGGACCTGATCACCTCCCTCATTGCTTGTTCTATAGGGATCGATTCGCCATGGTAGGCAAAGAAAGCGGTGGCTGAATGGAATATTGAAAAGTCATTGCTCGTGTCCAATTCAACTGCTGGTTGGGCTCTACCAGAGGAGCCCCTTGAGTTGGAGGTGTGATTCTCGTACTTGTTGAATAAGTATTCTTTAATGAGCTGTCGGAGCTGTCGGAGCTCTGGATGACCTTTTATTGCCGCAAGCGTGTTGAGCTGTTTAGGATACACCTTACTGGACTCTGCAAGGATGACAACAAAGAAGTCAGATGTGTAACACCAAAAGCATGGGTTACCAAGTAATACCCACGTTGCTTCGAAGCCATTAACATCAAGCTCAAAGGGTCATTTCTGCCACCCAAGCGGATCTGGCGTTCAGCATGTTGTATGTCTTGAACCGCAAGATGCTGTGGCCCATGCACTACTAGTAAGCTTTCAAGTTCGGGATCTTCCAGGTCTGCAATTTCGTTGAGTTCATTATTGCCCACAATGTCATCGAAGAAGTCCTCTGTATCATCAGCTGCACCAGCTTCGGGTGTATCTTGATGCTGCATCTGCTCCTTCCGAATTTGGGTCCTCTCAGCGTCATCTGACTCCGACTCTGACATATTCCTGCGCAGAACATCTAGCAAAGCTCTCCATGAAGCCTCAGCCAGAGGACTTTCCAGCATTCCACGCCTCTTGAAGTCTGCCCTCGATGCAATAAGTTTACTGAGACGTTGGTTTGCTGTGATCATCTGACCTAAAGGATCATTTCTGTTTGAGCGTCGCCACGTTTCCTTGACCGCGTAAATGTGTTTATTCTCTGTGATTGATGAGCACAGCCCGCTTGGTGCAGCGAAGAGAGGGATCATTGTAGGATAGTGAATCATGGCATGCTGTTGTGGAAGTGAGAAGTTATCCCGGATGCCCTTAGCTATGAATATTTTGCGATATTGATGATAGTGATCCAGGGAGGCTTTAACCTGATCAAGAGTTGAGGCTGTAATCGTGTACCGACGCACAAGGTAACAGAAGTCCAGAAATGCACTCAATGCGTGAACTATATCATCATGTACAATGCCCACAATAGCCGGAAGATACACCTAGTAAGCGGATTGCATCAGATATCAGCAAACCACCACCTCAAACAAGATCATGATGAAAATACCACATACTTTCATAAGTGCCTTTGAATCATTACCTGTCCATTGCTTGAAGCCTCGACCTTCGGGAAATCTGCGAAGTCCAGAAAAAGGAGCAGCAACTCTGATTCTACGTGAAAGTTAGCAGTGGTATTCACATGACTTGTAAGGGAATAGTACCTTTTATCCACAATATCCAGCTCTGTCGTGGTCATGCTCTGGCAAATCCACTCGACAAGATGATCCTTGAACACGCCTTTGATGATTTGGTGCAGTAAGTCTGGAGAAATGAGATCGCATATATCTGCACGCGGAAAATCATTGGTGAAGGGCTACGGGACATAGTTCAAGTTGCGGTAAGTGCATCTAATGGACAACTTGAAGTTGGAACACATACGACGATATCTTGGTGGAACCCATACTCCTTATGAATTGTGGCTCTACTTATGCTATTGTCATCCACCTGTTCTATCAATCGTTCGTGCAGCTCTTTTGTTCGAGGATTTGTAACAAATTCCGGATTATCTAGGTTCTTGTGAGGTGCTGTACATCTATATAGTAGCCGCATTAAGCCATTTCCTCGAACTCAAGTCGGATGTGATTTGTGGAAAGGACAATACTTACTTGCAGCACCATCCAGTGCATATTGCGCATAGACTCACCTGTTCCGGATAATCGGCTATATACGAGCCGAGTCCGAGAATCGACCTACGCAAGTGACCATCAGGGCACCGGAAAATGGTTTGTTCGTTGTTTATGGACATTGCGCTCTTCAGTGGTCTCAAGATTCTCGATATAGATGAATGAAAGACTTGATGTCGAAAGCGGCGGAATTCATCCGACTTTTCGTACTGCCGTTCAGCTGCAAAGCATCAGAACACAAATGGATAGCTCAGTTTTTGACACACACTCTTTGGTATTGCTAGAAATGCTACGAGCTGGACTGTATTCAACTTTTGGGACCGCCGGGCCTTGTTAGATACATTTCCTATTGAGAGATATAACGGATAATATTCGTTGTTGCCAGTTCCAACGGAAACTGTTGTCTTGTCACTCCCTAAAATTACCGGAACGAACATGGACCCATGAACTGCTTTATCTTCGGCGTAGATTTTGTTCTAAGTCAAGGATAATCAGTACACTTCCTCCAACTTCGAATGCTGCATGATTCATGACTTACAGCCTGTTCCCAAGCAAAATTTCCGGACATGTAGTTTCTGAAGACTCGTTCTTTGTTGTCATCAGAGTCCTCTTTCGGCTGATACTCACGAAACGGGACATAGTCGAATTCGCCTTCCAACGCCGGATTGTCCACCAAATTCCGGATCACTTCCAAAGGATCCCATACCATACATCATATTCTTTCCTCTTCCATGACTCGGTGTTCTCGTTTGTTGCCTTTTGGCTATGATCGTCCGTGTAGAAGTTACTAAAGGATTTCCAAGACACATCACCGACTTTCGTAGCATCAATGGCGTTATACATTTTTTGCGCATCTCCATCGAGTAGCGTACTAGTTGAACCCAGATCCAAGTCATCGTCAGGCAATGTCGCATCCAATTCGGAACATCCGCAAGATTTTACATTCTCCGCCTCCTGAATCAGCTGATAAGCCTTCATGATTCCCAGAAGCTTTGTTATGTTCCCAGCAGACATTTGCTCTTCCCGATAGAGAAAATCTGCGAGCTCAAAATCTGCTCGGCACGAATATGGAAACCAGTCATTTGACGCAGATTCGTTTCGCGGAGCGGGTGAGTCTTCGTATTCTAAGAAGTTCCCTTCTGCATCGCATGGAGTGGCTGCACAATGTTTGATGTCAAAATGCTACAGTAAACCGGGAACAATTGATTTGGCGCGCACCATTCAAGTATCTGTGATACACCTTCAAGTTATCCTCGCTCTCCTCATAATCTCCAATGTCGGAATCCAAGTCTTCAGAACGGCCACTGTCACTTCCGGTGACAGAATGGGACAGAGAATCAGGTCTGTCCAAATCTTGAAGCAGCTCGTCTCGGCCTATACTGAGCATCGAGATATCCTGTGTAAGCATGGAAATATCGTAATCGTAGGAGTCAGAGCCGCTCTCAAGATGACCCTCTGATGGAAGTTCGGACGACCTCAGGAGAGCTTCAAGTTGAGGACTTGGAGCTCGTATGGGTCGAATAGGTGACGATTCATATTCATGACCACAAGCAGAAGAACTTGCCAAGAATGACGTCGGATGAGCTGAATATTCATGTCTTGCTCTTCCAGATTGACTCTTGAACGTCCTACTACAGCCAGGCAAGGTGCATCGAATAGTTGGTGGAAAATGAAAGGGATCGTGCTTTTTCCGTGTCGCTGGCATCAACTTGAATGTAACCTCAGTAGTAGTACACGTTGACAATTGGGACTCACAGCTGAGCCTCACTGGCACTGGCAGGCTGCTAGCACTGGCAGTGACTCGGACTCGGAGTGCCAGTGAACTTGAACCTGAGTTAAAATTAGTCATAGAGTAGTCACGGTAGTAGTGGGTGTAAATTTTCAACTTGTCTAAGATAGACGCCCCCGCCTCCCTGATCTTGAACTTGCACCTTCGACACATCTTATCATCATACAAGTCTCAAAACACTGCACAAAATGTCAACTCAAAGACAGACAAGGGCTAAGAACAAGGAAAAGCACCCCGGAGCAGTCGTTGACCAACTCAGAACAAGACGAACACAGGAGGAGATATTGCGGGAGAAGGAAGAAAAAGAGAAAAGGAAAGTACGGCAGGCAGAAAGGCGGGATGAGGCATTGAAGGAGAAGGAAGAGAAGGAAAAGCAGAAGGAAGAGCGGGCAGCTTTCCGCAGAGCTGCGGCCCAGCAAGTCGCGGTTGCGAAAGAGAGGAGAAAACATGCTGCGGAGCAAAAACGGGCAGCAAAAGAACAAGAGGCAGCTGACAAGGTTCGCAAGAAGGTGACTGCAGCAGAGAACCAAGAAGCAGCGATGCTAGAGACCGTAGAGCTTGAAAACAACTTGTCGAAGGCTCTTGAGACACGCACCCAGATGGGCTCAACAGTGCCCAAACTCACTGGCAAACGTGGACGTAGAAAGCCAAAAGGCGAAGCTAGTTGTAAGTCTTCAACTTTAGATCAGTGATGACACAGATTTGAACTGGCATAAACAGACTCGAAGAACGATGTTAAAGACATATCGGATTGTGAAGATGGACACAACGAAGACTTGGATATTCGTGAGTAACATTGCCTATACATTTTCAGACGATCTCAAAGCTTGGAGGTTGAACCCTGTGACTCACGTTAATGCGAAGCAGCGAGTATGGATGAGCCAAACAGGAAGCCTGCAAAAAAAGCTAGGAAAGAAGATTCCAAAGGTGAACTTTCATTTCGCACACGTGTGCAGACCGCAAAGATGTCCAGGTCTGCCGCCACTCCCAGCGACGCATTCTTTCACGCTCCTGCAGGACCGAACGAGAGTCTTTCTGGTGAAGAAACGGACATAATAGACTCGCCCGCTACGTCAAGGCGGAACGACAAGACAAAACGCCCTGTCAGGGCGCTTCGCAACACAGATGATTCCACTTTCATCGGTGAAGAGGGTGGAGGTCTTGAGGTGCCAGTGGCAGGGATAGACTCAGAAAGGATCAATTTGTGAGTTTGAAGTTTGAATCTTGCATTGCGTCTGAATCAGTATCTTGTACTGTCAAGTCAATGTAATGGTGAGTGCGATTAAACATCATCCCGACTACTAGTAGTAGTACTAGATTACTACTGAGCCTGCCACTCAGGCTGCCAGTGTTACTGCGGTCACGGTGCCAGCGGTTCAAGTTGACCGTGACGCTCCCGGGCCAAGACCCGACTTGGAAGTCCTTCACCTGCAATATTGACGCTCTTGTCCTTGTTACCACTGTATTATGAGCCTTGCTGACGCAAAGCTACACCAGACACACCATCTCATTGCCAGATGATGAAAACTTAAGTCCCTGGGAGGATGAAGGAGAAACAATCACCCTTACAAGCTATCATGGTGTAAAAAATAGCACAATCAGTGTGCAACAGAAGGCACATCTTGTCGATTCGGAATCAAATGTTGTGAGTTGACGGAGAATTAGAATGGCAAATGCAGTCTGAATAACTTGTTTATAGGGCGGAAGCAATCCGAAGAGGCTAACAAGGCCGGCTCAAGCTTGTGTGAGTACGACTTATTTCTGTTCGATTCACGTCAGTTACTCCATGACCGTTTGTTCATATCCCTTCGTTATTATTTATCTGCCAACTGCCGTGTCATGAACAGGATGGAGGTAGCAGCAACCTCAACTCGAAGAAAAGGAAGTTATTGCATGACACTCTTTCCGGGTCGCAGGTTTCAACGGTAAGCAATGTCATATCATTTTTCATTTTTCATTCTACTAAGCAATCCCTTCCCGTACTCGAGGATAAGAACAACGAGATAAAACCAGGTGGACAGGTGAGTGCCAGACAGCGAAGCACAGTGATCTTCATTCTATATCCTTCATTGCTGAATTGGTATTTGCATAGGATGCAAACAAGAGGACTGCTAACTCGCAGCTTAGCGCACCGGTAAGTCTATCTTATTTCAACTTCTCTCGTTCCCCCCCTTATTTATGGTTGTAAGGTGCGATCACTAGCTTTGGAACCCCGTGTACAGGTATGTGTGAGCGTCGATGCACCGTAGGCTCACTTCCGGTGCTCTCCTGTAGCAACTATTCGTTTCCTTCTTCACTTCGAGTCGATCGCTAATGTGTGCATATGAATAGGACATCACAGTCACAAAGAACGGAAAGAGGAAGTCGCCACCAGACACCGACTCTCAGGTTAATGTGGTAATTCTTCTACCTTCACGTGCAATGAATTCCTTCATTTCATGTTTACTTAATTTAAACCATCTCAATAGGCTAATAAGACTGTCAAGATCAATAAGTCATTGTTGATTGACATGGACACACAGGCCGGTGCCACAGTAAGTGTCAATTCTATGGTAATTGGCATTCAAGTTCGTATCTGATCAGGCGGAAAGGACTTGAGTAAGAAGAGGAACCCCTCTGATATTCCTTATCGGCCTGAGGCTGACACGACGGTAAGTGCTTCTTTTCGATCTGCTCACTTGCCATGGATAACAGCTTTCTGACGTGTTGCAGCCGGAGATTGGATCCGCTACCTTTAATCGCAAGAGGCAGTTGCTGGTGGCTGATAATGAAGTAAGTGAGAGTTGATTGATACACTCTAAACGTGAGCATTCACCTTCTTTTCTTAATAGTCTGGTGGTCGAAAGATGTCGTTAGCACCTCGAGCACCGTCGCTTGCAATGACGAGAGCGTCCCGCACCCCCGGACCCGAAGTGATAGTGACTGGGGCTTATCAAGGTCATCGCAAAGTCTCTCGGACTACTAGCTCAGTTTGTCGAATCAAATTCATTTCTATGACATATTTTGCTGATGTACGTATATGCAGACATCAGTGGGACTTGAGGACAAGGATCGAAATGAAGGAAGGGAAGGATCTCGCGTGCCAGGCAGGAAAAGGGCGACGAACCAGTGTCTCCCTCCCGGTACTCAGGCAGGATGGACTCATATTCTATTACCTTCACTATTTCGCGCAGTTGGAAAGTCCGTCACACCATGGCAAACCCCGGACAATAAGCTCATCAGCTCATTGTGGGGGAAAGTGTTTGATTCTGTGGAACTCATTTACGAAACTCAGTTCGCCGATATCTGTTCTCTAGTTGAGTCATTTTTACTTATTCTCAAATCACCTTTACCAAATTGAGATGCAATCCTCGTATTTCAGGCGGCCCAGAGATGCTCTGATAGCTGGCGCAAGAAGCTGTTTGAGAAAGCTGAGCAATCAGTTGCTAGTTTTATCAGCGGCGAACAATCAAAGTCAATGCAAAACGAAGCAATTGTGAAGATGTTGCAGACGCTAGTTGACAAGAAGAAAGCCAAACCGTTTCTATGGGAAAGCTGGTATAGTATGGAGAGGGTAAGTAAAAGAGTATTTATTGTCACATTTTGTGTCCATGCATTGACCCTAAATGTACAGAAGCAAGGACTGTTCTGCTCTGACCTTGTGGTCTCAGTGTTGTCCGTACACATTGTCTTGGCCATGGGTCGGCATAAAATACTGGACAGAAACACCATAGGAAAGCCTATCGGTGCCCTCGCCCTTGCGGCAACAGCGGTATCTATTTTTTCAGTACTTATATTGTCCTTATTCGCTGATCTTCTCATGGATAGGTCAAGGTTGCCATTGATAAACAGGTGGCTCGGTTGCAAAATATCAAAGAAGAACTTGGCGGCGCTGAGTGGTATTTCACTAGCGCTCTGTGGCAGCCTCATACGGACGACTATGTTAACTTGTTGTCGAATCCCTCTTTCTTCACTGAATCAAACTGGGAAAAGGTTCGATCCCGCCTCCTAGCTTACGATGCCAGTACAGATATCGATACGAGAAAGAACACCGAACTTGTTGGATCGGGTATCACTGGCAGGGACTTTTCCTTGTATTTTGACGTTGTAGATGCAGATTCGACCTGCGAGAAAGCGTATGACGAAGGCGCTGATAATTGGGAAGACGGAACCGACGGAACCGACGATAAGGGCGAAGAGCGTGAGGGGGCTGAGTATAGAGGCGAGGTGGAAGGTGATGCAGAGGACGAGCATGCTAATGCTGAGGGTGACGACAACCTGAGCGAGAGCGGGGACGAGGGTGTTGACAAGATTGAGGGCGAGGGCGAGGGGGCGAGGGCAAGGGCAAGGGCGAGGGCGAGGACGAGGACGAGGACGAGGACGAGGATTTAGGTGGAGATGGTGATCATGAGGAGGACGACGCTTCAAAATGGGATTCGGCTACAGACTGCGTAGACTTCTAAGGGCAAATCGATCACTGGTGAGCCTCTTCTTTTCGTTTCTGTCCGTGCGCTCAATATTATATTAGCATCGACTTGCAGAGCAGCCTTCGTTTCTACTGGTACGCCAAAGAACATGCAGAATTGAAGGCACGGCAGCGAAATGTGGCCTGCCACTGCCCGTCACGGCAGAGGTTCGGGATAATGTCGTGGCGGATCAGGCACCTCAGTTTATAAGCTGTATCGTATTCTGTCATGACAGTGTATCCGATTCATTTCCTTATTTGGAAGGGTATCCGATTCAATGCCATATTTAGTAGAATCTTCTCATGTCATTTCAGGTGTAAATATATATGTACAGGAGAAGTTGCAAAGTTTGGTACAGACAGGTAAATAAATTTGTGTTGTGAGAGGGAGAGTCAACAAAGCAAGAAATCAAAGATTTGATAGCAAAATTAGAGAGAAATAGGAAACAGAAGGAGAGGTATTATTAGCATAATATTATGTTTGAGATGTAACAGATACTTAACTTATTGTTGGATACATGGCTTGTATCGGATACCTGAATTGTAACGGACAGCTAATCTGCATCGGATGCTCAAAGTGACAGAGGGCAAAAAAGGTCAGACAAGAACTCTTGGAAGAGGGAAGGGGCAAAACTTACAAATGTAAGAAGAGTTACACAAGACTCGTACCTGCGCTCCCGCTCACTTGCTTCTGTTGTTGTAATCTGAAAAGAAAAGCTTCCTCGAAGGATGCCATAGTGAAAATTTGGGCTGGCAGGTTCTTGTGGGAGAAGCCACCCTTGAGCTCGCTGAAAAGGCCCTTGCTCTAGAGAGACTCGAGTTGTCTAGGGACCGACAAGTCAAGCCCACAACCGAAGGGGGGCATAGCCTCTGATGAGTCGCCTAGGCAAGCCCACAAGGAAGGCCAAGCCGACCGAAGGTCTCCATATAGTGCCACCCATGTAAATAGACATTGAAGTGCACAACTCACCTACTTCCGTTCCACACCCCGGATGTCGGCAACAGCCAATGGGCTTTGATATAGCAGGTGGCATCTGCTGCTTTCAAAGTGAAACGCGTCTGCAAGGCCTTGGGCGGTAAGTCGGGTGGCACGAATAAGGCCTCGTCCGACACAGGCGTTGCAAGAAGTTTGACGTATCCATGAGGCACTTGAGCTCACACAAAGAATCAGTTTCCGTCGTACTTGAGAAAAAGACAGACAAACCTTTCCGCAGCAATGTAGAAGGCGAAGGGGAAGAGAAAGCGTAGTTAATTGCCTTCGGGAAGCCTTAAGTGTTACTGAAATCACTATATTTCGGGTAGGCTTCGGCAGGTCATATCATACCATAAATGGAAAAATGGAGCCCGCCCTCATGCAAAGCACATGACTGACGCGTGCTTGTTTGACAGTCACAAGACCGTGTTACTCCCACGGTCAACTGAAGTTGCTCCGAGTTCCGGTTGCACCTCGCGTGTGGCTAGAGAGCACCGGGAGCTCTACAGAGAAGAGCATCCTTTCTTCTTTTGACGACAACTCCCCCTTTGATAGAATTTTTCATAGATTCGCTCAATTTCACGATCGTACAAGGTCTTGCTCCTGGAGGCAACCTGAGGGACGCCACGGACTACTCAAAGACTTTATTCCGGATGCACGAGGTCAAGTTCCTCATGGCACAGCTTGTACGTCCTTCCTTCCTCTGATCGAATTTGTTCTTCCGGCTGACACGCCGTGAACATCATACAGGATCACAACATTGTCCACCGCAACATCAAGCCCGAGAACATCTTTCTGGACAAACACGGGCAATTAGCCATTGGCAATTTTGGACTAGGGTACGTATTCCAACACATCATGGGCAACGGTTTTGAGGCTATGGGAACCGACGACTTCTGGCGTCATACATCAGGTGAGTGAGGCACTCCTGGGTATATGGCACCAAAGATGCCTTGCGATGAACACTTCTTGTATAAGGTTGTCTGCTTTTCCGTCGGTGTTATCTACCATTGGAGTACTCGATTCTTGGAGGCAAAACTATTGCCGCAACACGAGGAGTTGGAAGGCGGTGCTTGGGCCGTTCTCGCGAAGGGCGGGTCGGAGGCGCCAACGAGCGAGATGATGGCGGGCGAGGTATATATGAGGGCGATAGTGAAGGCGTGCGTGCAGGAGAATGCTCGCGTTTTCGATCTCGGAGAGGAGAACGAGAGTCACGGTCCCGAGGCGCCCATCTCCTGTCACTATCTCGAATTGAGGCGTACGAGTCTATGACCGGAGGATCTGGCTTGTAGTGATCGGCTGAAGTCGACATTCATGAATCTCTGGTGCCTCCTCTTCTGTTATGTCCACCACTGCTTCTTTCTCGTCTGCGCCGCGGGTGAGCCTCATCATCTCTTGCCCGTCGTCCATCCTCGTCCAGCCTTTCGTACATTCCCGGAGTCCACCTATCTCCTTTATCAGAAGAGATGTAGTCTTTCACTGATAATGGTTGTTTTGTTCTTGAAGGGGAAAGGAACTCTGAATTTCGCATTGGCATTCAAAGGCGGAGAGCGCGTTGTAGGTGAGGCACCCCTTTGGAAGAGTGAGTTTTATTCATATCCTTATGGTCTTCGACACTCACTGATTGACCCTCCAGCATCTGTTCCGTGGCCGTGATCGGAACCATCAACAGGGGACGGCTTCTCGACGACACTCTTTCTCCCAATTAGTTCAGCAAAGACTTCTACCCGGCCTACACGTTGATACTAAGGTTACTTTCCAAGGACCTTGACCGTTGCATCCCGATGAAAGATGCTAAGGATAGCATCTTCTTCAATGATGTGTAAGTGGCTTGTCCTTCGAAGTATGCTTGTTAATGAAATTTACTACAGGAACTGGACTCAGGTTGCAAACAAGGTGAAGCTCCGAAAATCAAGACTGAAGCCTACATCAGCAAGCGCGTTCTCGTCGACAATACCTATCAGCTTCAGCGCTGGCGCCCCATCCTAGCTGATTCTGCCTTTGTGTCAGCAGTTTGATTTGACAACGAGAAGAAGTTGAAGATCGAACAGCCCCCAGCCCGCGCCCGCCGACTCGGTAGACATGCGTATGGAACGCCTCGCCATCGTAAGTAGTAAATGAGTAGTCTCATGTAATAGTAAATACAGGTTTTGAATATAACGCTATCCCAGCCCAATTTTTTTTACATTTTGCACCACACTTTCCAAATATGGTAAAGTATCGGATACCCTTCCAAATAAGGATTGAATCGGATACACTGTCATGACAGAATACGATGCAGCATATGGTGTGTGGTGATTGGGCGGATCCCATGATTGCGACTGCTATGCTTAGTCTTGCGTAAATGACTGATGTACTTGAACGCTGAGGCACTGATAGCTACATAATGTTGTCTTATATATTTCTGATGCAATGAAATACTTGGATCGTTCTTATGCACTTAGACTCTTGAGCACTGCAATTCGTCTTACAACACTTATGTACTGCTGTAATTAAAGGATGATACACTGGAGCACTGGGGTGCTGAATGCCTGAAACACTTAGAGCACTGATTCAGCCATCTTTCCTTATTTAAGCCAGCCCGCACTTATTTCAGCCAACTTGTCCTGAATAATGGGAGGACATGCATGAATAAGTGAAGCTTGCCTTATTTAAGACTTCAGTCTCTCAGGACGTTTAAGTAACACTTAAGTCACTTTCAGCAGAAAGTAGTTTCCCTGATGTTAGTATTATGTCTTCACAGAACTTTCAGTCATTATTGGTCGCCCCTCTCTCTTTCTACCACACTTTGCTATGTCTCGAAGCAGCGGATCGAGTAGCACAAGTAAATCAATTGCCGCATTCCCAAAACTCTTTACTTTCTGCTTGAGACCAACGTCTCGGACAATCTTGATATCCCTCGGTGACCTCCGACTCAAACAGTCTGAATCGCCAGGAGGTATTGCGTCTTCTGGCTACTTTGACTTAATCCCAGATGAGATCGCCGAAAGTATCTTTGATTACCTTGCACCACAAGATTTGGTCCTTGCTCTGCGTCTCAACATCCGCCTCAATAACATTATCAAGAACAGTACGACGCTGCAGTACTCTTTCGCATTGCGAACCTTAGGTTTGGTGGATGGCGACAA